>CM037832.1:9512895-10712895 GCA_021234535.1 Stichopus chloronotus | reverse complement strand
GCAGACATTCACTGCATGGGTTCACAAAATTTCTCTGATTTAACATTCAAGCTCTAAGACAAGTTTTTGTGACAGCCTCTACTGAATTATTTATGGTAGTTTGACCTTTGACCCAACTGACATCAAATTTTTCATATTTTTTTTTCAGGGATCAAAGATCAACAGTCGGAGAAATAAACTCACAGTCATCCATCATCTATCATCCTCATCTATCTTTTCTTCTGGAGGTTTTTCTCCCACTTTTCCTTTTTTTTTTTCAGATTTTTTTTTTTATAGTGATACTCGTCAGCTGCTATCAAGAGTTTTACATGGTTTGTGTCTTTAATCTTCTCTTTCTTCATTTTGTGATTCATTAGTATATCATTGTCCTTAATTAGTTATTTGGAACGGTTTAGATAAAATGAGTTTTGTACTGATGATCAGGCTACCCACATCGTACCCGAAAATACCTTCCTAAACAGAATTTAAATCACGGCATGTTTGACCATAGATTGCTTTTAGCAAATCGCCATCTTTCAACTATAGCTGCTTTTTGTTGGCAGATTATCAGTTTAAGCATGGCAATGGGTGAGACTCTCTTTTCCTTCCCATCCAAATCACAGTCTTCCCTGGTCCTCTCAGCCTCTGGCCCATTAGCTCTTACAAAATGTCTTGCAGTTCCCATTTTTCATATCAGTGAAGCTCAGTGAATAGAATTATTCAGATTATGAACTTTGATAATACAGTTGGGGCACTCTTCCTCATTACAGGCAGATTTGGAATATTAACTCTGTCATCTAGGATATCAGAGAACTGTCAACTCTAGGCTGTCCCTGTGGCAAGTGGGTTGATATTCTGCAGTTTGTTCACTCTTCAGAATGTTATGAAACATGGTTTTGTTTATTTGTACCAAGTCAGTTAATTGTTAAGAAATTAACATTACCTAATAGTTGAGTTTGGTTCAGTCTTGCTCATTTCATTAATGCTTCAACAAAATTGTGTAAAACCAAACATTCTGTTTGTTTTGAGATTTTTTTTCCTGCACTGTGATCCAGAGATAGCACTAGCTAAGAAGGGAGAATGACTTAGAAGTGGACAAATAAAAAGCAGCAGTATTATGTACAGTTGATTTGGACCTATAAGAGAGACAAATTGGTTTTGTTGGAATCTCAGAATTCTGTGTAGATATAAAATGAAAATTGTTACATTCTGCCAGCACTTGAGAGTCAGGAGGGTTTTACTTGTTTTGAAAATCACCCTCAAATTTGTTTGGTCAACAGCAATGGATTTGTTTGTATATGTGTGAGTTACCAGCATGAGATTAACTGATTTTGATCATTATTGTATAGAAGCTCTGGTGAAGAAGTTCAGGAGAGTGCCTTATTTCAATTTTCCGTCATGACGGTCAATCTGTTAAAGCTGTTGTTCTGGTTCAGGTCTTTGCAGAATACTTTCAGCGTCTGTCACAATTTGCATCTTCGGTTATTGGGCAATGAGGTCAGTCTTGACCCACAGGTTATGGCCTGTTTCCTGAACACAAAAAAAAGCCACTCGCTATGTGTGACTGCTGCTTGCCCTGTAAGTAATTGCACTTCACACCAATCTGATAGTATCCCGTAGTATCTCTCTGAAGGTGGAGCCCATTGATTTAGAATGCCTACAGGAGGTTACAGATCCAAGTCGGTTATCCTTACAACATTGCAAGGTACCTGATACAACCCTCAATATTTTTCTGCTGTCAATGAATTCCACCCATTTCATGCCTAATAGATGTACATGGACAATTAGCCTAGTGTTAAAAGTCCACCATGCGTTTCTTTGCACAATATGGGCTGGATTGGCATGGGAACTTTCCAATCTTGCTGTATTTTGTAGAATTGAAGTAACAATTTGGTCAGTGCTATTCCATGTGACTGTAATCTGTTGTCAATCAGTATTACGTTTTATTTTTTTTAATGAAAGATGAAAATAGCAATCTCTGCTTTTTAGCCATTAATCCTGCATCATCTTCCAGACATCCAGATATGAGACAAACATAGTGCTATCAACATTTGCATGCTGCGAAAACTTGGACAAGTTTAAGACTATAGACTACTTTTGTACCTGACAATGCATTCATTGCTTGACCTATTAACAGGTAATGCTCTCTCACCATAACAATAAAAGTCCCATGTTGCAACGTCGGTCTCTGTTTGTAAATATGTTACTCGGTGTGTTCTATGTTATCCTATTCTGCTAACAAGTCTGATTTATGTGTTAGTGCAAACAAGCCAATTACCAAAAATCAAACCAGCTCTTTCACCCCAAGTACATGGCGTGAAGCGACCCCTTTATCTAGAAATGTGCACTTCCATATTCCCATCACATGGGTCTTTGACTGGGTTTTTAACTGCAGTCAGGAAATTAGAACAATGATCAGAGGTCTCTGGAAATAACACAGTCATGGCTGCAAAAGCATTTCTGTAAAAAGCTATGAATGGCATTTCTGGACATACAGGCCTCCTGCAAACCACAGCACTGCACGCATTGATACGACTCCTTATTGAAGTGTAAATCTGTGGAACGTCTGCTGAGAATTTTGGTTGAAATTGACAAAAATGAGTCAAAAGGATAAACAGGAGGTGTCTGCTTGACGTAAAAGACTGCTGCTGTGAGTTTGAATATTACTTTCTCTTTGGTCACCTGCTGAAGATTACACTTTACCTGGCCATTGTTTTGTAATCAGGTCAGTCTTCATTGTCAGTTTTATGTAACAATAGCTGACACTACGGTACGTTTGACTGAATTTTGTGTCAGGAAAGAAACCACACCAGAGGGTTGGGAGATTATTTGGTCATCTGAGCCGTCACCTGTGTCGGTATTTCCAGCGTATGACGGATCTCAAGGCTTCGCTTCCTGTGTGACATGTCCATGACAAGTCCCAGTTTGGCGATTGTGACTTCAGTCGCAAGCATGAAATGCCTCGTATGGACTGATGGGTTTTCAAAATGATGCTCACATAGGCTTTGTTTAAAGACATACAACTTTTGATCTGCAGACAGACCAGCGATTAGAAATTCACTCCTCTGTATTGCCGATAGCTTTCAGAGTCTCTACTTAATCATAATATGATGATGTTGTTGAAAGGAAGGGATTGTAGGCACTTGGGGGGCAAACATGATGGTATCACAGATTTAACTGAATGAGGGGAAAGTCAAGGTAGGACCAGTCAGTGGAGTGGCTCCATCTGCATCAGAAAATACACATACTGTATGGTGAACTCCAACACTTTGGTTTCTTGAACTCCTCAACTCTGCGATGGTACAAACTTCTGTCATTCAATCTGCTTGCTTCTTTGATGGTAGAAAATACTTGGAGTTTACCAGCAGTGATTGTTCAGAACAAGGCCTACATAAACAACTGTACAAAGTGCCCCAATCAGTCACTGTGGCAGTAACAAAAAAGTTCAAGAAACTGGATCTGGTAAATATTGAAACTGAGGAAGCAAGTGTCAACGTTCCAATCAGGCGATGAATATATAGATGGGGTGACCAAGAGCCTGTTATTCATTTATGCATGCCGTTAATTTCTCCATTACTGTTATGCTGCACCATCTGAAAACTGAAAAACCTGCGCTGTGTCTGCTTCTGCCAGGTTTTGGGGGGGCTTTGTTTATCGGAGCATGAATCTATCCACTTCCACCTTGCTCCTCTGTACAGTGGTTCATGTTTAGTCTGACTTCAGCGAGCAGTCCCAATTACTTGTTGACAAGGAAGTACCTAGTGCCATGGAAGCATGTTTGCTCTGGAGATTCAATTAGGGACACCAAGTCTGGGGAGGGGTAGAGAAAGCCGCAGAGAGGCAACATATGGCTAATGCACTCTCAGAAGACGTGCTGCACTCTTTTGCATTGACATACCCTTTTGCCTTTTAGTCTGTTCGTTAGTAAGCAGCGTCATTCACATGTGAGAATAGTTCTGTCAGGTCTTGCTGGGGGTGTAATAGATACACAGATTTACATACATGATATGGCTCCGTGGTTTATTAATGAGTGCATCGCTGCATGATAGTTTGTCTTTGGCTCTTGTTTACTTCTTTCTGACACGCATATCTTGATTTTTTTTTCATTACTTGTATAGCCCTCAGTGCTTTTGCTGTGTTCAAATCATTCTGGGTCGGTGACAGTAGGTTTAAAGATCATTGCACTAAAGGATGGTCTCTCGAATTTCTCGCTGCCTCTAACACCAAATTTGAAAAGAAGTTCTAGTTTCGTTTTAACTGACTCATTTTATCTTCTGTTCAGTGGAAAGTTTAAAGATGTAATTCCAGAGTTTGAAATTGCTATGCTTTTGCTCTATGAAGGTGCATTTTACGGTTCAGTATCTTCCGATGGGGGTTTCTGTGACAACTTCATCATGTGTATTTGTGGTACAATGAATGTTCAAAACAGTCTGCCTTTGTGGAAGTAGAAGTTGCTTTACGGGTCATCAACCTTCTTGTCAAAGAACTCTCTTTCGGGTTAGTAGTTTTACTCTGTTTAAATTGAAAAAGTTTGTAAGTTAACCTTCTTTTCTGGTAGCTTATTCTGCTTTTTGGGGTTTTTTTTGGGGGGAAGCATATTTTTTTACCTCTGTCAGACAACACCATTCAGTAGAATACTGCAGTGAAGAAGTTTGCTAAAATGAGCGGTCCAACATGGTCATCAGTGACTTGTTGTATCTTGCGTATGGTGCCAACATATTACCAGGAGAAACTCTGTGTGAATTAAATAGCTAAGCAGCCCCAGAATGAGAAGGGAATCAGATGAAAATGTAATGTGGCCGTATTGCGTGTTTTTACCTTTTGAAATTTTGGTTTTAATGCCAAAGTAGATGTCCCCTTTTCACTGTGACGTTTTCAAAGAAATTTTGTTTATTGTGGTATGGTTTAGAAAACTTGGAATGTTTATAACATTTTTTTTATTTTCTCTGTTGGACAGATAAGTTAATAACAGCTTGGTAAACTTGATCACATTTGCTCTGTAGAGTGATAATGCTTTTCATAGAGGGAATTTTTAACGTGTACTCAGTAAGTAAATGAAAGGAGAATCTTCTCTTTATAAGTTATCTCAATCTAGATTCATGCAGGTACTATTTTCCTAGTTAAACCAAAGATGGTTGCAAGCAGTTTTTAGACCAATTTAAGAAATTGCTGCAAGCTGTACTCTCCAAACAAGAAAAATGAATCGCTTTTGATCTTTTTCAAGTTGTTTTACAAAGAAAATATCACATCAGTGGGTCCTTTCTCACAAAGTTTCTTGAATGATTAGTTGGATTTACTATCAAGTCATAATCTGAAATAATTGCATCTCACATAAAATGAGACCATGTCAATCCAATGATGTCTCATTCTACTGTGTGCCTCTGAAGGAAGTATTATTCCCCAAAAGATAAGGACTGAATAGGAAAGCACAGTTCAAGAATAATACACAGTGCAAGAATAATCCTAGAATTGTCTGTAAAGCACCAAAAATAGAGGAATGATGTCTCCCTGTCAGTTGGAAATACTTGAAGCTGGACCATAGTTTGTCTTCATTGTCGATGCTATTGTGAGAACACTCGCCAGGACAGATCAGATTTAGAAATCTGATTTCGATCAGATGTAGAGATCAGATCTAGAGACCAGGTCTAGAGACCAGATCTAGAGACCAGATCTAGAGATCTGATTTAGACTGGATTTAGAGCTTCTTTGTGGAAAGGGAGAATTCTGTGCAAGGCGAGTGTCCTCTTTATGATTTTTTTTCTTTGTAGGAGGGAAGTTGTTTTTATTTCTAGGAGGAAGTTTTGCCTATTGCCGTCAGTCCTAATTTTGAACTTTGCAGCATTTTCCACTGTTTCTGTGGCATCATGTTTAAGGCAATTACAATATTCCAACAGTTGTAGGTACCATGATGTAAAAGAATTTGTGTCGCTTTTCGTTCAGTGTTTGGCAGCGTACCACCATTGTCACCACTTTGGCGAAAGAAAATGTTGAAACGTACAGATCTATTTAGTGTCACAGAGAACTATCTCTGTAAGCAAATTAGAGTGAGAGTTCTCTTTGGCAAGTCAGTAGTGGGAACATCTCATGTACCATTGGTGTGTGACATGTATGAATGTAGGGTAACGTCCTCTTACCACTCCAGTGGGATAAATAAAGCAGGTTAATCTGATCTTGAGGTGTCACAAAAATGACTCAACATTCAGCTTTGATAACAAGTCCCCCAAATTTGTTAACAAGTGTTGACCACAATTCATAAGCAGAATTATTCTGACTTTTGATTTTAGTTTTGTGTAGGTGTTTTCCTTCACTTCACTGCTTAGATCTGAAAAGGTGTATTGTTATTAAAAAGAAGATTATCATCAACAAAAGAAATAAGATTGCATAATGAGCAAGGTTTTAGTTAATTGGATGGAAGAATAACAAAAACAAGACTGGCAGATACTGAGACAATTTGTGATGCCAGAATGAAAACCATTGGATTGCTTGCCCTCAAAGTGATGGCAGGCCCTTAACTGGGTCAGATTCCAGAAGGGGGAAGTGAGAAATAGAAAGAAGAGATGGGTCCAACAGCACTTGATAATTTCTTTTCAACTCCAATGGCCTAAAAGTTTTTTAGGGGGCTTGCCCCCCCCCCGATTTGACTACAGGCATGAGTGGTAGTGGTCACATTGGTACTTGTGTGCCCGGCTAGAAGAATGTCAGTTTGAATCGGTTAATTTGTGAACACTGAGATGGTGTTGTGTCAAAGAGTTTAAGAGGATGAAGAAACAGGACGAGAAGTTGGTATTTATGATTGGTCCTGTTTTAGAGCAAGAGATGTCTGATCTTGTATTTTTTTTGTTCTTTATGAATGTATATCACTTCAGTTTTTAAACATATGAATATATATATTTAACAGTAAAACCAATTTTGTTATCAATTTCATGATATCAAGAAAAAAAAAAATGTTTTCAAAGAGCAATTGTCACCACCACACATTCTGTTTAATCATTTGTAAGATTCCCATTCACTGCAGTTGTTTCCATTTTTTGTTCCTTAAAGCCTTCTGGTTTCTTTTTTTTTTCTGAATTTCAAGTGTGGGTTTAAAAGTTTGTTTTTAAATAAAACAGTAAAGAAGAAGTAGCATATTTTAAGAGATCCTAAGAATTGATAGACAAAACTATTTTGATAAAAAATTTGTATTGTTGTATAGTGTATATATAAAGAAGAAAAAGAAAAGGATTTTGAGAGCTTTTGAAGAAAAAGAAAAAAGAAAGTATGTTTATGGAGCCAGACAGAGCTCAGTTGTAACCCATATGCTTGAAGTATTTCCGTTTATTTGCATAGAAACTAAATTATTCTTTAGTGTCATTGGATGTGCACTGTTATATTAGATCTTTTTTTTTTTTGAAATACAAGAAAATATAGAACATTTTATTCCGGGCATGTCTCTATTTTTGTCATTTTTTTTCCTTTTGTCTCTTGTGTGACTTTTGTGAGGTCTTTCATGTGTTAAACTCAAACTTGGCAGCATTTGTAGTATTTTTAGTCGGAAACTGAGTAAGGCTTCCTTGGATCTCTCGATGGCCACACCAATCGTACACTTCACCTTCATATTTAAAGGATAGTAGTTTGGGAGTAACGCTTCGTGTGACTCTCCGTGCAGTTGTCTCACTGATGATCTGCAAATAAAGGAATTTTTACTTCACTCCTGACTGCCCTGTCTCAACGATTGTTTTCCCATCTGCTCTGCAAAGGTTACTGACATACTACAGTGCCAGTGTACTCTTTGGAGTGCGGTTATGTTGAGACAGCTGAATCATTCATAAATGACCAAACTAGATGCATTTTGTGATAATTTTTATTCTCATTTGGAGAAGAGTAGACAGAAAATTCTTTCTCACAAGTAAGATCTGACTTGAATGGCGTCTGTCGTGGTGTGTCATTAGAAAGTTAACTGGTCAGGCCTATGTGATCGACCAGTTGCCCTCTCAATTCACCCAGGACAAATACCCCCTGGTCTTTTACCATCAGGTGAAAAAATAGGGCCGGGGAGGGGGGCAAAGATATTTATCCAGGTGCGGATGAACCCGCTGATTTCATAAAAGGACCTCTGGGCATATGAATGAGTCTTGCAGAGCTTAATTCAAATGATATTCTTAGTTACATTAAAAAGTACTCAAGTTTCAGTTTACGCGATAAATGAAAGAGCATCATCAAGTGTTAATGTAAAGCACATTCCAAATGTTTTTTGCCATCCAACAAATGCACTGAATATATGCTACTTTGTATGAATTGCATGCTGACCTCCACACCTCAAGTCAAATCTAAAATGAAAGTTTTGATTTCTCAAGTTTCGGAACATTTTAACCTGTTATTGAAAGAATGTGCGGGATCTAGATTTGATATGACTTTACAATGCTTGAAAATTCCGGTGAAAGGCTGTTTTGAAAGCTTTTATTGTGGAGGGTGGAAACACCATTTCTTAATTGGTTCCTGTTCTTATTTCTGTTCCATGGTAACAGAGATAACATTTCCTTGATTGTGAACAGGAAATCTGGAAAGCTATTTTCATCTTGGAAGAAAATGTGTCAGGAGCATTGCTCTCTTCGCTAGATTGCTGCAAATATATTATACCCATGTTCCTAAATCATTCTTACCATTTGATAGCGACCAGCAATAGTTGAAACCATACGATCAAAGAATCTGCCATTCCCCTCCCCCCCTAAGCTATGAGCCATTTCACCTAAAGACAGTATTGTTACAAGCATTGCAGAAAATTTTTTACAACTTGGAAGCCTGTTGATCACAAACTTAGATAAAATTTAAGCTTCGTAAGTGTTAAGAGTACAATACACTAGTATGGTGGCCATTCAACAGGGTCTCTATCGAACATTTGGGTTTTCAAAGATCTTGTCCGCCACTCAGGTTTGCACAGTGCCAGATGTTGAATATCCCTCTATTCTGAGAATCCAAATGTAAACCTTACCTACAACACACAGTGCGGCATACCTTGTCTTAAGCAAGATGTTCTTTCTAAAAGAAGGCTTAAAAAATCTTCAAGGGAGCAAATTTCCTCTTGCAAGTTTCAGACATCATTTCAGACACGACACCTGAATGTCACAACTCTTACGAAACAAAGGGGAAGTGCCATTTTAGGCCATCTGGAAAGTCTGCGAAGCCAAACTTTTTCTTGTACGCTACTCACGAACGCATGGTGGTGCTCCACTTTGCGAGAAGCTGTATTTGTCCTATTTTTTTTTAGTAACCAGGAAATGGCAACCCTACGACTCTCTCTTTGTAGGACTGGATTGAGGGAAAGGACCTCTACCTATCCATGACGGGGGAACCCCATAAAAATGGAACTGATCATTTTGCAAAGTAATCGTTTAGTTTGCACTGGAGTTTCTATAATAACATTGCAAATATGTTGATGTGAGAGGCAATTTTGTCAAATACGGAATTTAAAGCTGAATGTAACATGAAGCATGCAGATATGTATGACCACATCCCAGTTTCCCAAAATTGCGTCGGTGGTCGTTTGGTTTGGTTATTGGTTTATCCACCAGCCCAGGCTTTCTGTAGCAGGGTACAGGTGGTCTCTGGTTGACGGTGCAGAGGAACAGTGTGAACAATAGCACACGGGTTACTTTAAGTTTGGAATTCTGAGCAAAAAAATTATGATAACCATAATCTATGAAATAAGCGATACCAATCAGTTGTCATCTTTCGACATAAAACTAATACAAGTATAAAGACAAAGTGGATGAAGCTGAGATGTTTTTGCAATAGTATGCAAGTGATCTGTTTTATTAGTTTAAAAATCCACAATTGAAAGAGATGGGAAATTGTTACATCTACAACTTTTTACAAAAATTGTACCTCAAAGATGTGAAAACTGCTCTTTGCAAACTGTATGTGAGCAAGGTCCATTTCTTGGCATTGTGCAAAATTATTTCTGAGGTATTTCACCAAATTGTGGTATAAAATGACTCTTGAAAAGTAGCAAATGTTGGTACTGCAGTGACATGGAAACGATGTTCTGTTGAAGACGGTGACATGACGACGTCAGAATCCCATACCCAACTTTTGCACACATCACCAGGTATTAGAATTTAAAGCAACCAAGATGGCACATCCCAAACTGAATCTATTGTCACTCCACTACAGACTGCATCACAGGATCTGGAGTCCCGTTCCACAAAGACTTGCGCTCAATCTTACCTTTGATTTATCACATGGCAAGCCCACAGCAATCAAACTTAAGAATGATCTTGAGCCTTTATGGAACAGGGCCCAGGTGATGTAGTCCCATAATTATTGTCTGAGGATAGACACCACTGACTGATTATAGCAAAATGACCCTAAATGACACCAAAGACAAACATCACCTGTTTCAGTTCAATGAAGGAAAAATTATTCATCCAAGGACATAACACAATGTACCAATTCATAATAGTTATTTTAAATACACAGCAATAAGTTCAAAAATATGTCTATTTTCCACATCTATGATAGAATTTAGCCAGCCTCCTCATTTAATAAAACATTCAAATTCTTGGAACCATTCCCTGAAGATGTGGCAGAGGGGGAGACCTGTATGAACCACTAACTTTGTTCTTGAGTATTTTTTCTACCACGAGGACAGAGAGCACACCCTTGGACAATTCCATGATGAAATCATAATGAGTTTGACAGAATCTCCATCGAAAAAGAAAGTCATACTGTCACTAGTTCCAAGAATTCACTAGTTCCAAGAATTCAGTCAATGTGCAAGTGTCATAAGATGAACTGACCAAAATTCAAAGCTATACACAATGCAAAAGGGAGACAAATGTTCGACTGTTGATAAGAATAAAAGTAGTATTACAACACCCAATGTTTTCGACGTGTCACCACATTTCGGTAGATATGATGGGAGAGCAGAAATTTTTTCATCGTTAATTGTACTGCAATAACTGAGAATAGATCAGGGTTTACAAATAAGAGCATTTGTGACAATACCAAATTGGTCACTTCGGTAGTCATCGATCTTCAGGCTACCGTAATTTTTGTATCATTCTCCGCTCCAATGACAAGCAAACATCAACCATTTTACTTACACAAACCAACTGCAAGTTCCACCAGACAATGAGCATACTACCTCTACTACAAAATAAACACACCACAATTGACATATCCTCCTTATGGCTGTTATGATCGTACATTCTACCAGAGATAATAAAGGGAGAAAATTAATAAGAAGCCTCAAAACCATATTTTCCCCCTTTTATTGGTCAATTTGAATCGGTTATAAGAGTCTTTCTCGGGAAAATTAAGCCTTTGCCACTTAAATTTGCCTTGATTTTGATATCGAGATGGAAGCATTCCAGAGATTGTCACACATGAAATGAAGGTTTTTCAGGAGAGAATGTGATTGATAGCAAAAAAATCGGATGTCTGTTGATGTTGCGATAACAACCTCGGCCATCGGACCAGCAGAGGAAAACTACATCAGTTCATCCCTGGTGATAAGCACCGTGAAAACAACAAATGTCTTTGTTATCCCTGAATATTCATACCAGAAATGATATCAAATTATCAGATACAAAGAGAGAGGTCCATCAGAGAGCTACCAAAATACAACAATCTGCCCTTTCTTTTTCCCTTTTTTTTTTAATCTCTCCCTTACTATTGATAAGAATAGACAAAATATATAGGGAAATATTGTCAGAGTAATACTGAGGTGGGGTGAAATGGATGGGCACATTGGAGAATAACTAAATGTGAAACCAAACTAAAGACCACTACACAACGTTACACGTTTGGAACCCGGAGCAGGAAATGAGATTTAATGATGGTTGTTGATACACCTACGCAAAGAACACATGTGCATACAAGCCGCTTTATGTACTTACCGATACCAGTGGTATCAAAGGCTATGATGAAATAGTTTTATAAATATTGTTCTATCTGTGACATATGCTCATCTTTTTCCTCTTTTGTGTGGTTTTTGTACCACTGGTATAATTTCACCTGAGGGTACTTGATGTTTCTGCTCAGTGATGGTAATGTAGAAATTCTCAGGTAAATGTAACCGTTAGCCAACTGCTTGCCTGTTATTTGTTTCCCTTCCACTTTGTAAACAGATACTTTCCATGAAATTTGTCGAAGGTGATTGGAACAGCAAAGTGGAGATTGGTGGTCAAAATTCTCGGTGTACCCATACATATCAATGTGGGGTTCACTTTACATCCATATGAGTTTTGCCAAACCAATGAGCAACAGATCAAACTATTAATGGTTTTAGAAGTAAGTCATTTTTAATATTATGCAACAGTGCTACATCATTCCTCCACTTAAAGAGAGAAAGAACCCCATGCTTTAATACGTTCTTATCAAGATAAAACCCAAACTTAAAATTACTAATACAGCTGAGTCAAATGAAGTTTAAGACTCAATAAATCAGACCAGTTATTATTCACATTCCTCAGAAAACATACCTGCAAGAAAGTAATACTGAAGAGTGAGAAGTCACCGATGAAATCTAGTCACAATTTAAGCAAACCAGAAAATGACTTTGGTCCTCTCTCTGTGATAAAAAGAGCCCCCCAACCAGTCACTTAATAGCTGGGGTGTGGCTTTCTTGACCGAGAATCCACAGATGACCTTAGATGTAGGGAGGGTTTGTGGTGGAAGGACAAGTCCACCTACCTCATTCAACATCACAGTGTTGTGCAGCAATCTACAGAGAATGCACTTGTAACAATAATCAATTTCAAACTCAGAAATACTGGAACAGAACAGATTGACACATCTAACTCACTTTCTGAGTGCAATTGCCAAGGTGCGTCGACGATGTCACAAGGCATACTTGATGTTATGTTAACATTGTGACTTTGACATGGTGTTGGTGGTGTCGGTGGTGCTGGTGGTGTTGCTGTTTGCAGAGACATTCATCCAAGAAAAACCACCATTCAGCACCCGTCAAGAACCGGTAGTCTATGATGGTGAGCAGAAAGCACAGTGGCTTCAACTGAATCGTGTTGACAGACCAATCGACCAATTTTGCGTGCCTCCTGACGTAGAAGTTGATGCACATCAAACAAGACTAATTTTTCATTTTGGCTTTCTTCCTGGCGATCATGTCCTCCACCGCTTTCAGTTGTTTTAGGATCTCCTCTCTACGAGAGACAGTTGCCTTCTTGGCCGCCGCTGGATCTCGGCTCTTGCTGGCCCCGCCTGACCCAGTCTTGTGTGCAGTCTTTGATGGAGGCTGATCCCTTTGATTGAAGGGGGAAGGCGGTCTCTTCCGGTCTGACCTGTCAGATGACACGCTGGGTTTCACCGCCGCTGTGCGTACCGGAGCCACCATCGCTGATGGCGCAGACTTCTTGGTCGTTTGCTGCAGAGGTTTGACAGGTCTTCTCTCTGCGATCAAAAAAAAAGTTAGCCATGATGAATCCTTCATTTCTGCTACTAAGAAAATAATAAATAAATACAACATAATCTTAACAATTAAACGTGCATATCAAATAAAATTCACCATTACAAACTCCCCTTTGGCAGTCTACACGTGTCGTATACCTATTGTGACCAGAAAACTCCCCCCTGACAATTTCCACCCAGACAGTTCTCAACCTGGGTACTTCTCCCTCGGAAAGAGTTAGAGTTAGGGCCGGTGGAAATTGTCTGTTCGAGAAATTGTCGTAGTTGGGAATTTTCCAGGCGGTGTTATCTTCGGAACCACTTACTACACCCACCCACCCCCCAGTCTGTTTATTTCTTATCCACACAGGATTTTCAGTGACCAATGGCTCAACTTGACCATTCCAGGACATGATGTGCTATGAGGCTACTTGAGAGTATCTTCAGTATCTTATTTTGTTGCTGCCAACCATTTGCTTTTCTTTTCACATAATACAACCTTGAAGGTGGTTCGACCTCCATCACTGTAACACAGAAGTGAGAAATAATGTCATCTTGACTAGTTTTAATCATTAGAGACATTACCCAGATTCAAGACTACTTTCTAATTTTTTTTTCAAGTTGCTTTTCCCCTGCCAAGACAAGTTTCCCTGCAGTTTATCCACGAGTATTTTGACAAACCTCAGTTCAGACTCAATGTTTAAGAGGTGCACAGACTTCAAGAGGGATGGGCAGTACCTGAATTCATAACCAGAGTGACAGTAACTCCAACAAATCTTACAATGAGAATCAGACGCATGTCACTGAAGCAAAGGAAAACGTAAGAGTGAAGGCTGTCGAACCTTTATCCACCTGTCACGGTCTTGGTGGTTGGTTTGACTGGAGCCACAGGTTTGACCTTCTTTGTGGCACCATCGCCAAGTACTTCGTAACGTTTTTTACCGTCTGATGAAGGCTAAAAGATAAATGGCAAGTGATGTATGAAGTATAAGACAGAACTTACAGGAAAAGTCATTTTTATTGTAAATACGAGCAAAACTTGCATTATACTTCAAGAGCACATGTGACGATTAAACAACCAAATCAACAACATAGAAGATAGTTTTGGTTTTGATGTACTCCTGTGGGGAATGCACCATTCAGAGACAACATCACCCAAAGTTGTACTTAAAATCAAAAAAATTTTGTGCCTATTTTGGTGTAACACACCAAGACCAATGAGTGAATTTAAGATGCCACCATTAATTTGAAAACCAATCATCAGCTCCTCCATGATATTGTGCCAGAGGCTACTAGAACCTGCATTGTTTATTAACGAAGCAAATGTGGAAAGTCAAAATTATGATCAAGGACTCTTTCTGATATGACAACATAAGAGCTCCTTTAGATCTTTAAGTTCATTTGAAAACGATGACTGTGCGCTACTACTCTCTTTGTCCCTGTAAATGTTTTAATTCTTTAATGCTTTGTCACACTAAATCAATTGGCTAGCGTATATCTTCATTTCTTCATTACCACACCACTTACGTTTCTGCCTGCATCGAATACAGATGTTATTCTGAGTTAATTCTATTTTTCTTGTACATGTGATTTTATCTGTGTTTGCTGTCCTACTTATCCTCGAACCCTACGGTAACTTCCCCGCACTCCTGTGGACTAGATGATACTACGATAATACTCCCTTACCATTCACTTATTATTATTACTATTATTCACATCTGCTACTTGTAGCGATGTAGCGATGGATAAACGTATTAAATGAACTTTGAATTTTCAAAGAAGCTAGACTTATAACTAGTCTCATATCCTGCAGCTGCACTTGGCTTCTAATACAAAAGGCAAAGGTGGAGGAAAGGGGATGTGTATCATGATATTGATCACTGGAGACTCAACACAGCACAACTAACATTCTAAAGTTGTTCCCATTAGAGAAATCAGCTTCTACAACTGCCGGGAAACTCGGCTGAACTGACATCAGGCGACTGTAGTCCAAAAATATCCCCAGAGGGCATCACTGATTCATGTACTCCACTGCCAGTTAATAAACAATCATGTTGATTCAATCTCTTTTAATTAAGCTTTGTTTTCAGTGTACTTAATTAAACATTTGAGTTTCTATGATTGTTAATTCTTACCTTGTTCAGTAGTGTGAGCTTAATGTCTTTATGAGTAGAATGCTTAACTGGAGCCCGGCTCATCATCTGGGCTGGTGCGGATGTAGACTTAGATCTGATAACACAAAAAAAAGAAATGTGAAAGAAGCATACCACAAAGCCATCTGACGTCATGTCTGGTCAACGACAACCAGCTTAGCGGACTGCATTTATTACGGGATCGTGCAAGATGAGGCACTAAACGTACCAGTAGGAAGATAGTAAGGGACACCTACTCAAAGTCCCTTCATATAAATTTAATCATCACAGGGTCGTGCTCCCCCTCCCCACAGTCTTTCATACCACTATGTAACCTAGTTTGAAGAAAGTTCCATACAACATGAAGATTTGAAACATAAAAAAAAAAAAGGAAAAGGAATTCACACAATCAAAAACTCCAAATATTCTCCTTAATCAGTCCACCTGAAACGCAGTTCAAATTGATACGTTCAAGTATGCAACGAAGAGGACAATACGACTTACTTGGTTTCTGGAGTGATCTTTGGATGGACAGGTTTGGCTGCCTTCTTGATTTGGACTGGGGGTTCTCTGAATGCCTCCATAGAGGGCACCGTCACCATTGCCTTTGGCCTGCCAGCCTCTGACGTCACTCGATCTTGGTGGCTTTGATGATGGGAATTTTTCTCTTTGTTTGGCTGTCATGAAATTTAATGAGAAAATGCATCAAACAATTAGACCAAATATACTTTTTAAGACATGTATAGAAAAGATAATTGTTGGGGTAGTGACGGTGGTGGAAAAGGGTGGTGGTAGGGGGCTAGGAGGGGGAGAGGGTGGATTTCATCAAGAGCAGAGGGAATAAATGCATGCATAGCATTGATGCCAATGCAACAAAATGTACAAAATTTTCTGAAAATAAAATCAAGGATACCTCATGACAACTACATACATGACACACCTTGCTAACTCAACACAAATCAGTAATTTACTGTATGCAAGTAGAGAATGACACTATTCTCTGGAATCAGCTAGAGAAGATGAAAAACATCTTAAAAGGTTTCACAGAACAAAAATAAAATATGTCTCAAAGATAGCGGTAAAGATCACGTCGTTGGTATCTACATCAATGCAAACAGTACCGACAAAATGGCAAAGTGAGTGACCCAATATTGGATGTGCTGTCCAAGCATGACTCGATTACTTGACAAAAGTGCCAAACTTCTCACTAGCCCAAAAGTTAGCACCTGCCTTTTTTATTAGATTTTGCAATTTAACAGTCTCACTGTATCAAAGATGACAACACAAAAAAGACGAAAAAAAAAAAAAAACACAAATAGAAATTAGATCCCCCCTTCTGCTCTTTACAATATTTATAATACTCCATATGTTGCCACGCCATTCATTCTGTTTAAGTGATTGAATGTGCACACAAGATAAAACAGGAAAAAAATTAACACACACATGTTAGTGTGTCTTTCAACTGTACTGTTCAGATCATTTGGGAAAACAAACAGGTTTTGAGTGATAAATTCTGCCATATGATTCAAATTTTTCTGTCTGACATAATGGCAAAAAGTGTAAAATAGGGTTAGTGGTTGACAGTTTTCATGCAAGTCGATGGGAAATATACTAGCTATGAATATTCAGTTGTTCCAAACAGCTGATCGCTAATGCTGAAATGTGGGAATCATTTTGCATTTGTATGTAGATACAATGCTTTGTTTCAATAAATGCTACAATTCCCTACACTGACCAAGGAGCTACAACTTGAGACTGTTTTTGTTACACCATTGAGACCTGAACTGTTGCATATTCATTGTGTAGGCATGGTATACTCCTAACAAGAACCACTAATTTTCAAATATGAATTCTGTGTTTTACTATATTCACACCATTTCCCTTGCTTTTTATAGTGGTTTCATAGTGATTACTGTCATTTTATTTACCAAATGACATATTCCATCCATGGAGAACCTCACAACTGTCACACGCAAACCCACACTGCTCTACTGAAAAGGTTCTACAATACTGATGTCTAACTTTTGACATATATATCTTTTCTCCTGACAAAGAAAACAAAAGCATCGTTTACACAGTCGACAATAGACTCCAGATCACACTGTGATTGCCTTCAAAATTAAGAAACGAATAAAGTTGCAGCCACAAATCTTCTTCACATCTTACCTAAACTTGAGACTTTTTCTTACTGGCTTATGTTGACTTCAAGGTATTCGTTACATTCTCTTACCTATGTCACTTTATTGCAAAAAAGGTTCTGACTGCCTAAAATGGGTAGATCATTTGCCCTTTATCAGTAACAATCAATGCAACCATTGCAATTACGAATTTGACTTGCAGTGGTACAGCTATGAGCATGCTGATGGGCTTGGCACGGATGTAAAGGCATAATTAAAAGCCAGTGTTTGTTTTAACCCCCTCCCCCCCTTTCTCTCTCCTCCACTTTCCACTTCTCCCTGCCCCTTCCCAACAGAAACAAAGACCCAATTATCCAGTCACTCATGGACCAAATGTACGGAATACAAAAGCGGCAAAATCTTCAACAACTTGTCTGACATCTCAAATAACAGGATGTGCTATGTACACTTCCAGCCACAAAGATGCATACTGACTGGAAATCTGACAATGGTCAGTGACTGCTCTGGGAAGAACTTCTACAGTTACTTTTATTTTGAGCGATGATGGTCTCTAGATTTCAGATGCAGAAGATTCTGTTAAACTTGGGTTTCCCTTTGATTATCACTGTAACCTCTGCATCCTCTTTCTATTCCTCCAAGTAATATGATTTTGTTGCTAAGCTTTTCATATTTCTCATCAGTCAATACTGTCAACTGCAAACTTTGCTTCTGAGGTGTCATCACTAAATCTAAGTAAACTTGGAGCAGAATATCATATTCTTCACACAAATAAAATTTTGCCTAGGATTAATTTGTCTTGTAACATTAACAAATCTTCCATGCCTTATATTCTCCTATTTCACAAGAATTTATACCATATTTGTAGCAGTGTTTGATATCGTTGCAAAACATTTTGGCAGAACTGGCACACTTAAGTAATTATTTATGACACAATAGGTAATTTCATTTTGTAATTCTTCATCTGTTAGACAATTATCAATAACTTTTGGTACAAATCATCAATATTCCATTCATACTTGATAAGAATTCTCAACTCTTATTGGCCCATTACAGTCAGGTAACAGTCATTAACTACTGGATAATGCACAGTCAATTTTAGAATAAAATCACCAGTGGATCAATACAATGAAAATGTTGATTGACAGTGTTGACATATCATTCTTACACAAACAATGGCGGTACTTTGTCAATCTCACCAAACATTGTTGACATGTCGATAATAGTGTAGTTTGTTTTCAATGAAAATGTGATTATTTCCAACCCAAACTTTCTTTCAGTTTTGTCTCCTTCACCAAAATCTCACTGTGTATGAATGAACAAGGTTAATCAATGCTAGGACCTGTGTATTAAATAACGATAATGCACTCTCAGGGATTAATGCTATCACAAGATGCAAACGGGCTGCGCCCTCGTGAATCGCTTGGACTAACCCCCAATCATGCATTATCCTCTACTTGATGCACTGTGATAAGGTATTTTGCTGACATAAACACTAATTCTGAGATTTAACATCTTATCGAAAGGAAAAGGACATGGCAATCATACCTTTGGCTCTCTTTGTGCTCATCCTGTCAGGAGAACTGGAAGAGGAGACTGGGCTGGCGAGGTTGGCGTACATGTGGTCTGAATCCGCGCTGGATTTGCTGGATATGGAAACGTGGCTGCTCCCCGAACTGGTGCGGCGCCTCCTTCCGCGGGGCTGTGCTCCCACTGCCGGACGAGGTCTCGATCTCTCCGGGGATTTGGAGAGCGACCGCGAATGAGACCGGCTGGCACTGCTGATGCTAGAATTGCTCATGGACCTCCTGGAGGGCTTGGCTGTTTTCTGGTAAAAGAAAGTCACAGACCAAAAATTCTGAAGTGATGCAGGGAGAAGACATCCACTTCAATTTGGTTTGATTTACTGGTTAAAATACTGGTTTAATTTTACTTGTTTTCAAGAGGACTAGCTTATTACACTGGCAGTGATACAATCTACCTCAAAGTGCATCTCCACACTAAGCGGTCCTAAATGTAATGTATGGGTAACACACAGAGACAGTGACAGCATCATGTAATAATAATACGTGAATAGCCAACAAAACCAACTGGGTACCAGACATGGACAACATTTGCAACCAAACAATTATCCCTACCCCTAAACACCCCATGGGTAAATCTGACAACTTTCCATGGTAGGGTTTTATGTGACATGATCTGATTACTACCTATGAGAAGAAGCATCTATCTTCTTACCTGAGGTGGTAACTGTAAACCCATCTTCTTCACCAATGGGGTCTTTTCACCCATTCCAGGTGGTTTCTTCAGTCCCATTTTTACTCCTTCCGTGGGAGGTTTCCGTAAGCCAAAGGGCATCCTCTCTCTGCCAGAAGGGAAGACACACACAAAGCAATGCTTACGTAAATAATTGAAACACAAAAGGGCCAACCTGTTCTGGCAAGGCGGAGTGAGTGCTCCCTCACATCATACAAGATTCTATTTGAGACATGTTGAAGTGAAGAGGGTAATGATGTTAAACAGTTTTATTCAGACACACTCACTCGCTTATCTCGTCACTTTCAGAGTATCAATGTTATCTACCAATCATCAAAGTAAGTGTTCTTCAACTACAAATCAAACAAATGAAAAAGACAATTCTTCAGGAGCCTGGAAGAAAAGACATCTCACCATATCCTTTAAATTTTCCACCAGCTGTTGTATGTCGGACTCACTGCCACAGTTCCAAAAATTGAAGACCAGCCATCAGGCTTCCTCAGTAACATTTCATGAAGTACAATATGGCAAAATTACATCTATGTAATGCACCACTGACTACTGTTCTGGGAAGGGGTAACAAGTGGTGTGTTTCTCCGATTACATCCCTTCACCTCTCCCATGATACCCCTTCAAATCTTTTTTGTTTCAGATGGCAAAATGACATGCAGAATGGTGTAAAGTTTGGTCACCTTTCCATGTCAATTTTTTCCACGGAATGTCTGATTTATCGGTAAATTACCTCCGTCAGTTTTGGGGAACTTTTGAAAAAATATTGAAAGCGTGAACACAGCACATCTGCAATATCTTTCAAAGGTTGTTCGGTATCAGTGCAGCGATTTTTGGGTGCCACCACAACCTCAATTGCATGACATGAGTGGCATGCGCTGCCATTTGAGGGGCCCAGTGCAAATGTCAGACATACCCTAATGATAAACCAACTTAGTATCTCACTGAATCATGAACCCACAGCGGAAACTCGGAAAGCATAAAATGGTTTGCTGATTCTGAGAGAATCTTACCTCGGTTGCGGGACAGTCGGCTTTGAAAGTTTCTTTTTCTGAGGGGTGGGAGATGGACTTCTGGAATCAGACTTCGACGAGAAGGAGCTGGCAGAGGATGACCTGCTACTCCCTGACGAGTATGATCGAGATCTGGATCGAGATCTGCACAAAACAAAAAAAAAAGAACAAAAAAAAACAGTGCGAAAAAAAACCAGTGAGAAACAAATGGTTGATGGTGAAAACAAGCTGTGAGGATTCAGAATGATATGCGTGAAGTGAAGTTGATGGAAAAGAAAGATCTAAGCAGGAGACATGTGGGAAGGGGTGAAAGGGGGAAGGGGGTGATGAGGTGAAGGGGAAGGAAGAGGGTGACAGGATTCCAGGGGGTAATCAAGGCAGATATAGCAGGACCACAAAAATGCAGGGAAATAACCAGAAAGCCAAAAGGCTTTGTGATTCCTTGCCACATGGTTATATTATAACAAGCATGAATTATTCACATGACAAGTATGAGATCAACTGCAGTTACTGGTCTTGAAACACCACATTAATAAGCCTTTAACCCAAATAACCTTTATTTTGGTGACCTCAAATGACATTTGACGTCCACTAAAAGCAATAGGGATCACCTACCCAGTATGGGGAACCTACACATCAAGTATGACATCAGTCGACTTACTCTTCTGGAGATAATGTGCTCGAAAATTTTCACCTCGGGGGACCTCAAACGTCCTTTGACCTCCACAAAAACAATAGGAGTCATCTACTCAATATGACTAACCCACACACCAAGTATGACATCAGTCACACTTACCCTTCTAGAGATACTGTGTTTACAATGTGTTTACAGTTTGACTCAGGGTGACCTCAAGTGACCTTTAACTCCACCAGAAACAATAGGGATCATCTACTCAATATGACCAACAAACACACCAGGTATGGCATCAGTGGCAGTTACCGTTCTTGAGATATCATGTTTACAAGGTTTTCACATTTTGACCTCTGGTGACCTCAAATGACCTTTGAACTCCACCAAAAGCAATAGGGATCATCTACTTCATATGACCAACCCACACAGTAAGTATGACATCAGTCACAGTTACCCTTCTGGAAATAATATGTTTACAAGGTTTTTACAGTTTGACCTCTGGTGACCTCAAATGACCTTTGACCACCACTAAAAACAATAGGGATCATCTAATCAATATGAACAACCCACACACCAAGTATGACATCAGACACAGTTACCGTTCTTGAGATATCGTGTTTACAAGGTTTTCACATTTTGACCTCTGGTGACCTCAAATGACCTTTGACTTCCACTAAAAACAATAGGGATCATCTACTCAATATGAACAACCCACACACTAAGTATGACATCAGTCACAGTTACCGTTCTTGAGATATCGTGTTTACAAGGTTTTCACATTTTGACCTCTGGTGACCCCAAATGACCTTTGACCTCCACCAAAAACAATAGGGATCATCTACTCAATATGACCGACCCACACACCAAGTATGACATCACTCATAGTTACCCTTCTTGAGATATCGTGTTTACAAGAAGTGTCACATACACACATACACACACACACATACACACACACGACATCACCATCGCATAGATTCCTTCTGCCTTCGGCAAGGAATCAAAAATGGAAAGAAAACCATGGGAGATAACAATAAACTTCTGTGATTTACTGCTTATGACAGAATTTTTATGTCTTGTTTTCCGGATCCCTGAAGATGGAATAATTCATCAGCCTATCTCTAACTTCTACAATTTAACGTCTATTTCAGGTGAAATGTACATAACCTTTTTTTAACACCATGGAGGCTTTGCAAAATTGAATTGTTTATGACCAGACACTCTCAGATATCAAATTACCACATAAAATAAATGTTCTCTTGAAATTCTGCCAAAGTTCATCATTGTGAGAGAGAACTCTCTGATTCTTCCCGAAGAACTAGCTGAAAAGGCAATGACTCTCTGGTAGGTTTTAAATATTAATTCTATGACTATAGATTTTAAAATTTAATTACTTTCACTAAAATGTTCCTATCATGAAGCCCTTGAAATCCAAGTCAGCACTTCTGCATAGTTCTCTTTACATGAAATTTATACTTACACAGAGGAACCCGAAGAGACTGAGCCCGACCTATTTCTAGATTTGGTCTGCGGTTTGGATTTTGGTTTGGGTGATCTGGTTCTTGCCCATGGATCCTGCCACGCATCAGCTGGCTTCCTGGTCGCCTCTGCTGGTCTGGTTCTCTCCTCCCGCTTCTCTCTATACTGGAATGTACTGCTCTTCTCTGGAGGGTAATGCTTTGGAATGCTGCCACCGCTGCTGCCGCTCTGGGGTGCAGACGACCTCTCGACCGGTGGAGGGGGTCTCCGTGAAAAATCTCTGCCGAATTGGTCCTTGCGTGGCATTCTGTTCTCTCTGAACTTTGGCTGCAATTTCACGATAAAAAATAGACAATTGAACACTTGGTTGATTTTGGTATTAGAGTTAATCAGTTACAGCGGACAATTGAACCACAACAACAAGAACATCATTGTTATGGGGGAGAAGATGCAAAGAAATCAGCCTGTGAATCATGCCCATGCATGTAAACAGAGTATATACAATGAACAACCAACGAAACATCGTAAGTAACTTATTCCAGTTTGTTGCTCATGCTCACGGAATCCATCCACTTACACTGATCTACAACATCTGTCAGTCTGTACTAGAATCACAGAGGCATTTTTAAGCCAATCTAGAGAATTCAGTTTTATCACTTTACCAGAACTTTCCATAAACTCTTTCTAATCATCAACATTTGAGAATAATATGACATTTTTAGAAAGAAAAGAAGACACCGTCTGAGCATTCTGGCAGAGGTTTCATTCAAATCCCAAAATTCTTTTGATATGTTGAAATTGTGAAATTTGAAGAAAGAAAAGGTCAATTTGATACTTAACGATTACAAGACCCAAACAATAAACTGGATAAAGTACCTTGTTATCACTGTGACGGTATTGCATCACAGTTCAGTGTTTGCTCAAAGTGCACTTTTGGTTTAAATCAAGCAAATTAGAATGCAAATATCTTGATGGTTAGCTTTTCTGCCTTGTTGCCATAACAACGAAAAAAATCGTCTCTGAATGTATTTCTAACAAAAGTTAAGACCATATCTTTCTTTCATCTCTGCCTATTTCTCCTCGATAAGATTACCTCACGGTACGGTTCTGGTCTTTTGTGGGGTGGTGGTGGATGATGATGACGGTGAGATGGGGGTTCGTGTCTCACGGGAGGTCTCGCCTCTCTCCGTCGTTCCCTCATCTCTCTCTGGGGGTTGTACTCAGGATCTGGTTCCATAGCATAGCTGAAACAAAAAATGAGAACAATTCAGATGTAAAAATGTAAATAGGGTGCCCATACAGTAAGAGAAAAATACGAGAATACAAACAATTCAGAATGAAATTGACCACTCAAGCATTAGTCTAGAGCTTTGTTTAACCTACCAAAAAAATCCTGTATTTTGCAACGGTGCTACACATTGCAACATTCAGTTACAGAAAGTATGTGATTTGTAAACAGATGAGAAAGTACCTGTAAGCTGCATCATTCATAGACATAATGCCAAAAGCATCTGGCAGATTGTACACGTGTATGCTGGAATTTAAAGATGCTACTGGGAACTGCTATTTTAAGTGAGCTTCTAACCATGACAATAGAAACAACCCGAAGAATGCAACAGCTTAGCTGTAATAGCTCAAAGAAATTTAGACAACCAGAAAGCCAAAAGGCTTTGTGATTCCTTGCCACACGGTTATATTATAACAAGCATGAATCATTCACATGACAAGTATGAGATCAACTGCAGTTACTGGTCTTGAAACACCACATTAATAAGCCTTTAACCCAAATAACCTTTATTTTGGTGACCTCAAATGACATTTGACGTCCACTAAAAGCAATAGGGATCACCTACCCAGTATGGGGAACCTACACATCAAGTATGACATCAGTCAACATTACTCTTCTGGAGATAATGTGCTCGAAAATTTTCACCTCGGGGGACCTCAAACGTCCTTTGACCTCCACAAAAACAATAGGAGTCATCTACTCAATATGACTAACCCACACACCAAGTATGACATCAGTCACACTTACCCTTCTAGAGATACTGTGTTTACAATGTGTTTACAGTTTGACTCAGGGTGACCTCAAGTGACCTTTATCTCCACCAAAAACAATAGGGATCATCTACTCAATATGACCAGCAAACACACCAAGTATGGCATCAGTCGCAGTTACCGTTCTTGAGATATCATGTTTACAAGGTTTTCACATTTTGACCTCTGGTGACCTCAAATGACCTTTGAACTCCACCAAAAGCAATAGGGATCATCTACTTCATATGACCAACCCACACAGTAAGTATGACATCAGTCACAGTTACCCTTCTGGAGATATTATGTTTACAAGGTTTTTCCAGTTTGACCTCCATTGACCTCAAATGACCTTTGACCTCCACTAAAAACAACAGGGATCATCTACTCAATATGAACAACCCACAAACCAAGTATGACATCAGTCATGGTTACCCTTCTTGAGATATCGTGTTTACAAGAAGTGTCACATACACATACACACACACACACATACACACACACACACGACATCACCATCGCATGGATTCCTTCTGCCTTGGGCAAGGAATCAAAAACTTAGTAAGTAGATCAGAAATGACTTCACAGACTTCGAAATGAGCACAAAGCTTTTCTCTTAAGGTCGTTCCCTAAACCACAAATTTACCCGTATTGCTCTGCCGTCGAGCTATGTACGTCGGGGTGAAATGCAGATTCCATGTCAAAGTCGTCGTACGTTTCTTCGACAATGTACTGGGGGGCTTCTCTAATTCCCAGCTCCTTCCGTCGCTCCACTTTCTTCCTTGCCTGTGAAGGATTTAAGAACATGCGGAGAGTCATGTCACACCACAGGCCTTATGCCAAAACTTAAGAGGATGAAGGATGAGACGGTCATTTATCACTTCAGAGTAGCATGCTGCTGAAAGATACACCTCCAAAAGTTATAGAGTTTATGATGCAATTTTTCCAGTTAGTTGACTTTGCTCTTTGCTGGAAACACCTTCAGGGAATAATTTATCTTAGTGCAGCATAAAATTTTGCAATACCAAGTTATCAAATTGTTAAGCAAATGCAAAAATATGCAGCACATTTTCATAGAATTTACTGCAGAACGCTGCCATGCAATATGTAAGATACATTTCCTTTGTTAACTTTCACACCCTTACTGAAACTTACAGATGGAAACAGGTGAACAATGCTACGGTTTGAGTCACGGAATATGGTGAAGAAGACAAGAGGATGAGGATGGAACTTACTTCTTTAGCTTGCCTGATTCCTCTCTCCCAGGCAGACTCTCGTAAAGGTTCCTCCGGTATCGGTGGAGGTGGGATATACGGCTCCATCTAGAAATGAAGATTAAACAAAGATCAAAATTTAATTCTCATGATTGTCTCTTTGCTTTCCAAATTTAAGTTAGTAACTACCAAACATTTTGTCATTGAAAGTACCACCTAGAGACGAGTCATTATGACTCTTTGGTACATGAAGAATCCAACTTATGATACATAATAAATGTTACTAATATTAACATTTCTAGTATTCTTCATTGATGAGTAGAGATAAAAAAGATGAAAAGATCATATAACAACAACTGATTCACAGAAAACTTAAGTCAAAGGTTGATCATTTTTTCAATTTTCTCAGGGGTAGATTTTTTTCAAGGTTTTCAACTGCCTACTGACATGAGGTACGGTAAATGTTGAATCTACTGGAAGCACAGAAGTATAATTTATTCAGGATGGGTCTTATAGTATAACCTCAAACAATGATTACTCTTCACTTATCTCATTATCAAAGGTTTCAGATTTTAAACTCTGCTGACCTTCTATGACCCTTGAGTCTAAAAGGAAAGTAATTTGGATCGGCAATGGATGACTTCATGATTGAAATGACATTTGCTTATTAAGACAACATGTTTATTAGGTTATAAGAATGTGAGCCTTGCTGTAAGTCACGTGTGATAATATACTTTAGAAAAACAAGGATGAACATCTACTGTAAGCATCTAGAACAACCAATAATGTGTTTGGGTGATCCTCAATATTTGAGAAATCTTGAAAGGAACCTTTTCAGAAAAAAAAAAAAAACAGAGACCATTCACTCTCTACGGATTGACCATACACCCACTTGGACAGACACATGACGTCACCACCGTCTACTGACGTTTTGTCTCGACATTCATAATTAACCATCATCGCTGAGGATTCTTACCACTACGATGTCCTCAGGAGGGGGCGTTTCCTCCACCGGTGGAGGTGGTGGGTTTATTTCTTTGTTCAACAACTTTGCAGTGTTCTCTTCAATCTCCTTGAAGTCTATAAAGGAATAGTTACCTGGAAGAGACAGAGAGAGAGAGATACACATTAACCTATACACTTTCTAGGTATATCACAGAGTGCTTTGAGTTACTGCTACACCGTGAAATTGTATTTTGGTCATTCACATTCCCGTAGAAACTCCCAGTCTGTACAGTTACGGTAACAGACAGTAACTGTCCTTTGGCAGCTGCTTTACGTGATCAACTCATGAGGCATGCTAATCCCTTTCACAGTGATAACAGCTCTGAAATTTGCCTTTTGATTAGAGCTTGGAAAGAAATGTAAGGCTAATGTCTGTAGATTTTAATGATGTGTCCTTAAGGTAGTAAGTGCTGTTCAAAGCTTTACAATCACATTCTATATTACTGATGCTTTCAACAAGTTCTAGCAACAGTAAAGATGCTTTTGATTAAAAAATTTGCAAATTGCAAATTTTCAACAGCAGTTAGCGTGGCAAGTTTGCCTCGCTAGAGCATCATCCAAACCTTATAATAAAACAGGGACACTGTGACAAACAGCACTGGAGAGTCAGATATAGCTGAACTTCTCAGAAAGCATTTATGTCACTAAACAGAGAACAACAGTGTTATTTACACTTATAAATACAAAGTAAATAAGTGAGTAGTTACACTTTATCACTCCATGAAGAAAATTCAGGAACTTGCACAGGTACAAAAGAAAAAAAAAAAGAACATCAAATGGAAAAACACAGCAAGGGGTAGAAGAGGTAATAGAACAACAAGCAAGGATAAACTAAACAGAAATCGAACAAATGAATAAGACAACAAATATTCTGAAAGAAGTTACAGTAAGGTAGTAAAAAGAACACCCTTTACAAGTGATGATGGCCTTTATCAAACTAATGAGAGCAGATGCTTAATGAGGTTTAATTTATCTATGTAAGAAGAGAGCATGTTGTACTGAGTCACAAGTGTTTACACCACATGATAACAAATTAGTATCACACAGATGTAACTAACAAACTGCAAAGAAACTCCACACAACTACACGTACAAGAGTGTACACATATGTATCCTAGCTCTGTTTCTCTAATGCTGACACAAGTTAGATGGTAAACCTCACAAAAAATGTTGGAAGAACAATAACAAGTTTCCAATAGAACCGCTCTTTATCCAGACATGTTTGGAAGCGATGGCCTTAGAGAGTGAAAAGTCCCAGACAGCATGTGAAAATAAATATCACTCGTTTGGAACTCAGCACCTTTTTTGGCTTGCATGTATTACAAAAATGCTTGTCTAGCTCCGTCAAATATGCACTTTCACACCGATAGAGAGACTAGATTTAAACATCTAATCTACCATTTGAGCCACAACATACATTATGCACAAAGCTATACCCTGTAGAAGATACTACTGAGAAGAAGTATCTACTCACCCAAGTCATTGACGCCTGGATGGAGGAATCGACAGTTTGGTCCCCAAGTGCACTGTCCTCTTGCAAAAAATCGACAAACCGGTTTAACAACCGGTTTTTTGTCCTCTGGGTCTTTCACCTCTCCTTCCTCTGCCTCATCATCCTGTCAAAAAAAAGAAGAAGAAGAAAAAAACAGCAAACATTAACTGACAACAGCTAATTGTGACGACTATCATACATGCACAAGATCAGCTTCACAAACTATTCAAGAAAGGAACATTAATGGAAAATATGTTTGCTGAGGATTTCCAAAAACCAGAATGCAGAAATGCATTGCCGTGCGATGAATTCATTATGAGAGATTCTTTTCATGAATCTAATACATTAAGCGAGGAAGTGTAACATGCTTGGTTATTGTGATTAACAGTAATGTTTCATATCATCAACTGAGGAATTTGAGGTGAACAATGACATCTGCTGACCTACAGTAAGTTCATGACTGATACAGTATGTATCCATCTGAACATGAACAACTACATACTACAGAGATATATATCCAAGAGCTTCACTGCATACCAAATTTGAGCAAGCTTCTCTTCTTGAGATATCATGTTTAGAGGGTTGTCTTGACTTAACTCCTGATGATCTCAAATGGACTTTGACCTCCACTAAAAACACGGATACATTTCTAAATAAAAAATGAGAACTGTGCAAACTGTGCAAAGATATTTTACAAAATTTTCACTATTTGACCCTGTTGACCCATAAATGAACTTTAAACCTCCACCAAAAACAAAAGGCTCCTTGTCCTTAACAACGTACACCTACACAGTAAGTGCAAGATCTGTACAAGTTTACCGTCTTGAGATATCGTGTTTGCAAGGTTTTAACTGTTTGACCCATATTGAACTCACATGACCTTTGAACTCCACCCAAAAATATGGGCTTTTTGCACTCAACAAGACTCACTCAATAGTACAATGAGATCTATACAATTTTCCTATCTTGAGATATCATGTTTACAAGATTTTCCCTATTTGACACCTGTTGAACCTAAATGACCTATGATCTCCACCAAAAACAATAGGCTTCTTGTACTCAAAAGGCTTACCCACATACTAAATATGAGATCTGTACAGGTTTCCCTTCTTGAGGTATCATGTTTACAAGGTAGGCATCACAAATATACACACACATCAACACACACATACACGCACCAGCATGATAACAAAGGTTACGATTTCATCAAAACCAAAAAGCCAAGACATAACTGCCAAAGTTATTTTGTTTGTACAATGTGACAGTCATATAATCATCTTCTTACTGTCAATTATCACATACCTCTATCTCTCCTGCCTCTCCATCTCTGCTCTGAGATTGTATTCCTTCATCATCACCATCCATTTCACCTTCTTCACCACTCTCTATTTCTCCTTTGCCACCTTCATCCTTGTCTTGCTTTCCTCCTAGTTCTTTCTGTTCGACTGATGATTCCATTCTTTCTTCTAAACGACTTTCCTCTTCGTCCTCTTCCCTCTCCTCTAACTCTTCTTCAAAGTCCAGCTCGTCCCCATGGTGATGTACCTCCATCACCGGTTCCTGTGACCCCTGAGTTTCCGTTGGAGGAATGTCAGGGGTGTGGGGCTTTGCCTCTGTCTCTGTCGGTTCTTTTTCAAGGGCGACTTCACTATTATCAGATTCACTGACGTCATCTAAGTCTTTTGATTCTAGTTTTTGCTGCTCTGTTGGCAGAGTCTTTTGCCAAGGTTTTGTCATTTCTAACGAGGTATTTAAAATTTCTCCATCGTTACAATCATCTTCATCACCATCTGCGTCCTTCTTTGCATCTCTTCGGTCATCTTCTGACTGATCGCTGACATCATCCAATGCTTCCCGGACTTTATTATCTTCAACCTGTTCTGAAAGAACTTTTGTGTCCTGCTTTCTTTCTCTCTCCTCTTCAACATCCGTATCTGACTGATCGCTGACATCGTCAAGTTCTTCATCCTTCTTTATCTCATCTGTCACTGTCCTCTCCAGTGGAGGTTCAGATGGTTGGTCCTCAAGTGAGTCTTCACCAGACTGTTCACTTACATCATCCACCTCCCTTTCACGAGTATTCATCTTCGGGTGAAAGTCCTCTACTTCTTCGTCATCCTCTTCAGCCTGGGAGACATTATCTACATCTGCAATTTCCCCTTGATGTGGTGATTTCCTTCTATCAAGCTGCAAATTACCACTTGAACTGATGTTAATGTCTGTTGCTGAAAATTCACTATCATGTAAATGTACATTGTCTTCCTCATCAACCTTTTCATCATCGCTTGCTCCGTAATCCAGCTTTTCCTCTTTTGGACTTTCTATCCTACTAAAACTTGACAGTAACCCTGAGTTGGATTCATGATCACCCCATGGCTCCGTCTCCCTCTGTTCAGTCCCTGATATATTGATTCCCTCGTCTTGCTCATTTTCTGAGCTCACCTCAGATACACTGCTTTGCATAGGACTGACATTTCTCTCATCGTCCTCAGTAACCGTCTCTTGATTGTCATATGTCTCACCGGATTGTTCGTCACCCATTGTTGATTCCCTCGTTTCACTATCCATATCATTATCTGAATCATTCCTTGATGCCACAGTCTGATATGGCTCCTGATCAGCAATTTGAGTCGTCATTTCTTCTACTTGTGTGTTTGCCTGCAGTTCTGAAATCTCCATTTCTTCACTGCTATCTGAGCTTGAATCCATCTTATGCTCACCAACTCCTGAATTATCTGCCTCATCCATTTCATCCTCATTCTGACTTCCTGTTGAGGAACTACCTTCGGGTGATACAGGTTCCCCAAGCTCAGCAGAATCATCATCCATGGTTAAACTCTGTCTTCTTGAAGTATCAGTGACGAATCAACCTCCTCCTCTGAAATATTAAACATACAGTAGAACAAACTGATGGACTCTTTTCAGTGTAACTCTCAGATCACCTCAAAGGATTAAACCAGAGCCTGAAATAGGCTACCGAGAGGGCAAAGCAAAAATAATTCTAAGAAGGTGCTTTGACAGCAAATGAATTAAAAAGTACAAGAGATTTCACCCATAAGCAGACCTTCAAACATGGCATTTTATTTTTAATTTTTCTATGAAAATCGCATTTCTTGAAATAGAGAAAACACTGGAGTATTTCAGCCATCTTTGCTCCTCTTTTGACAGTGGGCTTTGTGGCTCTGTAACTTCTTTGAACTCTAATGAAAGGTGACTGTTGCAATACAAAAAGGACTGACTATTGAGTACAGTAAATTGGGAGGGTTCTCAGGCATCACACACAAACTGTGTCTTGAAATTAAAGAATTCTACAGTAGACATTACTTCCATTTTCATAAATCATGTGCCAGCAATATACCTGAAATGTGAAAATATATTTAATTCACCTTCAGATAAAAACAAAGGTTTATCCATTCTCTCTTGAACTGCAAAAAAAAAAAGAAAAGGAAGCCCCAGCGCTGTTTGTAAACATTCCAATCTGGCAGTCAAGTACGCAACAGCATATTCAGTTCATGTATTTGCCATAAGCACTAACTGACACATAAGTCACAGGACCACAAGGCAGTCTGGGCACAACTGGTCTTACTTTAATTCAGTTTGTTTGACAAAGCCAAACTGAGTACTGTAGTCTAGCCTCTAAATTTCTAATGATTAAGCCCCATGCTTTTGCATAGTTTGGTGTCTATTAACCCGGACAATGGCTTTTATTCAAGCTGTTCTTGTAATTGACCAGGACATAACTTCAGGACTAATTAAGAATTTAAAACATCTGTAATAAATGTAACGATAGTTTGATAACTCAACACTCTTGACCTGTATAGGCTTAAGCCCGAACCTTGGATATCAATGTTGAAGTAGTACTTGAAGTCAAGTCCAGGCAGTCCAAGGCCAAGGCCGGAATTAAAGAGAAGCCTGTACCACTATATGTACGGAGGACTCGAGACATCAAGACCACTCAAGGCCTGAGAAGTTGAGCCCAATGCCAAGGCCAGACTCAACTACAACCCTGTTGGATTCCAAACTAACTCATAATTCACATGGTATGACTTCTAGAACACCGTAACTGTGCCGTTAATTCTTATTTCCTAGTCCAGCTCCATAGATGGAGATTTGAGACAATTTGAGACACTTGCCCCGGAACCAACTCTATTGTCGAATTTCTCCTGTTACTTGCCCGGCTGCAACGTCTGTGTTCGCAGTCTGGATGATGCCGTTACAGTACTAAATAGTAGGCTTGTCAGAATTCAAAGATGTCTTTAAAGGTCGTGTGGCATGAAAATGACATTTTGGAGTATTGGGTGCATTGAGCATAGAAAAAAAATATTTAATAGCCACAGATTCCATCAAATTCCATCAATGATTGAACAATTTATAGGAAAATTAGTGTTTCACAGCTGTATCATGAATAAACATTGGCTACTGTAAGTATGCAAATTTTATGACATCAAAAGATGGACTCCTATGATATGTCTTATGTTAATCATTTGTTTATGTTACCGTTATTTCAAGGTACATTTGAGAATTATACATGCCCTGAGGATTTTATTTTGGAAGCATGTATTTTCTTCTTCAAAAATATCGATATCACTTACCATTGGCAATGTGAAACTCACTTAGACAAGTATTGGCTTAACAAAAGGATTACTGACGATGTGCAACACCCAACCTTATGTTTTGCATTTTGCTCAAACTTTAAAAAGTCATACCTCAAAAATGGTAAAAGATAAACAAAATTCCAACAGAATTTCACTCCCGGGCTTTTGAAGCATATCAGTGACACAACCGTTAAGTTTAGGCCTAAGGTCAACCAGAACCACTAAACTCTTAGTGTGCTACATTTGGCTATTTTTTCTAGCGCCCATGTCCCCAGTTACACTATACTGTACATTTATTATCTGAGTCCGGGTGAAAAGTGCTTGGTACTTCTGTGCTTACCCGGCGTCCGACTCCAACTCAGGGACAAAACGACGGTCGCATAGGTCTACGTCGCAAAACTAGTACCATGCCCACACAATAAGTATTCATTACTGCATAGTGTTTTCGGGAAAGACCATGAATAAAAATTTATGCACCCCTTTATTCCCATATGAAATGATTTCTGGAATAAATGTATAACATGCATTTTGAAAGAGACATTCATGTGAAAAGAGATAGTCCTACCTTAAAACAGTTGAATTTTGGACATAACAAAACAAATAGCCATTCCGACGCGTCGGAAGTTGAAGCGAGAGAATGCGTGATGAATTCTGACCTTTGACACAGTTAACTAAGGTTATCTCTAGTTTCATAGAGATTAAAAAAGAAAATCTATCACAGTATCAGAGTTTATGAGTTTAATAAAGTAATTAGTTGTGAACAAAAATATTTTATATTATAAGAATATTTTCAAAAGATTTATCACCTATCTAAGTTTTACAAAGAAGATGCCTCTAGAGAAAAAGACACTGGGTCACATAACCAATCGTTGTATTGTATAATCACGGCATCCTACCGTGGAATTGTTCTGCGAAGGAAAGCTTAGGCTATATGAACTCGCAATGTAAATTCAGTTACCCTGAACCTGTCGTGGAGATCAGAAGTTGCAAAACAGGCAACGAATACTGTGAGACAGCAAACCCGCAGAGGAGTGCCAACGATTCAGTTTTAATATTGTTTCAGGCACAGCAAGTGCCCCTGTGGCTGGATTCTTGATAATTGACACCGGATTTGTGCTTAAAAATGTTGGCAGCCGCTAGACTTGGTGTATCATCACCCCAAATAAGTGCTACAACACAGATAGTTGCATCACAATTGCGCCCTGCAGTTGTTGCACTGTCCTCCGCTCCTAAACCAGTTTTGCCCGACAGACCGGAATTCTGGCACACTCAACAAAGTCTTAGTTCGGTAGCCCCCAAATCATGTTTCTTGAAAGCATCGTCTGGTGTGCAAGGTACGTCCCGATTGCTGTTTGAGTATTTCTCTTTCGCTTTGCGAAAGTGAAAAAGTATGATGGATGCTCGTTGTGTTGTTATTACTATCAGCATTTATATAAATCCACATTACCAAACTTAGTCAGGGCCTAGGTTAGGCCTAACTGTAATGCCTATGCTATTCTTTATATAACTAAGATAGGCATCATCTGCGCTGACACTCGTTCAGTGTCCCTAGCCTAACATTCGCAATGGTGGGTGCCCTTGACATACACTTTGGGGGTAGGCTAGCTAATTTTGTTATGGGTTGTTGTAAAGTAGGTGTAATAATTACACCTTCGGTGACTTGATTTTTGTTGCATGAATACCCTGAAAGAGCTTCCTCCTTTTACATTTTTTGCATGACATTTCATGAAGTCGTGGGATTTGAATGCAGATGAACTGTAAAAGGTGATTTTTTCCTGCAGAATATCTCAACAGTAAGATTAGTCTTAAGAAAGGCCTACAATTACAAATGTGTTTCCATCCACCTCGTAAAATTATCCAGTATTAATCTGATATTAGATTTGTACCTTTGAATTTCGTAAATGAGTCAGGTACTTTGCAAAAATAAGACGAATCAGTTGCAGCCCTATATACACGCGCATTATTAAGACTGTTTATGCAAAATGAAAGGATGGCAAGTTCGTTTATCACCGGTATGCACTTGTACCTGTATACATAGGGGCTATATGCAGTACATACAAAAGGTAGAGTAAAATGGCTATATCCGAAACTGGTGATTAAAGGTGATTGTGTCAGTTAACCTTCATAATTTTGATGTAATGGGAAACTTGCGTTGTCATCTGCAAATACTGATTGGAAAATATCGAATTGATTCATTAAATGAGGCAGGTACTGTACTTGTAGAGTTTGAAGTCACTCTTGAGACGTGGGAAATAATGGTCCCTCTTAGTGTTTGTTTTTAGCTATTTTTATGTACATAATATCAAAAACATTTTTAATTTCTAAGGAGATGGAAGATCAAATTGTCCACTTACCTTGCTATAATGGCAAAGAGAAAGCTTCATTTTGCATTATTCAACAAATAGCTTGCCATCACTTGTCAGTCTAGATAGTTTCTATACTAGGGTTGCAGGATATCTGTATCGGCAGGGTTTTGTCCAAAGGAAAGAATAATGGAATTTGTGGTTGTTTTAAACATGTTCAGAGCCTCAATGCACCTAATACTCCAAAGTGTCATTTTCATGTTACAAGACCTTTAAGACTTGCCGTAAATTAGGTATGGTATGTACAGTATACAGGTAGCTTACTTAAAAATTTAGCTATTCTGACTGTTCTATTCTATTCTGGACTTAAGAAAATAGCCATTCGGATGCTGGATTTGAAAATTTCCTTAAATCCAACCAGAATTCTGCCCGGATTTGAAATCCCGGAGCACCCCAATTACAAAGCTGGCATTTGCTAGTATACCACCCTTGCGATGAAGTGGCCTATGGCTAACGATGATGATGATGATGATGATGATGATGATGATGATGATGATGATCAGGGATGTAGCCAGAAACTTTGTGCTGGGCATTTTGGGATGGCCGTCTTAGGGGTGGGGTCTAAGGAAGAGGGCCCTCCTTTTTGGAGAATTTATGGGATATGCAGGGGGCATAGATGGTGCTATCTGTTGCAGCATTTTAGGCTTTTTGAATGTGGCAGAATTGACATCTTTTTTTAAAGTTCATGTAATTAAATTGCATTCATGCCATATTTACTCAATTCAATTTAGAGTAAAGTCACAGTTACCTTTTAAAAAAGTTTTACTTTGTACTGTTGCTCCCACTTCTCAGCCCACACTTTCACAGCTTTGGTGAAGGGAAATTTGTCACATGGGGATCCATTTATAGATATCTGCATCAGCTAATCCAACTGTGCAATTAATTCTTAAGTTATAGAGTTAGGCATCTATTCAATGTCTAAAATATATTTAGGGCCACCGATTTTCTGTGATGATCGCGGAAAATCGCGGGGAAAAAATGCGGAAGTTGAACTTTTGAACGGACGGAAATTCACGGCATTTACCAATTTTTGATAATCTTTCTACAATAAGATATTTTGGCAGAAAAAAGTAAAATTAATGAAATGCACATGGTTTGCAGTTTTAAGTTTCTTGCATAAACTTTACAATTGATATATCAAAGAACCTGTTGTAACACTTTGTAAGCATAATACAAAAGTCAACCCCAGCAGACCAGCTGCAGCTGGCTTAAACACCTGATTGAATCAACTGAGCATTCCCCATGAGCGCTAACACTGACTACGGTATGTCTAGATCCCGAAAACTCGAGGAGAGTAAGATGCTAACGTTAAAGCTACTGTCGCCTCAACGAAGCCGTCTTTCTACAAATTCAATCTTGAATCTCAATATGTTAGGCCTCTGTGACTGAAACAGTAGAATACATTTGTCTGTTTATTAAATTGAAATAAGATGAATTCTTTAACTTACAAAGAGTCGGCAGTTCTTTCATGGGCGACAAAATATGCACGTAATCTCTGAGGTGGTTAGGCTATTCCCTAGACATCTAACTACGTTAGGATATAATTACTATAACCTTTAGGAATGCTTTTGACGATCTTTTTTTATTTTGTCAAATGAGACCTTTCTTTACATTTCAACTTCAAAAATGCATGCAATAAAGTTTGGTTTACATGAAATATGCAGCATTTTGTGAAGCATTTAAGTTTTGAAGCAATATGGAATGATTTTGTTTGATTTGACCTTCTTTACGCTGCTGTAGTTTTCACCCTAGCGCTACACTGTGTATATAGATCCTATATCTCTATGCGCTTTTGTACTCCTGCAGAGAAACTCTTACGCGAGTAACTTGCAATTGCCATTTACGTTTGAACGGAAATACACAAAAAATGGGAAAAAAAGAATTTTAGAAAATTCCATTTTCCACTTTGGGGTAGCCTAGGCGTCACGCTCATGCCAATTTGGAGAGAAAATTCAGGGGAGTTTATAGACTAATTCTACTATTCTCTTGTCTTTCTTTTGAAAATCAGTGGTGGGGGGCAGAGACAGTATTAACGCTGAGTGATGGGTGGTGATTCCAAGTGCTGGGTGCTGCCGCCCGCCACCGCCCACCGTAGCGCCATCACTGATGATGATGATGATGATGATGATGATGATGATGATGATGATGATCAGGGTTGTCACCAGACCATTTTGAGAGCTGGGTAATTTGTAATCGCCGTCCTGGGGGCGGGGTGTAAGGGAATCTCCCCTTTGAAAAATTTTTGCGGGTTGGAGAGTGCTTAGATATCAAATGGTGCACTCTAGATTATAAATTATGAATTCGGTACTTAGGTTTCGACCAGTGCAGAAATGTTTAAAGCTGAATTTGCCGTTTTGTGGTAAAAAAGGGATAATCACTCAGAATTTTAAAGAAATCTAACAATTTTATTCAGTTAAGGTACCAAATTTGTGCCGGGCGGTCATGCTGAAACTGACGGCGAGTGCTGGGCGGAGATTTTGAGAGCTGGGTAGCACCGCCCAGCGTGGTAGCAACCATGATGATGGTGATGAACAAGATGATGATGAACAAGATGATGATGAACAAGATTATGAACAACGGGTGGATCTGTACATCTGAAATCTTAAAAAAAGAATAATTTAATCTCGCTGACTTAAGTCTTTAGTTTTAAATTTTGTTGACAAATAGAACATGTTTTAATGCACCTTTTAGTATCCATGTCATGATGCTGCAGAAATATTGCTTTGAAGTTTGTGCATCATTTTAACAACTGGTTAAGGCTTATTTCTGTTATGTTTCTCCAGGTCCAAGTCAAGTGCGATATGCACACAGTGATATCCAAATCCCAGACTTCAGTGAATACAGACGGGAAACGACTGCCTCTCCAAACCAAGCCGCAGAGGTTGGATCCATCGATCGTAGGGCCTTCACATACATGTTAGTCGGTGGTGGCGCTGTAGCGGCTGCTTATTCAGCCAAAAATATCGTCACAGATTTTGTTTCGACAATGGCTGCTTCAGCTGATGTTCTTGCTATGGCAAAGATCGAAATCAAACTTTCAGATATTCCAGAGGTATAGATACTTCACTATTTTTATCAATAAATTGGTGATCTGTCTACTGTATTTTAAATTGCATGCAGAATTAGTTTAATTAACTGCTAAGAAAATTTGAATTCATTAGCTCCTTCGATTATCTTAGTATGTTTGCATGGTCTTCTTTGCTGTAAATAGAGATATTTGATTTTGTTCCACACATATTGTTTTGTCATTTTCTACCATTTCAGTCTCAGTTTCTAACAACTGCTTTGTAAAAAATCAACGAAGGAAGCAACTCTACCCTCGCGTCACTGTCCTTGCCTGCAGAGCACCTCCAAATTAGTTGTCAGACATGTAGAATAAAGTACTCACATAGTACAATACTGTACATGTGAGGGCTGTGATTATTGAGTCAGTTGTTTTAGCCTACTCCACACTTCCATACTGACTCCAAATAGTTGACAAATTACCATAATATGCAGTGTTCTGTCGAGTCACAAGGCTGTAGGGATTGCCAGAATTATAGCTGGAATTAAGGATTACGATGCTCAGCCAAATAAGATCATCAGCTTTTGTTGTGACACCCCTCAGCAAAAATTAACATTAGACCTCCTGCTACTGTATGAGTGTGTTTGGTTAGATGTTCCTGTGTATTGATTTATCATTGGACAGATTTAGTTACTGATCTTGATAACAAAGTTTGAAGAGAACAAATAGCAGAAGTTAGCTGGTTAACTTTATCATGCTGTGTTTGTAGGATTATCAAAGCAAAAACAAAGAATTTATATTGGTAACCTGTGAGAGAATTTGCTCCCTGATAAATCAAATATAGACATTTTCTTGCGTTAAAAATAGAACTTTTTTCTGTTACCGTTACTGGTGATAATACTGGTACCGTTTGTGGCAGTATTGACAGCACCAATTTTCTAGGGTATTGTGAAAGCCTAGTACTGCGCATTCTTGTAGCGTAATACGTTTCTCAATGGTAAGATGCAAGTGTTCATGAGTTTGCACTACACAGCTGTTGGTGTGGGCATGTGGCCATGATCCATATGTTGCTCTTGAAGAAGATTCGCTTTCTTACTATCCCACTTCCCTCGACCATCCTCCCTTCTCTCAACCATGTTTGCACAATTTATACTAATTAATAAGATAGCAAACAACCCTGTCATGGTATATTTTTTGTTGATAGGGCAAGAATATGACTTTCAAGTGGAGAGGCAAGCCATTGTTTGTCAGGCATAGGACTACAGAAGAAATAGAAGAAGTAGCAGGGGTGGACGTCAACAGCCTCCGTGACCCACAAGCAGACCATGAGAGAGTCCAGAAACCAGAATGGCTGGTACTCATTGGAGTGTGTACGCACTTGGGGTGTGTCCCGATAGCAAATGCTGGTGAATTTGGCGGCTACTTCTGTCCTTGTCATGGATCCCACTACGATGCCTCTGGTAGGATCCGAAAAGGGCCAGCTCCTCTTAATCTGGAAGTACCAACATATGAATTTACATCTGAAGATCTCATGGTCGTAGGATAACCCCAAATGAGAACTGGGAGGAGAGTTTAAAGAAAGGACATGTAGAGAAAGATGGTGTTTTGAAGATGTTACTACGTTTGCCATACAAGCGAACTCTGGAATGTTGAATACTTGATATTAATGATGAGTGTTCAGTTGAAGAAATGCTAATTGTGAGCAGTCAATATTGCTGTATGTTGTTGATTATCATTTTCAATAGATTTCATGGCATGTTCAAGTGTACCTAAACCTGTCGGTAAAGGTGAATTGTACCTTTGACAGAAGTTCAGTTTAATGTGCATGTGATGCTAAGAATATGCCAGTGAAATATAAAAAGAGCTGTTGAATTTTGAGAAATATTCATCTTTACGATTGTTCTTTGTTTGCAAATTTTCTTTGGTTGATGTTTCAGTGCAGCAGGACTTGAAAATTTTAACTTATTATAGTTCTGATATCTTGTATGTACTGAACACTGCTGTAGGATTATTCAATAAAATCCACGGACTGTGACAACAACTGTACTTTCATCACAATGTCACTTAAAAATGTCTTACATTTCCATATGAGAGGAGAAATCTCTTTTATGTGTATGGCAAACTTGTGTATCATTTTATGGAAAAAAGATAATATTTTGAAGTGTTGAGTCATTTCCAGCTTCTTGTGTTGTCTTTGTACCTGATTTGAATTTCAGCATGGAACATGCCATTCAGTTCAGTCAGCCAGATATGGTCAGTTACATCCACTTACAATATTGTCAAACTTTAAGGCAACTGCAACTCTGGAATGCACCCATGTATGCCATGTGGTACTGGAACTTGAAGCATTTTGCACGAAGGTCATATGATGCTTCACAGAATTTCAAAGGGTGCTCTGGTGCAGTATTACATTGCTTGTCAAACCATTATTAGCAACTGGAGTCTCTTGTGACATGGAAACACTTTGGTGGTTTTTGTGATTAATTGTGATTTCTCCCTGAATATGTTGCATGATTCTTGTCTTTTCTTCTACCACACATTTTCAAGTACCCCCCACTCCCCCCTTAACCTTCTCTTCCTTGTAATATTACAAAAACAGTTCAGTTTGCTTTGCAATGAGAGCACATACTTCTATGCTACCATCAAAATGACCAGCAGCTTCCTTCACAAGACATATAAATCGAGGATTTATCAATTGTGACATCAAAGGGGCTTACAAGTTAGTGGAATTCTAATCAGATGAGTAACATAAAAAAGATGCCAGACCATTGCACCAATTTGACAGTTTTATTACACTCTGTATGAATGTTTGCCAGTTCATACTTGATCAAGGATTGCTTAAGACTTAGTGCTTGTCCAGCCCTAATAATTGCATGAACAAAGGTCTTTCCACTGGTACATTTTCTTAATGATCCTGAACCAACCAAACAGTACAACATCTCAGGAACCACCTCAAAGTGTCATCTCATGATGTACCTTCATCAAGAGATGATAATTTACAAAACATTCCAATACTGGTATGCAAATTTACCATAGAAGTCTCAAACAAAGGTAGATTCTGTAAGTTCTTTCAAGTTAACCATCTATAGTTCACAATCTATAGTCCTCAAGATATCTAAAGTCTGGTAATATCCTTTAAGTAAATGACAACATCTGGCAGGGAGTGGGTTTCCTCAACCACTACCATCTTGAAATATCAGAAGGCATGCCATTTGAATCAAGCCTCTGATAGTGCCACATGGTTCCTCGTCAATCTCCAAATGGGTATTGCGATATTCCATGTACGTACTAACTTATGGCTTCATTGTTTAAAAGCCCTTGACATTTTTCTTCACAAAGTTCACTAACATTTGCATGTAATAAGGGAGGTGCTGGAAGTCTCACTCCTGCTTTAGCATGGATGGTACTCTGGTGAGAACACTTATCACACAACCTGTCACACCATTGAAGAATGGTTACAGGTTATGACAATGATTGATGACACTTTTCTGGTCTGGCTGCTAGTAACAATATTCTCAAACCTAATCAGCTATATAATACAACACAAGTGCATTACATTAGCAATACACGTGATGCTAGCTTTCAGGAATTGCTGTAACATTGCGACCAAACACTGAATTTTTTCATATTCTCTGAGCTTCTTCCACCATTCATAGCTGGTAAGTGGCTGAGGTTCCTGTGGCAGCGTTGAATATGAAGGTGTTGTTGAAGGGGACGAACTGCTTAGTGACAACCTTGATGACTTCTTGAGCTGCACAACCACCGAGAAATGCTGCGACAGAATGCAGTTCGGCCGCACCGTACCTACACCTATCAAACCGGAACAGAAAGATGAAAACGATGTCAAAACCGGACTGACAATTTGCATCCACAATGTTGGTTAAAAGTACAATACAGTATGAAGGAGGAAAATGAAACCCTCTGTCACAATGCAGAGTCGAGGGCAGTGGGCTAACTGCTGTCACCTTTGCTAACTTACTGTCAATATTGTGCTGTTTGCCAATATCAGCATTTATGAAATGTCCCTGCCCCTTCTTAAACTTCTCTGTGGAATTTCCATTTCCTTGACAACCACAGTTATTTGAGTTTAAATAGCTAAGTAAAGCATGTTGACCACTTCATAACTTTTCTATTTTTTGCAAGTTCTTATGTCTGAATCTGCAAAATGAAAGAGACAAAGTTGATATCTTACATCTCCTGTACTAGTTCCTCTTTGATGGTCGTATGCAAGCCCCAGTCATGAATGACATTGGAGACACAACTCTGAAAAGTAAAGAAAAACAATACTGAGATAGTTAATCCTGGCAGATGATATACGATTGATGATGTGTCATTGTGGTACGATAATGTAGAGATGTAATGCAGTGGCATTAAATAAATACAGGTTAGATCCACTGTGTTGAAGGTCAAAGAACTTGACATAAGTGAAAACATAGGAAACTTTTAAACTCTACTTATGCAATGCGGAGCTCTTGCCCCTTTTTCCAATACCAACAGTCGGCATATAGTGAACAATTGAGCTAAGCCTATGGGATGGAGCCAAAACTTACTGTCAGTTTATGAACGTCTGCTTCCCTTTCGTTGTCATACTCTCCCGGGAATCGGTTATACTGACTGTGAAATTTGTCTACTGCCCTCAGTAAAACATAAATTGCCATGTCACTGTCAGGATTCTCAAGATTCATACCTGTGTTATGAGTGTAAAAAAAAAAAATTATTGAAGGCAGTCACTCATCACACAAACCTACATTTTTGGCTAAGGTTGGACAAAATTCTCGATTGGTTCTGCTCCTTGATTGACAGCAGATTCTTACGATGTAGAGCAGTTCATATTACACAACACACATAGGGGCCCAATGTTTTGATTAAACATGTGGAGGAGTTTCATACAGGCTGTGGGAGGGGCTAGAAGTATGTGATTGGGAGAAATGGAACCGTCTAGAGCGATGAGTGACTGCCTTTAACATGAGAGCGAAATGTGTGAATCAAATGAACGAATCCACAAAGGACGGCTACATCTGGGACTCAAAATAGAGCAAAGAAGAGGGGAGGACTGAACTGGTGTGGTTGGGAAGAAAGCTCAATGAAATTGGTACAACTCAGCTTAGAAGCAGCTGCTGAAGAGCACGTATGTAGAGCAAGGACTCACCAATGTCTGAAACTTTAGCTTTGTCATTGTTGTATTCGTCTGCCAACGATCGACATCGAAGGACTCGTAAGAAGCTCACATTTTTACAGAACATTCTCACGTCAGATTCTGAAATGCTGTCCGTCGGCTACAAACAGGGAAGACAAAGTTTGACTACACAATAAAAGGCCTTTCAATAACTAATGCACTAAAAAGTGGTAGGCAAACGTCCAATGAGCAAAGAATTAAGTGAAACCCACAAATCAATATTTGTAAGAGCTACACGGATGAGACAGGTTGCTAAGTTAAGGGAAACGAACAAGTTACAGTTAACAAGTGAAGATAACTTTATTTCTGAAATACCATGTTACAAATATTGGAGACTAGTCCGATGAGCGAGTCTGGTCTTCCAAGGGTCATGCACAAGGCACCATTTTGCAGAGAGTCATATGACTACATGAAAACATACAAAATGATACCCGTGGTGACGTCTGTCATGACATAAATTGAAACTTTGATTACAGGCTGAATCGATGAACCATAGGACGGAAAACCACTGATTGACGTACCCTTCCCACTGATGTTAATAACTGCTGGACATATCCAGAGACCGTTGCATAATCTTGTCGAGCCTGATCTAAGTACCTGAGGAGATGGAGAGAGCACTCGATCAAACTGGTGATGGAAGAAAGATGCTGCTTTAGTCACACTGATTCATGATCTCACACAGGAAATAAATTTTCTTAGTTAGTGTAGGCTGTATGGATGACTAAACAAGAAATCTGTGTCTGTGCCTGGGTCGAATATCAAAAGAAGATATGTTAAGAGATGAAATATGTACAATTTTTATGAAATATCACACACCATTAATCTGACTCATTAGTCCTTCAAATGTGTTTACCATTGTCATTAAAGGAACAAGAAAATACAGAGTTAGACAAACCTCCAACTGCCATGGAATCAATGGCTAATCATCAAAATTCAAAATGGGTGTTTTGCTTTAAAATCAAGTGGACACGGACAATCACTAATCAAACAGATCAAACAACTTAAATCTCACAGAATGTTATTTCAGTTCATCAACCAGTTTTTGATCATTATTCATTCATGTAGAATCTCAAAAATCAAAATGCTAGGTAATGGGTCACAAGACCACACTAAGTTGAGTCTTGCATCCAATTGTGAAATCATAGATGAATAGAACAATTCACTGGAAAAAAATCTTACACATTTTGTAATAGTATGTATCTCTTTGAATCTGCAGTCATATCAGGTATACTTCCCCTGAGAGGTAATGCCCCAGCACCCTCATTCTCTGTAAACAACTTCACTGCATGAGCTAATATCCAAAACTGGGAACTCTATGCAAAAAAAAAAAAAGTGGGGAAAAGAAATACTGCAATGTTAGCAAGAAACTGAAAGCAGTGAGCAGCAAAAAGTTTCAATTAGAAACAATCATTTTTCATCCCAAAATGTGACTAACATTTACAGGAAATGGCCATTACAAGAAAGATTAAGGTTGCATGGATTGTGTTCTTTTGGTCACCGCAACATGCACTAGAAATGGCCATGCATGGAGAGAGGTAGAGTAAACCTAATCAAGTGTGTGGGTGCAAAAATTTTTCTTTGCCTAAATGCACAAGGGCATCACAGGCAATCTAAGGTAATGCTCATTTCCTGTAATGAATATTAATGATTTGCAAACTCTGGTAAGGAAGAGTATAAAAAAGTTCATAATTTTCCTACAATGTTTGTGACATCCAGGACACCAATTGCTTTTGGACTCTTGTTGACCTAAACTGACCTTTGTACCCAAATGACCTTTTAATTCAATCAGAAAATAAAAGCAGTGAACAGTATTGTGACACACACTATGCAATACATTAGATGAAGATTCCTTTCTTGAGATATCTTATGTTCACCATGTGTTCACAGTTTCACCCAGAATGGCCTTTCACTGAGCATTCAAACATGATATATCTAGAATAAAAATATGATGTATGAAAGTTGGTCCAGGACTGGAATCCAATTTGTGAGATATCGCATCTATAAGAAAGGCGTTACACACACATATAGATAGACTCACACAAAGAAAATACAGGTCATCTTGATTGTCACAGGTGTACTAGTACATTGACACCAATAAATGCAGAACAGATTTGAGGCTTATTATGTTTAATTCAAATTTTACTGTCAAACAAGCCACCTTACCCTGACTTAAGGTCAAATATAGCATTTTTATTACAAAGAGCAGTTTGGTGTCAAGAAGACATAATTCTTTTCACTTTCTGCAAAAAGTTATTTCATATAAAAGCTTAATACCTAAAGAACAGCACTTGAGAATCAAACATAAGCAATGTCTTCACACTATTCTCCCCTAAAACCTATCCAGCCAGAACATTGACCTGGCTTTTTTTATGAAAAGGATAAGTATCTGAGCCACTACAGATAATACCAGATACAAATGTATAAAATGAAACTTGTAACCTGTGATGTAAGGTTGGAGCAGCATGGGTCATTAAGTATTTCTTGAACTGATGAAGGAATACGTGATGGAACAAGAGATGAATTCGTAGCTGCAATCGCCTCATCAAAATTCTCCTCCAACAAAGGGACGCCCTCTTCATTCTTCAGGTTGCCGCTTCTTAATAAATCTTTAAATTGGTTCTTCTCTTTGTAGTTTTTGGGGAATTGGCCTTCGTGCTGAGGAGATGATAGAAACAAAAGACAGGCTCCTGTCTTAATTTAGTTCCTAATGTGCAGTAGTACAGACACCATTGATGCAGTGGCGAGTCACAGCATGCAGACCGCACTTATCAAGCGGAGTTTGGTAATGTATACAGCATATTAATACTGTGGTCTTCTGTAGCACAGAGGCTGCATTAATGTAGCTCGGTGTATTATCAATGATAAACTGCATTTAACTCATTGGTATGCTGTGGTTAACTTACTGGGTAAGATACAGCAGGGTACATAAATCAAAAGAAAATTGGAAGAATATTTTCAAAAACTTAACTGCAGAGGCAAAAGTTCTGCAAAAGCCTAATACATACTGGAAGTTTGAAGTTATTCTAATCTTAGAATTGAAGCTATCATTTACCTCCTGTTTCCACTTTTCCAGAAATTTGTAAAGAAGGATCAAGTATGGGGTGTGCATGTGTTCCTGTTGATCAAAACAGAGGAAAAACAACAAGATCATGTTAATATACCTGAAGATGAAATCAAGAAGGAGAACAGGGAGACAATATCCGAGGGAAATGACATAATCAATGAACTTTATCTTTTGATAAATATCATTGTCATGGCAACTCTGTTTATGAAACAGTATGTCTCGACAGTATAGTTTTGTCATGAGTGAAAAATGCTTGGAGTATAGTTCAAAAAATTTGATCACGATTAATGGTGTCAAATAATACGGGAACTGAACCTGTTTACAAGGTTTTCACATTTTGACCTCTGTTAACCCCAAATGACCTTGACCTCCATAAAATACAATAGTGCTCTTCTACTCAATGTGGTAAACTTACAACCAAATATGAGATCTGTCCAAGTTTCCCATCTTGAAATATCATATTTACAAGGTTTTTGCAATTTCACCCCTGTTGACCCCAAATGACCTTTGACTTCCAACAAAAACAATAGGGTTCTACTACTTAATGTGATCCACCTACATACCAAGTATATGATCCTTCCAAACTTTAATTCTTGAGATATCTTGTTTTGCAAGGTTTCCACAATTATATCTCTATTGACCCAAATGACCTTTGATCTACATAAAAAACAATAAGCTTCTTCTACTCAACATGTTACATCTGCATACTAAATATGAGATCTGTAAAAGCTTCACTTCTTGAGATGTTATGTTTACATGGTTTTCACAATTTGAGCCCTGTTGACCTCAAACAACCTTTGACCTCCACCAAAAACAATAGGGATGTTCTACTCATGTGGTACACCTACATAACGACATATGACATCTGTTCCATCTCCCCTTCTTGAAATATTCTGTTTACAGTGTTTTCACGATTACTATCAAAACCAATGGAAATGCCATGGTCCTATACCTAACAACACCTTCCTAATACATTTGACGCAACTCGGACATGGCACTGCAAAGATATTGCCATATCAGCAAATTTTACATAAAGTCCTGTACATTCATTAATATGCAAGATATAGGGACCAAAGACAATAGGATATATACATATATTTATATATATATGAGTACATGTGCACACCAAGCTTGAGAAAATTGAGTTCTCAATAAGTGAGTCACATACCTTGCATTCCAATTGTAACATTAAGCCCCGCTCACTCCTTAATATGCAAGAATACGAGCAGCAAAAACAATAGGATACATCTAGTCAATATGATACATGTACTCACCAGGTTTGAGAAAAATTGCGATCACAGTTATTGAGTTTTTGAGTCATATACCTCGCATTTCAATGGCGTCACATACACATGCCAACTTGACTGCATAGGTTCCTTGTTAACACACGGAACCTAAAAACCCTCCACAGATGCGCTGCAACATTTTACTACTATAATGATTCTCGTTTGATCTTACAAATAAAGTCTTCAACACTTTATTTAAGTCCTCTTGTTACCTTTTGCTAATTGTTGTACGAGAAAGACCTGATGATGAAGATTCAGTGAAAACAGAATGACTGATAGCAGACAAAGGAAAAAATGGACAAATTTATCGATACCTGCTTCGTCATCTTGTCCAAATCAAAAGTGTTTGCAAACTGCACAAGGCCGGGAAACGGCCTATCGAGCCTGAGATCTTCAAAGGCATTGTCAGGGTGGGACTCCACCACTTCACGAGGAGAGAGACCAAAGAAAATTCATAGTACATGAATAACTACACATCTTATAACTAACAACAGGAAAGCATGAGCTCTTGATCATTTGTCACAAATACATTGATACAGAAGGCTTTCATCACTTCATGACGAGGGACAGTAAAATAAGGTTAAAATGCACATAAAAGACCAACACCTAAAATAAGTAATACAGTATTGGATATGCTCAGTTGAATGTGGTAGTTAGTCATAAATGTGTTGATGCAAAAAAGATCAACCAGAACAAGTTGATGATGAGAAAAGTTAAAGAAACTTAAAGAAAGATAAATACTAACACCTCAAATAAGTAGCAACAGTACATTCAATAACATTCATAGCAACAATAGATATGTTGCAATGGACGTGATAATTAATCACAAATATATCAATACAAAAGATAATTGTCAGCCCCAAACTATTATAGTTTTCAATATTTTCACTGACTGATAATCACTTCTGTGAATTTTGTTAGAGTGATGCCCAATATTTTATTTCATGTTGCTTAAGTCACCATCTTGGATCTCCACGGATGATGCATCTGCGAAGTTTCGAATGCTCTGCTCTTCATGCTGGTTAACTTCAAGACATTTCACATGCTAGAAAGTTTGACCAACCTTACTACATACAAGTATGTACATTTTAAAAGGAACTCGAACTTTTCACTCTTCTATATTTATTCCACAGTGGCAGTTATATATTCATCACTGAAGCCATCTAGCCACGCTTTGTGAACAGTCGTTATCGTTAATGTGACATTCCTATACCCTGGGACACTGTTTAATGATCACCTCTATCGCCGAGGCTTGAGTTACGGTTAACCGACGTTAAATCATCAGTCGCGTACCACACCAACGTTGCACTCAGCCATTCCATTCCTGAGGTTGCCTACAGTGATCACCTATGACTCCATAATACTTGAGGTCCAAGTTGTGTTACCAGTTACCACCCAAATAGTTAAGTCTAATTGTTAATTAAGCCCTGATTAATTGAACACCCTTATCATTTTAACCTAATCAAACTTGTACATTGTAATCTGAATCTGTCTGAACCTGAAGTCTAAACGAGTAATTATATTCTCATTGAAACTTAAAGCACTCCCGTTTCCTCTGTCGTCTGCTTGGGTACATATTTATTAGCATTCTTTTCTGACGCCATTTCGTGACCATTGGGTATTACATTACATCATTGCATCATCATTGTATTATTATTACATACTGATTAATTACAAAGGTTCCATTCCCTATTTTGCAGACTGATAAGTGGAACTATTCCAGACAATTGCACAAAAATTTGGTTAAACAGAAATCTTTCTATGCATGTATTTGTCAACATTCACATTTCTTTGGCAAGATTTCAACAGTGAAAACTTCTAGGCTGAATAAATTTCATTGTTATTCAAATTTCTGTTTGATTCTCTAGCCATCATTCAGTTCCTGCAAGCCCTGTGAAACAGGATGCATGTCAATTAAGTCCACCCATTTTGTTTATGAAAAGAGTAAACACCAGAACACAGCTGGGAAGCAAGGGGTAAAAGTTCCCTTTCTCAATTGAGACCGCTTTTCTTCACTAAAACTGATTTTTTTTTTTTTCACAGAAAATTTGGAATAAAAAATTCACTTCAGCTTTGTAGATTTGCATTCCAACAAACAGAGTATTTAACTTCATGCAATATTACAATTTGTTATAATTCACACCAATACACTGTAATATCGATGAACCATGCATGCACTGGTTAATACCTCTGTGTTCTTTAATCACCAGCCTCATATATCCCAGCATGCCATAGCTTCTACAAATCAAGAGTGGTACATCATGTTCCCAGAGAAGTTTGTCAAGGTCAAGAAGAGTTCTACAAACAAAAACAGAAGTTACAAGACTCATTCAACCCTTGAAAAACTTACAGCAGAATGACAAAATATCCAGATCAACAACGACTGTGAAAGAAATTTAAGTTATCTGCAAGTCTCATCACAACAGTAAGTCCGACATATGTTTTGATGAGAGCCAGATCGTCTTCAAAGGCAGATTGAAAAGAAAAATAAAGTACACTGGAGGAGACAGAAAGCTTAACAGGATAAGTGAAAAATAAAAACTTGATGGAGATTGAATATATGTATATTGTGTTTACACTACTTAACCCCTGTTGATCCCAAATGACATTTGACAATCACCAGAACCATTAGGCTTCTTGTACTCAATGAGTTACACTACATACCACATATTAGACTTTGTTCAAGTTTTCCGTCTTCAAACATCAAATTTACAAGGTTTCCACAATTTGACCCCAAATGACCTTTCATATCCACTGGAAACAATAGGGTTTTTAGTTGATATGATTCATTCACATACTATGTATCAATGGTTTCCATGATTCCTATCCCTTAGATATCATGTTAAGAATTTTTTTCACTTTTTCAATTCTGGCGATGTTAGATGACCGTTGAACTTCACAAAAAACAACAAGGTTCTTCCCTTCAATAAGACCTGCCCACACACTCAATATGAGAGGCGCTAACCTTCCCAGCAGGTGGTAGTATGAACACCTGTCTAACGTAGGCCTCCAAACCTAAACACCTGAAAATGCTTAAAGATCTGTCTCGTCTAAGATGCAAGGTCTATTTCTTAATGAGTCTTTCCTAATGTCTGATGATTGGCTCAAAAGACATGAATAATCATAGCATAAGGAAAAGAAGTATTGAGTGCTACTAGGTGTAACTCATTTCGTTGGCATACATGAATTTTAATAGCTTACAGTCTGTACTCACATTCAGTCTGAAACCGAGCGATAGTTTGCGGACGTTGGTGTTATGAATGCAGTCAGAGCTGATACATGAGTAATGCATGTCCGTTTTGCAGGCTAGAGAAGCATCCATCATTCCTATCTTGAGATATTTTGTAAACAACATTTTCAGTGTTTAACCTCTAGTGACTGCGGATGACCTTTGACTTCCATCAAAAACAATAGGGTTCTTTCACTTAATATGACCAACCTACATACTACATATGAGAAGTTTCCATCACTCCTATCTTCAGATATTGTGTTAACAAGATTTTCAGTGTTTGACCTCAGGTGACCTCAGATGACCTTTGACCTCCAACAAAATTAATATAGGCCCTTTCTCTTGATATGACCAAGACACATACAAAGTATGAGAAGAATCCATCGTTACTATATTGAGAGAATGTGTTAACAGACTTTCAGTTTTTGACATATGATGACCTCAGATTGCCTTTGACCTCCACCAAAAACAATAGGCTTCTTCCTCTTGATATGACCAACATACTAAGTATGAGAAGTATTCATCATTACTGCCTTGAGATATCATGTTAACAAGATTTTCAGTGTTTGACCTATGGTCACCTCAGATGACCTTTGACCTCAACTAAAAACAATAGGGTTCTTCCTCTCAATATGAGGCATCTATAGACCATGTGAAACTGTCACACTTCCCTTCTTGAGATATTGCGATAAGCTGGGTGTCACAAACACATGCACACGCACACATGTACACACACACACAGCTTTGTTTTCCATTCATTCCGAAGACCTCATTGTGCCTTTTTTTGTTTCTCCTTCCTTCAACCCTAAGCTTAACAATAGACTGTCTATTGTAAATCTTGAGGAGACGGGAGAAATCTATTGAATTTTCTACAGAGGACCTAAAATCTATTGTTTTGGTCCTCAATCCCACCCGAAAACAAGGGCACTCACACACGCATACACACACACACACACAGGGCCACATGGGTTTCTCTTTCATCAAAACCAATAACTAGCATTAAATCATGTAAACAAACATTTATATCTATAGTACACTGGTGTTTGCTCAAGACACGACAGTTACATCCTTGTAATTGTAAATGAGCAAACCTTTTAGTTGGATGTAAATTTAAGGGAATTCTGCACCAACAAGGAAACAATATATGAGATTCTTTGATATCTATCAGTTAAACATAACAATTTTACCAGAGAAAGCTTCCCTAGGTGTGAAATGATGCTTTGAAAGTTGAACTTCAGCACGAGTCTGAAAATGTGTGATGTAGAACAGACAAACAGGTAACACAGGTAACATAATCTATTAATCCATTACATGACAAGAAAACCATGAGGGCCTCTTACACTCTACAGTAGAAGAGTATATTGTACAGTGATATGCTTGGCTTGTACACAATAGTGTGTATCATGTTACTAAAATGCATGGGTATAATAGCTCTACTCATTATGTGAATGTTCAAAACGATGGAAAACTACGTTCTAGCATCATGATAAATTAGAGGCAGTTTTCATCATCTTCCAGGAAAACACGATATTAAGTCTTCTATTGTGCAGTGGTCTCATCACTTCAGCCGTAAGAAATGAGTATGTCACTCACCGTTCCAGTAATTCAGTTGCTATGACAATGCTGAAGGCCTTAAAGAACTGTGGATTGGTTTCAAGAATCTGATCTGCAGACTAAAAACAGATACATGAGTTATATTAAAATAAGAACAGCGAGAGACTGAAACAAGAATTTTCGCTCAATCAGTGACTTTTTTCTTTTCCTCACTTTTCTCTTTATAATATCTAAACATCCCATTTTGATGTTTTGGTATTTCAAATACATCAATTTGATATGGAAACAGAATAAGCTCATTAATTAGGATGGTTGAGAGTCATCACACTTAAATAATGCGGCAAAACATTTGAAAAGTTTGCAGAAGATCATTGACTTGTGCATACCTAATTTTGATGGGCATAAATAACTTTGCCTTAGAGTGTAAGCCTCCCTGAAAGGACAAACTTAATTGAAGAATGGGGTGGTGTGGGAACATCCAATTCTTAAGACTGTTTCACACTAGGTGCAATACAATGCAAAATGATACAATAAAATGTCACTCGTCAATAGTTTTGCTTTCATACAACAGGCAACTTTTTCTTTATAGCACAGCAATTTTTTTATTGTCCTGTTAATCATGTGATTCTAAGAAGAGAAATGATTGGTCACAAGAAAACATAGTCATGATTGATAAGCAATACAACTCCAGCGCCATTCTCTTGTGTCCTATTGTACCAGATCACATCATTGTGCATTTAGTGTTAAAAGATGTAAGAAATTACATTATTTCAACTGTCTCATCACATCACATGACACAGTAGTGCATCTAGTGTGACAGGGCATTTTCTGTTAAAATTAAAAAGTTAACTTAAAAAGTTAAAACACCTCTTCGATAAAGTCGCCCTTGACGTCACTATTCAGCTCACTGAGCAACTCCATAGCTGCCTGGCCCCTGGACATGCCAATGTTACATTTCTCAAGGAAGAAACTGAAAAAGAACACAAAACAGAAACATGATATGTGTGAACAACAAAAGAAATGGTTGTAATGGGATCAAAATCAGGAACAAAATCATAACCAAGCAAGACTAAGTTGCACCAAGAAATTCTTGCTGCTAAGGCACTGAGAGGTGAACATCCCAAACCAACACTCAACCAGAGCAAAACAGGCTTGATGGCATTCATGGTCTTTTGATGACAATATTCTTTGCTCTAGCATTCTCAGTTATGGTTGCATTGAGAGATCAAAATCATGTGTCTACTGAAACATGTAAATGAGATGACAATACAAAAACATCCTTCTTCTGTACATAACATTGCTGTACAGTAACAACTCCAGTGGAAAAAAAAAAATTAATCCTTCCAATGGTCCAAAGAGCAGCTTGGAATATCCTACTTTGTCTGGTGTGCATCTCAGATACACATATGCATTTTACTTCCAGTGTCCCTCATATCAAGAAATGTGAGAATTCCAACTGCAAAAATATAATTTATCCCACTGTACTGTAAATACCATTTAAAATGCAAGTTTCATGACAAAGATTTTTTTAAACTACAGGTAATCATCAAATATCCAATTCAAACTTGGCATTTGTGTATAATTTTATGTCAACATAACTTTCAAACCAAATGAATATGTACCAATCTATTGGTATAACTGCTAAATTGAAACACTCCATCACAACCCTGCAAAGAGAAAGTTATTAAAAAAAGCTTAGAGATCCCCTGCAAGGAAAGTAGCTGTCATCAGCAAACCTGAACTTAAGTCAGCTTTATAACAGAATTTAAGACTTTGAAAACAAAATTTTGTGATTTGGGAAGTTGAAAATCTGTGTTCCAATACATACTTTTGTAAACAATTGTCTACTGCTATATGGCATAATTGGTTCATAAAATAAAAGACATACTGCACTGTAAGTCAAGAAATTCCCGTATTTCCAATGATAGACTGGCTATTGTCAGATGAGGTATTCATTGGGAGACTACTTGAATCATTGCTGAGGATTACTCAGAAGTTGATAAGTAGGACAGGTTAGACTGGCTCATTCCATGGTTCAAAAATATAAATTTCCACGTATTTACAAAACAACACTCAGGTAATATTTGCATTATCACAGAGCCAGCTGGATTATTCAGTCACTAGTAAATTGGTTGCTTCTGTGAGTTCACTGCAATGTGTTTCACTAACAAGATTCTCTTCCAAAGATGCAGAACAAAATATCAAGACACAAATTCAAGATGAAATATTTGTCTTGAAGTCTCCTTTACAACAAATGCAATACAACAAAACAAGGCCATAAAGTGAAGTTTATAAAGCTGATTACTCACTTGTTACCAACATCTTCACCTGCTACTTTCTTTCCATCAACTATAGTGAATGCACCAACACCTGGGAGGCAGAGGTTCTTCAGGATTTCTGTACCAAGAGCACCTGCATTGATCAGACACACTTTAGCACCCTCTAAAGCAGCCTGTCCATGGTCACCCCAGAGTCTGAAAGAAAGAAAGCCATAAAGCCATAAAGCCACATGACGAAGAGCTAGCAAGTTAAATGTTGTGTGACATGCTTCTAGAAAAGAGCACCATTCATTCAGAAGCTGCAAAGTAAAATCCTGAGTAATATTCTGTTGGAATTTTGTTTGTATCTTTAACCGTTTTGGAAACAGGACTTTTCAAACTTTGAGAAAAATGCAAAACGGACGACGTGGAGTGTTGCACAATGTCAGTAATATTTCTTTTATTAAGCCTATGTACTTTGTCTCTTCATTACTGAGTTTCACATTGGTAAGTGATATTGATATTTTTGAAGAAGAAAATACGTGCTTCCAAAAAAAAAACCTACGGGCATGTAAAATTCCCACATGTCCTTGAAATAAAAACTACATGAACAAAGGATTAACATAAGACATATCATAGGAGCCCATCTCTTGATGTCACAAATTTGCATACTTAGCCAATGTCTATTTATGATACAGCTGTGAGACACTTATTTGCCTGTACAAGGGTCAATCTTTGACATATTTTGATGGCATTTGTGGCTATTTTTAATGTTTTCCATGCTAAATGCACCCAATACTCCAAAATGCCATTTTCATGTCATAGACCTTTAACTTTTTACATATCCATACAGTATGATGTTGAATGGGCCTGATGCATTGATTCTAAGGGTTTTCTTTGGAAAATTCCTTCCTGAGGAATATCAATAAAAAAAAAGTTGGCAGACCAACTACTACTCATATTCTATTATCAACCAACCAGTCACCAGAAACAGTAAAATGCAGTTGCAAGAATAGGCTAGAAGCATTTACTGTGCATGTACAGCATAAACATTTTAACATCTATTCATTGTACTGATTGTAGCTGTATAGATTGCGTCTTCAAGTATTGCTTGATAGAGTGCCCAAGTCGAAATGGTGCCAAATCGTGGAGGACTTCTATTCAACAATATTACAACCACACCGGTCTCCCTTGGGGGAACTTGTTTTCCAACCTTTTGTTTTTGAAGTGTAACCAAAAGGTTTCCACAAAAAGTTACTGCCACTCACATTCACATATAAGATGGTATTTCACATCTTATTCTGCTATTCAAGGCTAAAAGATTAACCTTGTAATCATAGTCCTTCTGGCTTACATAGTGCTAAGGATCAACAAAAACATTGCCATGTGGTAAATAATAAGCAGTTCCAACCAGACCTGTTTGGAAAATAAGGTATAAGTTAATTGTTCCTTTGTAATTGCATATAATTTATTGTGTCTCAGTTGCAGCTAATGTCATGTTAAATGTGACATCAGATGGTCTGTTTTTGTTTTGTTGGGAGGTCTGAACTCCATTAGGGTCACCACTGAAAATTTTTATCACTTTTCTGTCAACAAAATTGTCAGGTGCTACATGCATATTTAGATCAAGTTCATACTTGCTTGTTTCTTGTTTCACGGATTGTCTTGTGTCTTATCCCGTGTTGTAATCATCCGGATGGAAGTATGGAAATTTGCATGCATTTTGGCAACAAATGTGGTATGTTTAGCTACTAAACAGTATCAAAATTTAGGAAATAAAATTATATGCAAGCATAGGTAATGAAACTTTACCACATGGGTTTCCTTAAAATATTGTGACTCCAGGTTTTACTTGACTTGGTTTTTGTTATGACTTGACAAAGGGCCTGACTTAACTTGGGTAGGGTAGGAAATGAAATGACTTGTGACTCGACCACATTTTACTTGACTTGTGACTTGAGCAAGGTTGACTCATTACAACACAGCTGGTTACTTGAACTTCCTTATAGATGGTACAGATTTCAAATTGGTATCAGCAAATATATGTTTTGCAGACTACTTCCTTGCAATATGGACTCTTTCCACTTGGAATGATGATCATAACTAATTAAAATAAAAAGTGAATCAAAATAAAAAGTGAATAAGGTAGCGCCTCACTCTATGATGATATGGACAAAATGTAGTGTATTATCTTCCAAATCGTTAAAAAGGTAACATTCACCTTGATGCTGATAAACAACAATGGAAATAAAATCTCCAAGTGCATTCAAAATCTAGCCTAAGATCAAGTAAAACAAAAAACAACTAGTTTTTCTTCCTAACTTAGAGAAAATCTGTAATTTCGTGGAACAGGTTACCTTAATATGGACAAAATTAAATGTGTATGACTGAATTTGCAGTGCAGAGGGATAGGATTACAACTTAGGTTATAGCGACGAAAATCACGATTTCATTTAGCTAAAGACAAATAATACCTCAGTTGACGATCGTATTTCTTTTCTTTGTCAACAACGGGACTCCCGCGATGTGTAGTCATTATAAACGTGCCGGGCAAAGAACAGACTATGTAGAAAACATCGGAGTTGGGAAAAATGTTTTCAGGGTTGCACATCACTACGATGGCCTACAGCCCTCTTATATATCCATGGCCATTGGGACATTTAAAGATGCGAAATGAATGGTAAACACAATGATTGTCATAGAGACGATAGTCTGAAAGCCTGAAATACAAGTTGAAATTTCTCATATCTCGGTCTAGCACATTGGATGATATGAAAAGTATAGGCTACCACCAGAGTTTAAGGTTACCTGGTAATTAGAAAACTCTTTACATCTACAAGTTTGAAGAAGAAACTTTTATCTCTTGTACAGAGCCGTCGCGAGGGGGGGGGGGGGGTGCAGCTCAAGTACACCCAGGAAATGCCGTTTGTCACCATCTGGAGCTCTTAAAAAGGCAAAGTTTTTGTGCGATCAACGATAACCAACTGCGGCGCTCTGCCTAAATAGTAACCCCGGTAATTAGTAACAAACAGAAAGACTCTACCTCCTCCGATCCCCTACATAATAGTCTGCAGGATGATAAGGCAATGATTCGTGCTGCCCGATACTGTCAAGGAGGCGTCTCCAATCAGTTAGAAAAAAACATCGGACCATGCATGGAAAATGAATGGAAGTTTCACTATAGCGGTCACATTAACTTACTTTTAAACATATCAAAGCTACAGTTGTGGTTGGACCATCCTTTTAAGGGGGGTTCTCGCTAACAATGTGGTTTATTAATGTATCATATGAGATCACTAGAAGCTTGTCTCATGATCCGTGTTTTCAATGGTTTTAGATCTTTTCTTATGTTGAATGCAAATCAGCTCCTGAACTCCACAAAAATAGTAGACTCATATTCTTGTATACTCATCGAGGTCGATCACAATACTACGTGTGAGATCAGACTAAGTTTGTATTCTTGAGATATTTTGCTCACAAAGTTTTTACATATTGACCTCAAATGACCTTTTTCACTTTCATTAGAAGCAATAAGGTTCTTGTACTCAATGTGATTCATCAACATAGCATACATGAGATCTCCGCCAATCTTGTCTTCTTGAGATATTGTATTTGTATTTCTTTCAGTCTGCCCACTGCTGACCTCAGATGACCTTTGACTTCGACCGGCAACAATAGGGATTTTGTTCTCTACTTGGTCCATCGACGGTAGTAAAGGGTCTGCAAGAACAATATGCCAAGAGCAGACAGCACCAAACCCAAAACAATAACTATAAGAATCTCCCACACTGTCGAAAATATTCTTTTAGTGCATTCTTAATAGCGTCAACCCTATTAGACATTACCACAGACTCTGGCAGGCCATTCCCAGCTAGCAGAATATCTGGGATCCAACTGAGCAAGATGGTGACCATATGTAGGCTATACCACATGGGTAGATGGGTGTCATGTGGGCCATATGGGCCACGTTCGCCCAGTTTTAGCCATGTGGGTCCAAGATAGATTTCATCGGGCCTAGCTGGGCAATTTAATTACAGTCCTACATTTACTTTTTTTCCCATTCCATGCATGTCCTAAAAAACACTGGTACAAATATATGCAATGGGCGCAACCTGTTGAGGACGTTTCACGCTTTACATTGTGTAAAATTATTGTATAAAGCTATATCATGAATACTCATTAATATTCATATTTGTCACTTCATGACGATTTTTAGGATTAAATGTAATTAATCCTTAACTACAGGATAATTAAAAGTCTTAGGGTTTAGTTAATTGTACGTGTTGCGTATTACTGAGTTTTATGCACCTGACATGTGCATAGGCTCCTTTTAAATATCGTTGAACATTATTTGTTAATCTTCAGACCACTTGAAAATGTCATCAGGATCACTTTAAACATACTTAGCATCATGTTCAGAAGAAACAGCACAGTCCATTTTTGTATCATTTGGAAATTCTTGACCGAAGAGCTAAAGGTATATTGTCAAGATTATTAGTATATGTCAGAAAAAAACAGAACCCTCGTGCGCCCCACTAGAAACCTTTGCCCAATCAGACGTTGGCCACTAATGACTGCTCTATGTTTACGATCACTCAAGCAATCCTTAACCCTTCCCAAAACCAGACCATCAATACCCAGACCTTACAATTTAAGTAGTAGAAACTATAGTTAACGTTGTCGACAGGCCAGTGCTGCATCACCCGCTTTACAACTATCCAAAGACTATACATCTTCCAAGAAAGTGCAGAAGGTTAGTCAAACAACATCTTTTCTGATAAAAACTGCGTTGAGTACGATCATGTCGACCACAAGTTAACATTAAACAGTTGATCAGCACATCATTAATAATGGCCTCCATAACCTTAGAAACAACACTGGTATCACTTTTTTTTTTGTGAAGGAAAAACTCAATTTCCGTCCTCATGTTAAATACAAAAATGTACATTTACTTAACTAAGAGTATAAAATAAACATAGTATTTACAAGTATTTACAGCCTTTTTGATTTAACATAACATTGCCTTTCCATCATTGAAATTTTCTGCTGCTTATGTTACAATATCTTTTTAAGTGGAAGGAAGCACTCTTTGTTTTACCTATTTGCATGTATGAACATACAAGACTGAAAAAGATACAAGAACTTACAACACTAATGACAGTAACTTAACACTGGTATCACTTACAAGCTACAGTTAAAAGAAAAACTCGTTTAAAAATAGTTTCAGCGCCCGATATGGGACTTGAACCCATGACCCTCAGATTAAAAGTCTGATGCTCTACCGACTGAGCTAACCGGGCTAGCTCAGAAGAGGAGAGCAGTCCAAACTTGAGTTAATGATATTTTACATAGTTTTCCAATTGACCTCTGCTGACTTCAGATTTACTTTGCCTTCGTGAAAAAAGCAAAAACTTAATGATTTGAATGCATTTTCTTTAGGCTTGTTTCCTTCATTTGCTGGTAAAATAGTACACTGACAAAACAAGGATACAAGTGAAAGCTGCATAATTAAGACAAAAAATTATGTTAAGAAGGAGAATTGAGGGTTATATACTTCACTTAGTTGTCTATTCAAGTCAATTGGAGTGGGCTGACATGAAGCATATCACCCTCATATTACATATGAAATCCGCTGTAACCCTACCGAAAGGTACCAAGTCCCAATAGTACGTGCCATATAAATTTCTTTTTTATGTCGTTCTTATTCCTATTTTGTCGTTCCTTCGGTTTACGGACAACTCGGCCCAGAGACAACGCGGCCCAGACAACTCGGCACCGAGACAACGCGACCCTGGGACATATCGGACCAAGGACATCCCTGCCTCAATTGAAATAGTTGAAGGTATTGGGAGATCATGATAAAGTGAACTAGGTGTACAAAACCTTTAATTGAAACGTCTGGTGTGGATTTTTAAAGAATTTCTTACTTTTCTGTATTTCGTAATCTGGGCTTTGTTTGCAAAATGTACCGCTAGTTAATTTACTTAATAATTCTTGCAGTTGCATACACTACAATCAGGTTTGATTTTTTCCTTTAAAAGAAGGATTCATTTATGCTAGTTGTAGCTCTGAACACTGCACACTATCTGATATCGGATCATGCGGGAATGGACAAGCTTGCTGTAAAATAAATTGCCCGACGGTTTTAATTTAAGAAAAGATGAATAGGCAGTACCTTGAAAATTTTCACCAAATTAAACTTGAAGGAATATGGGATATCACCAATTTGACATTTTGCAAGTCCATGGCATTCAAAGAATATTAAATGTAGTGAGCAGTCCTATTTTACTTAGACTGTTTCATTACGAATCTCTTTTTATTCAAGTGGGGCCGAGATGTCCCCGGTCGAGATGTCCTGGGGCCGAGCTGTCCCGGGGCCGAGTAGTCTCGAGGCCGAGTTGTCCTTTGTCCGGACACCGTTGCTACCACTCAGTAAGTCGTTTCTACAAGTTACTACGCCGTTGCTACGAGTTATGTCGTTCAGTTCCTCTGAGTTATATACAGTATGTAGTCGCTACGGCTCATTTTGTCGTTCCCACGAGTTTATGATGTTGTTACTACGACTTGGTAAGTCGTTCCCACTAGTATTATGTGGTTCCTATGAGTTATTATGCTGTTCCTATGCTGCCTCGTCAAATATGCACCGTCCTTTCTTACCTTTCATATACATACGTATACACATACTAAAATTTTGTACTGCACATACACAGAGCATGGAATTACCAGGGGCCCCAAATATGTTATAGCCCCCATTTGTGAAGAGTAACAGAAATGATATTTTAAATTGTTCTTCTTTTTTTTTGTATGGTAACTTAATTCTTATTTCTGTAAGACGATCAACTGTTCGGTTGGCTTTGAAACTGAACAGTGTGGGTCGTGGATTAGGACATCCGACTGGCTATTTACACATAAGTTGCTTCCAGCTGAGAAATTTGTTTTTTGCTAAAATACATTAGGCCCTAAGTGAAATGGCGAAACAATGCTATCAACATATCTAGAAAAATTCGTGTGAATTCTGACTTAAGTAGGGGACAAAAACTTACAAGGAGATGTGGAGGAGTCCTAATGATCAGGATGTCCTCGTATTGTCAAAACGTTTCAGATGGTACATGACTGATGCCGGGGTTATTAGCAAAGGAGTTATCCTGAATATACCAACTTAGTTTTCCCCTTTGAAAACTGTTTTGTTGAAAAAGGGAACGCAAGATGTTATTTTCTGGTATTTTTTTAAGGGAAGGGGGTCAAAATTTCTGTCTGCTACTTGAAAAATTGATGTTGGCGGTTCGTTTAAATGGTTCAAAAGGTCCGCGCCCGTTGTAATCATGATTTACAGTGGCTGACTAAAACTCCTTGCACCATCCCCGCCTGGCATGACTTTTTGTTTTCCCACCGTTCATGTGGAAGGCGGCCAAAAAATTCTAGGTACACCCCAATAACTCTTTGTGCACTGCAATTCGTAGCGACAAAAAATAATTCGTATTAACGACATAATAAGTCACAGGAAAGGTATAATAACTCGTAGGAACAACAAAGAAGAGTAGCCACCACATAATAACTCGAACAAGGAACACAAAAGAAGTCGTAGGAACCACATGATAACTCGTATAGAAGGACAGAACAAGTCGTAGCAACCACTTAACAACTCATAGGAACGACAAAGTAAGTCATAGTAACCACATAAATATCTCGTAGGAATGACACGAAGTAAGCCATAGCAAGTACACAATTACTCGCATAAGCTCGGGGTAAATAAAGATAACCTATTTTTTTTTTTTTTTTTTTTTGTGGCGGAAAAACTTTATTTCCTTCCTCGTGTTAAATACAAAAGTATACATTTACTTAACTAAGAGTGTAAAATAAAGAGTGTAAAATAAGATAACCTATTTTTCAAGAAGATAAAACTCAACTGTAACAAAAGTATGGTCAGCGCCCGATATGGGACTTGAACCCATGACCCTCAGATTAAAAGTCTGATGCTCTACCGACTGAGCTAACCGGGCAAGCTCGATTTCGAAGAGTATCAGTTAATACTCATTAAATATAGGTTTGAAATTTTTTATCAGTCTCTGAAATGAATTTAATTTTCCTTTTATGTGACTTTAAGTCGTTTTTTTCGTATATTAGTCAAACAAAATGTCTTAGTACAGTGGAAATAGACATATGCCTCGGCTTGTTGACCTCTTTTGTTGTCAAACTGGCACTTGTCAGTACTTCATGTTACCAAGTAACACTGCCTGTACTGTGTGCGTAGTACAACTTAACTGTACTGTGCATACAAGGCGCTCATGAGGGATTCCGCACATGGCTTTGGATCGGACGCGACGGAATGTAACAAGACAGTAGTTGTGCAATATGTGAAACTGTAATCTGCATGTAATACGTGTTGTGCATTCACCTACCTTGCAGTGACAGCTAATGAGCTACATCTCCTAGTCAAAATGTATCTTATGTACTTCTTAGATGATGAAGGCAATCGGGTTTATACCTTGAAAGTGAGTATCTTTTCTTGACCATTTTAAGTTCAAATTTGTCGCATTGCTTGTAACATCGTAGACATAAATAACCTTAAGTCCCAGTCCTAGGCTAAATTCTTACTAACTTAGGCTAGCCTATCTGCAGTGCAGTAGGCTATTTAACTGTAACGTACATTGTGCAACATCAATGTTTGTTAACATAAGCCATACATGTGTCAGTGTCACTTGTTGAAATGTATCATTATAACTGTGGACTAATGTTTCAATTTAATTTTAGAGAATGTGATTTACCGATTTGCCGGAGCCCACTGGCATCAAATGTGATGGGGTCTTGAAAACTGGGGCAGACAGCCATCTCTGGCTTATGTAAAGCCCCCTTCTTTTCCGAAAAATAGGATCGATGACATTTTTAAATCCATTGTCATTGGCTGTTGTGGCAGTGACAGCCTCCCGTAGCAGATTGTTTCATTCAGTAATAATACGCTGACTGAAGAAATATTTCCTAATATCAAGTCTGCAGTGGTGCTTCTGGAATTTAAGCAGATGACCTCTTGTTTTACTGTACCAAAATCCGACAATTTAAAAAAAGTAGACTGATCAACATTTTCCAGACCCTTAACGATTTTAAAAACTTCAATCAAGTCAGCTCTTAGTATGCATTTCAAGAGAAATCAAACCACTTCTTTCAAGCCTTTCTTCATAACTGAGAGCAGACAAATCTGGAATCAATTTTGTAGCCCGAAGTTTGAAGTTGTACCTTTTCAATGTTATCAATATCTTTCAGTAGATAAGGGCGCCATGCCTGACAAGAGTATTCCAGATGTGGTCTAACAAGAGATTTATACAATTTCAGTATATTACTACTTCTTTTACAATCATATGTTCTATTAATAATACCAAGGACCTTGTTGGCAGAGCTCACAGCCTTAGCACACTGTCTACTAGGGCTCAATGAATTATCAATAATAACACCTAAATCCTTCTCATACTCAGTGGTTTCAACTTGAACACCACCAATAAAGTAACTGGCTTGAGCATTTGAATGACCAAGGTGAAGACACTTGCACTTCTGTGCATTAAATAGCATTTGCCAATCGCAAGACCATTTATACAATGTATCCAAGTCCTGTTGCAACTCAGTCACTTTACCCATGGAAAGAACATCAGAAAAGACCTTAGTATCATCTGCAAACTTCAGTACTGAATTACTCAAATTGGCATCCAGATCATTAATATACAATATGAAAAGAATAGGACCTAACACAGATCCCTGCGGTACGCCACTAGTCACTGGAAGCCAATTGGAAAAGTGACCATTTAATACAACCCTTTGCCACCTATTAACCAGCCAGTTTTCAATCCAGTCAGCCACAACTGAACCAATACCATGAGATTTGACCTTTGAAATAAGCCGCTTGTGAGGAACTTTGTCGAAGGCTTTACTGAAATCTAAATAGACAACATCAACAGGATGACCTTCATCAACCTTTCGAGTAGCAACTTCTAGAAAGCAGAGAAGGTTGGTAAGACAAGACCTTTGCGATGTGGAGTAACTGCAGAATATAACTCCCCCCAAGAAGCACCCAAAAAACCGAGCAGGCTACAGTCAGTCAGTGGCCATATGCACAGGTGTCCACCACGTACAAATGTAGTGCTACATGCTAGGTCCTACACATATGTTAATATGTCTACACGGTCAGTCACTGCTCCTTAGTGTACACAAAACATGGCCTATTTTTACATCCTTTACTGACTCCAAAACTTAATTAATCTTCATAATCACGTCTTTCGGTGCAGCACTTCATATGTCTGTGTCTAAGACTCACTTGAAAGTGATTTTATGAATACGTCTGAGCTTGAAGGTGCTATTACACCCAAAGATGTGTAAGAGGGCTTAATAAGGTTTGTAGTCTGCATAACGATGTAAAAATCAGACGAAGTTTTGTGTACCGATAGTAGTGACCAACCTTCTGGATGCAAGATCGACCTAGGCTAGTAGTGCTACATGGGAGGGCCTATGTAGGGCCTGCAGTATACTATTCATTTACCACTGAAGGGCAAGGGGAAAAATAATATTTTTCAAGACAAGTATTGGTGGGAAATTAAACAGACATGAAGTAAAAAAGAGAAGAAAGAACTAACACAGTTGTACAGCTTGCTGCTGCCTTCAGACCAAAGTAAACAATATGTACTGTGTTATTAAATAAGGATAGGTTTTTTTTTTTTTTTGTTTGTTTGACTTTTATTTTCGAGTATCTGGGTACACGATGGGTTGGGGTGTCAGATACGCGGTTCCAGATTTTTGAACCTGTTGGAAGCAAAACAATATACAAATTCATACTTGATCACCAAAGTAACATACAGACTCAAATGAACTGCAAAACAAGCTCACGATTCCAAGTCTCTCCAAATGCAATGGACTTGAAACCAATCTAAGTTATACATTTGCCTGTAGGTAAAGGAAGATTGGTGAAATATATTAAAGGCACTCCTAAGAAGTGATGGTAACATTTTTTTTTTTTTGAAGGATGTTTGTAACATCTTCTATTCGTACTGAAACAGAAATGATGATTAAATAAACCATTGAGCTCAAAATAAGTAGGAAGTAAATCACAAAAATATTCTTGATCATGCTCACTCAGTGGTGTTTCAGCACAAAATATATGCCTTTCGTGTAAGGTTACAACTGTATCTAATTTTGCTGGTCAGTGGTCAGTCAAAATGAGCACTTCCATATATAACCAAGTCCTGCCTTTGTGGGATGACCGTAGGTATGTAGGATGATTTAAAAAATATTCGCCTCAAAATAGCTTACGGTGCTACTGTAGTCTGTAATTGCAATTGAATTCATGTAACCAATGAAACTCACCGACCTCTTGTGGTTGCAACAAAATGGAAAAGTATTTTTTTATCAAAAGTTAAAAAAAACACACAGAGTATAATGTCTTGCCATATGCATGTATGTAGGTAATAGCCTCACCTTGGTGGTTATTTTTCTTCATGTCATTCAAGCAGGTTTCATTTACAAGACATTTTAACCATAGCATTGTACTTGGTCTTCACTTATACAAAAATTTTAAGTGGTTACAGTTGAGTTGAATACTCACCTCACAGACAAGTATGATGTAGCTGTTTTGTTTTATTGATGAAAATGAATATTTTTCAGTTACACTTGCTAAATTATTTTTTCTCTTTTTTTTTCCCCCTCATTACAGAAACTTGATCCCACTGGTCGACCGACACAGAGTGCTCATCCAGGTAAGCTTCTGATAATTACATTTGTTGGCACTTGTATGAATAAATTAAACAATGCATTTTAATTGAATGGTAATTGCAAAGCAACTGATCTAAGCCACTTCCTGATTAACTGACACATCAAGTGATGGCTATGACTATTTCAGTTTGTTTCCAACTTGATCCTATGTACTTAATATAGTAGGCTATATCAAAATTGTCTTTGTGGTATTGTAATCATCATGACCATGGGAACTTGGCCTACCTCTAATTAAGCAAGTGGTTTTTAGGGGAGACCATCATAGCTTGAAAGTACTGGCAAAAAGAAAAGTGGGACAGTTCTCTACCAAATCATCACAACTGTCACCTTTATGTGCTTGTTATGTCTAATCAAAGTAATTTCAACGTGGTGACAGTGATAGGTAGTTGAAAGCTATCTTGTAACATTCTTTGTACAAAAAAATTGATATGGCATAATTTTATCTCAGAACAAAGACAAATTTATGACACAGACACATGAATGATTAATTATTATTACATACTAGTTCTCATGCTTAGCATGCAGTTGATAGACATCACAAATCATTAAGATTATTGCTCATGTTTCAATTTTTTTTCTAGCTGGTGAGATATTCAGTATTCATTTTAGATGAATTCATCTATATTTCCAGAAGGAAAAGCAATGACAGTATATGTAGGGTCTACAAGCTCTTAGTTTGGCTCTTAGTTTGGCTTCAGTCAAGTTAGTGGATTTGATTTTATGTATATGCTACGAGTGAAAAAAGTTTGGGGGGTTGGGAGGGTCCTCCATGGGAAATTTGTGTATTCTGAGGGATTGTGGCACTTGAGGGAAATTTACCTTTCTTTTGTACAAAAATATAAGAAATTTTGGGGATGTGTTGATACCCTTCCCCGAAATAAACATTTTTTCCAGTACTGAATATGTGCTAACTCGGTGATATGATTTTTTGTGTGTTCGTCATCAGCACGGTTTTCTCCTGATGACAAGTATTCCAAGCAGCGTGTCAGGATCAAGAAACGCTTCGGCCTCCTTCCTACCCAGCAGCCTGCACCTGTCTATTGAGGTAACCTACCATACATAAGGTCTGCCATCGAGCCAACCCACCCTTCAACATGGCATCAAACATCGGTGAATCAAACATCGGTGGAATTGAATCTAACTTCGACGCAAGCAGGAGTGAGCAGTTGTATTAATAACTACAAACAATTATACCTCTGAACAGTACATCCCTCACTTGTGACGAGCAGGCACCTTCAGTTATATATCTCTGAACAGTACATCCCTCATTTTTGACAATCAGGCACATGCAAGTATATATTTTCAACGGGAGTTGCATAGCAATATGCTAATTAATGACCCTTGGACTGTGAGTATTCTTTTTGAAAGTTGTCCTGCTAGTGTGCAAAAAGTGTAGAGAACTTTCTTTATCATGCTTGGCTAGGAAGATCAAACAACTCTAACTTTTTTACATTTAAGCTGAGTGACCTCATATTTGCAAGAAACCAATCAGCATTAAAATGATTTTGTACTGTTTGTCTGCTACTCAAATAAGTCAGCTTAATAGATTGATGTTGTCTTCATTTTAAAGAATTTCTATGCCTGGATATTGAGGTCTTGAGTTTTAGATTCTCCAGGCATGCTACAAATCACACTTCTCAGGAAATTAAGGAGTGTGGTAGGTGTGCTGCTTTATAAAACTTTCATAGATTGCCTGTTGTCCCATTTTTCTTCTAGGTGTGCCAAAAATTGCACTCCTCACAGTGATGTGAGGCAAGTGATGGTTTGCCATCGCACTCGCACGCCTCAGAATTGAAGGCCTGGATATTAAACTCTTCTGTTTTCAGATTACATTTTCTGAATAATGATAAGTTATTTTCTAATTAGTGATAATAAGTTATAATATTTTCCAATTAATAATAGTAAGTTAAAATACATAACTTTTAAGAGATTTGCCGCAAAGTTGACACTGATGGAATGAGTATAAAGTTCCAGCATTTCAGACCCTTGGCATTGTTTGCACAATGACCGTATACTGAAGTGGGTATTAACTCTTCTTGCATGTAGTTGCATATGTAGTATTCTATTTCATGTCCAGTCTGACACCTGCAGGTTTAACTAGCTTGTAAGTATCAGCAAGTTCATATGACCTTCATTGAACATCTTACATTTTATTTAATTTAGCCACTTGTAGAATATTAAATGTCATAGATTTCATTTAATCTAACAACATGTAAACTACAAGTGTAATTGAGAAACTCTCAATTGTCTCCATGGCCAGATAATTAGGTTGCTGCTGCATCAGTTTTCAGTTCAGCATGTTCAGGATTGGAAGCTGTATTGCTGATACAGTTCATCAGTCTTTCCACAGTCAATACAAAAGTTTAAATGTTTAGTTTTTTGGGTTTTTTTCTACATTTTTAATTATTGTTCATAACCCCCCCCCCACCTTTGAGACAGCTACATACATATCAGATGCCATAAGTATGTTATTTAAAGACTTCCATAAGCGTCTTATAAGTGACATGGTAACCTGGATACTTTGGATGGCACAAAATTTACAAAAGTTCGCAGCTTGTGTAAGAAAGAAGAAATTCTCTTTTTCATTTGACTGAAAGAGGATAACAGAACACAGCATCTGCAGGACTATCACTTTGCTGTTGCAGTAGAGGAGTAACACTTATTCCTTCTTCCCAAGTCATGTTGACTACTTGCAACAAAATTTGATTTTTTTCATTTTAATTTTTTACGAGTTTGATCAGCGAGCCTGAAATTTAGATAGAGGACTCAGTTAAAGCAAACATTTGACCTGACCCAGTGAGTTCAGATCAACAATTTGCTTTATTGTGGCAATTTAATTCCTTTGTTTGACACTTAAGGTTTTCTAGTACCAAAATATGCAGTTTACTGTGTGTTCCTTGGTTTTATCCAAACAGTGTAAATATATTTGATATGAAATAAATGATCTTGTTTTTATTCTTTTATTGTGTTAGTGTTGCTACTGACAAGGCAGAAACTGCGTAGCATTACTTAGCGTTACCACACATGACCTTGCAGGTTCACAAGGCTGCATTTGAAGTGAGTGTGTGCACATGCAGTCATTCTTTTCCTGTCCATGTACCTCATGACAAATTACTTCCACCCCCCTTTTTTTTTCCAACTGTGTAGTTATTTCCAAAACATCGAATAACACTAGATTCTCTATTCTAAATTAAGTTGACAACCTTACCCCGTATGAGCATCATATCAGTCAGTTGTCCTCTTACCTCCACTCATTTTTCACATGGACACTAAATGCTTCTTTCCTTCTACTAAGGATTATCTGATGCATTGCTTTCCAGAAGCCATAGCTGGTTGCTTCTATTGATGCTGCTGGTACCTACAATATATGAACATTTGATGTTTCCCAGCTTTACGGTTGTTTCGTACATCCTCATTCACGCACCAAGGTTATTCGGGTGGACAGCAGTCCGGCGGTGGACAGATCCGAGGATGATAGAATAGAAAACAGGTGAAGTACAGAGGGAGCTTTATGCGATTGGATGTAGGATTAGAGAAATTATAAAGGAGAGAAGAGCTGGTGAAGTAAAAGGGATAACTGCACGTAATGGGCTTAAATGGCCAAATCGCCCCTAGCAAGGGCTAGAATTTTGAAAAGGCTTGAATTTTGAACACTATTTCAAAGGGCCTGGCACTTGATTGTTCTATATTTTGTGATGCTTGTGGCCATAATCCTTGTGATAGTGTTCCAAAACAACAATACTCAGAATGGGAAGAATGTCATCACTGGGGAATGGTTAAGAAGAGACTTTGCAAAGTCTCTCCCTGCAAATGAGTTCTACTCCTTTTATACATTCCTCACAATTTGATGTGCAGCCTACTTATATACCCAAACTAGGATGTACTCATCTACTCATTGTTTCCCTGTGATCGCCGTCTGCAGCGATTAATAAGGGGAGAAAAAACTCTCCCAGAAGAGCAGTGCAGTTAGTACTGATGTTCCTTCAGAGGTTATAGAACCAAGATAAAAGAGAAGAAACTTTCCATCCCAAGCAGGTTCTGCAGAGTCTAGGTTAAGATTGACTTGATCATCTGGGTCCTGTTGTAATTGATAAAAGGCTACTTTATAGCATCACTAGCCGTCTCAAATTTTTCACCAACCATGTACAAGGCTATTTTAGCCAACTCAAATCTCATCTGCCAGTGTTTGTAGACACAACCGTTTGGATTTCAGTACATGGGCGCAGCGACCAGTTTGATATAAAAAGTGAGGGGGGTGGGGGTGTGCACATCTGGTCCAGAGCCTCTTCTGGTGTTGCATATACAACCTTTAATGGGACGCTAGGGGAAAGGGTTAAAGTGGCAGGGGAAAGCAGGCAGGGGAAGTAATAACTGCCTACTAGAAAATGATTTTTAAGATCACTCAGTACAAGAAAAGGCACTTTCCAGCCTATTAGATTTTGGCTATATTTTGTTCATTTTCTAGAACACATTTGGAAATTTACTTTCACTTAAACTGGCATAGTACTCTTTTTTTAATTTCAGTTTAATAAATGTGGATGATAACAAACTTAAATGTGTTAGTGCCCCATCCTCTAAGAAAAATATCCCCCTCTAGCCCCCCCCCCCTCCCTCATCCCAAATTGGGACTCATGGATTGCTGAATGAAGATTTGACTTAAATGATTTCTTTCCTAGTCATTTTTATGTCAACAATGACTTTTAATATCAAAACTTCTGTGGCCAAACTTTTTTACCTGAATCAAGTCCACCAGATTTTTGATAGACTCTACAAATTCTCAGAGTATAATTCAAAACCTGCAAGCCTTGCTTAAAAAGTTGACATGGTGGGTGATGTGGTTCTACGGAAAAGTGACAGATGACCAGACATGGCTTTGTAGTACATTTTTAGTCAAAACAGAGAACCACGAAGCTGAATATATTTATATATTCGCGATAAGTATTAAAGGTCAAAGTGAAAACTAAGAGAATTTACCAAAAATGAGAAGAAACTCAGGATACGATTCTTTTTCTCACTTTAATGAGATGCATGGGTGTATAATCAATTGTTTCTTTGGTAAGATAGTGCTATGAAATTTGAAGAAAGAAGGTATTTAATCACATACACACACATTCTATTAGATAGATAGTTACATAGATACATTTGCTCATTTCAATTATTGCATAAGTTGTAGATAAATCTTATCAGAAATACAATAGAATTTATAAAACCTCAATTACGAAGTAATTACTAGAAGGCTCTCATATTATGTGAATAGATAAACTTTGAGTACTGAAATTTTCTGCTTCCAAAATGACGAATTTCATTTTCAAATTTAAATCATAACCAACAAAGATAAAAACTCATTATCTTCTCTGATTCTCTCAGAGACAAAGAGGTAAATATGATCAGTAGAACATTAAAACATTCTTTTCACTTCAGATGACACTAAAATCACCCAACACACTACAACAAAAGCAGTGACAGTTTCTATTTAAAAGTACCTGTAGTGAATATAACTAGCTATTGCTATCTATGAAGTAATTACTGAAATGTTTATATTACAACTACTATACTATATTTTTTTTCTAATTGCAGCTTCAAAATGTTGTGAGAAAAAATGAAGGAAGACTTTTGGTTAATGCACCATGAAAAGACATCCAGGCATTAAATGGAAGAAAGTGCAAGTTGGATACTCCAAACTTTCCAAAAAGTTTGATTATGTCACCTTTAACTGAACGTATGAAACATTGTGTTATCTTGTAAAAGCACCTGCAATGGGCCAAAAAGTGTAGTGCAAATCTACCCAAATAATTACTGTTATTCAAGTTGTTTTTATTATTATTGCAAGTAATTATTAACCATTTGTAAGCATAAGCAAGGTCAGGAAAACTTTCTTGTCCATGCACCATGAAAAGACATTCAGGTCTATGAAAACACAAAAAATATGGAAAGAAACATCAAAACAGAAAATTGAATACTCGATATCTCACAGCATAAAACTTCAACTGTTGGCAATGGCAAGACGCTATGACAAATGAGAGCTAATAATGTTGAGTTTGTGTTTTCTTTTTGTAAAGTGCAGCATGTAGGGATTTATTTATAAAGACTATGGTCAACACTATTTACATACAGAATTCTGTTGAGTCTTTTAATATATTATTGTCACTCTCAGTGGGCATCACCTAAAGACAATACTAAATGTAGTGCTATTTGTAAGCTGAACCACTGGGCAGGTCTCACTGGTTGATGTAATATTTCAAATTGATAAGATTTTTCCTTTTTGGTGAAAAAAAATTACATTTAATCAGAGGTATGATTGTGAGATATATCCATAAACTACAAATTGGTATGTTTCTACTATTTAACCATTATCTTTCATTACACATGACCATGACCACACTTTTGATGAAAAAGCCATAAAGAAACTGATGTGGAAGACAAAAGAAAGGCCACAACATTTGGAAACACAGTGGTTGGTTTTTTTACCTACAAGTCTGAAAACTACAATTATAATACCAATCACTGAACACTGATACCTGTGCAGACAGTGAACACTCATACCATGTGCAGATACTGAACACTGGTACCCTGTGCAGATACTGAACATTGGTACCATGTGCAGATACTGAACACTGGTACCCTGTGACGATACTGAACACTGGTACCCTGTACAGATAATGACCACTGGTACCCTGTGCAGATACTGACCACTGGTACCCTGTGCAGATACTGAGCACTGGTACCCTGTGCAGATACTGAACACTGGTACCCTGTGCAGATAATGACCACTGGTACCCTGTGACGATACTGAACACTGGTACCCTGTGCAGATACTGAATACTGGTATCCTATGCAGATACTGAACACTTGTACCCTGTGCAGATAATGACCACTGGTACCCTGTGACGATACTGAACACTGGTACCCTGTGCAGATACTGAACACTCGTACCCTGTGCAGATACTGAACACTTGTACCATGTGCAGATACTGAACACTGGTACACTGTGCAGATACCAAACATTGGTATGTGTGCAGATACTAAACACTGGTATCCTGTGCAGACACTGGACATTGGTACCCTGTGCAGATACTGACTGGTTTGTTGTTAGGACGAAAACTCCCCTAAAATACACCAAAACTGACAAAACATACCTAAAATCAGACGAAAAATTACCTAAAGCTTCAGTGAAAACACAACTGTAATAAGCCCCTCTCCCAATGTAGATTTTATTGCTTTTACATGTCAAAGACTATTGTATACTGTTTATAATGAAACTGTGTTGTCACTGGTGTGTTACTGAGTAGGCAGTTGTACTGTAGGTCTCCCCTCCCTGTTCTCTAGCTAATGACAAAATAAAGGAGTAAAATTCTTAGAACAAAAAAGAATAATAGTAGTATTGTTGGTTATTGATCAGTATGGAGGATACTATTTGTTGTCTTGGCGAGAGTCTAATGAGAGTGGGCACCCTCTTTCACTTTGAACATGTTGTTAAAAATATGCCAACTTCAAAGTCGATGACCGAAAACCACCTTGATTGCATCACATTGAAATGTCTGGTAACAATTCTTTGTGGCATAATTCATCACTTTCAATATGGAAGACTTCATCAAAACTATATAAACTATAGATACTACCGGAAAGCTGAGAAATCCTGCTGAACCGTCAAATTGCTAAACAACAAGAATTCCTACACTTTCTCAGGAATCAACTCCCATGTCTTTTCCATGACTTGCCCACATCCAAATAAAGAATTTTCATGACCATTCTTGTGATGCCTTTCACAGTTTCCAACGATTACAGAAAAGCAAAAGCAATAGGAAGTGAAGAAAATAATAAATTTTGATATGATTGAAAATACATTTTACTATGTCACTTTGTGCACATTTTCATGACATTTCCAGGACTTCACACAATATCTCTAAATTTCTGATTCTATCCATGCCTTGAAATTATTTGCCAAATTTTCATGACTTTTTCATGTTTTCCATGACTGCAAGACCCCGTAAGACTGTAAGCACCTTTTATATTTTTTAATTCAATAAGGGTATAACATCAATTAAAATATAACTAAAGATGTTACTAAAATTTTGTGAGTTGATTAGTTATCAATACACTTGACATCTAAGTATAAAATCACATAAAATTGTATAGAAATCTAAAAAAAAACATTGGTTTAAAAGGAGCAAAAATGCTCTTAAGTTTGTTTTGTAAAAGCTAGTCCACAGCTGCAAAAGGTTTGATCAAACAGCAACAACAAAATAAGAAGTGAATTATTATACTGATGGAAAGATGTATCTTTTAATCTTCCTTCAGTTGTCTGCTGGTATCGAGGCTGCCTTCCTCTTGTCGCTTCCCTCCTCTTCTCTGACGCTGAAACCTCTGAATGGTACCGAACGATGACTGAACCACAGGAATCGTCGCCATCGGCGCTACCCAGTAGACCATGAGATGATCCAACAGAGGATGGTTGATGCAGTTAAAAGTCAGCGCAGAGGCCAAAGATGGATTGAACATCATCCCGGTCCATTCTAATCCTAGGATCAAAAACAAAATAAAATGAAATAATAGCTGCTAGTTTAAATGTGTCACATCACCAGCAAAAGTAATAGCTGTGAAAGACAGCAAGAAAGGACGATAAAGTCAGTTTGATGAAAGGATGTTGAAAAATCAAACAAGAGCAGTTTGAGAAGAATTCAAAACATGGAAACAGAATTGGGTGTTGCCATGGCCATTTAACTATGTATGATAATCTTATTTTGACAGTGAGTGCTGTCACTACACTTGTCAAGATATAAAAGAGCTATCACAATGGCAACAATTCTCACTCTTCAAGTGATTACATAATCAGTGCAATAGTCTCAGAGGGTTAGTGGGAGGTGTCCATATTGCAGCTTTTCGCAAGCATCTATGACATAAGGTACATTGTTACTACAACCACTAACATTAAAGATTAAGCAACTTCCTTTCCTTTCCTTTTCACATTTCCTGGTGCAAATATGGTGAACATGCAAACATGACTAATGTCCATGGTACTCTAGGAGGTCAATATGAGGGCATGTAGAGGGCATCGACTTCAGTGGAACATGGTTTAGTGATCAAGTATCCCCCTCAATCCAGTTTGAACACTACACTCTTGTAGAAAGCCACAGGGATAATAAAACAGGAGGTGGGGTTTGTCTCTTTATGTCAAACTTTCATAATTTTATAGAACGCACTGACATCTCCTTCTTTAACTCATCAATTACAAGTCTTCTTGTTGAGATTACAGTTACAAGTGGAAAGAACATCATTATTGGCATTGTCTATAGACCTCCTCAAGGCTTAACCTCTTCTTTCAATGATAATCTTTACTGACCCCTACACCTTTGCACATTTCTTTACACACAACAAAGACGTGCACAAATACAAAACAAGACAGGCAGAACATGTGCACAAACCACGTCCACGTACTAACATTACTAAGCATAGCTTACGCTACAGAGCTAATTCCTGCTGGAACTTCTTGCCATGTACAATCAAAAGTGCTGCTTCACTAAGTTCACTTAGTAGGAATCTAAATGCATATTATATGAGTACCTATCAATTTTGATTTCTATTCTGTGCCTGCTTTGCTTAATTTCAGTATATTTATTTCTTACTTCATATCCTGTATAAGTGTGTAGATGCAGGCATAAACACATTTTTTTCTTTTTTATCTCTTTTCTGATTTCTCTATTATTTTTCCCTTTTTCTTTTGGGAGTGACTCTACTAGTTAAGCCTGTTAAGGTTTGTAAAGAGCACTTCCGTTACATATTCAATTCATTATACTATTAAAATACTAAGTTTCAGCATGGAACGTACATATATCGAGAAGAACCAAGTGAATGAAATGAAATATAAGATGGATCATATGTCTGATGTGTAGGAAAATCTCCTTAGGAAGCATTGGTTTTAGACTGAGCAAGGTCTGATTACTGTTAGGAGAGTTACATATGCCTTCCTTTGTAACAAATGGAGACATATCTTCCACAGTTATTACTTTAGAAGTTACTTGTTTGTATAACGACATCTCCTAAAAATTTGGTGAAGAATAAGATCATTTGGAATGGTATGGGCAAAAATTAATTTTTCTTGATTTTTGTACTGTTATCTTGTGTCAATATTTACAATTTTTTTCAATATTCAACAGTAACTACATTTAAATATTTGTTTAAACATTCTCCATCCAGGACTTCAAATGTTTTGCTTTTTATTTAATATTTGTCATGAACCATAGGGCAGATCAAAACAGACTTGCCAACTCTCATGATTTCACTGTGAGCTTCACCGTGTCAAGCGTCATTCATATCTCACGACAAAAATCACATTGATATGATATTTCCTTTTTTAGACCAAGCTCAATTCTCTCCATCGCTTTTTAACAGCAAAGGTATCATAGTCAGAAAAGTGACTAGTTTAGCGAACGATTTTCTGTGGGAGGTAATGGTATAGTAAATGGGTGAAGAATCTTAAAAACACTTCAATAATACCACAGTAGTTTTTTTAAAATATTCAGGTTTGAAATGCCCCAGAACATTCAACATACATACTGCAACTGACAGATACAGTAGCCTTCTTTTATCTGCACAGCTTCTTTGTATGTCTCCTTGCATACATTTGTTGTGTGGATAAAGTACTCAGAAGTGGTCAATGCTCTTTATGGCAACTACTGTGGGAGAAACCCACCACACTCTCCTATTAGTTGCAACTGGTGGTCATATCCTCCACCCTGCATTTTTCACTGTATGCATGGCAACTATCCTTCACCTTACCCATCTGCACCTTCACTCGTTAGATCATATACTCCATGGTGTAGTATATCCCAAGACACCATTTCCTTCAAGCCTGCATCAATAAAATCCTTTCTGAGGAGAGAGTGCTTGCATGGGTTTGCGAACCCTTTGACGAAAAAGATGTCTATGTGAGCCTGTAGAACCACGACAAATTAGTGAATACGTATGCTGGAGATACAAAACTTCACAATTGCTCTCAATTTGCTTGCATCAAAACCTAGTAATTTCTTTCATGATGAGAATTTGTCCATTCCAGATAACTAAATCAAAAAAGCCTTTTTTCAATGACTGGGCTCGGGGTAAGGTGGAAGAGTTTTATTTCCACAACACAGCTTGCTATTTGGCCTTCATCCATAATTGTGTAACATGTTGCATAATGCAATTTACAGTACCATTGTCAAAAGGGGATTGCTTAAAATCTCATAAGTTCAGAATACTATTAAGATATGGTTCTCATCAATTAAAATAGAGATATTTCTTTTTGTAAGATCCCAGTCTGTTTAACCTGGTGAGTTCTTTTAATTGGAGTGACAAGATTTCACAATTCACATACTCTTACCTATTAAGATTATGCCCACTTGAACAGTTGCATCCCACAGAGCATTTCTGACTTTTCCTTTTGGCTGGAAAGTAACCATGATGAGAAAGTAAAGGAAGGTTGCAAGTGACTCTGCAAAGCAACCCTCTAGAAGTGATACTTTCAAAGCAGACTGGCAGTGCAGCGCCACCAGACTGGAGCGCTTAGCTCGATGTTTGGCCAATGGTGAAAACCTCCAGAGAAACCTCATGTATGGGAAAGCAAGTTGACCACCAATCACTTGCAGCAAAATCTTGAATATGCCTGACAGTCTCGTGCAATTTCTGACCAACATCGAGTGCCACACAGCGCAAGCATTCGCAGTGGAGTTGCCATCGAAAGTCAGATCCAGAGAGACGAAAAACGTCCAAAGATAGACACCGTACCAGTAGTAGCCATATTCTTCGAGGATGGTGTCCCCTTCCACCATACCAGCCACCAACTGGAAGGTAGAAATGACCTCTGCTGCATACTGATAAATATTGATATCATCTTTCAAGAGTCTCCTCAGGAAAGTTCTAATGTAACGGCAAAGGACAGTGGTGAAGAACACAAGCAGAAGAGTGCCAAGGACCGGAGGAACATCCATGTATATTTTTTTCAGTCTCCTAGAAGGAATAGGGATCCAACTGCACCTGACAAAGGAACAATGTGACTAGTCAATAAATGATGACAGATAAAGTGACAGACTGACAGTTCAAGGTTGTCGTGGTGCATTGACCATACTGTATCATATGTTTTCCACTGACATTTGTCGTTTACAGCGTTCCTTGTGAATGATGACGTGTCTTCTGCCGTGTACAGTTTCTAGCGCCCAACACTCTAGTCGACTCACAGGATTTCTATGGATCAACCACAAACACAGGTAAGGCTAGTCACATGTCATTACCTGTACCTGCTCAGTACCCGAAAAAAACTCTTATACGAATATATGGTGAGTAACTTATCTTTTACTCAATTTATTACTTAGCTACTAGTTGACTAGAGCACACCCTAGTACAGTTTTATGATCTCACCAATTGCTATAGCCAACAAGCATTTTGTCATTTTGATCATGTATTTTCAATTGTTTTTCTATGGGAGTCAGAGAAGTATCTAAGCACATACTGTATATGCAAAAATAACATATTTATATATAAGGTTGGACAAATGCAGTCGAAAAGAGATGATTTTTTTTATGGAATCTTTCAAGGATCATCAGTTTTTAGAACACCTACCGAAGATCAGCCAGTGCAAATTATTTTTCACTGGGACATGATGATTGAGAGGATTCCATCTTCTTACATAAAAAGTACAAACAATGTAACACAGACTGCAAAAGTGACCCTACATTTTAAGAGGTAAAAAATTTTGACCAAATATTGCATTGTTTGCTATATATGCACATTCCAATTTCCTTTCCTTTTCTCAAAGGAGGTCACCCCATCCCCCACAGATCCCTACTCCCAGGACGGCAATTTCTGAAAAGTCAAGTCCCCTCACTTTTGGAGATGATGGATCCACACCCATGCTCATGACTAGTACTTAGTATAGGCATAGAGTAGCAGGGAAGCATCCCATACAGCCATCTCCATCAATCTCTTAAAATGTCACAGTCTATTGGCAACCACCTAGTTAATTAGGTCACATGACCTATTCTCTTACATTCTCGACTACTGGAAAGTCTCAATGAACAGCATGTAACGGAACTGGACTGAGAAGTGACGGCTAACTGTTTGTTGAATAATGCGTGATGACGTTTTCCACCATAGCATGGTAGGTGGACACTTTGAACTTCCATCTCCTTGGAAATTAAAGATTTTTTAGGTATTATGTAGGATATTTAAAAACAAATACTATCAGAGAGGCTGTTATTTCCCACATCTCAAACAGTGTCTTCAAATTTTGCGAGCACCTGACTCATTTAATGAATCTATCTGACATTTTTCAATCGATCTATTTTTGCAGATGACAACATATAAACTTTCCGTAACACCAAAATAATGAAATTAAATTGACGCAATTACCTATGATCAACAATTTAGGGTACAGCGATTTTACTGTACATCTTGTATGTACTGCATATAGCCTATACACACACAGGTACATGCGGGTGATGCAAACTTGCCATCATCGTTTCATGTCGCGTAAATAATCCTGACATGCACGTTTATGTAGGGACACAAATGATTCGTCTTATATTTGCCAAGTACCTGCATGACTCATTTACGAAATTTAATGGTACTAAAATGATATCAGTGGATAGGAGAAAGGCCTAACATTTTCTTCTGTTTTGATAAAAACTGAGTGGTGTAACAGTATCTCGATAGATACTTTAACAAGGTGTTGGAAACAGACTTGTTGACCTTTCATAAGAAGGGACAAATTTGTTCTTTTACACATCCTTGCTCGCCGAAGTGGTCATCAACAGTACTTTTTATGTTTTGACAAATGGTTTGCATGATTGCAATCTTTTGATAGTTTCTAAATATTGATATATTAAGGTTGATAAATCACCTCTTTTAGTTCACTGTCATTCAAAACCCCATGACGTCACAAAATGTCATGCATAAAATGTAAGAGAAGGAAGCTCTTTTTGGATGGTTGTGGATAGACTGGTCACTGATATTCCAGCCACCTTCCATTAAATAACTGAATCCAACCAAGAGAAAGTTGCATCATGGGAGGAAGCAACAACTAAACTTCAGTAACTGACTGGTAGGCATATGCCTAGTATGTACCTTGAACTGTATGAGACATGCTCCCACTGTGCTCACTATAACTGCAAGTCATGATGGTGTGACTTGCATTGTTTGGAAATCTGTCATTCAAAGATTGTCATATGGAAATAAAATGTTAAGTTGGCGGAACAGTCGACGAGCCAATGCAGTCACCAGGCACCTTACTATATGCCCCCTATAAATTGGCGTACAGCCTGAGTAGGCCAAATAAGTCATCTGCTTCTGATGATTTGTCCCAAATGAGCCATTAGGCCCATATGGTTGAAAAGGACAATGTCCGCATAAAAAGACTCAGAAAGTGCAGACATCCCTAAAAGAAAAACAGTAAAAATCTTCCACACTGTCGAAACTATTTATCAAACACATTCTCAAAGGCATTAACACTCTTAGACATCAACACAGATTCTGGCAGACCATTCCATCCATCCACAACTCTCTGCAAGAAGACATATTTTCAAACATTCAGCCTGCAGCGCATCTTTTAGAGCTTAAAACTGTGACCACGAGAACTCTTTGAATTAAACCACTGAAAAAAATCATTGAAAGCTAAACTATCAGCCCCATGAACAATTTTAAACACTTAAAGCAGATCACCCTGGAGATGTCTAAGCTCAAGTGATGTAAGATTACTGTAAGTATTTTCAATCTGTGATGATACCCAATACTTCTGATCAGTCTAGTAGCTCTCTTAAGAACTTTTTACAAAATAAATTTTTCCTTTGAAAAACAGGGATTTCAAGCCAGCACAGCATACTCCAGATGAGGACCTAACCAACTGTTTGTACAGTACGTCTCACAGCAATATCCTTATGAAAAAATTTGAAGTTCTGTCCAATCACACCCACTGTAGAATTTGGTTCCCTTTCCTAGCAGCTTCTGCACACTGCCTGGAAGTTTTAACAGAGAAAATCTACAAAAATGCCAAGAGCTTTTCACCTTTGAGTATTTGGATGTTAATACCACCGACACTATAGTTAGTCTTGGGAATACCATGACCAATATGCATTACTTTACATTTGTCAACATTGAACAGCGTTCGCCAATCAACAGACTTGTAAATTCTATCAAGATCACTTTGAACACATTTACCATTATGTTTAGAAGAAACATCGGAATATATTTCTGTATCACTACCAAATTTCTTGACGGAAAAACCAAGTAGTATCATCCAGTGTTGTAATCGTCTCACCACAATCCAAGACCAAGACCGAGTCAATCACCACGGTTTGAGACTGAGTCACCACCCCTTGAGTCCAAGAGAGAGTCACTACCTTCCAAGTCCGAGTCACCATGTTTCAAAGCTCCTACAGGGGTTTCCACTTTTATATATTTATAGGTCTACTGTAGTGTAGATACCAGTTTTTGTTTTTTACTGTATACTGGTCTGCTGACTAGTATTAAACTTGCAACACTTTAAAGGCACAATAGCCAATCAAGAGGATCAGTTAATCATGTATTTCTATTATCAATGCAAGGAACAGTTTACCCCAAAACTCTTATTTGTAATGATTTGCAATGATAACCCCTCAAAATCTAAAAACCAAAACGCATCCTCTGGGAATATATAATTAAAAGAAAATCTCCTGAAGTTGAAAAAGTCACGATCCTCGGAAAGTGACTTATACTTCATTATATAACCTCGTAGATCATACTAGTAACAGAGCTTACTTTTTCAAGTTCGCGTAACTAGTAATATGTTACGAAATACAGTGCGTAGTGACGCCGTGTTGGCGAAACGTTACGGGCAGGCCTACCACCAGGACTATGAAAAGTTCTGGGCCAAAGTTGCATCGTAACTGACAGAAGATGACCATTTTTTTTACCATTCTCCATACCACTGATGGCACAAATTGATCAGTAATTCACTCTTTGTTAAAAAGGTTGTTATGCTTGTGTGTCAATGTATATCTAAAGCCAATATGGCAGTAATAATATGAGATAATATGAGTAGTCCTGAGAATATGAATACGTGTAGTCCTTACAGTGCAAGACATCTACAAATATGACGAAAATGTGCTCGCAAAATAAGAAAAAAAAATCAACATTTTACAGATTGCTTTCAGCCTCATGCCGGCCTCGATGATAACAATTACCGAGGGCACAAGGCCAAGACCAACTCATTGCCCTCCAAGGCCGAAAATTGAAAGATCGGCCTCGAGGCCAAGGCCGTTTTCGAGTCCTCCAACACTGGTATTATTCATATCCTTGATATATGCCAGAAATAACAAAGGACCAAGAACAGAATCCTGAAGGACACCACTAGAAACATTTGCCCAATCAATTATCAGAATCAAAATTTAGAACCAGAAGAAACTAGTTAGAACTGGGTTCATGACAAACTGGGCTAGCCCGTGTAGGCCTACACACCTGTGGTAGTTTCAAGAGGGTTACCCTCACTTCAGTGATGTTACCACAGTGATAATTGCGAGTAAATTTTGAAACTTTGAAAGAAGCACTAATTCAAGGGGGGGGGGGGGGGCAATTACGGGGTAGCACTGTAGGCCTATCTTATACTGAGTTTATATTATTGTAATGTAACTCAACCGTGCGCTTGAGGTCTCGTGGAACTAGGCCTCGTTTGTACCTAATAGTGCAACATAATTCTGAAACACCTGGAACTAGGCCTACGAGAAATATGACAGAGAAAATTAGTGCCGTAGGTGGACATGGTTTATATATGTGCTTAAAATCAACTGAAAGAAGAATTGTATTTCTTTTAAGAGGAAACACCTGTCAATGGACGTATTTTATCTTACCACTCACACTAGCCGAGTACGGCCTACCAAATCACCACTACCTCGGCATTGCCCATGTGCACTCAGTGCACTATATGCTTGCCAACATAGCCTGGTAATGGCTTTGATCGTTACGTGCATTAATATCTGTGACCGGGGAGCGATAACAGCTCCCTGCCGTGACTACCTGGGATTTGGGAACGTTTTATTCAGCTGAAAAGGTACAAAGTTGGGTGGTCCGAGCATGGAGGGTTGGGGCACATGAGTCAGGGTAAGGGACTGTGCCGCCTGCCGGGACGCATCCTGTACATTTGTCCTAGTGGACCCAAGGGGGGATGCATTTATTCAGCTGAAAAGAGAATGAATTTAACGTCCAATACAGATCGCAATAGTCAAAATGGGTGTGACAGCAATATTATCCTGTAAGGGCCTGAGACAATAGCCTTAAAGGGTCCTCCAAAATTTGTAATTTAGCTGAAAAAGATTCATGAATAACTCGTTTTGTATTTGAACGAGTAGATCCTGGAATTCACAAAAATACAAATGAGATCAGCTTTATCTGTAGGCTAGCTTATAGATGGACCTAGACAGTAGTCCGAAAGGGCCCTATATGGCCCATAACGATGTTCAGCTGAAAAGGTACATAATAACTTCCTTTATTTTAAAGAGCACCGTACATCTTAGGAATGACAAAAATACCAATGACAGCACTGTATCCTGCAGTCTACATGGGTCCCAACAGTAGTCCAAATGGGCCAATTGCCCATAATGACTTTGTTCGGCTGAAATGGTCATTCTTGTTTTTTAGAGAGTATATCTAAGGTACCACAAGAAATGAAACAACCCAGTCTTACACTTTGAGGCCAAAAGGGGTCTATGGCCATAATGCATTCATTCATTTTAAAAGGTACATTTACACAAATTGTCACAGTCGCAACAGTATGTGTTAGTTTTCCCGGACTTCATGGCATGGACAGCGTGCTGGAAGTCCTGAAATTAACATGTCTCATTAAATCGTCATAACCTGTGCTAAGATATGTAAGCGGAGCGCCACCATCACTTGTGTACCAGACAATGTCTGGATAAAAAGACCCCCTGGATTGCAGAAATCACCCTTTCCACTATCCACGACTAAGCTCCCGTACTAATGCTATTATTAGCATTTTCTTGGTTGGAAAACCCTTCTCCTTTACATTTGTGGAAGTGTACACAAGACTGGGAGACCTATGACATTCTGGGATCTGAGCCCCCTCGGACCCGTTTCCGAAGTTACACCACTACCTAGAAAAAAAATTTATAAAACAATTTATGTATTATTACATAAAAAATGGCATGGCCGAGAAAAGGGCGTGAGTATACACCCTAAACGACTTCATCCCCCCCCCCCCCCACACACACACACACCATTCATCCTTGCCGAGCCTGATCGCTACCCAAACATATGTTGACTGTAAAGTTTCCTTCCTGAAATGATTGAAAGGGAAATAAACACATGATATTATGTTGATGACAATAGGTTCAGAGGGAGGCCACTCGCTTTTTTCCTGATGTACGTCATCTCCCTTATCATGACAGGCTTAAATGTCTGGGACTTACTACTCTTGAGTTAAGAAGGATCAGGGATTACAGAGCATCTTATGGGGCTTTTGCCCTTCTTTGTCCTTAAACTTGTTAAGTTAATATAAGCACTGAAGGGCTAAAACAACTCTCACTTTTCTCAAACTAACACTCAATAAACTTCAATTCTCATTTTATAAACTTAAATTAATACTATGTGAATTTACTTTATAAAGTGTGAAATGAAGTTTATAAAATGTAAATCTAAGTATATAGAGTCAGTATGAATTTAAGTTTATAGAGACTGAATTTAGGAGAAACTTAAAAAGTGTGAATTTAAGAAAAAGTGACAGTGTGAATTTAATTGTATAAAGAGTGTATTTAAGTTTATAGAGTGTGAAATAAAAAGAGTGAAAATTGAATTTAAGTTCATAGAATGTTAATTTAAGTTTATAAAATGTGAATTTAAGAGAAAAGTGAAAGTGTGCATTTAAGAAAAAGTGAGAGTGTGCATTTAAGATAAAGTGAGAGCGTGACTTTAAGTTTATAGATTGTGAAAAATTTATTTTTACAGACTGCAAAGTTAAGAGAAAAGTGAAAGTGTGAATTTAAGTATATAGAGTGTGAAATTAAGTTTATAAAGTGTGAATGTAACTTTATAAAGTGTTACTTTAAGTTTATAAAGTATGAATAGTGTGAAAGTGTAAATCCACACTTTATAATTATACGGGATCACACTGCATAAAATGACAGAAACTGGAGTACTGAAACAATAAAAAGGAAAGGTTAGCTGAGGGTACACGAGGGCAAACTTTACAACAAAGTAGTTAATTTTTCTTCTATTAACTGGAAAAAATGCCCCTCTGAATAGAAAGGGATTTTTAAAAAATTGAATTTCGTACTTTCCAAAATATTTGATTTTCTTTCATTTCTATCTGATTGCTTGTGTGTGTGTGTGTGGGGGGGGGGGGGGGGGTATATAAGTGGTAACTTGCATCTCAAGAAATTTTTGTGACTCTTTTTGTAAACTCAAACTAAGCAGGTGCACTTAAAATTTCCTTCTAATATCAATGACAAAATGTATGTCATTTATGAAAAAGAAATGTGCACGTAAAATTTGAAACATGATGAGAAAAATTAAGAGTAAATATTTGTTTTATTGCCTATATCTGGCAATAATACAACCTCTATGGAAAAGTATTTTACTCTACATATACATTTGAATTTAATTTATAATGTGTTATAGTAATCACACGATAAACGGCACCAAAAAAGGTACAGTCTCAGCCTAGCACCGTAAGTAAACTTAAAACAAGCATTCAGTCAACCGTACCCCAAAATTTACTGGAGACTAGTTTTCAGAGGATAGACATTGATAATTGCTGAAATATAATTCTATACCAAAATCAGAGCGCCATCTCTAGCTTAACAGACTGAATTAATGAAACAAAGATGTCCATATTATGTAAAGTAAACAATAAAAGAATTAAACGTTTTACCTTTCAATTATCTGTGGTTGTCGGTGGTTTTATCATTAATTAAGTTTTGTTATCTGTGTAGTTTATCAATAGCTCCACGATCATATACTGTATATCATGCAGTCGGCAGGCATGTTTCAATTTAAAAAAAAAATTGTTATTGTTACTGCATGCAGACCAGCATCGTTGGAAGTCCCTTAGTATAGGAGGCTGTGGACAAAAAACAGAGAAGTACGCCCAAACCAGGAAGGTGTCATTAGGAGGAGATTGAAGAAAATTTAATTACGGCTAATACTTTGAGACCCACCAGATCAAGTGACAATAAATGGTTTAATCAGGGTGGCTCCGTCAGAGATATGTCATTCCTTTATTGAGCGATTCCAGTACAATATCGTTCACCTAGCAACGTCATTTAGGTCAACTAATCCTGAGAAAATTAGGTCGCTCAGAACAATGCTTTGAAGCCAAGTGCTTAGCCGTCAACATTTTCAGAGACGTTTGCACAAAACTTGAAACAACTGTTTCATTGACATAAATGAATACATTTGTACCTGTTGTTAACATGTTATCGCGCGCAAATTAACTGAAAAGGCAGAAGTCTAATATAATGTCAACTAGATGTGAAGTATCCTGAAAGTTCCTGAAATAAACAGACATAGATTACTTGTCCTGTTCTGACATACAACCTAGATGTTGTACTGTCCTTCGCAGAATTTTTTTTTTTTTTTGACGACTGGCAATACTAATGCAGACCAGAAATGTCTTAACGCATGCCGCAACTGTAGCAGACGACAGATGCCATATTGTGTTTGCTTTCTACTCATCTTTCAGTCCAATAGAAATCTCATGAACGGTACAAAAGATATATAAATGGGTGAACTTGGCGGCTGTGCACATGACTTCAAAGCGTTGTATATAAATAGCACATCCCTGCCCAAATCAACGGTATCAAACTTCATTTTCCTGTGACCTCCACTAAAGGAACCCAAATGCTAGAAAGCGGAGAGCGCAACCATCATGGCGCGCAGAGTACCAAATTCTGTAGTTGTCAGATTGAAGGAAATTGCAGTACGCAGAACCATGGTCAATAACCAATTCAACAGTTTCCATTAAAAAAATGATTTTTAAGGGAGGAATCTTGCTTAATTGTTTAGGATTTTAATTTTGGGATCAAGCAGTCAAGTAGATTCTTCTAAAACAGATAGATGATAATTACATTTCAGTATGATCATTGGACGATCATACAATAATTTGTCAACAATTTTAGGGAAAAAATATTGCAGAGTTAGTGTAGCCAGACTTTCTACGTTAGCGTTCCTGGTCCCCTAGCTTCACTGTTATTGACCACTATAGGATATTGTAACGAACGAAACATTTTACATATGAGTTACACTAGAAGAAGTCGTTTCAGCTCATTTCTTTTCTCCGGCTATTTGGTCTGTGGCCACTGTAGCGTCCGTCCGAGCAACCAAGCAACCACAGCTCGGTCCGAGCTGTGGTTGTTTCTTTTGACAGGACGATTGTCCCTAAATGACCCCGAAAAGGAGGAGCGGTACGATGTTGCTACGTTACTATTCATTCTCTTGCCCTTATGCTGTATCAACGAACAGGAATTAGAAGAAGACATTGGCCCTCGGAGATGCAGAACCTTATATATCACCTGTAGGCGTCCCCAGCGGATAGTGTTGAAAATTAATTGAAATTAGCTACACACCATTTCTAAACCAAGATCTGACTCTCAAACGGAAAGACTGTTTTTCAATCGTGTGGTTTCCTTGTTTATTTACGAACATTGGCCTAAACGTCTTCACCAATGAGACAGGAGTAATGAAGTTCGCTACAGACCAAACACACGAACTTGAACTTTCATATTGGTTTCATGCAACCTTTCGCTGTCACGGCATGCTGACAGACATGTGGTATGGTGTGCATAGTAAGTTCATAAAGGTACCATGCAAGTGACCGTCGCTGGACGTTAAAAAAGGAAACTGGGAAGATTCCTCTAAGAATCTGGTTCGGTCAAAGGAATCTGTTGATGTAATTCTTGAGACAGATACAAACCTTTGTAAAACAGTTTATAGTGCAACCCCGTGAGTATGTGTCCTGCTACACGCAGTGAAAGTCCGTTGATAAAGGTAGCGGGTGGAGCCTATGAGTTGGACTGTACGAGGATGTTGTTAGGCCTAATGTTACACTACAGTACGCAGGCCGTTATACTATCTCAGTTGTGAATTCCTGAGCTATTGTCAAGGCCCACACGTACGTGGAACAAACCTTTAAGCCACTACACTCAGTTACGCAAACGTTCAAGAAGAAAATTGAAAATCATATTGTTATTTCAAACTGAGATTCAAGCCAAGTACCCTGTGACAGCCAGATCTTGGTGTCACTAACATATAGGCCTACTCTTTAGACTGGGAGGACCTACTGGAGTTTTGGGTTATCATACTTTGCTGAGCTGAACGTGGGAGATAGGCTAGCATTTGAGACGCACCTTAGAAAAGCATCAAAGGGCATACCAGATTTTATCACCAGGGAGAGCTGTGGATCAAGGTTAAAATGGGAATTAATAGGCAGCAGTGCCGCTTTCTATATTAAATGGAGTGCCACCATGGTTGGCGTGCATTAGCATGCAAAGAAAATTTTCGTGCAACAAAAGGTTCTCAGATTTCTGGAAATGACAATCTCCAGTCTCTCTGACATTGTGAGTTTCTGCTAAGTATTCAGTTTACATTTTAGACCACAGGTTTGGAAATTTACACTTTGAATGCTGGAAAAGAGAGCTCTAGGTAATAGGTGTATGGATGACTAAAAGAAGTCCTCAGTTTGAGAATTTATCAAAGCAAGTGAATTTTTGCTGAAAAACTAAATTATGGTACAGATTATGACATTGAATAAAACATTTACAGTATATTCATTTAAGAGAAAATTGCCTTAACAGATGGGACACTCACTTCACCTACAAAACTTCAGTACAATCTCAATTAATGGGCACATATTGTAACCCTAGGCCCACTGCAACTTCATCAGTAATAGGCCTAATGCAAAATTTGTCAACCTCAACAATTTCAAGCAGCTGAGCCACATTTCAAATCTGGAAATTTTTGAAGTCTCCTATGTTATAAAACATTTTTCTAAACAAAAAAGATTGAAATTTATTTTTTTTACCATCTAAATATTGCCTCTAGGCTCTAACATTAGGCCTTGCAATGCTCAGGTCTGTATGCAGCTTTTTCAGTGGTAAAGGGGGTTCAATTTTAAAATTTTAAATTTTAGAGAAAATAGTAAAAAAAAATTTCTTTCTCATGACTTGTTTCCCTTGACTCATGACCTATGATGTCGTTAGTTGGGCAGACACTATATCATATACCCAGGCACCTATCCACCAAGTTTGAAGTTTATACGACTTTCCATCATTTAGAGATTGCAGGCCTACATTTCCATAGTCTTGCAAAGACCTTAGTAAATGATGTATCTAATTCACAGAGATGACTAAAACTGTGGTCTCTCTTGTTCCTCATAAATTTCTGGTTGATACTAGGCTCTTGAACATTTGCTCTCAACTATCTTAACTTTCACCTCATTTTATTTCAGATTTACTTTGGAAATATGAAGAAAGCAATAATGTTTGATCAATGAGTTCACACCTTCGATATTGATGTCTTTTTATTGCTTCTTTGGGGAGATGAAACAATCAGAGTGAAACAAGCACTTCGCTGTGACTGTGTGAACTCTTAGTACCTAGGAAACTGTGTTTTATGAATAAAGATCAAGTGTTTTACACCTGGCTATGCAGGCTTTTGGACAAATGTCTAAGACATATTAAACAGATCCTAGGGTATGCGCATCTCGGATGAGCACAGATCTTGTGTGTAAACAGCCCAGGAACAGGGCATTTTTAGGGTAGCAATGTAATGGACATGTTATTATAAGCTTTGCATCATTTGAAAATGCTCAAGAAGAATGAATATTACAAATATCTTGACCAAGGCCTTCCAGGGCCTGATCAGAGTACTAAGATAATTTTAGTGTTATTTAAATCTGTACAAACAGGTAATTGCAAGCAGTGGAGTAGAGGCATATAGTTGAAGGCTTAAAGACAGCGGGACAGTGGGACTGGCAACAGCAGTCAAACATTTGGGTACTTACTCTTCGACCTTAGTCCCACGGTGAGTGTGCCTCCTTTCTCAACATCCTGGATCTGCACCTGGGAGATGAAAGATTCATGTGACGAACAGTTTGGCTTTAGACGAGACATTCCATGACCATCCATAGTCATCACTTGATGTGATGGAAACAGTATAGTGATTGTAGAAGCCTATTTAAGAGACTTTATCAATGTCAAGCTAATATGATCCTCTTAGGGGTTGCCACAAAAGAATCCAGCAGGACAAGCTCTTACACAATCTGACTTTAGCTCTGATATCATCTTTCCAGTTGACAGGAGTATTAGTCAAAATAATTATCATCTCTGGTTCCAAGCTGCCAACTTACTTTGTAGACAGAATGCATGTGATTGTCTCCCTGAATTTCAATTAAACAGGGATGTTTCAGTTGATGAATATTTAGGTCTACATGAGTGACCACAAACAGCTCTCCAGCCTAACCCAACAATTTCCAGTCAATTTCATAAATTTCAGGACGACAGTCTGGAGGACTAGCTCCCCATATGCATTTCTCATTTCCAACATCAGTAGCAACAGAACAATTTTAATCCATGTGCCTATGCTTTGATAAAATTGTTTACAATTTGTATGAACTTTGGGGTGTGGGGTAAAGACAAATTTACTTTTCAACTAGTGTTTTCACAAGTAACCCAGGTAGCTGCCCAACGTTTACTACCCAGCTCCAAAATTACTACCTGATTCCTTCAGAAAGTGAAGAAAAAAACACTTCTTCAGGTCAATATTGGATGTTGCCTGTTGTATATTGTAAATTTCAATTTAATGAAGTTATGAAACCGTAAATTGATGTAGGTTTGATTTGAAAAAAAATAAATTATCATTTCTTAAAAATTTCCCGTATGATGTTTCCTTTATTCTTCTGAAATATTAAGACAGTCAACGTGCCAATGTTTTTGATTTGTCTCACATTTTTTCAGGTGTCCCATGGGAGCAGTTAAGTCAGAAATTACACATTCCTGATGTTAGTCGTGTACCTTTGGAATCTTCATTAAAATACTAATTATAATATGTATGAATTTCTTTCAGTTGTGTGTCAGGGTGGAGTTGCCTTGATGACAACACCACCTTGGTGGTACTAAATTTCTGGCAAATTTATTGGTGGGTATGAAGTTGGACCCTGCATACTGCCAAACATGTACATTTTTTAATAACAGTCTCATTTAGCAGAATATGGGTCAAATTCTGAACCCTCTAAGCCTAAGTAATAAAGGACTGACAGCTAGAAACTGAGTGGATGGGGGCAATTTTTTTTTCATCACATGAAACTGAAACTACTTTAAACTAGTTGATTTAGTTTTGTAAATGATGGTTTTGCTAAACATGTACCTCTACTATGTGCATGCTACATCCACCTTCCATCACAATGGCCAAACTTTATCTTGTAAAATTTTGACTTTCATTTAATTTTGATATATGTTGCAAGTTGATTCAAAGAATGCATTGAGAATAGTTGCGGGAGTATGCTTTGATTTCATAACCACATTGCATGAATCATGTCGTGTGAAAAATACAACAACAACAAAAAAAAAAAAAACAATCATAAAAATAAAACATTGACTAGTTGAGGTACAGTTTACTGAATGGCAAGGCTGCTTTAACCTAGAAATGTTATCTCAAGATCAGCAGTGCTATTATTACCTGCTGCATGTTGGAAATGTATGTGAAATATGATAGCATATACATGGTATCACTGCAGCTGTGTAAACTATGTGCACATTTGTTATCTTGTGTCATATGATCCTCGTCTAAATTATTTTTTTCAAAAAGAAGTGTTGCATGAGAGTTAAAGGCACCTCTCTACATGCAAGAGCTGAGAAGCTAGGAAATAGACCAACACCACTTGATGTCAAAAAAAAAGCTCCTTTCCATAAAAAAAAAAACAGTCATTCAACATGCGTTTGCTGTTGGGATACAGTGAGACCAATGAGGCGTTCTACGATCAGTACTGTGTACCAGTTTTATACATTAAACTGTACCGTAAATGAAGTCTAAACTTTCAAAATGATGATCGTCTTCTGACAGACCAGCTAGAGTCTGTTCTTTGTATCTGCTGTAAGAGTTTGAACTTTGTTCTACTGTTACTGTTGTGTAAGAAGCATCGTCGGGCATGGCACACACTTTCAATTTTTAATCAAATGGCAGTTATCAATCTTTTGTTTCATTGTACATCCCCATTTAATCACTATGCATGTTCGTGACCTCTGTACACACTCAAAGAGAACTCAAGTGAAGGATGCTGATATGTTGTGACAGCATTCCATAGCTGATATATGTGTTATGCATACAAAGGTGAAAGTAAATGACCCTGCACAATCTAAACAGTATATCCTGCTCAAAATCTAGAATGATACATTGCATCATTGATTTCCATTTTATGTGTAAGAACTTGCCCTGCAGACACAAGGTACACGTGGCGTGTGTTACGGGTACGCCATCTTTTTTAATTGTCACATGTTAGATCATATGGATCGTGGCAGCACATGGTTACTGTAACTAGGGAGATATATTTCTGGCCGCTTTCTTCGCTGGATGTCACTTTACAGTTTATTTACGGTTCTTGGAGATCAGCTGTTACCAATCTGGTAAGGTGATCTTTTTCACCATTTTCTTGCAACTTATTTAGTGAACATAGAGCAGACTGTTCAACTTTCTGTTAACTTTGGAACAATGCTGTAGATGTACCGGGTGTACATGTGTTCCAACCATCTTTAGGTATGGTGCATTTTAGACCTACTGCATTAATTTTAAAATTGAAACAACCCATGTCAGTCTCTGTATTACTCTATCATGATTCAAGAACCAATATTGTATGCTGATTCTGATTTATGGTCTAAATACAGTTTAGTAATATTTGCTCTTGATCTCTGACTAAATGAGAGTTTTAAAGTACAAAATGAGATGCCAACCAATACTTATATGTTATAGGACTACAATCTTGGACAAAATTGTTGGGACACTTTGTCGTATGTTGCAAATATAATACTGAAGTTTAGGTGAGAGGATAACATGAAACCCCTCGCCCCTTTCCAATGTTGCGCTATAGAAGTGAATGTACCCTTTGAACAGCAATACTATCGCCAACATTGAACGAGGGCGCGGGGTGTCCCAAGGTATTTTGTCCAAGATTGTCTGAGTTTTTTGGGAGCAATTTTGGAGCGAAATTTCGAAAGAAAATTGAACATTTTTGGACAAGGTGCATCATAAAAATTAGTTATCGGGGCCTATGGGTCTGGGGATTCTCAAATGAAAGTATTCTGAATTTCGACTAGGAACATAACAAGTTTAATTTTAATTTTGGGGGTTTATTTGTATATGTTTTGTTGGAAAGGAGTGATCATGAATGAATAGATTGTTTCATGGTTTTGTATGCGGACAGAAATAGTTGCATTTAGAAATAACATTGATGGGCAGCTGTTGCATTGCGTTGCAACAGGAGTGTTACTGCAATTGTAGAATGCTGGTAGGAATCCCAGTTATAATATATTCTGAAGTAGCTCCACGTTCCACCAAAATGCGTTAAAGTCAGACTTCAACTTAATATTAAAATAAATGGTAGAACGTTAGTAAAGGCTGGTTTTTTACCTTTTTGGCCACTAAATCAAGATTTGTGACTGCAATTTTTACATTGCATGAAGCTGGTAACATATGTAATCTTCAGTCTTGTAATCTACGCAATTTTTCCACAGGTTGCTTAAATTTTCCTGTCAAAACATTTGGTAGAACGTAGGTTTCATTAACCTATACTGTCGGACGCTGTTGTTAATTCTAAGTCAGCTTGGATGGGGAGGCCGGGGTTCGATTCACTGCATGACCATAGTGTTTTTCACTGCTCAATTATCCATTTATAAACTCAAATGTCTGTCAACTTCTCATTTTTCATTCATTCATATACAGCATAAGGTAATATATATGTATATTAATATAATGATATAGCCCTAACAACAAATATGTACTCTGAAGTCCGTTGAAACTGCTTAAAATGACTGACATATTACAGTGCACCATGTATGGTACAATAGAATGGGTGCCACAATGTCCCTATTATGTGAATATGAGCAAACGTCACATTTATTAAATTTGCATTTTAGGGGTTTATTTTGTATAATGATAGTACACTTTTTTACCCAGATTAACCTGCAAGTCAGTCCTAATAGACATTAAGTGTAGATACTTTAATACCAGACACCACGTCATCACTGTGAACAATTTGAATAAATAAGACATATACATCGATCTTCTTCAACGGACCACTCACATGTTATTTTTTGGGGGGAGGGGTGTTTTTTTTTTTTTTTTTCTTCGTTACCTGTCTCAATATCACAGTTTGAGCCGGAAGTACGTCATTTGTGTCATACAAAATGTTTTAAAGTAGTTTCCTGGTCGACAAGATGCATTGGAGTTATAATGTTACCTCCCCAATGACTGCATTTTATTTAGCACATTTAGTGCAAATACATAAATTTGACTGACTTATTCTTCCCCTTACTCCGTAATAACATTGACAACATTCACACAATAATGTTATTACAGTAAACCAACTTCAATATAGGCCCCAAACATGCTGAACATGCACAGCTGATGTTTCTTGTTGCAAGGAATATCACCCCCCATTTTGCCGTTTAACTTGTTTCAAATTGACGATTTTTCCTGTGAACCGTGCATGCTTCTAACCCCTCGAAATTCTCAGACAATCTTGGACAAAATTGTTGGGACACTTTGTCGTATGTTGCAAATATAATACTGAATTTTAGGTGAGAGGATAACATGAAACCCCGCGCCCCTTTCCAATGTTGCGCTATAGAAGTGAATGTACCCTTTGAACAGCAATACTATCGCCAACATTGAACGGGGGCGCGGGGTGTCCCAAGGTATTTTGTCCAAGATTGTAGACACAATTTTGTAAATATTGTGTCTATTCGCCCAAAGAAAGTCGGGCGTGAGGGAATTGTTTTCTTGGCGCGAATAAGATTTTAAGCAATCAATGATCATTCAAGATTGGGGTTATGTTCAAAGGATTGGGGTTTGGTTCGTGTGAATAACAGGTTACCATTTTTTTTTAGTGTGAATAGCAACAACCTTTTGTAAAACATTCTGTTCACTTACCTACATACTCTGTTTGACTAGGACAGATATACTAAGAAATAGAGTAATTACAAGTCACTGAGAAAGGATAGAAATAAAAGTAAGGTAAGGAGAGTTTGGAGGCACTGTAGACTTAAGGGCAACATTACACGACAAGTGCAAGTTAAGTCCATTAAGGGTTAGGACAGATTGGTCCTGACTTTTAGTCCCCAAACTTTGGTGTCATGTGACTGAATTTCTTGCCCCATGCCAAGTGTAAATCTCACTGTTTATGGTCAAACTAAGATACCAGGACTACTTTCTCATATCTTGTACATATTCCATGTGTATGCATGTCTTATCAGTATCCATTGCTATCAATTGATTGGCTTTAGTGCAGTTTTTGCATAATGCTGATACCATTTAGAAATAAATAACCACAACCCTGGAAGTAAATCATTGCTTTTATATTTTCAATTTTTTTTTAGTAAAGGCTTTTGCAGCATAGATCTGAGCGTGATTAATCAGACTCTTTTTACAATTACTCCTGAGTGCTCTATTTTGACTTCATTCTAGCATTGATTATGTCCTTGGTGATAATTGTTGAGATTTTTCAATCCTAGTTGTGGTTGCACCAGGGTTAAGGGTCAAAGATGTAACTGCCTGTGATAAAATGGTTACAAGTGGTTCTAAACATTTTCACACCTTTGACTAGGTTTAAACAATTGAACCATCAGTGTTAAATTTACGCATATTTTCAAGTGCTCACAATGTTTCCACAAAATTAGTAAATCAAGCTTGTTGTAAATTAAGTGTATCCAGGTATGTTTTACAGTGGTTGACTTATCTTCAGGGAAATTGTGAATGTGTTTTATTAAAAGTTGAAATCTGCTTCTAATATTTCTCATTTGAATAATCAGTTGCAGTTTGGTAGTATATACTGCTATGCCAATTTGCTCTTACAGATTTATGTAGTTTATTGTTTTCACAGTCTAAATGTCACAGAAGGTTGACAGTGGTCATTTAATTTTTTTTTTCACAATTTTCAGCTTTGAGGTGTTTTTACCTCCAAGGGAAGTGAAAACTTTACTGTTCCTTAATTTTCTCATTTAGTAATCTAGCTCTTTGTTTGTTGAATTAAAGTATGATTTAATCTATGGAAATCCTTGATTCATTTATCTTCCTCTGAGGGTATTTTTGTTTGTGCATAAGTGCCTCCACCTGCCTACCGGTTCAAGAAATCTGTAGCGGATTTATTGTACCCAGTCACTGTGATAAATCTGTATTGTATGTAAAGTGAGGCAATTCCAAGCTGGTCAAGAGATAATTTCAAGACACAGTTTTGTAAAAAATTAGCTAATTATCTCTTCAAAATTATGGTTTTTTGTCTACAACAAAGGGATTCATTCAAAAGAAATTTTGTAGACTTTTGTATACCATTTGGAAAAAAACTTGTGACATAATTCCGTTGTGTTCCTGACATCTGGAAACTAGGGAGTTGGCAGAAAATGCTCCCACAATTAACGTGAAGAGTGTTATATTTTTCTGTTGTAATTTTGACAGCCTAAAATGCAAACACAAATTTAAGATATCAGAGAAAGTCTGCTGTTCTGAAAAGCATCCATGGTCACAAAAGAACAGCATAGCTGGTCTATTTTGGGATTGGCTTTGAGTCAATTTTTAAGGCAACATGTTTCTGGTACTGTATTTAAGATGCGATAATTTGTTAGCATTGCTTTCAAAAATTTGACAAAATGTGTAGTGTTTTGTATTTCTCATATAAGAACAAAATACTAACTGTGTTCCTTTCTGCTTAATTACTACCACCCATAGTAAATAATGAACAACTCCATAATCTTTCATAATGGTCTTAATTTTCACTTCTGTGTGATGACTTGCATATTTAAGTGCAAACATTGGAGAATTATCCTGTGATTGCATCACAGGATTATTCTCAAACAGAACTTAGCAATAAAACATTCAAGTCATTCCATGTGTGGGTTTCCAGCAAATTCAACTTCAGTAATATTTGCTTGGTTATATGTGTCAATAATGATTGTTTGTTTTGGTAGTACTGTTGTTACAATTGATCAGTGCATAGCACATCAATGGAAATGTCAACATGCATGACTAGGCATTTTTTTCTCTTTTCAAGTGAAGTCCATCAAAATGCCAGGCCTTTGAAATATTAAGGGAGTTTCATGGATTATGGGAGAGACCTGAAGACAATGTAATTGAATCTTGTGTTCAAGCTTCTGGAAAAATTGAGCGTTAAGTTAAGGAAGCTAATTAGTACCATGTCACCACAATGAATTCTGTAGCACCAGAACTTGAAGCATGCACTTTGTATATGATTTGCTGTTCAAACTGCATAAGCTGGTAATTTATGCAGAGTAAATTAACCATCTGTTTGCATATCCATGTTAATTGAAATAACGGTCACAAACATGGCTAATGAGATTCTGATGCACTGGATATCGTAGTAAGTAAAATACTTTTACTCCGGCAGATGATATGATTTCATTTAGGCAAATTTGTATATAACCTGTCACTGGCCGTGAAGGACAAAATATTCCCCCATGGTACATGTTAACAGCATGACGAGGCATTTTTTCCCTTTTCCAGTGAAGTCCGTCAAAATGCCAGGCCTCTGAAATATTAAGGGAGTTTCATGGATTATGGGAGAGACCTGACGATAATGTGATTGAATCGTGTGTTCAAGCTAACGGAAAACATCCGGTGTTAAGTTAATGAAGCTAATAAGTACCATTCCACCACAATGAATCCTGTAACACCAGAACTTGAAGCATGCACTTATTATATATATGCTGTTGTCATGTAATCCATATGACCCAACTGGATAATGTCAATTAAGTAGTAATGGAAGATGGAGTATTTTGTACCTGTGAAGCATTTGCATGAGTGATTAATGACTTTTCGATAGTCTGTCGTACTGCTTTCAGAAGTTGCCCATAGTCAGGAAATGGTTTGAAACTTAGCATATTTTTTGAGCATTTGATAAAATATGAACTCTAACTATTTCAGTATGAGAATTTACAACAAAACTGACTGGATGTGATTGTGAGCTAGTTTGCCTGTCTCCATGGTGCAAGCACAGAAAAGACAGACAAAATATTGAAAAATTTTGTAGGTGAAGCACATACTTTGCTTTAAATGTGGAGTAGGAGGTACTTACTGTGAGTGTTAATATCCTGTTTGGAAAAACTCTTCCCAAACAGTCATCAGTCTTTTCATTGGATATTTAAATTAATTACCTTCACCTTTTTTTCCTTGTAAAATATATATAAAGCTGGTTGCCATCCTGATGACAAAAATAGTCTTCAAAAATTTTGTTGACATTTAATTAATTTTTGTCTGTTTGCTTTGTCACTGAAATTTTCTTTGAATGAATATTTTCATAGCACGAAAAGAAAACAGTTAACCCAAAGGAAGAATTCAAGTTATATTTTAGGAATATAAACCATTTGTACAAATATAAACCACAAATTTTGGGTTTTGATGATGATTGTAACCGACCTTTGTAATCAAGATGGCATGTATGCATGTGTGTGTATTTGTGACACCTTGCTTGTCTTTATATGCTTTTTTCCCTGCTGCTTTCATTTTGCAGTTAATAATAAGCTCAGATAAATACCCATGAATGATCAGTCTCCTTTAACTGCGTTTTTGCCCCTAACAGCAATATTGCTTAAAGGGGTCACATAGTCATGAGTAAGACTTGACCTAAGTCCTCTTTCTCAAATTGAGCCATACCTCCAAAGATTTTGAGTGGAAATTTAATGACTTGAAAGTGAAAATTTTGCACAAAACACAACAAGAATAAAGAAAATCCTGTTAAATCACGCTAAAACAGCTGGACATTTTGGGAGGAGATTTGGGTTATATCTTCAATCTGTCAAGTAATGATCTTTGCAACATGCAACCTAACAGCTCAAAATGTGAATAAGAAATATAAAAGTAAGTTGAGTCTTTCCACAGTCAATAGTATCTTTTCTGATGAATGCTGGCAGGTTGGCTCATCTTCTGGGATGGGGGGGGGGGGGGTAGAAGGATGGTGTGAACACAGGAGATTAGGATTCTACCACCTTGCATTTTTTTTTTAACAAACAAACAGCTTGTCATAGCATTTTCAGAGGACATAGTTCATGTACATGCCATGTTTTAGGTGATCTAATTTAGAATCCCCTCAGGCCTGTCTGTGGAGGTAGTCCATCTGTAACATAGATGTTTATCTTCAACATGTACATGCTTTGTAGTATAACTGAACAGAATAGGCAAATGCCAATATGTCACTTGTTCTTGTATGGTGTTAAGTTCTGTTGTTACATTTGAATACCTCATCAAGTGTCACATCAGGTCACATTTTTTTCCTCTTTGAAAAATTTGAGAGAAATTGCTCCAGATATCACTCTGTTCATTTTTAGTCTAATTTCTGTGGAAGTTTATAACAAACTTGAGTTTGATTCAGTTCAGTGTGGTGCGTGGTTATCTTCGATTCTGACCTTTTTTTTTTTTTCCCGACTTACTGATTTCATCATCTCTCATCCGACGTGAACTTTAACCATGCCATATATCAGTTTCTGTTTACTGTGTATTGTATTTGTTTTCCTATTCTTCAGTTTACACTCTTATATATGGTTTGCATGAGTTACACGTGCTCAGTTGATGTTGTTTGTCCTGCTGTTACAACAGCTCTCTCTCTCGCAAGCAGGCGGCTCCGTTGCCATACATTGAGTAACGTACTGTACATGGCCCTGAACTAGCTCTCTCGTCAGTCATTTGCGGTTGATACCAAAAAACCGGCCAGTTAGCAGGATTGGAAAATAAGAAATTTTACACATTCAGATTGAATTGTGTTAGAAAGTATACACAAGTTGTTTTGCAGCTTATATATTTAAGGTAAGTGTGGCAGGAAGATCACCATCTGTTAGTTCTACAATGTGGAGATCATTTTACATAGGCCGTGAGTATGTGCTTTGCTTAGGTCAATAAGTTAACATTGATAATGTTATCGACATGGGTAGGTAATTTAAACAACTCGATCAGTACGCAAAGGAAAATTGATACTTGTTGATACTTTTCCAGTCAGCGTCCAGACAAAATTTTTTTTTTTGTCCCCTTCTATTTAGTTATTTAGTTCTATATTTAGTTCTATTTAGATTATTTCAACACAGCTTACATTGCAGTTACTTTATATGTCAATGATTTCAGCATTTGTATGAAGTGACTTAAATCACTTATGATGGAGTATGTGCTTATACTTCAGCCACATCCTAGATTTGTTATATCATGGTGATTTAAAAACTTCGTGCTTCATTAAAAAAAAATAAGGATATTTAGATAAACATGAGCTTTTGGTGTTTGTAAGTTTGTAGCATTGTAGTTCAGGCCTGCATCAGCCAAACCTATTGAATCAAAGAGTCACGTTTCCGTTTTTGAACTTTCTGATGGTTGCGCAGGTTGTGAGACTGTGGCCTAATCCTTCTCTTTAAGGTATCTGTATTGTCAAATGCAATGAATGTTGGTGCACAGATATGTGTAACAAGTAAGATATTGCATCCAGAAATATGTATAGTGCAGGCAATAGAAAACCAATAAAAGTGAAAAGTTTGTAACATGGGCATATCTATAGTGAGTGAGAGATTTGACAACAAAGTACTACAGTTACCACAAGCTTTTATTAGTAATATATTTTCTCCTTTCCCCCTTTGTTTCTCTTTTCACCTTAAATTTTTATTCAGTTCTGTTCAGTTGATGGTTTGAGGACTGCATGATGCATCTCTGCCGGCTGTGTCTGGGATGCAAGTTGCCCCCTCCACCTATTATTTATTAATTGATTGTGTTGTGCATCAATTGATTCTGCGACTTGTAAAACAAGTTGCTGGAAGGATCCACTTCTTGAAAGATAATTCATACTATTTGCAAACTAATGAATGAAACTTATTTGCTGTTCAAGCTGCATAAACTGGTAATTTATGCAGAGTTAATAACCCATCTAAACTGTATGCATATATATGCATGTTAATTAAATAGTAGTTGCCACAAACATAGCTAATAAGATTCTGATGCATGGAATGTTGAAGTTAGTAAAATACTTGTAGTCTAACAGATGATCATGCGTTGGTAAATGACACTTTCATGTAGGCGAATTTACATGTAACCTGTCACTGGCGCATGAAGGACAAAATATTCTCCCATGGTAAATGTTAGCAGCACTTGTGCCAAAAGCAGATGCCCAGTTATATCTTAAGGAATAGTCCAGGATAACTTGATAAACTGGATAAATTTCTGTCCATGGCTGGTTAAGAAATTGTTGAAAATGAGTTAAGTTGCAGTGACCAAGTACATCCTATCGAATATGCTGGTGATACTCACTGAGTATTGGGAAATGAAGGGAGGGAGCATCTCGTAAATGGACCAATGTTGATGGGAAACAAATTCATGCAGCAGACCAAAGATGACTTAACCTGTACGTGACATCACCAGTTCAGCATGTTAAGATCATGCTACATGTTGCATCAGTCCTACATATGGAATTGGAAGACATCACATGTGTGTACCTTTTGATATTGATCAATACTGAGGCACTGTTTATTTCTTACGTTAATTCATTATCATTCAGCAAGAGGCGAAAATGAACACTGGTATAGGAAAGGGGGCCACAGATTTTGCAAAAACTTCTAACCAGAGCCAAATTTCCAGTGATGGAAATGATTGTGATGGTGTAGCAATGTTGCTGAGTACCAGCACATTTTTAGAATACTGAATAGGGATTTAGTCTCAGACAAACCGTCGGGATACTTTGTCTCGCTAGTTGTTTGTATTTGTCCCACGTCCTTCGATGCTTTGCGTGATGACGTGTCATTGCTACCCTCAGGCATCTTCAAGAGGCTTGTCAAATTTGTTGCATCATAAAGCAGCAATTGTGAGCTACAATTTAAACTCTTCATAAATCGTAACTTTGAATCAAGAATTACTGAGTAAGTGTACATTGAATGTGTAAATTGATTTTAGTAGCTTTTTTATGAATTAGTGGGACCTGTTAAAAGGGCAAAGTTTGAGGGACAGAAATTGAACCAGTGCACCAGGTGTAGCTAGATAACTTTAATTGGATCCCCAGTTGTGTTGTAAGTAGGTTGAGTTTTCTAAAGAAAGTGTATTTGAGTATCTCTTATTAAAAATTATTAATCAGGATGGTAGGGGGGGCAATGTCAGATTCAGCATGGGGGTCGTGTACTCCCAAAGTTTCCAAAAGTGGTCAATTGTGCCTTTACCTGCATACTTTACTGAAAATTAAAGGGATTTTTAAGTGAAAATAATTTTTTTACAGCAGGCATTTCAAACCCCTGTTCCTTGTTCCTAACTCAAGATATTGCTGTCTGAAGAAAGACTTCTCTGGTGGTCCAGAAAGATTTCCAGTTGCCTCGAGGTTATCAAAATGCCATGTAATAGTGATGGCAAATTATTGTAAGAAGCCTTTGATCTTCTATGAAATTGAAGTCTGCATTCAACCTTGAAATTCGACACTGGTGAAAATGTGGATCGGGAATATTGTAGACTTTTCGCTTAAATACTGTGGAAATTAAGGTTACACATCTTAAAACTAGAATAATGTTCCTTTTAAGACAGTCAATATTATAAAAAAATAGAAAAGGTATTCAGGCAGTTGCACCTACAATCTTGGACAAATTTGTTGGGACACTTTGTCGTACGTTGCAAATATAATACTGAATTTTACGTGAGAGGATAACATGAAACCCCGCGCCCCTTTCCAATGCGCTATAGAAGTGAATGTACCCTTTGAACAGCAATCCTATAGCCAACATTGAACGGGGGCGCGGGGTGTCCCAAGGAATTTTGTCCAAGTTTGTCTGAGTTTTTTGGGAGCAATTTTGGAGCGAAATTTAGACAGAAAATTGAACATTTTTGGACAAGGTGCATCATAAAAATTAGTTATCGGGGCCCATGGGTCTGGGGATTCTCAAATGAAAGTGTTCTGAATTTCGACTATGAACATAACAAGTTTAATTTTAATTTTGGGGGTTTTTTGTGTATGTTTTGTTGGAAAGGAGTGATCATGAATGGATTGTTTCATGGTTTTGTATGCAGACAGAAATAATTGCGTTTAGAAATAACATTGATGGGCAGCTGTTGCATTGCGTTGCAACAGGAGTGTTACTGCAATTGTAGAATGCTGGGAGGAATCCAGGTTATAATGTATTCTGAAGTAGCTCCACGCTCTACCAAAATGCGTTAAAGTCAGAACTGTAGATTCAGCTTAATATTAAAATAATGGTAGAATGTTAGTAAAGGCTGGTTTTTTACATTTTTGGCCGCTAAATCAAGAATTGTGACTGCAATTTTTACATTGCATGAAGCTGGTAACACATGTAATCTTCAGTCTTGTGATCTACGCAATTTTCCCTCGGGTTGCTTAAATTTTCCTGTCAAAACATTTGGTAGAACGTGGGTTTCATTAACCTATACTGTCGGACGCTGTTGTTAGGTGTAAGTCAGCTTGGATGGGGAGGCCGGGGTTTGACTCACGGCATGACCATAGTGTTTTTCACTGCTCAATTATCCATTTATAAACTCAAATGTCTGTCAACTTCTCATTTTTCATTCATATATAACATAAGGTAATATATATGTGTATATTAATATAATGATATAGCTCTAACAACAAATATGTACTGTGAAGTCCGTTGAAACTACTTAAAATGACTGACATATTACAGTGCACCATGTACGGTACAATAGAATGGGTGCCACAATGTCACTGTTATGTGAATATGAGCAAACGTCACATGTATTAAAGGCTGTAACGCATCACCCCAGACAGTTTCAATTCTCCCAACCACCTACCTCTAGTCCCTCCCTCAGCCTGTCTTACATTCCTCCACATGTGTAATCAAAACAATGGATCCCTGTGTACGCTGTGTAATACGAGCTGCTCTGCATCTTTCAAATTTGCTGGCAATCTAAGAGTACTGTAACTTAGAACCAGTTGAGAATTTTCCTTTCAGGGAGGTAAATATATAGCTTAGAGTGATGCAATACAGCCTTTAAATTTGCATTTTAGAGGTTTATTTTGTATAATGATAGTACACTTTTATACCCAGATTAACCTGCAAGTCAGTCATAATAGTCATTAAGCATAGTTACTTTAATACCAGACACCACGTCATCACTGTGAACAATTTGAATAAATAACACATATACATCGATCTTCTTCAACGGACCACTAACATGTTAGTTTTTTTGGGGGGTGTTTTTTTGTTTTTGTTTGTTTTTTTTCTTCGGTACATGTCTCAATATCAGAGTTTGAGCCGAAACTACGACATTTGTATCATACAAAATGTTTTAAATTAGTTTCCTGGTCGACAAGATGCATTGCAGTTATGATGATACCTCCCCAATGACTGCATTTTATTCAGCATATTTAGTGCAAATACATGGATTTGGCTGACTTATTCCTCCCTTTACTCTGTAATAACATTGACAACATTCACACAATAATATTATTACAGTAAACCAACTGCAATATAGGCCCCAAACATGCCGAACATGCACTGCTGATGTTTCTTGTTGCAAGGAATATCAACCCCCATTTTGCCATTTAACTTATTTCAAACTGACGATTTTTCCTGTGCCCCGCGCCTGCCTTTAACCTGTCGAAATTCTCAGACAATCTTGGAAAAAATTGTTGGGACACTTTGACGTACGTTGCAAATATAATACTGAGTTTTACGTGAGAGGATAACATGAAACCCCGCGCCCCTTTCCAATGTTGTGCTATAGAAGTGAATGTACCCTTTGTACAGCAATCCTATAGCCAACATTGAACGGGGGCGCGGGGTGTCCCAAGGAATTTTGTCCAAGATTGTAGGTGACATCACAAATTTTTCATAAAGCAATGTACCATTTTGCAGTAAGATATTTCTTTAAAAAATTCTCATCTTCTGAACACCGGGAACTTTGCTCAAGTAGCAGTTATTATCACCTGCATGATAGCTTAAGTGTGAGAGTTGAAGACTATCGAAGAGGCACCATCGGTTGGTGCAAAGCGTACCATCACATTCATGGAACAAAATACCCTCTAGATCCCCCATAATTGCCTTTCTGGGTTCCACAGGTGCTCTTCCACTCTTGCAATCTTCCTCCTCCCCCCCAAAAAAAAATATCCACCGTGAGCATGACACCCCAGTCCCTCAGCCTTGCCTTAAGTGTTGAAAATCATGCACAAATTAACTGGCTGTGTGGCTGTGTGTCCATAATGACACTAGGCTCTATATGGGTGATCACACTGTGAGACTTACTTCAAAATTATGTTAAGAATCCATTGACTGAGGATTGCTGGGTGGAGCACTTCCTGCTGTTGACTTTACAGTAATTCATAGAATGCCATACTTGGATGAAAATGAATGCCACATGTGAAGTGTTTTGTCAATCAACTTTCACACGGGGTCAGAATACTACAGCTGGAATGAAAACAATGAAACTCCATCTGAATGGGGCTGCATGCAGGAGATAATATGTAACATTTTCTCCTTATCCATGTACTCGGTCTCTCTCCCATCCCTTCTTTTCAATCCTTTCCTGTCATCTTCTCTCTCTATGGCCCTCTCTTCTTCTCAAACACCTCTCCCAACCCACCTCTCATGTCCCGTATTCCAGTCCCCTCAACCATTTTCCCTCTCTATCTTATTTCTCTCACCATTCACTTGCCCCTCACTTTCATCTTTCTCCACTCATCTTTTCTTCCATCTCTCTTTCTCCTTCAGTCTTCCCTCACTTCTCTGGTCTGAGTGATACATATTCAAACACTTTTTTCTGTGACGTTGACATTTGAGTAATGAGTCTTACCTTTTTTTTGTTTATAGTGTTTCCATCAATATGAGACTCCTTTCTCTCTCTCTCTCTTTCTCTCTCTCTCTCTTCAAAAAAAGAAGACCTGCATGATATTGCTTTAACTTAAGAATGATCAAATATTTGGATTAATAACACACATCTCAGTCTCTTATGTTTATGTAAAGTATGTAAACATTACTAGCAAACAAAATAAGATTCTTTTACATCTTTGTCCTGTTCCAGTAACAAAAATACAAATAAGACTTTGCAAGAGTTGCCTGAAGAGTCAACTAAAGGAGGGTAGCCCTACCCAAGTTATCAAACTAAGTTTAGTTTTAGATCTTTTTCTCGGCATTTGTTGTTTATTTTTCCTCAAAATTTTGGGCACCAGAGATGGAAGACACAGTGGCAGTGCTGAACAACCCATACTTTTCAAGCGTCTAATACACAGCTTGAAAAGTTCTCGAAATTTGTTAGCAAAATGTCAAGCATGCCAGTATAACGATGTGGATGCTGCGGTTGATGGAAACTGAATTAAATATTTGATCTCTTTAAAGTAATGAAACAATGAGGATGTCATTGGTGTGCTTGTTTGACACTTTTGTATCAAAAGTTGAATAATTCTGTGCATCAAACTCCCATATTAAATTTCAGCAGATAACGTTCGTTCTTTATTTCTTTGGTTGCAGATATTTTCATAAAAGAGGCTTTTCATTAAGAAAAAAATCTGCTGAAAAATGGGCAAAAGTCAGATCAACCACCACCCCTTGCCCACCTCTGAAGGGGGTTCCAAGTCGGATACCGTAGTCATGAAGCGTGGCGTGGGACTCATCGGGGGAATTGCGCTGATCGTCGGGTCGCAGGTCGGGTCTGGTATCTTCATCTCGCCTCAGGGGACCCTCAAAGAGACTGGAAGTGTCGGCATGAGCCTCGTGATTTGGGTTGTTTGCGCATTTATAGCATTGTGCGGTAAGTTTTGCTGATGCAATTTAATTTTGGCAATATACGTTGAAGGATTGGATGATATGTACAGTCTCATATTGAAAGTACTTGAGTTTCACATGCATGTAGCCAAGTCAAGTTTTTCTGTTCTTAGGTTGCCTTTGTTGTTTTTTGTAGCGAAAATATTCCACTTACTCATAAATTGTATAGGCTTCTGTAGTCATTCTCATTGTGGGGTTACTATAGACTGCTGCAATCATTTTCAAACATGTGTCATTGGGTTACCTATAGGCAACTGTGGTCTTTCTCAAATCCATTTTTACTCAGCAAAATAAATGCTTTGCATTATGGATTAAATGTGTCCATTTTGTTGGATTATCAAACATATAACTTTTATAAATATAACAAGCATATTTTTTTTATCTTTTCACACCATATAAACATACACCCTCAGGTGCCCTATCCTATGCTGAACTTGGAGCAATGTTGCCCTCCTCTGGAGGAGAGCATGCTTACCTCCTGCACGTCTTCGGCGATTTCCCGGCATACCTCTTCGCTTGGACTTTCACGATCATAATAAAGCCGTGCATACTGTCCATCATATCCCTGGTGTGTGGTATCTACATAGTGGCTGCCATGGGTATCAGAGAATGCGGAGAAGGCGGCACAGACCTGGCTTGGGTTCAGAAGATCTTTGCTGGGATTGTACTCCGTAAGCTACTTCCATCTTTAGTATCATATTAAGATTTTCTCCTTCTATGGAGAAAAGTACCCAAGTCTCAATATTGCTAAGGGGGTTGGACAATCACTCGAGTTTGGAATGGGATATCCCCACTGCCCAGTCTGGTACGCAAATTGTGCATCAGATTTTCTTACGTGTGACTGAGTATACACCTAAAATATATGTGATGCCCAGTGATCATACAGATATTTGGTCCTACAACAAGAAAGAATAGTTCTAGCCATAGATGCAATCGTCTTTACAATCATGGAGTGTTTGGTCAATCTACTTAGGTGCACTCAGGGGCATTGATTGTACCAAGTAATGCGATCAAGCAGCAATTGTTATAATCATCCAGTAGATTGCAAGATGCCCTTTTCTCCATGGGCTGGTCTTTTAGATGCCATGCATGTATTTACAAATTTAATACTCCTCCAATTTGCTTGTGAGGACCTCACAGGTAGGATTTACATTGAATTGATCAATTTCATCACGTTGGTTTCCTTCGCAGTGGTTCTTTTGGCAATCAATTGCCTCAGCGTCAAGTTAGCTACACGAGTTCAGATAGTCTTCACCGTCACCAAACTCCTGGCAATCTTCGTGATCATAGTAATTGGATTTGTAAAAATGGTGCAAGGTGAGTCAGCAATCCCTCGAACATCAAAATGTTTAAAAAGTCACCATCTTTACCCAGCAGTTAAAAGAAAAACTATTACATCTATCTATGTCACTATTACATCTATCTATGTCACCAGTTCTCTTAGAGAAGAAATTTATATCATTCCCTCATGATTTGAGGGAAATATTAACTTAGCTCAAATGAGGAAAACATACTAGAAATATTTGTGATATTTTGAGTTAAAGATTTGTGAGCTCACAAGAAGAAATAAAGTACACGAAATGTATTTGCACAGCATTAAATGAAAGATGGACAATCTGATGTTGTCCTACCTACTGAAGTAATCTTTTAGAGACAAGCAAAGTCTACCTATACACAGGAAAGAAATGATGAATTTGTCTCAATTTTTCAGAGTTTCATCAAAGTTGATACTTTTTAGTTTAGTTTTGAACACTTGCAACAGTTGAAATCCCAGTTGCAAGTATTTTTGAATTTCATATTTTAAGTGTGATTATTAAAGTGAAAGATATGGCTAATGGACATAGTGTTGCCAGTGGAAAAAGACATTTTTTAAGGATAACTACCTTCCAGTCTCATGGAAGCAGAGCTGTATTTAATTTGTTTTGACTGTGTTAGAAGTGAAGAAGTTAGTTTGTTTTGAGTTCTATTTACTGATATTAGATAGTATTGTGCCAGATACTTGCATGACATGTGGATCTGCTTGCTGCTGGTCAGTTGCCTGTTGTCGAAAATTGACCTTAATTGAAATTTTTGTTGCTTAATTACACGGAATGTAGCCTTAAATGGCCAGGTATATGAAAACTTGCAGTCGTGTTATTGGTAACCACTCTACAGTACTGTTTTTAAGATCCATTTACAAGGAAAGAAAGTCTTAAAGAAAAGCAAACTACAGAAAGATCGTAGCATGGCCCAGCTCTTTCATCATAATTGGCATTATTGATTAAATCATTAAATGTTTGCTTGTTGTTTTTTCTGTAGGAAATACGGAGCATTTATCAACCGCCACGTCTTTTGACGGCACATCCACACTGTTCTTCAGTTATAGTATAGCTATTTACCAGGGTAACTGGGCTTATGACAGCTGGTAAGTTTGGATCTGTCTTCTTTGGAGCTGGATCGAACAGTTTTATATTCGTACGTTCATACAGACCAATAAATCTTTGTTTCAAAATCGGTGGATAATTTTCAGACCACTTTTACAATAATAGCTGAGATTAGATGATGTTTGATTAAGATTTTCCTGCGATGGCTTAACTGTAAACAGAATTTCCACAAAGCACTAGTATTCACAACACAACAGCTAGAGCACCATGGACATGTCAGCTATTTTTTGAGTACGTCTTCATGGACCAATTGAAATACATGCTGCATCATCAACTTGACATCTCTCTTTACTTAAATATATATCTCTCATGATTCATGGTCACACCACCATCCCCAACCCCTCTAACCTTCACCCCTCAACCTCTCTAACCTTCACCCCTCAACCCCTCTCCAGCTTTCATGTATTCTAATGTTTCTTTACATATTTCCCCCCTAGGAATCAACTGAACTTTATTACAGAAGAACTAAAGAACCCAAGCAGGTTGGTATTAATTGGGGTGAATCATACCTAGTCACTTTTTTGGCTGTTTGGGAATGCAGGTTTGAATGCTGTACCTGGAAAAGGCTGTCATGATTTGACTTAAATGATAGTCATAATATTACCAACCACTGACTTTAAATAAGCCTGAACTCGTTATACCCTGCATGGGTATCTACTTAAGACAAAGCAATGCCAATTTATCTTTGAATTTTGCCAGCTCAATGGGAGTAAATGTCGATCTTTGGCCAGTATGTATAATTGTCGAAATTTCTTCAATGAGATGAAAAACTTTTTTGCTGGAATTTTTTCAGGACATTGGCTAGATACATACAACAAGGCAGTCTCAGCTGCAGTTACACTGAGACAGTGTTGCAGTTTTACACTTATCTGATATGTCTCGTTCCACTCAAAAAGCGATTCAAATTCTTTCTGATGACGAAAGACTTTGATTGTCAGGCTTGACCTTTGAGATTGGATCAAACTTGAGAGTGGAATCAGTACATCTTTGTTACAAACTGGCCTTGGAGGTAGACACTTCCTGTCATTCCACTACAAGTTGAGGTTGAGTAGAATCAGTATCATTGTTACAAACTGGCCTTGAAGGTAGATTCTTCTGTCATTCTACCATAAGTTGAGGTTGAGTAAAATCAGTGTCATTGTTACAGACTGGCCTTGGAGGTAGATACTCCCTGTCATTCTACCACAAGTTGAGGTTGAGTAGAATCAGTATCATTGTTACAAACTTTCCTTGAAGGTAGATTCTTCCTGTCATTTTACCATAAGTTGAGGTTGAGTAGAATCAGTGTCATTGTTACAAACTGGCCTTGGAGGTAGATACTTCCTGTCATTCTAGCACAAGTTGAGGTGGATAGCCCGGTTCGATCTGGCGCATTCACTACAGGTGATTTCACTTAAGATTAAATCTGGCTTCATGATCTCGACTTGGTAGAGATCTGACCAGGAAAGGCAGGGCAAGAGTCACGGTCCCAGTAACTTGTCGACACATCCAGGTGACCAGCCTGTTGTTGTTAAAAACAATTATTTGAAGTTTGATCTTTTGTGATTGCAAAATAGTAATAGCTGTGTAATCTTTTTCTGATGCTGGAGATTCATCAGCTCGCACTAAAAGTTGCCAGTGATTGCAGTTGTTATCAATTTATGATCATATGGTCAAGGTCCATATTTGAAGACCTTCGAGAGAATCAATCGTACTGTCAAACTAATTGTACATTTGTCAACTCTTCATTAAGTAGGATCTGCATCTCTTCAATCCATCAGTGTCTCTTAAGCATACTTGAGAAGATCTTTACTAATGGCATTCACAAAAGGAAAGGGTTAGGATATACCTGACAGTCACTTTTCAGCAGAGTGATGGGATTATTTCTTTTGTTGTCATGGTTACTGTCACAATTTTCCTCATTTTAATTAAGCCATTGCAGTCATGTATAACAGTGGATATGGTTCCAAATTAGTCTTAATCGGTTTTGTCAGAATATTATGCTTCACCACCTTGCATAATTTGTAATTGTGTGAAACCAGTAAGCAATGCGTCAGTTAGCAATAGGTTAAACGGCTTAATGGGGGGGGGGGGTGATATTTCTTGCAACAAGAAATATATGTTGAATTTGGTTTACTCATGTTGTCAATGTTATTACGGAGTAAAGGGGGAAATAAGTCAGTCAAATCCAGTCATTGAGGTGGTAACATCATAAGTGCAATGCATCTTGTCGACCAAGTAACCACTTTAGGACATTTTGAATGATACAAATAAAGTACTTTTGGCTCAAACTCTGATATTGAAACACGCACCAAAGAACCAAAACAAAAACAACAACAACAAAACACTAAAATGTTGGTAGTCATTTTAAGAAGACCAATGTACATGTGTTATTTATGTAAATTGTTCACAACGATGACCTGGTGTTTGGTATTAAAATTAAACTACACATAATGACTATTATGCTTGACTTGCAGGTTAATCTGAGTGAAAAAATGTGCTATCATTATACCCAAAAGAAAACTTAATAGATGTAACATTTGTTCTTATTCTGACATTGTGACACTCATTCTATTGTAATGTACATGGTGCATTACCATATGTTAGTCATTTTAACTAGTTTCCCAAAGACTTCAGAGTACCTTATACATTTTTGTTGTTAGAGCTATATCATTATATTAATATTACCTATGTTATACATGAATGAACGAATAAAAAATGAGAAGTTGGCAGACAGTTGAATTTATAAATGAAAAATTGGGCAGTGAAAAACACTCTGGTCATACCGTGAATCAAACCCTCTAGGCCTTCTCATCCAAGCTAACTTAGACCTAACAACAGTGTCCGACAGTATAGGATGATGAAACCCACATTCTTAAAAATGTTTTGACAGGAATATATGAAACAAAACTTGGGAAAATCACATCGGTTACAAGAATGCAGATTGGATATGTTGCATGCAGCTTCATGTGCTGTAAAAAATGTTGTCACAGATGTTGAAGTAGCCGAAAAATGTAAAACACCAGCCTTTGCTACTGTTCTATTTTAATATGAATCAACAGTTCTGGCTTTTACGCATAATGGTAGAACATGGTGCTTTTTCATTATATCTTATGACTGGGTTTCCTACCACCATTCTAAAATGAGTGACACTTCTCTCACAATGCAATACAACAGCTGCCCATCAATGTTATTTCTAAACGCAACCATTTCTGTCCACATAAAAAAACCATGAAATAGTATATTCATTATGATCACTCTTTTTCAACGAAACATATACGCAAATAAACCCCCAAGTAAAAATTAAAGTTTTCATGTTCATAATTTGAAAATCCTCAGACCCATAGGCCTCGATAAGTTATTTTTGTGATGCACCAAAATGAGCGATTTTCTTTCAACAATTCGCTCCAAAAATGCCTGCTAAAAACACAGAGTCTTGGACAAAATACTTTGGGACACACCGCTCCCTCTTTCAATGTTGGCTATAGGATTACTGTTCACGGTGTACATTCACTCCTACAGCACAACATTTGAAAGGGGCACGGGGTTTCATGTTATCCTCTCAACTAAAATTTGGTGTTATAATTGCAACATACGGCAAAGTGTCCCAACAATTTTTTCTGTCCATTGCAGATTATAGTTTATGAATAACCCTTTAAAAACTACGAGACTGAACAAAGCTAAACAAAGCATACACAAATTTTTACAACTGTATAAGCAGTGGTGTGTCAGTGTTTGCAGTCAAGGGAGACATTCAGTTATGAACCAGTTAAGTTGTGATTCATAACATTAAAGGAAAATGAAAAGAATGTTCAATAAACTGAGTAATCCATCAGCAAAAAATCCTGTGCAGTAAAATTCAAATGATACCACTATGTAATGTGCAATGTTCCAAAATAAATTAGTAACATAACAGGCCATTATACATGACACATTCAATGATATCAGTGCTACGTACCCACATGAAAAGAATAATCAAGCATTTAAGGAAATGTGAGTGTAAGTACAGAAGCATGGATTGTATTCCCCAGTATCATGGAACCAAATCTTATCTGTCGTCTTTACTGTTTGAAACACTCGACTGGTAATTGCTCACCATCAATGTTGATTTATGCATCAAGTCATTGTCTTATGCAATGCAAAACCTCCATAATGATTGCCATTGTTATGTCTCAAGTTATTCACTCTATGTCTAATCAATACCTTGATGTACTCTCATGTTGTATTCTCAGCGCTGATAACAGAAACAGGTCCCTGATATGAGTATTATATGGCATATGATTGCATATGAAGTGTTTACTTTTCTGTCGATAAGAGTAGAGTCTACAGTAGTGGAGATAATATTTCTTTTATCTTCAGACTCCAAACAACACACATTCACACTGCTATTAGACGTACTGCATGTACAAGTGTAAATGACTGAATCTGTTTATACACTGCATGTTTTAAAGGGAAAGAGGGTGTTTGCAGTGCACCAACATGGCGTACAAGAAAAACAGCTTTGATCATGTGAAACCATTCAGTGAGTCACTAATGAACATCCGCAAAAGCTTCACCTCCTCAAAACATTAAGCATACGATGAATCGCAGAAGGTGCATCATTTGAAGATTTGAAAGTTTGAGTGAACAAATTATTCTTGGGCAAAAACAAGGCCACTGTCATTCTTAATTTTGAATAAACTCCCATCCTGTGTTCACAAATATCGGCTTAAATTTTTTTTTTTTTTTTGTTTCTGTTAAATGGCTTATTTCCTTTCAGACTACAAAACGTAGCATATCATTGTTGATGATAGGAAGAGATTAGATCATGTATAGCTAAAGTAGATATGATTCAGTAATCTGATATGTATCTGATGGAGTAAACATGCAGGTACTGCTCTAACTTTTGGGATATGGTTTATAGTTTGATATGTTTGTCCTATAAGTGTTCAGAATATGACTTTGAAGTAACAGGGAAGTTATTTGCACACTTTCTCACTTCCCCTGTCATATAGGAATGTCTGAAAGATTTATTAATGACGAGACCTTTATAGGAAACTTCTGCTGATAAAGTTAAAAGAGAAAAAAATTTTACAGCTTTAAAAAGTTAGTGATACCACCAGAATCATAACACCGAGTTTTCCAGTGCATCCAATCATAACCCATTGCATGCACTGTATGATAAATAAATCACATAAAGCCTGTTAATAGATAGAATGCTTGGCTTGTGCACATTACATCATGTTACTAAACTGCATCTGATACATCTTTGTCAATCATGATTGTCCAATCAGAATCTATGGCTTAAATCGAGCTATTCAGGTCTGGTTTATGTGATAACTGATGGAAGAATCCAGCAGCAGCAGCTGCAGTCATCTCTGGAGGAGATATATACAAAGTCAGAGTCTGGAATCTAGAAAAAAAAAAAAAAATGACAATAAAAAACTAAATTCGTGCAGCTTTACTGAATTTGATACAGATCATCAGTATTAATTAGTAGTCAGTGTAGTTTGCAAATCAGCTGTACTATGTAGCAGCTATGAGAATTTTCTTTCAGCCAGTACAGTATGCACTATATATGTACCAATCAGCGTAGTGAAATGATTTGAATATCATCATTTAATGTACACAAGGACAATATCACCTGTAATTTCTGTGAATCTTTAAAAAGTTGTCTCTATTGCCCTCAGGTATAGGATAGAAATCCGTTAGAGTCGGCCAGTTTAGGTGCTTTAGTAAAAATTTTCGTTCATGCGGTGAAGCATTTTGATTGTCTGCTATGACCTTGGCTAATGTTTGGACAAAGAGGAGAAGGAGAACGAGGACTTTTTCTGCATTGAAATAGTGCTTCCTGAGTGCTTTCATACAGAACAAGTACCATTTAGCATCAAAGGAATTCCTCCAAACATTTAGTCTCTTTTTGATAATGTATTTCTTTCAAAAGAAAAAATGGACAACATTGACACCATCAACAACGTAGACTTGGATCTGTCACTTTTATGTGCCACCTTGGAATATGTGGTCACAGAGAGAGGACCTGTGCAATCATGATTCTACAAATTATCTCCTATAAATTTGTTCTGCCTTCCCTCTCTGTAAGTTACATCCACTGCCATGCTTGCAGATTTTGGGGTATTTGTTTTCGCATTTTAGCTGTCATTTACAGTTGGTTTCTCCTTCTCTTGACAGAAACCTGCCGTTTGCTATCGTTGTTGCCATGCCTCTGGTAGCAATCAGTTATCTCCTGGTCAATATAGCATACTTCACGGTGCTTTCTCCAAGTGACATGCTGGCGTCACAAGCTGTTGCGGAGGTAGGTATTATATGACCATGCCTTGGGATGGTTTGTATGGAAGCGTAGGAGGGCCATGCAAACGTTGAAAGAACTGTTCGACAGAATGCTAAAACTCGGTAAAATCTCCAATTTTCTGCATTTGGACTTTTTGATGAATATATAGATCTCATCAAAATGTCATATTTCTTCAATTTGTCCATTTTGAATTGAATACTAAGTAGTTTCAAAATGTCATATTTCAGACTTTCGTCATTACGTTGAGTTAATGCAGCTGTCAAAAATGTCAGTTTTATGAAAAAGTCATTTTACCGAGATATTTCTTTTTCCTGCTTATACTTTGCATGTCCCTGATAAGCTTCCTTAGGTTCAACATTGCTGTTTTGAAAAAAAGCTGGCCTAAAATGTCGATTTAATTTCAAGTTCCAATAAAAGTTATGTGAATAGTGTTCACAGATTACGTGAGTGTATATGGACGGGATCTCTGTTATTAAAAGTAATGGTAAGATAAATTTGCAGGGGATCAAAACAGGATAGTGACATCAAGGTTTCCCTTTATTCTTCATTGGATCAGGGAGCTGCAATGGATCATACCCTTCACCATTTTAGCATTTGAGACACACAATATAACAGCAACAAGTGACTGTGTTGTACACAGAGATGGGGGTGAAGTTTGGATCAAATAGTCCCAAATAAACCAAATGTTTGGTTAAACCATGAATGTTGCATTATGTCGTCGATACCAATACACGTAATGTGACTTCAAAGTGTCATTGATAGAGATAAAATGTGTGCGGTGACAGCAGTCTATCATTAACTGTGAAAATCTTTGTCAATAGCACAATATGTAAGCTTCTACATAATTAATGCTACTCCTTATTGCATCACAGCAACCACTATTCATAACAGGCTAGTCTTTGTCATTTCGTTCAATATGGCAACTCTGGAGCAGCTGCTTTTGTTATTAGAGATTCTAACCTGAATGAGAATGAGTTTAGTTTTACCAACTTTTTTGTTGAAATCAAGACAAGGATTTCCCTCTGATAATGCCCTTTCCCCCCACATACCCTCATGTACTAAGAAAATCAGAAAAATGGAAAATTGGTGGCACAGAGAAATTGCTTCTCTATTGGCATTATTATTTCACCAGAATTGTTTCATTGAAACCTCATTTTCCAGTTAATATATTGTAGAACAACAAGGGGTTTATTTTGATACTGCCCTATTAAATCTTAACCTGGAAGATCCAAACAAACAACAGTGTTTCACCCCAAATCAGATAAATTTCTCGTCAACAAATTCATAAACTTTGTCACTGGATTTGTCTTTGAACAAAAGGTAAAGATTAAGGGCATTTGTCCTCCTAAAGTAAAGCAGAAGGATAAATAGAAATTTGCAAAGATTGTTTGAACTTCATGTTTACTCTGGGACTCTTAGTGCTGCTGCACAGAGGAAGGAAGCAAAAAAGAAGTCTGACTTCAGTAGCAATAAATGTGATGAAGTTGAGTTGATGGAATGATGGTTCTTTTTTCTCTGATCGCTATCGACACAGAATGTGAACAAGCTCTTTAATATCACAATACCTAGGCTGTGCATGGTTTTGAAAACTGCCAAGATGCTCACTCATTGGAAGTATTTGTTATTTTTGGTGAAACTGTTTGATGTGTGAAATCCACTCCATTTGACCCTTTGCTCTGTTTATAGATAGAATATCCGTGATTATACATGCAACAACTTTGTTCATTTGATCAACGTGGTTTTATGGTAGAATTACTACACATAGAATCACAAGATGTTCCACATTTGATTGTGTTGTTTACTGGTCTTCACATTTTCCCGTAAGCAAAATAGATCAGACTTTTGTATATTCCATTGGTCAGTGGTTGAAATTTTTAAATGAGGCATAGAGAATCCACTAAATCTAGTTTAAGACATTTGGCAACTTTCATTCCATTTAAAAAATTTAAAGCATGGAAATGTCAATAAGGACGTCGAAAATTGATGTAAAATTTACCGTAAAGAATGACACAAGTTTAACCAACTATATTGCTCAGTTATCCCCAGCAGTTGCTGTTCTCACAGTTCAAAACAAGGAACAGGACTTTGCCACTAATTTTGACATTGAAGTTAATTATTTGAATGTTTCGAGCAATAACATTCTTGTAGCTTTGATCATTGACAATGGCTGTTGTATTTGTGATGTAGTATAATCAGATTATTTACTTAAATTGTTGTGTAATCTAGATGTATTCAAGAGGCCAAAGGAATATTAACTTTGTGTTGTTTCCTTGCATTTTGCAATATGCTTGTGTGTTTATAATTATGTGATGCCTTAATTGGTGTGTAAACCTCCTATCTCAAAAAACTTAATCACGTACATTGCCTAGTGGTTAGCATCATGGGTCTCCATAGGTGTCTTTAAGATCATTTGACATCATCAATATGGGTAATATTGATAAGTAACTTGTTCTTTAACTTACACAAACATACCAAATGATATTCTAGTATTCTTTCCAGTTTCATATCGTAAAATTTGAAAATTCTTGTATTAACCTAAGTAAAACATTGCTGCCCACATTGTCAAGGAAGCAATAAGTAAATTTGACTTACTTGCTTTTTCCCTACTTTTAACCTCCACAGTCATTTGCTCAAGCTACTCTTGGCAACTTTGCATGGATAATGACAGTGGCTGTAGTCTGCTCAACATTTGGGGCAGCAAATGGTCACATGTTTGCATCTGGAAGGTAAGAAGAATTCATTCAAATGCATGATGAGGTCAGTTTGCAGCAGTCTCAAAATGGTTTTAAAGGTTGGCAATTTTTGCCAGAAATTGTGAGTTACACCTGAATACATAATTAAAAGTATCACTGCATTGCTGTCTAAAAGTTCTCTCTTGGGTTTTCAATGGGCAACAGAAATGGAAAATGTCATTGTCACTTTCTGAAACTTTTTTGACTGCAGATTTCAAAACTATGATCAGAGTGAGGATAGAAACTAAAGTTGAAAGCTTGCAAAAACTTGATTTTGCAACTTTGAGTTTTGCTGGGCCATTTCATTTATCGAAAGAGACTGAAAATCTCATAACATTTGTACCAAATTCCGATTCAGATTTTACACATTTTGCAAAACATCTACAAATTTGAGACAAATGACTTTGTTGTTTCTTTTTCTTTGTTGTTGCACCTCTATACACTGAATTTCATTTTAGTCTAGGTGAGGTTTTAACACATTATCTAACTGCTCTTCATCCAAGTGAGGTTTTTACCCTTTTTCTATCTATATGACTATGCTGGGCAATTTTATTTATCGAAAGAGAAAGCAACAGAAAACTTTATAACATTTGTATCAAATTCATTTAGATTTTACAAATTTTGCAAAGTATTCATAAACTTGAGACAAATAATCTTGTTGCTTCTCTCTCTTTCTTATTGCACTTCAATACACTGAATTTCATCTTAGTCCATATGAGGTTTAAACTCATTATCTAACAGTTCTTTACAGTCAAAGTGAGGCTTTTGCTCACTTTCTATCTTTTCAATCTTAAATAATAAATAAATACTCATTATCTGTTTTCTGATAATGAGGTTTATGCTCATCATTTAACTATTTTTTTAGTTTTGATGAAATTTTTTGTCATTCCTGTTTCCCAAGTGATAGCACCTTCTACATTCTAATTGTTTTGTCTTATTTCAAATGAGGTTTATACTCTCTAACTGTTTTCATAATCCAGATGAATTTTGCACTCCATATCTATTTTTTTTCCAAATGAGGTTCACACTCGTTATCTTTTTTTTTTTATCTCTTTTGAAATATTTTTAATCCTCTCTTTTTCCTTTGCGACTGCACCTTCTAAATTCAATTTTCTCTTAGTTTTAGATGAAGTTCATACTCACGATTTAACTTGCTTTAAGTTCAGATGAGGTTAACACTCACTTTCTAACTGGTTTCTAAGTTCAGAATTAGGTTTTGTACTCAATAATCTTTCTTAATTTTTGTATTTCAGGTTACCCTATGCTGCAGCAAGGTCTGGTCATTTACCCCAGATTCTCTCATTCATCCAAGTCTCAAACCTGACACCATTCTACGCTCTCTTACTTTCCGTAAGTTGATTTGGATCATTCTAGATTTGGAACAACCCGTCAAAGTCTGTTAGTTGCTCCAAATAATCATAGTAACCTTTAAAATCTTATATTAGTGTTAAGGTTACAAATTACAGTACGATGTTATAAAAAAAAAATTAAATTTTAATTTAAGTGAATTCATGAAGTCATATTTTTAGGGAGCATTTGTAGTTAATATTAAACATCACAGGAACTGTCTGTGCATCATTGATCTTGTAAAAGAGCAACTGAAGTACTCATCTTGCTATGAATATAGTTAGACACATGTCTTAATAGCAGGCAAAAATTACCCAAAAGGGTTTATGCAGCCAGCAAATATATGTAATGGAAGAAAAATAAAAAAATATATGTCCATACTCTCAAGAACAATTGAAAAAGAAAACATTTAATTGATGTTTTGGCTCTTGGAGGGGGTATACAGTCAGCAGTTTAAGTTATTTTCTATGATGAATCCTTTCAGAATATATGTTCACAACTATATTTAGAGAAAGACCACATAGAAAAGTCTTTCTCACAGCCTTAGGTGCTAGTTTTAACCCCCTCTGGGGTTGTGAGAATGTTGTAATTTGGACTCCACCCTGATCAGATTTTCATGAACCAGATTCTCTGTACATCTATATAGACAGTCAGTTCTGAAGAATTTGCTGAAAAAGCTGAAATCTTCAAGTAATGCTTGAGGTTAATATTGTAAAAAGGTCTCTTTTGAGTGAGTATCTTAAATATGAAATTAAATCCCCCGCATGTTCTATTTACGCTGCAACACCAGTGCATGTCCCGCCGTGCAATGCTCTCCGGCACTTGCATACCTGGTTAAAGTTGTTTTGTTTAAAGATAACTTTTCTTTTTGGTTTTGTTAACTTGAGCTTTTTCTTTTCTCCACTTTAAACTTTTTTGCAGACTATCATAGCCCTACTTTTACTCATTCCGGGAGATTTCAATACCCTCATTAACTACTACGGATTTGCCACGTGGTTCTTCTATGGGTTGACGGTAGTAGCCCTTTTAGTACTACGGAAAACCCATCCAGAGTATGAAAGACCTTTCAAGGTTTGTCACCAGTGGAGATGTGAAGAGAATGTAGGGGAAGGGGTGAGGGACGGAGAGGCATAGTATATTTTAACATGTGACAAATGTATTGCTTACCACCAATCCAAAGTTGGTTAAAGGCTACCCAAATTGCACAATTTTGCAAAATTTTGTATACTTGAAGCATTTTTTATTCAGTAAGTTTTGTAGCAGAAACAGTCTTTGAAACTTGTTGGTTTCGATGATAATCATAACCTTTCCAGTCATGTTGTGTGTGTTTGTATGTTTGTGATGCCTAACTTGTAAACGCGATATCTCAAGAAGGGAAACTTGGACAAATCTCATATTTGCTACGTAGGTGTATTATTAAGTACATGAACCCTATTGTTTTTGGTGGAGGTCGAAGGTCATTTGGGGTCAAGAGGGTCAAATAGTGAAACACTTGTAAACACAACATCTCAAATAAGGAAGCTCATATAAATCTCAAATTTGGTATGTATAGATGAACCATTTTTAGTGCATGTTCCCTATTGTTTTTGGTGGAGGTCAAAGGCCATTTCAAGTCAACATGGGTCAAATTGTGAAAACCTTGTAAACACCACATCTCAAGAATGAAATCTTAGACAAATCTCATATTTGGTACGTAGGTGTACCATATTGAGTGGATGGGTCCTATCATTCTTGGTGGTGGTCAAAATTCATTTACAGTCAACATGGATCAAGTTGTGAAACCTTGTAAACTTGATATTTCAAGAAGCAAAGCGCCGACAAGTCTCATATTTGGTATGTAGGTGCACTATATTGATTACACGAACCCTACTGGTTTTGGTTCAGGTTAAAGGTCATTTGACACACCTGCCAATGAAAATATTCATCACAAAATCATCAAAACCACAATGCATTTGTGCATTCTGGTTAGACTCGAATCTGTCCTGCTCTGTCAAAGTCCAGGAATGGAGCGAGGCTGAAGAAGAAATACACTAAAAGTAAAAGACATGCAGAATATAAGTGAGAGATTGGAGGAGGCGAGAATATTTGTTTAGCATGATGAAACTGTCCCTCTTAAAGAGGCTCATTGAGTTGTTTGGTGAGAGCCCTTAAATTTTTTTTATTCTTGTCAAGTTTGCTTCACACTAACGACAAATGGTCAACTAGGAGGATACCAATGTTTCACATATAATGGAACATTAATGACTGACTAATTAATCTTTTTTGAAAATTTGTGACGAGACACTTTTCATATTAGTACAATATTCACATGAAGTACACAAGCAGTACAAAGTAATGGTCAAAAATTCGAAATTTTTTATTTTCCATTACTATTTGATGTGAAACTTGATTATGCTAATTGTAAGTATTGTCATGTGTTTGTACACTTCAAAATCAGCAGAATCTTATTGATATCAACTCAATGAGCCTCTTTAAAGTCTGTTATATTTTCACTCTCTCCTTGATTACACATTACCACCTCAGGGAGAAAAAAATGCATGCTGCTGCTGTAACATCTAACACGGTTATTTGAGGAGGTTTCTGCTCAATGGAGCATTTACAAATTCATTCTTCATTGTGGGCAGAATGAATGCCATAACAGTGGAGTACACAGATCAGGTGACAAGTTTGACATCTGATCATACCGTATACCGCCTTTGTTATTATGAGGTATTTATGTAGAAATTTTTAGAAGAACAGACACTGCATGAAAGGAAGGTATCGAAAACTTGCTCCATTATAAACTTTACACCAAAAACTTTGTAATCTGTAGCATGAGCTAGGAGAGACTTTCCTACGCTATGACAATCACACAGACTCTAATTGCTGATAAATGAGCGAAGAAAAGCCTGTTTTGAGGTACGGGTCAGCTCAGTCTTCAGTTTATGAAATTCTGCATGTCAAACGTTAACCGCGCTTCATCCATTTTCTCTCATTCCAGGTGCCGATAGTGTTTCCAATCTTTTTCGTCTTGTGTTCTTTGTATCTCATCATTGCTCCCATCATCAATGACCCGGCTCTGGAGTTTCTCTATGCATTCCTCTTCATCATATCTGGACTATTTTTTTACTTTCCCTTCATTTACTTCAAGCTACGTATCAATTTTATCATGGGTGAGTCCTTTTCTCATGTTCAACGTTTCATTATTTTTCATACACTGAAAATGGAATTTGTCAGATTAGTAGCAAGTGTCAGAGACAATTAAGAAAACAATCAAACAGCATATAGGTCTTGCAGTACCATTGATCTTTATTACTTTCTGTCCAAAAAACCTCTAAACATTGGTGTTTGTTCTTACATGAGTTTTAAGTGTTTCACATACATATATGACTTGTTGAAGGTTACAATTTTTAGATGGGCAGTTACAGAGGAAAGGTTAATTTAAGAAGAAAACCAAGCATAACAATAAACAGTTGACATAAGGGTTAAAATATAACAAATTGCCCACAGGTTAGGGTCCTGAAGTTGGGATCGACGAATGAACAGTGTTTAAATCTGAACCTGTGATCTCTGACGGTCTCCACTGAAGGATTTTTCTTCAGTGAACCCCATCCTGGTAACCTTTCACAGAATTGGTGAGCATTGTAACAGGATGGGGAGGAGGTTAAATTGACGACACTGAACTTCATGTGATTAGGCTGAAAATGACAAATTACACTGAAAGAGGATTTAGACATCCTTCTTCTGAGCTGGATATGATTCTTTATGCAAAGCAGACCTCTCTCGTTGGTAAGACTTGAGGTAGACATTGCAGAGTCCAAGTTTCTCATAGTAGATGTTGCACAAATTTTAGTATCATTTTCATACAGTAGTACATGTCTTGTGTTAGATTACTGTGATATATATCATGCAATGATCAAGTTCTTAATACTTTCATTGAAGTCGATGCATAACTATTTCAGAAAAAGTTAAGCTTGTCATTTGCAAGCGGTAGGTTTATGACTCCACAATTTCAGAATGGCATCATCCTGATTGAATTTTTTTTTATTTACCTTCAAAGTGCAATATCTTGAAAAATCGACCACATATGTGGAAGGAATGTGATGACGGGGTTCACCACATGTTTAGTCTCTCATTTGAAAAGAAATAGGGCATTTACAATGCACCAACATGGCATACCATCAAAATGGCCTTAAACATTCTAGAACCATTAAGGCTCAGAAATAAACATCTGCAATGTCTTCATCTCCTCAAAACATGCACATGACGACTTACAGAAGATGTGTCACTTGAATTTTTGAAAGTTTGGATGAACAAAATATGCTTGAGCAACAAATCACTGAATTCCAATCTGTGGAAATCTATTTTTTTTTTCTTGAAAAGAATACAACTGTGAGTCTTTGTCTAGAGAAATCTATTGTTCTGTTAAAAAATTCTGGTTTTGAAATTAGCACTTTTTTTCTGTAAAACAAAATGCCTTATTTTCCTTAATATGAAATGAAATATTTTCCTTCAATAATATTTCATCGTCAAAAGTTTTGACTTTCATTTTCCTCTAATGATTAAGGATTAGTATTTGTTGTCAAACTTCCCTAAAATGGTCTTTTCCTTTCAGATCCCATTACGAAAACTCTACAGAAACTGGCCAAGGTTGTGCCCTCCAGCAAGCCCATTAAGTGAAGAACACACTATGAGACCATTAGTTCTATGCTCATACTACTATGGTCCTCAAATGACTCTTAGGGGCAGGAGAGTGACCCTGTCGTCATGGATACCAGGATTAAAGATTGAATAGCCAACTATATAGCCTGTCTGCTGTAATCACAATGTCATGCCTCACATATCTTCTCACAATTACTGTACCCTAACATCTGCAGTGATCTCACAGTATTTTGGGGGTACATTACCATTTAAGTTGCTGTTTCGCTAATTTCCTATCTGGTCGTCATCACCTGTCTTTGTTCAGCTGAACCATCACATCTTGTCGAAAAGGTTTTTGATTCAGTCAGATTACTGGGTCTCTAACATAAAGACGTTCAGAAGAAGGGGATCAGGTACACATTGTATCATACCACTCGATGTAATTTCAATGTGTTGACTGGAACCTTATCCTGGGATCATTGCCCACAGATGAGGTTGATTTGGGGATTAAGTTCAGACAATGGGCCATATCCATGCAATCACTATGGAAACGACAGCTGGCTTGAGATCCAGATCGAAGAAATGTTTTTGTTAAAGTGGGTTTGCATCAACAAAAACTGGACGTGTTCTGGAACATTAACTTATTTAACAGAGCATTCAAGTGTTGCCGTCGTTGTATTTTAAAGACTCGTCAATGCTTCCATGAACATAAACATTCCAGGATACAAATTAGAAGTTCAACTTTCATAAGTTTAACTTTTAGCTTAATATTAAAAGCTTCCATTGGATTTTTATTTATTATGTGTCCTCTCTTTCTTTTGATTTTTTCTTTTTTTGAGGGGAATATGGTTATTTTCTCTTCAATGTCTTTGTTAATAAGGCTTTCACATTGTGCCACATATTTTAAGAATGATCTGGAAGCGAGTATCAGTTCAGATGTGTCCCCGGAAGATTCTCTATCCAGACCGTGGCATGTCTTGTTATCGTATGAATCAACCAAGACATGACAGGGACAACACACAGTGATCGCAGTTAGATTTAAGAAAGCCTCACGATCGATCGACACACGCCACCCCTCAAAGGTTGATCTTTGCTACCATTTGTAATCATGATCATTAGTGTAGCAATAACTTGATAGTGAGTGTCACTTGAGTCCAATCAAAACTACGTCTAGAAGTTCAATCACACTTCTAATCATCTGGAAGGGCGCTGCCCGAATCCCTTTGGTGTAAAAGTTCTGTGTGGAAGAAATGCAAACTGTACACAGTGAAAATTTCACAAGTAGGCAGCAGTTACATACATACTGTGTACTGGATTAATTCTGACTGTCTGTAATTGCTATAAGTGCCTTTTCATGCCTGATGAAAGTCATCCCCGAGTCATATTTACAGCTTCATTCGTTTCAAGTGGGACGAGTTTTAAGGTGATCATAATCTCAGTTAACTGAGCATCTCTCCTAGGATCCCTGCAATTGTGACTGTGGCGACATTCCCCTCGAGACTCCCATATCTCAGATCGAACGCCCGACAATTTTGCTCTCAACTGGATTCTGTATATTTGAGGGAGGAGAGCCATCGTCAATGATCCTTTTAATACTTCCGTACAGTGAGCGGACTGATCTCCATGACAATGCATTGAACACACACTAGTCACATGTGCAATTGTCTGGAATGTTTTCGAAAAGTGCTGAGTCATGATAGTATCAAGAGTGCTGTGATGGCAATAGTGTTCACCTTAAGAACGTCAACCCTGTGATTCATCAATGAGTTTGTCTGTGGCCACCCAGCCAGATAATGAGGCACAAGATAATATTTGTTGTTTTAGTTTAATAGTTATGTTAGTTTTCAGTTAATTTGCTGTCTCATCTTTAGTGTCTTTTTGAATGGAAACAACAATATCTTTGATTCATATAAAGAGCAGCAGATTTTACAGCAAAGCAGGGTTTTGCCAACATTTAGATAAAAAAAAAATCAAAAGAGAAAACAAGATACTTGCTCGATCGAGGTTTCTTCAAGCTGTGATGGCAAAGACAGAACAAGTACGTGATGCAAAGGAACTTGAAAGTTTTTGTTTTCATTTAAAAAAAATCTGTTGTAGAGATGGCTGTGTCTGATGTTTATCAGAAATACAGCTCTTTTTTGCAGCATGTGAAATACTTGAAATTTCTTTAAAGCAAACAAAGAAACATAAAGACAGTAATATTCTTACAATTTATTCCAATAATCAGAATTGACAGTCAGTGCCAATTTATTTCAGTTTTATCATATTCCAATAGGATAATCAACTTGTACACATGTTTTTGCTTATTGCTTCTTTTTTGGGGGAGGGGGAGAGGGAGAAGCTGGGTGACCTGTTTCCTTAGAAATGAACATATGATGCTAGTTTTGCAGTAAGTGATAACTTTTTTACCTACTAGGTACATTGCCTGTTGTTATTTCTAAATGCACATTTTTTTTATTGCTAACTGATGGGGGTATGTATGTAACCATATAGCAATGAGTTATGCAAATTCGTTCTAAATTAAAGGTCATCCATTGTGATAAAGAATTTTTTACAATGATAACAGTCACTACTTGTAAACAGTAAGTGTGAAGAATTTACAGAACAAAAGACCTGCTCAGAAAGGCCTTCATTGAAAGAAGGCAGTACAAGAAAAAAGAAGTAGCATAACTGTATTAAATTTAAAGTGAGCTAATGAAAAAGGCAACAAAAGGAATATAATATTAAATTAGAGAAACCAAGGGAAACAATGAGATTTAATTTCAGCATCCTTAGGCTCACTAAGTAAACTCATTTTGGGGGTTATAACGTGTTTTTCCTGGTAAACTAAGTATAGTCTGTATTTATTATAGTCTGTATTTATTATTGTGACCACTGTCACCCATAAGAAATGATGTTAATTTGAACCTAGTTTGTTGGACAACTTTCAGATGGCATTGACAACACTTTAACCTTGACTTTGTGGGAAGAGAAGATAAGTTGGGGGAGGGATGAAGACAGGTGTAGGAATAGGTAGAGAAGAAAGTAATTGGAACAAAAAAGATGATACCTCCAAAAAATGACATCATATCCTAGCTATAGAGGAGCTATAAAGCCATATTAATTAATAAGTTATTAAATTCCACATCCACATCTCTTTCTAAAGCAGTTCACTGTGCTGACCCTTTTGCTTCTGTACTGCATTTTTATAAGCACAACTTAAAAAAGTTCAAACCATCTTTCATTTACGTGCCAAATGTTTCTTTGCTGGGTTAAGCTACACCAATGTGGTTGTAGATTTAGAAGTCTATAATGATTTTTGACATTTGCTTTTGTCTGAAGATTTCTTGTAGACTTGTCATTAAATCCAGTGGCATGTAAGAAAGCATTTAACCTTGCTTTATTTGCCTGTATCATTTGCTATTAGAGTTCATACACCTGAAGCAGTTTTAAATGGACTGTAATTTAAACTTTTATGCTAACAAACAGGCATGTACTTCATACTTATTTTAAGGCCTCTACTTCACACTTATTTTTCTTCATTTGTTTTTGATATGAGGGCAAATTTACAACGGAGTAGTTGTCATTACTGGTCATGTTTCATTTTCGTAATTGTTGCCATGGGCGTCACAAGAGGGGAGTCTATAGGTTCTAGCAACCCTGTAATTTGAAAACGTTTATTGGATGTAACAAAAATTGGGTTTTTCTCTGCCATTGCAAAGTCTACACTTTCTTACAGTACGTTGGATGGTTTGATTCGCTACAATCGCAGATCAAGACCCCCAAGTTTCTATTTTTACTCCATGTTGTACGGCTGCCACCGGCTAGCAAGCCCTATCACAACGCTACTGCTGCTGCTGTTGCTGCGCAGAGCGATAGATGGTGTAGCCTGCATGTGCCCTGGAAAATTTGAAGGATCATAGAATGTTCTAGAGGAGGTAAACTGCATGTGTGAGCCATGATTCAGTTTCAACATAATGAGAACTGGATTACATTTTTAAGCACTTTTACGTGATTGGATCGTATTATGAAGAGTTAGTTGTCTCACAAAAATCTGCCAGCATGTCAAAAGGCACTTTTTTTTTATTTAAGGAATGGTGGAACTGATGCTTTAAAATGAACTTCCTTCTGTCTCCTGTCAGTCCAAGTGATCCGTCAATCATTTTTTTAGATCTCAACCAGCTCTTTATGTTCTTCCTCCAATTTATGTTTGGCCTGTTTTCACCTTTTCATTACCCATTTTAAAGGAATAGATGGCATCTTCAGCATTTTCTAGGTTTGAAGGAGAAAAGTGGAAGATAAAAAGCAAAGTAAATTGGTAAAATCACATAGTGCATGGCTCACTGTTCTGTTCTATAGAGTTTGTATACAGAGTGATAATGTATATGTCTACCTTTGTGTTAAAATGTACAGTTGAAACACTCAAACTTTATTATGTAGACATCTCACCCCATGAATTCCATATAAGCTTTGCTCTGGCTTGATTTATCTGAAACCAATAAAACTATTAGGTGATCGGGGCTTACTTTATGATACAGAATTTTTACTTTATTTTTGTATATACATGACTGACTATACAGTCATGCACTACGCATTCTCCCCGATCGTTCCTCTGCATTCTATGTACGTTTCAAACAAATAGCTTGATGACTTCAGCATTTAAGACGGAGAAGCTATTGATTGCAGATTGCATTGGTTTTCTTACATTTCTATTCATTGCAGAGCCAAATTCATTTCAAACTTTTCTATAATTTGTTATCAGAGGTTTGCTATTTTTACCTTAATCTTGAATATTCCATTGTATTCCATGAGCTTCTGAGGGTTTTGTCCAAGGAATCTTTGCCTTTGGAATACATGATTTCAACTTGATTCCCTTGACCAAGCCCATGGATCCCACCATTGTGGTATCATTATTACTTTAAGACTTAAAAGCTTTCTCTTCGATCCTCATCCATGGGTTCACATTTTGCTCTCATATGAAATTATATTTTTGGTATTGGCAACCTAATCATATTAACGATAATTTCACCAAATAGTGGGCATTTGAAAGGTCTGTTTCCTCAGAGTTTCTGGGGACTTTGCACTATGACCCCCTCCCCCAGACCCCATGCCATAGTGCTCATGCTATACATGCGAGCATTGCCTCTAACTGGGCAATAACTTCCTTCTTCAAACCCAAGTACAACCCATTTTAAGAAATGTCTGGTGATGTGGCCCATCGTTGCTTTAAATATCACTTATATTAGTATGAATTTGCTCAAAAAATGGTTGCATGTTGTCACTTTAAATTAATGTGTGACGTTAGGTGCTGAAACTGAATGGTGTAAATTCAGACATCAGTTGCTTGAAACTCTTTGGTTTTAGAACCATCTGTTACTCTTGTAGGAGAATGTGAACAGACATTGTCTCGGCTTGAAAGCCCTGTCAGGGTGTTGGTTTGGAGTTTGTAATTTTCATCAAATTTTTGTCATTGCTATGTGTTGTCATATTTTAAAGGCTGTATTGCATCACCCTAAGCTATATTTTTACCTCCCGGAAAGCAAAATTCTGAACTGGTTCTAAGTTACAGTACTCTTAGATTGACAGCAAATTTGAAAGATGCAGAGCAGCTCGAATTACACAGCGCACACAGGGATCCATTGTTTTGATTGCACATGTGGAGGAATTTTAGACAGGCTGAGGTAGGGACTAGAGGTAGGTGGTTGGGAGAATGGAAACTGTCTGGGGTGATGAGTTTTTGTCTTTAAGTTGCTTTTGTATTAAAACCTGTGCCATGATGCAACATTCTACATTTCCAAGTTGCCTGCACTGTTTGCCATTATATGTAAATTTGAAGAAGTTTAAGAGAATTTGTTTCATGTCTTTACCACAATTGCATATACTTCATGCATAGATACTATGTTCGTTTAATTGGTATGAGGACACATTTTTACAGCAAAGATAAAAGTTTCTTTTATTCTGTGATTCTTATTGTCAGACCTTTCATCATTATGATGCTTACAGTTATTAAACTTGTTTGGCATAATGTATCTTCATATGTGGATACAGTGTTCACAGCAGTGACTCTGTGTTCAAATCTATTTCTTTAAAACGTGAAAGCAGCACACAAAAATGTCATTTCAAAATGATTTACATGGCATTATATTCCTGATGTAAGTAAATCCTCAACTCATTTCTTGCCCGTTTGTGTTCATTTGTCAGAGGATCCTGTTTTTTGTTTGTGGGGGTAAGTATTTTGTTTTTTTTTATTTTGAGAGGGTATGAGGCTTCTTTTTCTTGTTTCCAAAGGTGGTAGAGGTTTAAGTTAAATATTGGGGTTTGTTTAATATTAGAAACAGCCAAGGGCATTTTCGTATCTCCCTTGTCGGTGGTTTTGGTTACTGTTCTTCTCACCAGAATTTGTGAAGGAAAACCTTCATTTGTAACATTTGTGCCAAAGAGCCACATTCATAAATGTTTAGCTTTTACAGTTCATTTTCATCCTTATACCATGTAGTCAATACAGTCTTTGAAAACAAGAACTTTTTTTCGGTTCTTACTGATTTCAGAGTCACTCGTCATTTTGGTTGTTTGTGCGGATTTACAAAAGCGGTAATGTGCTAACAGATCGGAGTTGTTTTGTGTAACAGGACTGAACAATGTGAAGATGAACCACTCTTTAGGGCAACCTTACACCTACCAGTGATGAGTACAGTAAGACTAACCATATTGTGAAATGTATGCTGTGGTTGTTACCACTACTTGGAGTATAGTGAGAACTTGTAAAAGTGAAACCTTCGATGGTAAAAGGTCCCTTTCTCAATTGTGACATATTTTGCACATTAGTATTGCCATTTTAGAAAACATTTGGAATCAGTTTTCGTCACCGAATATCACAAAATTGTCTTCCAAAATTCATTAGCAACCAGTTTATGAGACTTTTTAAGAGGCTGATCTGCAGAAGAGCTGTAGTTGAATGATGCACAAAATCTAATAAACAGCTGTGTTTTTTTTTTTTTTTCCAGATCTTTTTTATACCCTTTCCTGCCCAAAAACACTATTGGGAGGGTGGAAACATAAGCCCCAATTCACCATGTGCTGGTTAAAATCCATCTCTTTTTCTTCAGGCTAAATACAAAATGGGAAAATTGGGACATAGCCCAGCTTTATATCATTCACATTTAGTTCTTTGGTCCAAGTTTCCGTGTTACAGTACTAGCCAAGACATTAACACTTTTTTAAGTAGAAGAATGGAGCACGCAGGCCATTAACATCAATGGAATCTGCTTAATACATCAATTAACAAGTTTTCTCCTTAACTAATTGGATTAAAAATCTGTGAATTGACACCAACAGTCATGCAATCGATGCCTTAGTCGCGTTTTTACGAAGGAATGTAGGCTAGTCTGAGTCGAGGGGTGTGGGTGAGGGCCACTTCGAATTTGGTTTGACTACTGATCGCCATCGTGGGGAGGGGTCTAATAGAGGGGGTGTCCACCTTCCCTTTGGATGCAAAATGGTGCTTGGAATTGGCTACATCTGCAGAATTTCCTAATTTTTAAGAAATGATTTTAACTTTTGGCCTGTTATCTTAGTTTAGTCTGTCTTCCCGAGGATTTTTTTTCTTGATTTTAGCGACATTCTACCTGTAGTGCGGAGTTCTCCTCAACTTTGACAAATTTTTGCTTGCGTGAGATGGACTAGTTGGAAAATGGTGGTACATTTGATCATCAGGAATTCATATACTTTAAGCAATGATTTTTTTTTCTTGATGTGGATGTATTTCTTATTTTCAGTGGCTCTCCATCTGGCCCCGGAGGTGCGTCCGCATCCTCTACCCCAGCCTTCTTCCTTATTATGCGTACCGTTGATGAGTCAATCTACGACCACAAAATATGAGAATTAAACTTTTTGGAGGCGCTAATACTAAACATTGATCTTGAGTATTTATCCCTTGGTCTAGTTAGGTCTGAACTTGGCTTTGTATTGAAATACATACCATTGGTTAAGTGACGTGAAATCAAAATCAACTCGGTCTTTTTACCGTTACCAGTGTATGAAATGTATCCAGGCAACGTGTGGAAAATGTTGCCATGGTGACTGAATATCGTTGCGATTTTATGTGATGTGACCGTGGTTTTCACAATATTTTGGGGTAAATCTATACAGTGAATCCTGCTTAAAGGTATCTACATTTTTCGCTGGTGTCAAATTTCAGGGTTAAGTAAGTACTTCAATTTCAAAGAAAAAAGACTCCGTGCAGTAATGTACAAATTTTACATATTTTTTATTTTTTTAGGCAATTGAGGTGCTTTTTTTTCTAAAAAAAAAAATAAGGAACCTGACATTGACATGGTGTTTGAAATACCTGCAGCGGAATGTTCATTTACGAACCTCTTCACTTGTCAGTGGCATATTTATTTAAGTGACGTACACATGCCCCGCTACGCCGACTTTAAAGACCGAAGCTGAGTTTGTATAAAGAAAAACTTAACCGACAAAAACCAGATGGTTTAGATGCTTCTAACCTACTACTTCATCTTATTGAAGTGATTTCTCTCTAACAAACATCGAATTCTATTTGCCGAATGAAACTGCAATAGCCATCCTTGTAATAAGTACATCCTCTTCATTTATCACAATCACATTTTTGAAATTATTTTTCATTCATGTTTTTAGTTCGTTTGTCCCAAGAATCATTCTACCGACTACGCTTTTGTTTGAGGAACAGTGAACGAAACGCAATGGGACAACACCTCCCTTTGTCATTTAGGACTCAAGTGGGACTTAAACCTCTCAAAAAGCGTAGTAGTAGGCCTACAGGCCGGTAGTATCACATGTAACTTTGAACATCTATAGTAGGCCTAGCATTTAATTTCATAGTTGAATGCGCACAGGACAGTTATGAGACACACCTCATATCCGGTTCCGCTTTTGCCGTACGACGGAAGTGCGCGTCACAAATCCCTTGGTCTCTGACGTGTGATAAACACATCATAACATGTCAAGCCAATGCACTGTGTAACACAGCGCAATGTCTTGCTGTGAGTCAGATGCTTACAGTGATACAAATTATTGACACCAATATCGATCTGACTATAACCTCATAACGACGTAGCTCCTTATTGGAATCATAACCATTGAGCTGAATATTTTATAAGTGAAACTAAATCGATTTTAAAGGAAACATTGCATACCTTATGGATGGATCATGTCCATGACTATGACATGTTATAAACAACATCATAGTCTGGCGGAACCAGCACATAACTGTAACACCTATATGACAAGCTGATACTTGAAGTAATTATGCAATTATTAGGTCCTTAAGTTAAAAATCATCCATTCTCACAAAATTTTTATCCTTTTCAGGTTGCTGGCGTTTATTTATAAAACGGGCTATAAGTTTGATGAAGAAAAGCAGCCAGTTTATATTTATGACACAGTAAGCTTTAGTGCACCGTCATTGTTTATATATGCCCTACAAACTCCAAAGAGACCCACGGTTCTTGGATATGACTGACCTGCATTTGATTTTTTTAAGATTATTTCAATTTTATTGAAGGAGCGCGACTCATTTAGCCGTGGATAATCTTACCTGAACTCTCATCAAGATTGTAAAATGAAACATTTGGGTAAAAGAAGAAAATAACATTACGGAGTCATATGACAGAAAAAAGTACAGTCGTTAAGAAGTCACAACTAATATATAACAATCTAATTTCAGTTTTAAAAGTTAGAAAAGTTAGAATACTTGAAAAGCTGTACAAAATTAAGTAAGATCGTTTAAACGAAATCAAAGAAACCCAAATAAATGGATGTATATAAAGGATAAAAGACAATGATACTCGCTCTATAAAAATTTCATTGTATATGGAGTCCTTGCTTGTTTTATTTGTTGCGCTCATTCATTCCAATCCATTGTAATAACAATTTGAAGCTCATTCTATGATACAAGGAGGCCTGATGGAAGCAACAAATTTTATTTTGAAGAAGTTGCTCTAAACAAATAACCGCGAGCACCAACTGCATGGGTGAACATATATCGTCCATACAGCCGAGGACTATGTTTTTTTTTAAAGCTTTATCTGAGTTGTAATATTTTTTTCTATTTAAATGTTCCTTAAACGTTTGCCACATAGTTCTTGAAACAGTACTACCTGATTTTTGATGGTAGGAGCACCAGTCTTGAATTATCCTATAGGACGGGTATAAGCCTGAGATATGTTTTTCTTTTATTTTAAACATAAAAACGGCAGTTTACATGGGAACTATGATGAGCGAACAAGTTACACAAATATAAATTTGATCGATCAAATTAATTTGTTAAAACAGGTTAATAATTTGATTGAGCAAATTGAAAAGGGCCCTTGGCCCATATGGGTTCCGTAATTTCGAGATAAACCAGACGGTTGAAGAACTTTGTGCAAGCAACACTTGCTGTCAACGTTATCATAGGGTGACTAGTATAGAAGGTCATTGATAATAGCCCTATATCCCTTTGTCCCATTCACAGCCCCCCCCCCCCCTTTTTTTTTCCCTCAGAGATGATTGAGTAAAAACTGGCAAAGAAACATTTTTGTCTAGACAGGAATCAGCCGGTAACACATGATTCATGTAAGGTATACTTCTGACATGTAAACATGTATATAAACATGTTTTACATATATGTCAGTGTGTAATACTGACCAGACGCATGGCGATAATTTTGCTTTTATGGCGTATACCCGACACGCGAGACGTCATGGCATATCATTTAAAATAAAATTAGTGTGACACGGAAACACAGGGTGTCTCTACTACAATGGCGCACCTAGTATTTAGGGTGGGGTGAGAATTCTTTTGGAAGACTTTCTAGAGCTCCACCATCAACTGGAGCCGAGCTCACAAGGAAACTTTCGGATAAAAACAGAATGCCTCCTAGATTGCCGGAAATGATTGCCCTCTTCTCAGACAAGACAAGTAAGCTACTGGAAATGGCCGCCTGCCAGTATTTTCTTGGATAAAAACCAGTCTCCAAAATTATTGATGGAAGTTTTTTCACTCTAAAATAGTCCATGTAGAAATTTAATTCAAATTAAATTAGTTGAAGTAAGAATTTCGCTGTAATTATTGGCTTGAACATTGGTTTGTTTATGCGTTTTCCTCTCAGCAATAACCGTTGCACAGGCTTCTGCATTTTCTTAGTTTCTGACTCGATCCTTCACCCGTCGCGGATCTCCCCAACTGGTCATCCCCCCCCCTACTAGCGGTGTATAGGTGATTGTAAGGATGCCCCACATTCGCCCCCCCCCCCCCATTCTTTGGGCACCGTGACTTTCTGGACTTAACTTATTTGAACTGGGGCCGCCGATTGCCGCCGTTTTGTTAATTTCATCTGCCTGTTCATTGAGGGTTCACCTAGTCCAGTTGAAATATATATCGTCTCGAATTCGGCAAACGCTGAATGTGATTGAACATTTTACGTATCTGCTTCAGTTCAATATGGTCAGCTCCGACCTCTACACTGTACCTATACTAGCAACATGGAGCTGGATAAACTGTGTACAGATTTCAGATGGATACGTCGGGGTTGCCAACTCTGATTTAAGCTTTACCACCAGACTCGCTCGGCTTGTCCAAAAAAACTGCCAAATGGCGTGATATACTGCCAAGTTGATGAGAGCACGAAGACATCATACCCTATATTATTGCTTCACTTCACCTCCGTCAGTTTGATAAGCAAACGGTAAAATTGTAATGTACCTTTTGCTTTCTTGAATTCGAATTTTGCACAAGCAGGTTAGCAATTCTTTTCCATTTTTTATTTCTTCACTTTAGCTATTTCTGTAATTGTTTTTTAACGAAAGTAATGACAATTTTAGTAAGGGCAAAATGAAAGTAGGAACATCTTAGAGTACGATATAAACTTAAATCCTATTAACTTGTTTCGTGTATCCACAGTCGTACGGTGGGGGGGGGGGGGGGAATAGTTCCGGGCGTTCCGGGCATGAGCAGTTATAAAGAATAGCTCGAATTCTGAGGGTCAGTTTTAAGTATTTTGATTCCGGTGGCGCCACGGGTTTTCAGGGGTTGAAGTTCCGTGTTGGATGCGAAAGTACAGTATGCCTCTACAACAGTGGAGTACCTGGGATTTTTGGACGGGGGAGGATAAAAGTTGTAGAACATTATGAACATTATCTAACCGGAGTGCCACCACGAATGTCGAGGTGTGCACCAAAACATTTTTGATTAAAAATATCATCTAGAGCGTCGGAACTCTTAAATCGCCCTTCAAGGCACTGCAAATGTATGACCTGCAGGAAAATAACATTACTTTCTTGAACTGGCTCATTTTCTAGAATGTATCCAGATTTGGCTGCACTATCCCCCCCCCACCTCGTAGGCTTATCAATTAGGTGCCTATACTCGTTATAACACTGTCACTGAAATATCTTCAGCAAGCTGCTTATATTGTGAATAAATTGGTCCCCTCTAGTAATGCCAAATTAAGTTCACTAATGGCAAATTCTACCAAAAGTGCCAAAAGTTTCACTTCCATCTGAGTGTTTTGCTGCCAAATGTCTCCTAGTTTGGCAGAGAAAACTGCCAGTTGGCAACCATGGGATACATGTATTTATGACACGACTAACACCTTCATCCTCTTCGCAGGGAGTTGCAACTCCCTGCTCTTTGTAAGAACCACAGAATTTGATATGTATTTATTTCTGTGGTAAGTACTATCGTTTTAAACGCCTCCTAAGACGGTCAGGAGCCATGCACACAACTCCCTGGCTATTAAACTATAGCTAAGCGCTTTAATCCTGCTTGAGAGATTTCTTGAGGTCAAATCATCTAATTTCCCCCGCTCTATCAAAATGGACGCGTCCACTATACGCACGCGTCTAGTCTCAGACATTGCATCAACAGAAATACACATGGGGGGCTTGTGTTTACGATTTCACTCTGATTGTGTACATGTGGCATGCGTGCTAGCTAGCTGCTTTAGACATATCGAAGTCCATACGGCAAACCGTGGAGTTAACACGCGAGGTCCTCGCCTCGGATATCCGCACACTCACAGGGTCCCCTTCGTTACTAACTTTTGAGAAATTCAGAGGATTCGCAACTTTCCGACGAAATTGGTATGTATCATTGCTTAAGGAGATTTTTAGAAAGTTGCGCCAAATAATGCATCGCAAAATTGTTAAATTTTAGCCTACTTGAAAGATGAACTTTCCTCAGTTGACCCGAGTTAAGCCTAGACTTGAAATATTTTCTTATTCCTGGGCAGTCAAGTGCTGACCGCACTGGACTGCGTTACGTACTAACGAAGCAAAAAGACATTTTGAGGACCCACTAGTTTCGACGAAGTTTTCGTACCGTTGACTTTAAATTAAAGGTAGGCTAGTCAGTGTCTTCAGAATTATAATGTTACTGCAGCTGGTACAGTGAGTGTACGGTGTTTGTGAAGTTGGGTTATTTTGAAATGGTCAGTTAAATAGTTCATTGTTGGAACAAAGGTGTACAATCACTGTTGGATACCAATTTGTTCAGTCTTGTACTGTATGGTTCAAGGTAGGCCATTTATGTATGGTAACGTAGCCTAGAGGCTAAGTCCATTGAGTCCAGTCAGGACACAACACATTCGATGAGGGTATTCAGACAGTAAATTTCCATACCAGTTACCATCAGAGCCTGGACTGGGAAAAGGACATTATTGTTTCATTTGGCCGATGCGCCATATTTCTCTCTGCCAGTGACCAGACCAATGTGCCATATGATATGTTAACAATAACATTGACTGATACAGTTGATTTCATCACATCATTATGAAGACAGAATAATATCGCTGGCATTCTGGAATTTCAAGGATGGCTTGAACATCTTGGAAAGAGCCCATCTTTAGTAAATTTCTGCACTTGTATTAAGAGATTAAATTTTCAGTTCATCTTCTACTGAGTTACCATCATGGCTGTTTCATTTCCAAACACAGTGTTTGTCTTGCACAAACAAGTGCTAGCCTAGCCTTGATGAAGGTACAACAGCTGATGAAAGCTGGTTGCAAGCTCTTTGTGTTTGTCGTTTACCATCAGTAGTTAAATAACATGGATAACATTGATTTATTTGAGAGAAAACAGTAACATGTGGTAGGCCTAAGTACTGTTTGTAAATAAACTTGGAAGGTGTCCATAACGTAGGTGTCAGTTGAGAGACAGAAATTTAGTTGAAATTTTATTGGTATGGATACTGAAAATTTTCTGAACTGTACTATTGAATGACTGTCTTCAACCCCATTCTTTGGTACTCTCCTTGGTGTTGGTGGGTGGGAGCTCATCACCATGGACTCTCGCACCAGTTTCAAAGAATTCTAAAAGTGCCCTCCCTGCTTCTTAATTTGCATCTGGAGAATGGTAGCTGGAGCTTGCTCTGAAAATTATCCAGAATGGTCAACAAACAGTATAGTGATGTCTGGTATAGTTCCTTAGACTCCTAGCAGTGAATTCTGCTATTTAAATAATTTCTTGTGTGACTTGAACACAACAGTGCTTATAAAATACAGTATTGCAAAAATGCATGTAGGAGATATGAATATATTTAAAAGATTGTGAGCAAGGTGTGAGCAGGTGTGCTACGAATCACACTCCTCAGGAAAGTATGGAGTGTGATAGGTGTGCTGTTTTATTACACTGTAACACATCTATCTGAGCTCCCTTCTTTATCTAGGTGTGCAAAAAATCACACTCCTGACAGTGATGTGAGGCGAGTGGTAGTGTGTAGTTGCACCCACATGCCTCAGAATTCAAGGAACTACCGTACAAGATGTAGTTAACCCCTACTGCAAAACATATATATCTGATAGTTACTAGTGTTGTTGCGACAATGGAATATCGGCAGACAATATCGTTAGGAGGCTTTGCTCCTGGTAGCGTTTTTGCAATGACTCAAACGATTTTGCCTGAACAGTTAAGGGGGGAAAAAAATCATTCTTTGAACAGATTTGTATTACATACTGCTAGTAATGTATAGCAATATGGAATCGAGAATTCAGGACTTACAATCGTTCTAAACAAATTAGCTCGATTAAAATTGATAAAGCAAAGTATCATGTCACAAGGTTATGCTTAGGAGCCTGCAAAGTGTAAATTGTACACAAGTCATAGCCTTACAGGTATTAATTCAGGTGTGCTTTGGTTCCGACGTACCCATGTTGCGACATTGTTTGGAAATTGAAAGAAAAGTGCTCATGATATCGATCACAAAAATATCATATTGCAGCGACACTAATTGTTTCAGAATGTCTTTGAAACAAGTAGATTTACCTTGTATTTCTGGTCAATGAGTTGCTGTTCACGAGGATGCTCAGAAATTACGAGCCTACGAGACAACCGCTGTCAGACTCTTGACCAACCTCACTTCATCAACCAGTGCCCCATCCCCATACATGTCTGGGAATGGTGGAGCATATGGGTCAGTGAGTCGTAAATCACAAATCTAGGTTCATTAAAGATTTGGACAAAGGCTCGATTCAAAACTTTAGACACAGAAGCTCGGAAACAAAATTGCAGTATCTTCAGTCCTATCTTTGTTTGTACAGTCAGCACCTGACTAAATCAAAGCAATCTTAAGTGTTAAGTAAATTTACCAAAGACTTGTGGTCTGCTATTAGTATTATATTCCAAATTACATTTTATTGGCCATAGCTCGCTATAAGTTAATTATAATGGTAGTGGCTATTTCAAGTTGAAGTGATTGTCTGTCTTGTGACTTCATCAGATTTTGTTGGGTTTAGTATGGTTTACTTGTGAACTATTTACACCACACCAGGTTTGAATCAGTCTTGATGATAGTCTGTGTGAAGTTTTTGTTTGGAAACATTGGAAGGTCGGAGGTAAGAGTAACAGACTTGATGTTCTGCTGCCTTCTGCCAACTAAAGATCAAAACCTCCTACCACAAGCAATGTTTTTAAGCCAAAGGTCATCTGAAAATTGGTAAGTTTTGATTATCTATAGTGTGTTGTTACACTTCATTTCTCAGCGTGAAGGAAATGAGGCAGAGGGCAGCATTGCACAAGTGCCAGCATTGAACAAATGTGACACTGTTTGATATTATACAGAAGTACTTTTTGAGGTCTATAAAGATCCCTGGAAAGGGTGCTTAAGGAAGAGGCTTCATGACTTTAGCTGAGCAAAGGTTCTTATTCTTTGATGCTTATATTCAAATAACTTTCATGCGTCAGGTTTTGAGCCCACAATTCACGTGAAGGTGTTATACAGTAGCATGCTTTCTTTGTTCAACAAAAAATTATAGCACTTAAAGTTCCAGTGAAGCAAAATACAATAGAAATATGTGCTCACTGAGCTGAATTTGCTTCATAAAAGTTTTTATTATGTAGCAAACTCACTTGTGCTAATGGTTCATGTATTGTGTAGATCTAGCTCTATAGGTTGTCATGACGATAAAGCACAATAGCAGTATTAAATCCTTTGAACATAGCAGAGTTGGAAATGTGTAATTCTGGACTTGTATCCACTGGTGTCATACACTGTCCTCCATTATCCTTGACCTTATCCTATTGTTGTTCCATCCTGAGTTGACCTTAAAATGTTTTTTAGCTATTGTCTACCTGGCACTGCTGCAAAAGCAATTTTATTCTGGTACTACTGTGTACTGGACAATACACAGTGTGTCTATATTGTGAAGTTGTGATCTGGTGTATGTGTGGCAGGAAGTTCCCTCTAAGTCACTGAGATCATGATGAATCATATTGCGTTCTTATCTGTGGGTTGAGTTTTGTGGAATCAACTTGCATGTAATTTTCATTTGAGAAATAGACCAATTGGCACATGTTAGACTTCAATAGCTTTGAAAGATGTTGTGTTTGCAAAAACATTGCTAACACTTACTTAAGGGGATTGCCCTTATTGTAGAGTCATTTTAATATTGGTGAATAGTTTTGCATGGTAATGGACAGTAAAACCAGTTTGTGATATTCTGAAGTTCAGACCAGTACAGTATGGTAGCTACTGTACACCATTGTTGTAATTACAACAGTGGAGTGTGGTTGAGCAGTGTAAGTTCTGTGGGTCTCCACTCATTAATCCCGTAATCAACACCCCTCCCTATCCCCACCCCTCCCTATGCCCACCCCTCTCTATCCCCACCCCAGTTGTGCTGTTGATGTTGTGTAGACCTGCAATGGGCTCTGAGTGAGTCAGCTCAACTGGCACATTAGGTTTCCTTGTGCCGTTTTCTGTAGTTTAGTCAATATGCAAGTAGTTCAAGTCTAAGTTATTGCTCTGTAGGATTGCAGTATGACATGGCTGCTGTACCTTCTATAGCAATAGGTAACAAGAATGACAGAAAAGGTCAGGGGGTTGGTGGGCGGTGGCCAGGGGTCACATCATCCTCAGGTGGAATATCTGGGTTGTCTATGAACTTCAATATTTACCAGTTTTTTATTTGATCCAATTTGTGACGTTAATTGAGTCCATCAAACAGCTGGATACCGTTAAAATGAGAGAGGTACAGTAAGCTATTGAAGTAATCAGCAAGGCATGTACTGTATAGTTGGCTTTCATAATGGAAAAGGGCAGTCTGAGGAAGATTCACATTTGTGAGTGGAGTCAAAAACTGCCGTATTAAAAAGAATTGCCCAAGGCATTGTAGGGTGTGGCTGCAAGAGAATGTGTATTCTGAGTTGGCGACTGTAGTACTCTACTGTGGTAACTACAGTATACAAACTGTAATAGCTGTTCTACTGCTAGGATTTTAATGAAAGACCTCACCCTTGTCTTGCATAGTGTCGTCATGGGAAACCTGGATACCCAGGTACCCACATGTTGTTTTACTACCGTGGAACCAAAAAAAACTACCCAGTTCCTTCATAATAAAAAACGATGCAGTTGCCTCGTGAACACGCCCTGTTCGCTTGCCAAATTTCACTTACTATACTCAGCAGGTAGCTGTTTCTTTGGAAAATTCTGTGGTCCACTAATAAGTTGGTTTAGGGAGGTCTACATAGTACCCTACCATAGTAAGATCCCTCTACACAAATGTGATAAATGGTCACTTTGGACGGGTACCCCAGGCCTTGAGTTTTAGATTTTCCAGGGGTGCTACAAATCACGCTTCTCAGGAAAATAAGGTAGTGTGGTAGATGTGCTGTTTTATGAAACTTTCACAGATTGCCTGTGTTCCCATTTTTCTTGCAGGTGTGCAAAAAATCGCACTCCTCGCAGTGATTTTTAGGCAAGCGGTGGTCTGCGATCGCACTCCCACCCCTCAGAATTCAAGGCCTGGTACCCGATGGGTATGAGAACAATTACCCATGGCGAGTTCAGATATTTCAGAATCGACGAAAACACTGGTATCGCGGTCTATCAACGTTGATGAAATGCTGCTGTTTTGTTGTCGTTTAATTATTTTTACCTCCCTCATAAAATGCACTCATTCTTGCTCCATGTCAAAGTCTCTAGATGTGTTATTTTGTTGCATAGAATATTAGGTTTCTGTCAATGTTAGTTCACAATTCATGGCTCTGAGCCTCCTAGTGCTTAAAACCAAACAGAAACACAGATCTATGCTTTAACTCTTTGGCTCATGCTGTGCGCTAAATTGCGCAGTGAAGAGTATAGTAATGCTAATGATGTATTGTTTTGATATACACTTAGACTATACTCAGTGGTCCTTTAACACTGCTTGCTAATAGTGATTTGATAACTTTTGTTATTTGTGTGGGATGTAGATTTAAGACTGTGGAAAGGTAAATATTCATGTGGGTTAAGTATGTGCATATATTGATACTTACTGTTTTAAGTGTCTGTGACAAATAATCTTGTGAAAAGCAACAGTAGGTCGTACGGAAGTGAGGGACAAACAGACTTTGGCTGGGATTCACCTCGGAATTAAGTTATTATCTGTCTAATACCAGTACTGTAGCCAGTACTTTGTGGTGTAGTCCAAGATAACAGAAATCCCTTTGGCTTCAAGATTTTCATGTTTTTCTTTTTCAACATGTTACTGTGAAATAGCACACAGAGATGAAAACTGAACGGGGTTGCGGGGGGGGGGGAGAAGTGTAGGAATTCCAGGGTAATATAAGGGACCAAGAAGCCAGTAAACAATGGGAGAAGTGAACCTTACCCTATACTCTTTCCCTTTTTCCCACCAGTCACAGCACTGGATCACATACAGTGTAATCCTTGAGACAAACTGTGTCTCAGGACACCTTTGACCTGCTTTCTTTTTTTTTGAAAGGAAGTCATCCTCAGATTTTATGTGGAAATGTTTCTCATCATTTTTAATTCTCCCCAGATTGATACCTTGATTATCAACCTTCAAGAGAAAGATGACTAAAGACAAAGGAGATACTGCCAGCCAAGGGTCTGCTGTGGAGCTCAAGAGGCAGGTTGGCCTCATCAGTGGTGTTGCTCTGATCGTTGGATCCATGGTGGGATCAGGGATCTTTGTGTCACCAAAGGGTATTCTCAGAGAGGCTGGCAGTGTTGGCATGAGCTTGATTATATGGGTCCTGTGTGCTTTGCTGTCCATGACTGGTAAGTTTAGTTTTATGTGTATGTGAAAGTAAATTGATTTGGTTGGTACATCAGGAAAGGGAGGGGGCGGGGTTACCGTAGAGGGTTGATCAAGGCATTGACTTCTGACTGTAGGGGTTTCAAAACACTGGCCGTTGAGTTTCTGGTGTCTCAAGTTTTAAAAACATTCTATGTTGCAGTGGCCAGTGGAGGTGACAGCATTTTAAATGTAGCCGGTAAAGATTGATGATTACTTGACCAATAAATCTGGTTGACTGAAAGGGATAGTACATTAGATTGCTCTCAAACAGCAGCAAATTATTTTGTGTACTTTAGACTGCACAGCCGACAGTACTCTGAGAAAAGGTATGGTGCAGTCGGTTAGTCATTTTGAGCTAGGCCCAGATAACACTGGCCTTAGTAAGGCCTCACTACATTGCTGAAATAGGCCCCTCCAAACAGAGGCTATGTTTGGTGCAACAACTTGTGAGCTGAGAGGAGCAAAATGCTCATGTCACTGATGTCGTACAGCAGGCGTCATACTGCATGGAAGTCGCAGTCAACATCTACTGTATATAGAGTATGATGCAATCATTGTAATGTGTGAAGGGCATAATACATGTTGGATATGAATAAATTTAGTAACAGAGATACTGTACTTACAAACTGAGAGATAGGAATGCTTCCATCAAATTAAACATCGTACTGTAAGTTTTTCAAAATAAAAGGACACCCTCATTGATAGACCTGTTGAATACATAGAGCATATGATATGATTTCAGTGAGCTGTTTAGTGTACATGTTCACTGATTCTGAATATATTTTCTTCAAATTTTCAAAAACTAACAGTCTAGTCCAACAAGAGGTGTAGCAACTGACTTCTCACTTACCTGCTTCCTCATAATATTAACACCCTGCGTTACTATGCCATACACAGCTAGTGTATGCCAATCTACTGTACTATTGCACTGAAACAGTCATATGTAACCCTCCACAATGTTACTTTAGAATGTGTCCTTGAATTACTGATTTACCAGAGCCCACCAGCGTTAGATATCAATGGGGTCGTAAGAACTGGGGCAGACAGCCATCTCTGGCTTATGTAGAGCCTCCTTCTGTTCTGGAAAATAGGATCGATCTTGTCGACTGTTGTAGCAGTGACAGCCACCTGTGGCAGATTGTTCCATTCAGTGACAATACGCCGACTAAAAGAATACTTTCTAAAATCTAATCTATGGTAGTGATTCTCCAGTTTAAGCTGAAGACCTCTTGTTCTACTAATGTCCGACAAATTAAAAAAAAAATAATAGCCTGATCAACATTTTCCTGACCCTTAGCAATTCTAAAAACTTCAATCAAGTCTCAGACTATGCATTTCAAGAGAAGTAAATCCAGTACTTTCAAGCCTTTCTTCATAGCTGAGGGTAGACTAATCTGGAATCAATTTTGTAGCAGGATGTAGTACCTTTTCAATTATATCAATATCTTTCTGTAGATAAGGGCGCCATACCTGACAACAATATTCCAGATGTGGTTTGACAAGAGATTTATACAATTTCAGTATATAATTACTACTTTTACCGAGGTAATTTCTATTAATATAATCTCTATAATAATACCAAGTACCTTGTTGGCAGAGCTCACAACCTAAGCACACTGTCTCCTAGGGCCCAATGAATTGTCCATAATTACGCCTAAATCCATCTCATACTCAGTGGTTTCTACTTGAACACCACCAATAAAATAACTATCTTGAGCAATTGAGTGACCAAGGTGAGGTACTCGCACTTCTGTGCATTAAATAACATTTGCTAGTCACAAGACCATTTATATAATGTATCCAGGCCCTGTTGCAACTCAGTTACTTAAACGCATTGAATAAACATCAGAAAAGACCTTAGTGTAACCCGCAAACTTCAGTAAGCTATTCAGATTGGCATCCAAGTCATTAGTACACAGTATGAAAAGAACAGGACCTAACATAGATCCCTGGTGGCATGCCACTAGTCACTGGAAGCTGATGGGATAAATGACAGTTGAATACAACTCTTTGCCATCTATTGTCCAGCCAGTTTTCAATTCAGTCAGCTACTACCGAACCAGTACTGTACTATGTGCTTTGACCTTTAAAATAATGCTCTTGTGAGGAACTTTGTCAAAAGGCTTTGACAAGCACTTATACTTGATCTTGCTGGATCTGATCTGCATAAGTTTGGACAGAGCATGCAAACAATGTGTTTGTCAAGTGCTGTTTGACCACATGTAGACACAGTCAGATTTCATTTCTAATGGGACACTCTACTGTATTTCTCATACCGGTGTTGTCACAGTTCAAAGAAATCCCATAATAAGGTAAAATGGAGATCCCTGTTCATATGTTAACAGCCCTGGATGATGAAAGGGTCATGGTTAATGGGTGATTAGAGATGATTTGTGAAAGTGTTTATCAATCTTGAGAGCTTATGACTTGCTGATATTTTTACCCCAGGAAAGCGTTTGGACAGTACCTTTGGTAAACTGTCTCGGTACTGTACCTTCAGAAATGTCTATTTGTACTGTACTATGAAAGTGTTGTTGTATGTGAGCTTCAACTTGCAACCAGCCAGTCGTAGTGCTACTGTACCCGAGAAGACAATTTATTATCATTTTTGATTCCTTGCCGCAGGCAAAAGGAATCTATGCAGTCCTGATGTCGTGTGTGCCTTTTGGCTTTCTGGTTCCTTTTTGAGTTTCGGTACCTAAAATGCACGATGAGATTTCAACAAAAATTAATCCTTTCATTCTTTCAGACTTCCATAATTTGTGAAGTTTACATTCTAAGTATAATTTCTGCAGGGATTGTTTTCTTGAGAAAAAAAAAGTGAAACACTGCAGATTTTTGTCTGCAAAATGTTAACTTTGTTGCACATTTACCCTGTACACTATTTGCATGAAGTGTGTGTTATGTATTCCTAGTGAACCAAAATAAACCATTTGTTGTTTTTTTTTATCAACTCTCACAGTTTGTGTTTAACTTTCTGTCATTCATCTCAGCCTGTGATATATGATTACATAATGTTGAAGTTGACCTCTTTCATGTGCCCTTTCCATGTACCGTGTGTAATTGACGGCCGTACAGTTGTATCTGCTGAATGGATCCAAAATGCCATCCCCGGACCCACTGTCAGGTTGGTTACATTGTGTCAGTGCAAGGTACTGTTGGACCAGTGGTGAGCTCACTGATTGGACAGTGAGGTCACAGCATATGTTGATGTGACGTTTTTGATGCGCAGTTGGATGTTACCTTCTAGGTGGAGTTAGTTAGATTTTTATCCCTGTAAGGTTGTCTGTTGCTCCATTATTCCATTTCAATCAACACAAGCGAGGATTATCTTATCAAACGCTGCAAAAGTTTCTGAGGACGTGGTATGCCTAAGAGTTGAGGGAGTGTTCCATCTCCTGTCTTCATAATGGATTTCAATGCGTACATCTGTGAATTGTGTCAACTCCAATCAACTCCATCCATGTTGAACATGGTGAGGTTATTGCCTCGGCCTCTTGTATTTACTTTAGACACTGCCTCTTGTTTTTAAGTCAGCAGTGACTTCCTCGGTGCTGCTTATGACTATGTAGATGGCACACAGCTATTTCAAAGTGTCTGGCCTTGTGAATATGTAAGAGTTCTGAAATTAATGTGTTGTTCTTTGTCACATTGAAAATTGCTCCTCTCACATCAGGAAGGGAATTATTTCACATAAGTTAAAAAAGGAACGATTCACAGACCATTGAAATCATCACAAAGCGTGGCCCCTGCCCAACCCTGTAATAAGATACACACTAGGTCAATCTGTGCTGGAGATAATCCTATGCCTGCGGTCTCTCTTTATGTCAGAAACCTCTGGGTCATGTGACAAGAATATGTGAAGATGACTCACTGTCTTAACTGTAAAAGCAGTTATTTTCTACTGTATATATTCAGTCTTTTAGTAACCTTAGTATTGGCACATGTCAGCTTAGGCAATGAACTTTTTGGTTCATCCATTCTTTGTTCATTCGTTTGATTGATCATTGATTGATTGATTGATTTATTCATTCACTCATCCATTCATTTGGTCATTTATTCTTTCGCTCAAGTTCATCTAGCCATTCATTCATTGCCATTTAGGTGATTGCAATAGCCTTCTTTACAGCATATCTCATGATTTTCCTGAGTTTGCTGAAACGTTTCCAAATAGTGTTGTGCTGTCTTCTTGTTGATTGCTGTGATCTCAGGACCCCCCCATCTATTGTAGGATCATTCTGCACTCCTGTACACTGGTGACCGATCAAGTGTACAGTATGTATCAAATTTAAAATACTTCCACTTATTTACAGTCTTTGTCTTTTCAACAACACTAATCCTAGCCTGATATCTGGTTATTGGGAGGATATATGTCTCATGGTCTAAAGAACCAGATGAAATGTTACAGTCTCTTTGTAGTAAAATTTATTGACTTCATTATGTAATATATAGAAAAATACTGTACAATGGGCTACTGTAGGTTTAAGTGGATTCTTCTGCAGTGCACTCCTAACTTTTTTTTTTTTTTCTTAATGTTTTCCAGCCATACAGATGAACTCTGTATGTAAATTTGTGATTGGTATTTAAGGCAGCAACATTTCATATTTGCAACTTCATCAAATATATCCTGGTACGTGTATGAAACAGCACCTCCTATTAGTGGCATGTCCATTATTGGACATGCCAGAGACTGTGAACTTTCAGTATCTATAAAAACTATCTGCTGGCTCTGTCTGGAAAATTTATTGGATTAAAGCCCTAGTACACCATATACTCAACAAAAAAACAAAAGTACTTTGCCCAGTGCACTGTGTAGTATTTATGTGGCTGCTTGGTGTACATGTATGTATCAGTAACTGGTTGGATGAATACACTTACGCTCACAGTATGCAGCCTGAGCCTTCAGCGAGGGAGTTTTTGCAACTCCTTGTCCACCAGGCTGTTTTGCGCCACATGAAATTTCCTTGCAATGGTCGACGATGCTTTTATGGTACTGTAACTGGTAGTCAATTGAAACTCAAAAGTTACGACCTTGTGTGCTTTCTTATATGCTGTTTGTTAGGGTCTTAAATAGTATTGTCTCAGTCTTTTGCAGAGCATCTGTACTCTAGGGTCATATTGTTTGAATTTGCACAAATATTAGCTCATGAATAACATTGATAATGTCATGAGGAGGACAGGTAGTTTTTCTTCAGACTTTCTTTTGTTCCACCTCACCTTGCATGCGTGTGTGTGTGACAGAGTGACACCTCGGTTCTAAACACGTTACTGTATATCAAGAAGACAAACTTGGAGATACAGTACCTTCTGTTTGGTACTTTGTTAGACTATGGGTGTACCATGTGCATTTAGTTCAAGGACCCTGTTGCTTTTGATAGTAAGCAAAGAACATTCGACATGGTTAGGTGTCAAACCCTGTAAGCATGATATCGCAAGATACAACAGAAAACTTCCAACGAAAATGTATGTGGTTGGTTAGATTGTGTGCCAATTGAGCCAAAGGATCTCGGTTTTGATGGTGAGGCGGTGTTTTGTTTTGAGTCAACATGGATGAAATTGTGACACAACGTGTTTAGCCGTAAGTTTCGGAAGTTTGGGCAATTCACATGTTTTGCTTTGTCCGCAGGCTGCTTTTTTTTGGGGGGGGAGGTGCCATTACAGTGAAGTGATGTCTGTGGAGCCTACAAAGGCAATTCCTGGGACTGTGCTTTATCCAAAAAATTTCTGGTGGGCTCCGCTACAATGGATTGTGGTGAGCTTCATGCAGATAGTCTCTCCATAATGTTTACCATCATGTACGTATGTGATGATAGGCACTGCGTGAGCCTGATACCAGGTCGGGAGAATGTACCCGTATTGTCACTGTCACAGTGATATATGTCATGGCCATGTACCATACAACGGATTCATCATTTAGAACGAAAGTTGCTGATGATCTTCTCAGAGATAAGAACTCTTCCTTCCAGAGGGTGTCATTTTTGAAAGCTTACCAGTGTACAAGAGTCGCAGAAAAGTTTTGCAGATAAATTGAAGACCAGCATAGTTATGCTCTTAATTAATTTTGTCTGGATTGGGATGTTTTATGTTGTGACAGATTGATAGAGATTTTGATTATGTATCTTAAAAGATATTGCTTTAGCTCACAAGAAGGCAGTCAGTTGCAATTTTTAGTTCAACAGCTCTTAATTGTGAGGATATGTTTACTTCATTTCTCACTAACCTGTCTCAGCACAACAAATACACTCCAATCTACTGCAGCAAGAGTAGTTGTTAACTTTAGCCCCGGCCTTGTGGTACTTAACTGATATTTCCTGCATGATTTAGGTAGCTGTATCCAAATGTACCATGAATTTAAGTCAAATATGTTCAGACCATAATTTGTAATTCATCTTGTTTCACAATCATATATCATGAGTATGGCTATACTTTTGGCTGATTCAGTTCATACTGCATGGAGAATTGGCAGTCTCACAGTGTTTTATGTCTTGTCATTTTGTCTGTCCAAGCTTCAAGATTAAACCTAGTGTTTGAGCCGATGTGGTTATATTGGAGATTACCTATAACCAATAGGCCATAGTTAACATCGTCCCGATACCAATACCAATAACGATAACAATAAAAAGCCAAAAAAAAGAGTTCAGTTTGTTATTAATGCACACTGTCACATAACGTTAGGCCAAGCCTACACATGCACTGACGAACCATAATGCTATGGTATATCACAACCCTCAGAAAAGTCATTCTTGTATAAATTCAAGCCAATTGAAGTTCATTTTGCTCAAAGATGTTATTTGGTTTACATGACATGTGTAACATTTATGTGGAGCATTTCAATTCTGAAGCAATATCGGTGAAATTTTGTCTTGCTGAAGCGGTTTTCATCTGTTATGCAGCATTGTGTAACGCAAGTGATTCTGTAGTTCCTCATGTTTTGGTTTTCCATTCTGTGCTCTGGAATCTCTGGCTTATAGACCAGTCTGAAGTCAGCACAGGATTCCAACATGTTCGTTCAAGCCAGGATTTGCTCAACACAGTATTACAGCACAGCATTCACTCAGTTCTCTTGTGCTGGCAAAGTCTGTGCTAGAATTCAGTGCTACTGTAACTTCAAAACTGTACGGGGAAGAAGTTGGTAACATTTATCACAGTCCACAAGCGAGGTTTTGCATGTTTCATGTACGACCAAGTGCCGTGCTGTGTGTAAGGAAATGATGAAATGCCTGTTTTTGGTTTGCCATTATCCGAGATGACGATCAGTTTTGCCGATGCTGATATATCTTACCGATAGCGCCATTATGGGCCAATACCGATAGGGCTCACGGATAATGGGCTCAACACTAAATTAACCTACTACAAACCAAAAAGAAAAAAACATTTTTGATCATTGTGATATCCCTTTGAAATTAATTTGCAGCTCTAATCCTTTGTTTTTTTTTTGGTCCCTGATTTTCACTTAGTTTGTAGCCTTACCAGCAAATCAGCCTTACCAGCAAATAGAGTGCCAAAAAAATTTAAGGTACTCTTCAATTGCATTCATGAACTGTACCTCATTCAACTTGCGACATTACATAATCTAATTTTATGCATGATGCGGTATACCAGCACCCTGTACCAGCAGGAACTGAAGTACTGTTGTGCAATAAAACTAATTCAGAGGTGACAGAAAATAAGTTTCTGATGTATGCTGATTGTTGTAAATTATTTGATACTTTCTTGATGGACTATTGAAACTGTTCAACTTCAGCAGACTCAGTGCAAGCCTCCTGCAGGGGAGGGAGGGAGAGGAGATACAATTACTGTTTCAAAAGTCACTCTCAAAACATTAGCCAGGTAAATGTCTAGAAAGGCGCTCTAAAAAATGAGGCACTGTATCTTAAACTTTTGGAGGTAGTGAATACTCCCTCTTCACCCCACCCCCCACTTTTATCATGGCACCAACCATGTCGAGTCTCTAGAATTACTGGTGGTTACATGATGGGGTGGTGGATTGCTGGTGGTAAATTGTTCTGGTTATGTCATCACTAGTCACTGGGTTTACCACCTAATAGTGATCACAATACGCCCATGCATGTGACTCGTATTTTGAGTACAGTAAATTGCAATGCTGAAAATAGAACAGCTATGAAAGAAGAATGAAGCAATGAAGCATTGATGTCCACAGGTTTCTGGTGAAGTGGGGGAGGGGGTGTGAGAGACTCAGCCATGCTTGAAGTGTGCTGACAATCACCAGGGAGGAGTTTAAGGGAGGGGGATCAACTTCACCCCAGAAATTTTTCATAATTGAGATTCTAACTGATGCAAAAGGAGCCACTTAGAAGCAATTTCTTGCTGTATTTAAAATAGCAATAGCAGCCTATTGTCTTTTTTGGCTGAGCAGACTTTTTGTGGGGCGGTAGTGACTTTTGTTGGGGGAAAGGCCTCCAATTCAACCCACCTGTAGAGAACACTGGAGTTACTTTACCTAGGGTCACAGTGTTTCCATCTCACAAATCAAAAATCCACTTTCAAGGTTTCAAATTCCATTTCATGCAAGGCAAAATCCTAGGATATCCTGTGTTGTACTTGTGGTGGCAGTGTTTTTGTGAGTGCAAATGTTTCCACAAGAGTTTACTACTAGATAAATTACATGAATCACAGTAGGTCTAAGCAGTCAAAATATGAAATGTATTGAACTGGTAATCAGACTCTTTTCATGGAAGTAATGTATTTTGTCATCCAGAGTTGAAGTGATTCGATTCCAAGATTCATGTGTGAATGTGGCAGTAAAGTAGACATGATGCAGACAAGGATACTATGAAAAAAAAAAATAGGTGTCTGAAAAGCAAATTCTTTTTCCCTTTGTTCAACAATTAAATGGATGCCATTTCTTTCACATAGTAAAAAGATATACAGTACCTTTAAGATGTCCTGAAGATAAAACTTACCAAAGTTTTGATGTAACACTTAGTACAGCATGTGGACAGTCTGTTCACCAACTGGGAAATTATAGAATAGAACATGGGCACTGAAGTGTGCTGCAGAAACCCTGCTTGGAAATGGATGGATGGATGAATAAATGGATGGATGGATGAATAAATGGATGGATGGATGAATAAATGGATGGATGGATAAAGGTGGTAGATGGACAGAAGGATGGACATGATGGAGTCAACTAACACAATTCCTCAATGTTGTCATGTAGGTTTTCCACCCTGTACCCCTAGTGCTTTGAGACTTTGTGAAAGGTGTTTTGTAAGTTGTTCTATATTATTGTTATAATCCAAATGTATTTAGGAACACCAAAAGTATGTGATTTCTAATTTATATCGTGGTTCTGTGGTAAATGATTGTGGGAGTGCCTACAATATTTTCTTTGCACATATCCTAGAAAGTTAAGTTTTTTTTCACTTTCTGTTTCACAGGTGCTCTCTGCTATGCTGAATTAGGAACAATGGTACCAAAGTCTGGTGGGGAGTACGCCTACCTGAAGGAGGCCTTCGGTCCGCTCGGTGTCTTAGGTGAACTTCCAGCTTTCCTCTTTGCATGGACGTACACCCTCATCATAAAACCTTCCATAGTCTCCATCATCTCCCTCATCTTCGGAACCTACGTTGTGGAGAGCTTCTTCGGTGATTGTGCCGATGATTTCGCGCCTCTGCCGATCAAACTCTTCGCCGCTGTCAGCATCAGTGAGTATCTTGTTTCATCAGTGTTCATGTTGTGGGAGGGGTTAGATGGGAAGGAGGGGGTAAGTTATGTGCCAGTGACCAGAAAATGCTCATGATATTCTCATGAAATCCATTATGAAACAATATAGCATGCCAGCAACTGTGAGCCTGTGCCATGAATCACTGCCCACATTTTTTTTTTAAGAGGCTGAGCAAGCTTGGATGCAGATGTTGCACAGTTAAGAGTGAACAAAACCATTGTGCAACTCTAATGTCATCATGCCTTACAATTTCAGTATTTTTGTATAACCAGTGGGTGTTGTTTGTATCGGTAAATTCCCCGCATCGTCATTGTTGAGTATTGATGTCATTTTTTATCGGAGTCTGAGGATCGTCTAGACTATTTTTTTGTGTTCAGAAATGGTGAATCATGTTTAAGAGTGTTGTTTGTAATGCCAAGGTTCAGTAAAGATCAATAATTGTTATCAGTATTTTTACTATTTGACACTTATCGTTAGCGGGTGCTGATAAGCCGATCTCTTTGATGCCAACTTCAACCGATCACTTTAGGATAGTTATCATTTATTCAGCTCATTGTATGTTGTTGTTGGACTAGGCTGCAATCTTGGGCAAAAGTTTTCCGGACACACGCTGTCCCTTTCAGTGTCGATTACAACAGTATATATTCGGTTAACAGTATATATGTTCACTCCTTTTGCACAACATTGGGGCTGGGCAATCTTCAACGGGAAGCAGGGTTTCATGTTATCCATTCATGTTGTGAATACAAATATATTTACTTTTGCCAAACTTAACATACAGTACTTAGCTGTAATGTAACCAAATATGCAATGCATTACTGTCACAGTGAACAGGGTAACCTGAAGACTTCAGAAGGCTTTTAAAGTAAAGAAATAGTCGTAGCAATAGGCTAAGTTTAGATGTTCATATTTTTTTTTTACCACCAATAATGCAATCGTGCAGTAACGGTCATTAAACATAAACATCTAAGTTTTACTACTATGTCGTTAGTCAGTTAAAAGGAAAAGGGCTTATGCATACAGTAGTTGACACTGGTGGCCTTGTTAAAGTGGCACATTGCACTGTTTCATGAAATCACCACATCTTTCTAAACCTCTCAAGTTTCGTCCACATAGTAGTGCCAAATTGTCAAACTATATAGAGGATATCCATTTGTCACATACAAAAGAAACGGTAATGAGTAATTAACAATTCAATTTGGTGGCTGAAAATTCATTACTAGACATTTTTTGCATAGTTAGTACTAATTAGTCCATATATATGCACACAGCCTAATCAAGTCAGAGTCAAAGATTCAAAACTTTGGACAGTTTTCCTCACTATTTGATGTGACAGTTGGCTATTCATGCCAACTACAGTATTACGCATTGCCATGTGTTTGTCACTTTCAAAATTCTCACAAACTGATCAATATCAACTCAATGAGTCATTTTAAAATGTTACAGGAAAATGAATTTCTAATTTTGAGTTCAATTAACAACTAAGCATGCATGTTATGTATCCATTAAACAGTGAAGAAGGAAAGTACAGCGGTAGGCTCTACTTCAATCCAAGTGATCGGAAAATAAAAGGAAATCATGCACACTCACTTCACCAAAAACTCAGCAACTTCAATTGCAATAACCAAAATTATATTCACAAAATATGCTAAACATGCAAATTTCACAGAAGATTGTCAATGAATGTTAACGTAACCAAATGTTCTACAATTTGTTCTTAAAAGGACATTGTCATGCAAATTGTGGGAATTCATATTTCTTACATGACGTGAAGTCATGTATGTTACAAGCCTCATACAGTGCGAAGAATGCATCCACATGTGCCGAATTTGTTTAATAATCTGTGGTGCCCTAAACTGCCCCATCTTAATGATCTACCAGCAGTATAGCATAAAGTTGAATTAATATTTCTGACTTTTATTGTAAAAATTGTAAACTTTGGTGCTGTTTTATTTAATACGGTTTTCTTACCTTTTGCAAGTGGAGCGAGACTCTTCTATGTAAAGGAAAAATTGCCTTGGATATAGTATCTATCGGAATGGAATGTACTGTATGTCTGAAACTGATAGTCCTTGCTACAGTACCTTAAAAGGCTCACAATCTCTCTCAATTCTTGGTCAATGTATGTCTCAAACACCATATTGACAATTTCAACATGACCCCTTCTACTGGAATTAGGTTCTCTGTTCTTGAAATTTTTTAACTGAATAACAGTTTATACAGCAGAATATACCTATCTAGTTGATCAATTTCTTCTTACTCATTGCTACAGTATTTCTGTCAGAAAGGCAGTTACTCATCACCCTAAGGTATGTTTTTGGCTTACGGAAAGCAAAATTCTCAATTGGTTCTAAGTTGCAGTATTCTTTGATTGACAGCAAATTCAAAAGATGCAGAGTAGCTCATATTTCATAGCATACACAGGAATCCGCTGTTTTGATTACAACATGTTGAGGAATTTTAGACAGGCCGAGGAAGGAACTAGATGTAAGTGGTGGGAGAATTAAAATTGTCCGGGGTGATGAGTTTTCACCTTAAAATTTTGGAAGTCTATAATCCTGCTAAGCCTTGTTTAATCAATGTGCTAACAATACCTACCATTAGCCACTTTCAAAGGAACATAAACACTTCGCCAGACATTCACCACAAACGTTGCAAACAATCTATTTCTTACAATCACGGCATGGTATAATGAATGTTAACAAATTACGCACCCTCCTTCAAAAGATAGGGATTCTACCTTTAATGTCACAGATGAAATTTTACTCAATTCGATTGTTCCATTGTTTCATTTATTTTCATCCATACAAACAAATAACAGAAAGGTGTGTAGACAGGACTCTAGAAAAATGGTAAGTTTATCGAGGTAGTGCCCTAAAAATGAAAGTACAAAAAGGAAAAAAAAGAGAACTAACAAGGAAAGATATAAAAGTACAAGGAAAAATAACAAAAGAGGAGTACATAATGATACTAAGAAACAAATGAAACGAATCCCAGGGTGAACTTTGACTATAGGCTTATAGGTAGCAAGGGTTTTAGACATTTTAGCATCATTTGGGAGAAGATTCCAAAGTTTGTAACAGTAAATGTTCAAAAGTTGTTTGCCGTGTCTGGAACAGTGTCTGGTAACTGAAAATAAATCATTACTTCTTGTGCAAAGATGGACTTCCCCAGATATGCAGGGGTTTACAGTATTGCTAAAAACACAACGAAGGTCATTATTGACATACTTGTAGATAAAGGAGGACATTTTCAACATATGAATATCACGGATCTTGAGAATTCAGAGATCTGTACATGTGTAGCTAATTGGAAGGGTAGCCTCGATGCTTAAAGGTACTAGTTTTTAAGATTCTATTTTATAACACTTGAAGGGACTTAAGCAAGAGGGGTCAAGTCCCACACCTAATAACTTTGTGAGGGAATTATTCTGTCTGAAACATGAGCAATGTTCTGTTCATTTCCAGCTGTCATAAATGGCTAGCCCAAAACTCAGACAATCTCGGACAAAACTCCTTGGGACACCCCGTGCTCCCTTTCAGTGTTGGCTACAGGAGGACAGTTTACAGTATACATTTTATGCTCCTTTTGTGCAACATTGGGGCTGGCAACATTGGGACAGGAAACTGGGTTTCATATACTGTAATTGCTCCTTACTGAGATTCAAGAAAATCATAATAAAGTGTCCAGACAGTAAAAGGTGTTGGCATGAAATGCTAGTACTAACTTCCATAAACAGTGAAGTTCATTTCATTAATGGTAGTCTACAAATCAGCTTCTGTCAGAGATTTCCATCTGTTCTTGTAAACTTGTTTGGCATGAATGTATCAGCCTCTAAGGGACCCGTTTAATCAATTTTCATGGGATGGCAAAATTGGATTGATGCGTGTTGCACTCTCTCACAGTACCTGCATTTCCTCTACATGGCTGCTGCGTGAAAGCTTGTTTTGTGATGCCTACAGTAGCAGTCATTCCCGTGTTGTAAGAATTTGTGTCTTTTGTCTTTTTATTTCTTTCTTGGTCCACCACACAAAGTTTCTACCTGTATTTTTGGATTACAAAGTTTTTTTACTCTGGAATGAGCATGTACTTGAGTTTTATATTTGGCAAACTTAAGCAGGGCTAACCAGCCTAACCATGAAGCGAATCGAAACTGTTGCTTCAGTCGATCTGATGGGCAGTACATGTGCAGCTCTTTTCCGCTCCATGGAGACCAAGAATTTTATTAATGTTGCAACTCAGTACAAAACTTAACTTGGGGAATGTTTTCAGTAAAATGTCCATCCTGTCTCCAAGGGCACGGTAGTTTGGCTCAGAGGGCACGGTAGTTTGGCTCAGTAGTCATGTCGTGTACTGTCTCGGGTGTACACTCCAAGGAAAAGCTGAAATGCATCATCAGCCGGCTGTGACAGGCAGAAGAATGCACAAAGGAAATGTGTTTTGATCTTCATAAATTGTCTGTTTTAAGTAAAACATGGATAAAATGAGTCTCATGTCTCGTAGCCGCGTTCGTTTGCATTAAATTGCCAAGAAGTAAATAGTTTCTCATCGATGTCAATTTTCAGAAAATGATCAGGCTCAGCACAATATATTACAGCTTCACCACATTAGGGTGCATTTGTTTGATTCTGTAGTCCTTGGTAAATCCTCAGAATTGGTGCCAGTGGTCACCAAGTTGGCTTTATTCAGATTGTACTCTGCAGAGAAATATCTCCACAAAAGGAACATGATATCCCTTCTAGAATATAATTGGTGCAATATTCGCCAGCTCTACTACATTAGAGATATGTCTGTTTGATTCTGCAATCTTTTGGTCAGTTCCTCAAGTTGGTAATGGTGGTTACCGAACTGGGTTTATATGCCAGACTGTATTCTTCAAAGGAAAATCCCCCAAGAAGGAACAGCACTTTGAACATTTTGGGGGTAGGAGTGCTATTTTCTGAAATCCTTGCTTGATTCTTGAATGCTATGTCAGTGGTGATCTATCTGTGCTTGATTTTAACCAAGCTGTACCAGTAGCAAAGTCATCCAAAAAAGAACAGTTCGCACACAAAACTTGAAAGATTCAAAAGCCATCGTCATCCACATGTGTGGTCCATTAATGCACCCTCCTCTCACAGAGTCGTTGGCTAGTCGCCAACTACCGAAGTCTTTCAATTACGTAGCTCATGTTAATTAAGTGGCAAACTTGCCAACATCTTCACAAATTAATCATTTTGACCTTCTGTGGCAGCCTTCTTTCAGAATTACTTTGAGTTTTCCTGAGAGAAACACAAGCCCTGAAACATCGATCAAATTGTAAATTTTTTTAAAAAGGCAGTAGATTGGGGATTAGAATTCAGATTCTGATGTTTCTATTTATGGAACGCCGAAAGGGCAACACATTCTGTTGTTTACTTTGATGTTGTTTCCTTTTATGCTGCTGTCTCCTTGAATGTTGTTGTCTCCTCTGATGTTGTTTACTTTGATGCCGTTGTTTACTTAAATGTCTATTTTAACGTTGTTGTCTCATTTGATGTTGACGTTTCCTTTAATGCCGTTGCTTCCTTTCATGCCGTTGTCTCTTTTAATGTTGTTGTCTCTTTTGATGTTGTTTACTTTAATGCCGTTGTTTACTTTAATGCCGTTGCTTCCTTTCATGCCGTTGTTTCATTTGATGCTGTCGTTTTCTTCGAGTTTGTTGTCTTCTCTGACGTTGTTGCTTCCTTCGATGCGGTTGCTTACTTTGAGCTTGTCTTCTCTGATGCCGTTTCCTTTCATGCCGTTGTCTACTTTGAGTTTGTTGTCTTCTCTGATGCCGTTGTTTACTTTGATGCTGCCGACTACTTTGAGTTTGTTGTCTTTTTTCCATTGCGTTGTTTACTTTGATGTTGTTGTCTACTTTGAGTTTGTTGACTTCTCCGACAATACACAGAATCTCCCACCCAGTAAGTTGAACAATTCAACAACGTTACGTGCACGTACATCATATATGCCCACACCCACATACGTACATCGCACTGTATGAACTATGATGGAACACAACGTATGCTAGGCTGCAGCCACCCGAACAAGTAGGCCGGTTCTCGTTGAAACCGAATGTAGCCACTAGCCTAGCATGTAGAAAACTACGATCAATTAAGCAGAATTTACCCAGGCTGACCAGGTGTGCTTTGAAAGTACAATCGCAGTGTGTAACGTATGGCATTACCGTCAAATACTACTGTACCTTGGACTAAGAGCTTTCACCAAAGGATACTTTTTAATCATAGTTTTGTGATTAAATTAATTTTGGATGAGTACAAGATCTGATTGGGAAGGGTGAGAGCAACTGGGGGGAAGGGGGCAACTGGGGGCAAGGAAACAATCTGGCGGGGAAAATGCCCCCTCATGCCCCTGCCCCCCCCCCCCCCCCCCCGTAGCGCCGCCTCTGGAGAAAACCATTTTTTTTTTAAATTCTTATCCGGATGTCTCATACAAGGCTAGATAACATCCATGAGTACAGTAGGCAACTATGTCATTATGTGGTTCAATGTGATGTCTCCCTGTAGCCCGTTTGTAGGTGGGAGAAATTTGCCATTAGCTGTCCCTTCTTGCTTTGAAATCGAGCGCAACGTGAATCCAAGATTTCTGCTGTTAGAAGTATTTTGATGCACCTAAAATGACACTTTTTAACTTTTGTGGAGTCGTATGTACGCAAAGTCGAATATCACAGTAGCATTAGCCATGAGGTATATGTATCATATAAACTTATATATCTAGCAGGTGGATCATCATTTTGGAAACATGGTGGGATATTGAGGTGTATTATGGGTTGTTTCGTTGAAGTGACATTTGAAATGAAGATACGAAGCGTAGCCTTCAGGCAAGGGTGAAACTTGAACCTCATTAAAGAATCAGGAGTGTTACATGCTTCATCAGCAACATATTATGAATATAATTGATTCCTTGGAAGTTCGCTCTATAACGTAGAGCTAGCTCCTACCGTACCGTAGGCCTACATCTACGTGAGCACGACCTGCGGCCTGCCGAATGGTTTCAATAATGAAACAGTATTGTAACGTTTGCCCGGACCGGTCGTGTGGTGAGGAATCAGGTTGGTGAAGGGGTAGGGAAGGGGCGAGAACCTAGAGAGGTAGGGGCTTGATGACACCGATGAAAATAAATGAGGACACTAACGGAGCATGTTAGGATTAGAAAATATAATTCAAGTCATCACCACTGCCCCAAAACCAAGCAAATGAAGATGCTAAAATAATTCAACAAGTTAATAAACAGCAAGTGCAGTAAACTAACACTCATACTATGCTATTGCAGCTAACGAAACTTTCGCGGAGTAAACAGTACAATGTAGTGTGAGGCATTGCCACTAAAACTCAGCGGCCTAAACGCAGCGCACTTGAAAATGAGCAGCCAAAGCTCAGCGGCTAAAGCGCATGAGGGCGGCTGAAACTCAGCAGCAAGATAAATTTGACGCAGCTCAGCAGCTGAACATACGCGACGCAGCTGAGAGTCAGCAGCGTAAATACTACGCAGCGGAAACCGCTCTAATAATAAGTCAAAAATAAGCTAAGTCCCTAAAAATCGTCCATCACAAGATGGATAAAAACTCGGCATAGATTCTGCTTGGTAACAGTGTACAAGTACACCCTAAACTACTGAATTAAATCACACCGTACATGGCATTACAAAGGACCCCGTTATCGTGTAAAATCCCATACGAAACAAATTACTGTGTAAAGTCCTATACAAGCAAACTGACAAATTACGACACATCAAGCCAGATTGACATATATAAAGGTCTAATCACAAGATGGTCAAGTATTCTATTCCGCATTACGTAAGCAACCTAACACCGCCTCGCTGTCTGGACGAACCTCGCTACTCCCCCGCTGAGGGGAACAAAGCTGACTTTGCGAACCGGAAGGCTGCAAACTCCGGCAGCGCTGAATCACCACAATGCTAAACCTACAAAGTACAAAGCTCAAAATACGGTTTCTCCTTGAAATACGACATCGCCAGAAGCTGTTACAAGTGGATGAATCTAAATATACGAGACAGATAGCCGTTTTCTCGTAACAGTATAATAAAGCTTCCGATTTCATTGGCTCAAATACTTACGACGTCATAAAAAGTAAACAACGCCATCGAAAAAAAGACAACAAACTCAAAGTAGACAGCAGCATCAAAGTAAACAACGGCATCAGAGAAGGCAACAAACTCAAAGTAGACAACGGCATGAAAGGAAACGGCATCAGAGAAGACAAGCTCAAAGTAAGCAACCGCATCGAAGGAAGCAACAATGTCAGAGAAGACAACAAACTCGAAGAAAACGACAGCATCAAATGAAACAACGGCATGAAAGGAAGCAACGGCATTAAAGTAAACAACGGCATTAAAGTAAACAACATCAAAAGAGACAACAACATTAAAAGAGACAACGGCATGAAAGGAAGCAACGGCATTAAAGGAAACGTCAACATCAAATGAGAAAACAACGTTAAAATAGACATTTAAGTAAACAACGGCATTAAAGTAAACAACATCAGAGGAGACAACAGCATTAAAGGAGACAGCAGCATAAAAGGAAACAACTTCAAAGTAAACAACAGAATGTGTTGCCCTTTCGGCGTTCCATATCTATTTAAAAATCTACTGCCAACGTTGCAGAGATTGTTTTTTTCTCTTCTGGCTAGGGAAAGCAAACCTTCCAGAGCTGTATCTGTAGATTGCTTTGTGGCTACCGAAGGACCAAATCAGACCTGTTTGAGTGAGGACAAGCAGACAGACAGTGTTTATAGAATCCTCACACTCCAGTACAGTGTAGCTTCCAGATATGCTTGCCTTCAATTAGTGGTGCTAATCTGTATTGATTTAGCATGCAGGACAGCATGGAAGAAGTCCATCTCAAGATTTGTGATGTGGGCGCATTGCATTAAAAGTGAACTGTATGCCTCCATGCATTAATGGAGATTGTGGTAGAGTTATCCCCTTGAATAAAGGGATTAGAATTTTTGTTTTGTGTACTTTACATAGGCTATCGTAGTAACAGCTTCCTGTGTGGTAAGTGCCTTAGTGGTCAATTGTCCTATCTTCTTATCGCAGTGTGATGAATACACAGTAACTGTACTACCATCTTGCTTTTATGGAGATGTATTTTGTAAAGCAACTTGCTGTTAATTTATGCATGGTTCAGTGGAGAAGCTACAGTTACAAACCATGCAGTGAATTTGCTATTTTGCTTATATATCTTCCTTTCATCAAAATGTTAAGGAACATGTGTACTGTTTTTCCTTGCAGCTAGAATTACTTGGTGCACACTTTTTTTTGATTGACAGCTAATTCACTTTGTTGCCATAGCACACGGTACAGGTGTATGGTAAAGCTATGATGACGCAAAGTCACTATACATATTGGGTAGATCGATATTTCCTAACAATGTGCAATACAGTATGTGTACAGATTTTACGTGATATTGCAGTTGAACAATGACTTGCATCAGCAGGTTAATTGACAGTTTCATTAGACTGTTGTGATAGTTGTATAGTAGCAAATATGAAAAGTGTTCCTTAGGCTTGGCAACTAGGTTTAGTATCTGCTTGTTAGAATCAAGATTTCTCTTGTACCCAGAGACAGTGAATGTGTAATATGCTGAAATATATGAAAAGTGAGACATAATCCAAAAAGATTGGCTTATGTTCAAGTCTGGTGAAGCAGTGTAACTTCATTGCTTTTAGTGTAGCTAGAGTACTGCGATATCTGTGCTGCAACTGTGAGCAAATTGTGACCGTACTACAGGGTTGTAGTTTGCATGTACAACCAAAACACTATTTCTGAAATAATATCAGTGTACTTTGCCAATCTTTAACTTTATGAGAACATTTTTACCTTTGATAATGAATCAATGCTTGCCAAGAATTCCTGAGGAACTATTATGAAAACTTATCCCCAGTAAAGAAGTATGGAAACCATGACTTGCAGCTTGTAGTTTCCTTTGAAAATATACTGCAGTAGCATGTTCTTTTTGGAAGTTAGGGATTTTTGTAACAAATCTCTATTTCACAGCAGTGCATTGCATTATGGCAAATATGTTATGTAAAAGCATACCAGCTTAGCCCTGCTATATCCTTTACATGTGCTAATGAAGCCCGTAATTGTCAATGGAATATATACAGATCAAAACAAACAAAGTATTTCCAAGCTGTTGACAAGGAGGAGCAAGAAGAATGGGTTTAATATCATTTTTATATTTTTCTTTATCCAACAGTGGTGATAGCTGTTGTTAACTGCTACAGCGTGAAGGGAGCCAGCTTCGTTCAGAATTTCTTCACTGCTGCTAAACTTCTGGCCCTTGTGATTATCATCCTGGTTGGATTTGTGCAGTTGATAAGAGGTAAGGATGGCTAACCAACAACCACTGGGTTGTATCTTAAATATCAAGTGTTGACAGTGTGAGAGTTACCAATTAACTTAATTGTGATTAGAGATATGCAGTGTTAGCCCTGGTGGATACATCTAGTTATCGATCTCAATATTTCTCACATTTTGAGGGGACGGCCAGTGTGGTTATTGAGTGGACATACACAGTTTCAACCATGGTTAGAATCTTAATGTCACTGACATTGTGAGTATTCAACTGAAATTAGATTAATTAGATTGATGGAAGGCACTGTAGGCAGTACTAACAGCGGTTACAAGTTACATCTCAGTATCAATCTCAATATCTTTAACATTTTTGAGGAAGTCCATTGTGGCTATTGAGTTGGAAGTAAGCAGTTCTAACCGTGGTTACATCTAAGTGTCTCTGACATGGTGAGTATTCACCGTGGTTAAATTGATGGAAGATACACAGTGCTAACCATGGTTGCGTCTCAATATATCTCACATTGTGGCTATTGAGTAGAGGTTAAAAGTTCTAACTGTGGTTACATGTCAGTGAGTGACATTGTGTGGCAGATCGTTACTGTAACTGATTACAGATCGGCAACACTAATGATGTTGAACAGTAATGACAATTTTAAAGACATGTAGTAGTACTTAGCTATCACTGCATTAAAATTAAACTTTGCTGGCCCCAAATTTGTAGCTTAGGCCCACATACTGCATGATGTTGGGCTCAATTTGAGCATGTTTCAACTTTATTTAGAGTGTTCTTGCAAGTGACGTAAAGTTTTTAGTGGTTATTTTCCGCCGTACATCTGTACCGTTGTTTGTGAGTGCAACGAGTTTGAGAAGATTTATGTAAATCTAGTACACTTCTCACTTATCTGCCCTCTGCAATTCTTGCACTCTAATCTACTGTACACCAAGCCCTATTTGGCACTTTCCACACTTTACCAGACTAAAAATGTAAGATGCCTTGTTGGTTGTTATGTGACCACACTGATAGAATGGTTGTAGGTCAAATTATACTTTCAAGGCATTTGATATTATATATATAGTTCAACCATGCCAACTTCCTGAAGTGAAGGTGAAAGCTAATAGTTGCTAGTACTTCACTGTCATTGTGTCAGCTTGTATGAAATGAAACTAGGTCACTGGTCAGGTAATTACTATGTTGTTACATTTCCTCAGATGGTGTGATATTCATATTTGACACATAAATCTTAAAGCCTCAACAGATGGTTGTATTCTTAAGCATTTTTATTGAGCTGAGTTTTATTTTGATAAGCAAATTCTGTAGACTGTCATTTGAAGGTAGATACACTACAGATAAAACAGACCCACAGTATTACTATGAGAGAGTGTACAGAACAGTAATCTGAGTGTACCAATGTGCATGGCATACTTAATCAATTTGACAGTAGCTGGTAGCTGATGAATGACACAGATATTACATTTAAGTTTATCTGAGTTTACAGTACTTACCAAACATCATCATCAAAGTTATGTGTATTGCCCACAAACTATCTTCCCTTCAATGGAAAATCAGTGGTTGTATGTACAGTGTTAGCAGATATTATTGGTGTTAAAAGGTGACCTAATATCACTCTTAACTTTATCCTGCGCTGCACTCTCCACTTACCTGTCTCAACACCGCCACTTCCACTGCACTCTCATTTACTGTTCACAGAGTTGGAGACATCAGTCAAGCCCCTTTAAGTTGAATTCTTATTCAAAACCTACATATTGGAGGCCATCAGTCAAAGACTTAAGCTGGATTGCTTTAGTCTGGTACTAAGACTTGCAATATCTGGCCACCCATTTAGAAGCTGCAGTCAACAGAAAAATATGAAACTGTACATTGTGACTTCTGGAAACATGTTTGCAGTGTCTTTGAAATTTCTTAAGGATGTTTCATTTCCCATTTGCTGTTCATGAGTTGCAAAGAGCAATTCAGATTGCTGTCTGCAAGCAAATACTAACATTATATATGAAGTCATCATGATGGATAAAAAGAGAGACAGAGGTGAAAACTGAAAATTAACTACCTGTATTTCAAAAACAATTTTACAGTGTAGTTGCTTCTCTCCAAAAGAAATATTTCCATAGAAATGTGGAATACCGTTTCAATTTGAACATTTGCAGTGGGTTTGACAGACTATACCGAAAAACATCCGGGTCATCAACTATCTCTTTTGGAATTTGCATCTAAACTAGGAAAGCAGTATGGACGCTGAAACTAGTATTCGATGATAAACTCCTACTGCCTCAGGGAGTGATTCAGTGTTCAAGTTTTGTGTAGCAGTGTCGTGAATTTTGTAGTTCTTTTGGGAAAAAAAAGTGGTAAAACTGCAAGAGTTATGTATACATTGCTACACATTGTGTCATTCGGGTAGCAATGTGGACTGTTTGTGTTGCAAATTGCGATGTGATACTGGATAAATTATTACTTGTGTCTATTTTCACAACGTGTGAATGTTGATTTTAACCTCATTACATATAGTTCGTATAGTGTGAAGCCCCTAGTGTGTAGGCCATTACTCTTAGTACTATCACACTAACAGGCCGGTGTTACGAGACTATCCGAGCATAAAGTCCGTCTCACAGGCATCCTTCCAGATCTATTTTTAGCTGTGTCTGTGAGGTCTTAGAAGCAAGGACAGCAGCAGCAGATGTCATTCCATTCGTTATACCAGCTCGTTTTGGGACGTAGTGACCTCACTGAATCGATACTTGTAATGCCACAGTGCCAAATTACATGGTGTCACAGTACAGTGCAATCTATTCTCATACATTTCGAGAAGTAATAGTCTTGGCTATGGAATTTTAATCCAACTTTAATGAAGGTGGCAATTGACAAACTGATAGATACTTCAAGGACTGTAGTGTCAGATTTTAAAAGAGGGTTCAAAAGCAGTTGCCAGAATGATATGTGTCATTTTGTGTGTAGTCCTGTGTAGTCTTCAGTGAACCTGCAGTATGAAATTTTCACTAAACACTTGCATCTTGGTGTTAAATTTTCCACCAGAAGTATAACAGATTGACAGAAGATTACATGAAGTCGTTTACTCTCACATTTATTTTCTTATTTTGATAGAACAGTAACACTTTCTGTGTTCTAGCGTACAGCAGTAACAGCTGAGGTGTGTCAGATAGTCACAATGGAGATATTGCATACTGCATGTGGAAAAAAAATGGAACAGAAATCCCCATGTGAGACTCAAAATCAAGGTCCTTTTTATAGGTTCAGAATAATCCATTTATAATTCAACAGACATGTACATGTATGCTATAAATAGACCTCTATTACCTAGGCATAAATCACAGTAATCTACATAAAACCGGTTTTGGGTTGAGTATTTTAAAATGGTTAATATCCTGTTTCTGCTTTAATTAACCAATTACTGAGCATGGTAGATTAAATTTATGATTCTTGAATAAAATATCACTTTTTCATCAGTGTGTCACGTTTTCACAGCATCGTTTGCTATGTGTTCATTGTGTCATCTCACATCCACTGTAAATATACATAGTACATGCATGCATGCATATTCATTAGTTATAGTATATTCACATCGTAGACATATACTTACCCCTTGCCCCACTACTGCATCAGTTTGACCTATGCTCAACTGCCCTCGAAGTCAGTTCTGACACCGCGCCCTCTAAGGCCTAGCCCGCCCTCGTTTGCCTTTCGCTCGAGTGCCTTCTCAACACTGAGTCTCCTAACCAAAACTGCGTTCATTGTATCTGAAGATCATAAAGTGCATAAAATTTCTCTTAAATGAAAGTAGTGGAAATTTTGATAGCTCCACTGGTTCAAAAACACAATGTTTACTTCACTTCACTTTTTGCTTACCAGTCTCCACACTCATGCACTCATACTGTACTATGTCAAGAACAGAACCATCCAGTAGCCTTCTTGGTTCCTTGCATCAACAAAGGAACCTATGCAGTCAGGTTGGCGTGTGTGTGTGCGTGTTTGTATGGGTGTGTGTGCATGTGTGTGCGCATCTGTGACACTTGCTTAGGTATGCTCTTACTCAATAGGGGAAAGTCAGATGTTATGGTCAGATGGTCAAAAGGAATCTTGGTATGTATGTTTGTCATATTGAGAAGGTGTGCGTATATTCTTTTGAGAAAAGGCAAAGGTCATCTGGGGGCAAAATCTGTGTTTCTGTGACACTTGCTAAGGTATCCTCTAACTCAACTGGATAAAGGTGTATGAAAGTCAATGTTGTATGAAAGTCAAACTTGAAATGTACAGTAGGTATGTACTGCAGGTCTGCCAGATTGAGGTTGCTTTTGGTGGAGGTCAAAGGTCATCTGGAAGGATGGGTGGGGGGGGGGGGAAAGAACTCTGAAAGCCTTTTGGACAGGATATCTCAAGTTACAAAGCTTGGACAAAGGTTGACTTGGTATATGAATGCATTGTTGTAGTGGTACCTTTCCTGGTGTTGAAGATTTTGAGGTCCTAGGTCCAAATGGGCCATATGGACCATTTTATGAAATCATCCTAAAATGTCTCTTCTCCTACAGATTGCATGGTATTAAGTTGAAATTGTGTCACATTAGGTCTATGATAGTGGTTCCTTCAGATTGTTCAGGATTATAGTTCCCATATGGGCCATTTTATGAAATCATGCAAAATGTTTCTTTTCTGCCTATTTTGCGGAAAAGAAACATTTTGCCTCCATTTACTTTACAATGTGAATTTTTTGTCAAATTAGCATTGTAGTGGAACCCTGGGTGTTAAAGATTTTTGGGTAAAAATGGGCCACATGGGCCCTTTTATGAAATCATGCAAAATGCTTCTCTTGCAGATTGTATTGTATTCAATTTAAATTGTGTCACTGAACTACCCTGTAAGTACTATGGAACCACATACACCATTTTATGAAATCATGCTTTTCTACATATTTTGCTTTACAAAGTGAAATCTTTGTCAAATTAGCATTGTGGTAGTGAAACCTAGGGTGCTCAAAATTTTTGGATCCAAGATCCAAGTGGGCCATATGGGCCATTTTATGAAATCATGCAAAAATACCCTTTTTTGTACAGATTGTTTGGTATTAAGTTGAAATTGTGTCACGTTGCTGCCAAAGTCTGCCATGGTAGTGGTTCCTTAATGTTGTTAAGGATTATTGGTCCCATACTGACCATTTCATGAAATAATGCAAATGTTTCTTTTTCTGCATATTTTGTTTTACATTGAGAATTGTTTGTCAATTCAGCATGGTGGTAGTGTAACCCTTTAAAGTGTTCAACATTTGAGGGTCCAACTTCAAAATGGGTTGTCTTGCCATTCATTTGTTTTCATTTTTTATAGCATGCTGTTGAATGGGTATTACTCAATCATTAAAATAGGTAATTGATCTCGCAACGTATTTTATCAATAGTCAGATGTATCATTTGTCGTTTGAAATTTAGCAAGCCACCTGTGTTCCTACAATATCAATCACCTTCCACCTCTGGGGTCAGTCATGTCAGAGAAAGCCAGTCAGCTTGCTATTTAGACATTAACTGCCGGTTTTAGAGTATAGGTCAACAGCGGGGAGGGGAAGACAAGTTCTCATTGATGGTCATTACTATTCCTCTTGGGTGTCCTCATTATTACTGCAATAGCCAGCATTCCCTTGTCAACAGTTCTAGGACATTGCATACTGCCTCCTAGTACTGGTAAATACTATGATAGTGGAGTATATTTTACTGATCAGCATTCTTAAAGGCTGTAATGCATCACCCCAGACAGTTTCAGTTCTCCCAACCACCTACCTCTAGTACCTCCCTCAGCCTGTCTTACATTCCTCCACATGTGTAATCAAAACAATAAATTCCTGTGTAAGCTGTGTAATAAGAGCTGCTCTGCATCTTTCGAATATGCTGGCAATCTAAGAGTACTGTAACTTAGAACCAGTTGAGAATTTGTCTTTCAGGGAGGTAAAAATATAGCTTAGGGTGATGCAATACAGCCTTTAAGGACAAAATGGAGTCCATAACCTTTTTGGATGTGATAAATTGTGAATTATCCATGGATAAGACTAAAGGGACCACAGTTAAAAGAATCAAGCAAGGAACCACAGAGCCCATGGGGGGACAGGTCTTTCTCCAGAAGCACTCTCCACCTTGTGTCAATGCAGCTTATGAAAACAAACACACTTACAGTATGTACATATTGTAGCATGCATGCAGTGTCTCTCATAGACATGTTCTTCAGATAGGACTACAATACCTAATGTCAGCAGTAGCCCACAGTATGTATTCATTGTAAATTTTGTTATAAGCTTGGAAAAGTATTTCAGATTGCAGCAAAAATGACAGAGGAAATGGAGAGGTGCATCAAACTACTACTTCTTCTATTCAACTGTGGTTCCACATATGTCTGTTTTAAGCCATATTAGTCCTTACAGTGACTCACCAGTTGATATCCTTGGTTTGCACAGGAGAGCCTATATGGGTTAAATATCTTGTTGAATTGCATGCAAAGTCTCCAACTTATAGATAAAGGCATTTCATTTACAATTCTGCATAAAGTATTGGACTTGAGAAAGTTGTAACAGTTTCAAAGACCAAACAATGCATCCTTTGGTCAGGCAATGAGAGCTTCATGTACGTTACCATTCAGCAGTATTTGGTAGGCTAAAATGCCACTGTCAATGTCAAAAGGGGATAGAGTGATTGGAAAAATGATGAAACTTTGATATACAGTATGCAAAGCTTCACAAATTATTTATTTCTACATGGGTGTTCCTAACTTACCTGTCCGTTACTTACCTGTCAACACAAAAATGCACTCCCATCTACTGTGACAATAGGGTGCTAGTCCACTATTAGATCGGATTGTTCCAGAAGTTGTGTTAACCAGTTCAACTTCAACTTAACACCAGAAAAATACTACACTATAAATATGTGATACAAAAGCATGTCATCACATTATTTCCCCCTTTTTTGAAGCAAATACGCCACAGACAGTGTTTTTATCGTATGTATAGTGGTTTGCTCTAAGTCGCAAGTCTCGCCCAAAAATCCTGCTCTTCCTTATTTTCTGAGTCACTATTGGACTGAAAATTACAGTGAAGTACACCCTGCAAAGCTTCTTAGGTAGAAAATCCTGCTTTACCTAAAAGAGGGGGCCATTGCAATACTAAAATTGGAAAGAAAATACACTATGTGGTGCTTTGCAGGGAGAAGTTAAACCAACTCAGCAAGCTCAAGAAGACTTCTGGGTTCTTCTTAGATGATCAACGTGTAATGTGAATGTGAAAATACCCGTCCTGTGGCCAATAATGAACAGATAAGCGGGCTTGAACATTTGCTATGCACAGCGAACTTTCGTTCAAAGCTAGATTGTGGATTAGTGAGGGATCATGTGACATAGGTTTGTGCCTGTATTGCAGGACGTACTGTATATATCCATCTGACACACAGTAGCATGTAGTTCACACAGGACGGATGTATTTCTTGTGCTGGTAACTGGCTAAAGGGTTACTAACACTCTTGGCAAGACAGCAGTGCAGTTGTTGTGTTGAGACAGATATGTGAGTTATTCACAAATAACCAAACCAGGTAAAATTTGAAGTATCTGTGACCAGCTTTTTGTTGAAAAGCTTTGTGATTCATTACAGTGTATTAATTATGAAAGAACCATAGTAAAAGGTCTTTGTTTCAATTTCCTGCCTGATCTTTTATTTACATGCTCCCATCCCCCATGGTGATTCGTAAGAAACCTCCATTTTGATTCATTTGTATGTTATTTTGGTAGAAATTCTTGGAAAAAATGTTCAAAATTAAATTTGCAGGTTCCTTTTACCATGTCAGAATTGATAGTTTCATCCTGGGTTGATATAAGATGCTAGTAGAGGAGCAGACAACCACATCACTCATGTAACACTAAGGTACATAAACATGATCAAAGAAATAAAGAACCCATCAAAAAAGAAGTGTGAGGATGAAATTTATTAATAGCTTAATTATGATGAAATATTCATATTCTGATATTTATAATCAATAGGAACACTGCTGGACTTCATAGTGGCATTCGATGAGAGAGAAATAAGGAAGGTAACTTGCTCCATCCTAAAAGAAAGTGGAAGGACTTTTGGGGTGTGATAGGTTTTTGAAAATGTAAAATAATACACTGGTGAGGTTGTTTTGAGTGACAAGGTGTGTGGGGGAGAGCTAAGGACCGTATATCTGTGTTTCATACCTGGTGGCAGAATCACTTCCAGAGGCCAGCTGACTAAGCCAGATGATGAGTGTACCTTCTACAGGCATGGTATTGGTCATGAGAAACAGGTATATATTGCAAAATGAAACAATGGTTGAAGAGGTAGAGAAGAAAACAAAAGACTTCCGCAGAAGGAAAGGAGTACATGAAGAGTAGTTAGTAAGGAACAAACAGCAGAGAGACAAAGGAAAGATTAAGTGAATAAATTAAGCAGTGCGGGAGAGGGAGGGGGAGGAACAAATTGGACAATGAGTAGATTCAAGATTGTGATGGAAATACAAATGATGACAAAGTACTGTACAAGAAAGAAACCCAAGGAGATATTACATGACAATTGTTCCTATCAAGAAAGATGAGGTGGTAGGATAATGGGACTAGTGCAGAAGAAAATGCTGCTTATTGTTGGAGAGGAACAAAATCTGAGCTCATGATTGCATTGGATAAGTCTTATGGTGAGAATGGACACTTCCACTACCCCACAGTGCAGAAGTAGAGAGAAATTTTGCTAGTTGTTTAAACTTATCCTGTACCCTACAAGAGTTACTCCCATGTTCCTAATTTTGAAAACAGAATCCCAATCCCAAAGAACATATACACTGTACGTGAAAGGTACCAAACACTCTCAAATTTACCTCATGCAAAACTTACCTGTCCCCAGTCCCCACACAGTTTGAGAACGTTCCTGTACCATGCTACGATCTACTGGTAACATTACTGGTAGGATTGTAGGTTACCAGTACTTTCTAGTGCATTAGTTTTGCAGAGACAGGTAAGTCTGTCATTCATACATATTCGAACCTGGTGACTTTTTGGATTCAGTATGACAAGAATCAGAAGGGGACTTTGTTCTCCAAGTACTTATCATCTTTTTAATTTTTCCTTTCAACTTTAACAAGGTTTTGGGATGATGGTTTCCCCGCCCTTGCAAGTAGCAGTGCTCATGTAAATTGTGTGTGCTTTCATGGACTGAAGTGGAGATATGCTTCGGAGATACGTATTTGTGTGTGTTTCTTCATATGTGATTTTGTATTTTGATGTGTATTTAGTTGTATTGTGAGTGTGTGATTACATGTGTGTTTGTATGTACACCTTACATACCTGAAGACATGCTTTGTGAATGTGCTAAAAAAAAACAATTTATTGCTTCAGTTTTTCTATATCAAAGACAGACTTCATGCTTAAACGTGAAGATATATGCATTAATTAAGTATATTGTATTTCTGTGTTGTTATTGTTACTGTCAGTTTTATTAATGACTGCTTAAACCACTTCCAAGACAGCATCGGTTGCTGACGTCAGAAGCATTCCGTTCCGATCTCTTTGGTTTAGTAGGAGAGCATGAGAGGATGGATTTATCAATCTTATTTAAAGCATCCTATTTTGTACCATCCTTTGATCATAAATTTAAGAAATCTGCAGGTCCTCTGCAGTTCTTTCCTGTATGTACAACAAGTCTGCCAGGGGGATGTCTCAGTGCATTCTTGAAAACTTGGTTGCACTTGGCCATTTTAGAAATTACTATATATAATGCTCTAACCATTTAGCCAAGATTTACCAAATTTTTCGAGTGACTTAAATTTCATTTTGGGCTTTTGTTTATCTGTGTGGATTTTTTTCCATTATGCAGTAAAACTGCCATGTCAATGCAAGCAAATGTTTTTAAAGTACACGAACTTTGCCAATGGTTTAAACTAGAGGACACGAATGAAGATTACAGCAAGCACTGTCAAGCAGACAAGAAGTTTAAATGGTATTTATACGTTCTGCATCTACGTATAGTGAATGTATACTCACCCACTCCCACTCCACTTCAACGACATACTACTTTAATACCAATTTGTGGTTATCCCAGAGGTATACATTAGTGTGCTCTGTATTGACACATTTGAAGGCAGGTAGTAATGTCGTTCATGCCTACAGGATTTTAGACAATTCTATAAGTTGGCATTGTGCCTGCATATATAGGGTGGGTGAGTAGGCGGCATTTCAGTAGTCTAATGTTAAATGCTTCACTGTATCTTTCTGGTTGTAGTTATATCAGACAGTATCTCTTCTCTTCTTCCTCCCTTCTCCCTTAAAGGAAACCCTTCTCAAACCCCAACCCAACCCCACCCCACCCCCCAAAAAGAAGGACAACCCATATGATATAAAAGAAAAAACAGTACCTTAGTGCTCAAGTGTCATTTAAATTTACTTCTTTTACACTTGTTCAAGATACTAACATAAATTTGCATTCTTACAACAATCCCAGGGGTGGGGAGGGGTGTGAAAAAGGAGAGGCTGAATAGTACTGTATATTGCATGGTAAATCAACAAAGCCAAACCGGTACCTGAACAATGTTACACTCTGTCTGGCTTACCAGTCTCCACATAACCATACTCTTATTTTTGTCTGTGGTATACCGCTGTGTGCCACTGCCAATATTTCATCTTTTCTTTTCGTATTTTGTGTGAAAATTTGTTCATCACAATGTGTAATTCCTACTCTATCAATGAACATAAACACAGCTTCTTGTATGATGAAAGTTCTCTCTCTGTATGTCCCTCTTAACTTACATGTACTACAGTCATTTGGTACATGCAATCTGTCCTTGCAGAGTTGAGTTCTGACGTTATTTGTCAGAATCCTTTTCATGTTTTATTTTGTCTATGTTTTCATAAATCTCATTTCATTTCCTTTCAGGCAACACCCAATATCTCATGCCATCCACATCCTTTCAGGGTTCGGCGACAAACATTTTCAAGTACAGCATCGCCTTTTACCAAGGGCTGTGGGCATACGAAAGCTGGTAAGGACATTTGCAGTAACCAGAGAAGGACAAAATGAAACTGTACCATCGGTGGGTCAGATTAACGAAGTTGATGACCTCGGACCCAGCAGTCAATTTCATATTACCAAGTAAAATCAGTTTAATACCCCTACTATATAACAGGGCATTTATGTTAGTGACCAGCAAACTTTCTTCACATCAGTGACATGTTGAAAGTTCTGCTTATGCATGGAAATATCATTGATCCTCTGATGGTCCTGTAGATGTAATAAATGTAGCACAGACAGAAACAGCATGTGGTTTGCAGACCACAGAGCAGAGGTCCCTGTCACCCCCCCCCCCATGTTTTACCAAGAATGTCATAAAATTCTGTCTGAAAGTGAATTTGAAAACCCTTCAGATCCTACGTTAGTATGCGAAGTTTGTTGTTTCAAAAAGAATAGCTCATTGGAGTCATGTTTACCCCACTAGCATTGATTCGTTCAATTTGCTAGGAAAGGCTGTCTTTTCATAATAGTTGCAAATTATCATTGGTGGGAGGAATGGGGGATGGTATGTGAACAAAAATGGTTAGATGGTTGGTGATATTTAGTCATATCCGACTCAGTGAAAAATGTATTAACCTCACTGGCCCTTAAAGTTAATTCTTGCACGACATCCCTGAGCACAGAGTGTGTGAGGATGCAAGAAAAGAAAGTGTGGTCCATTGATACTAGACTAGGTAAATACAGCCAGTGATTAAAAGGAAAAATGTGTCAGTGATGTTTAGATAAATAGAAGGGGTAAGGGCTGAAAGCATCAGGGTACCTGTCATTTATCCTGCATATTGATACACAAGCAATGGCTATTGAGCAACACGGATCATTTGATGATCTTTCTCATAAACAGTGACTAAAACGAACTTGGACCAAACTGATGATCGGAGCAATTCTTGGAAGCAGCAATTTGCTTGTAGTTCCAATCATCCAACCTTGGCCAAAGTCATAATTTATGAAAAGTCAGCACTGAGAAGCGTGTTCTATTTTCAGAATTGTGTGGGATGGAGAATGTGACATTCAGATGTATGCCCTTAGAGGATTATCTTTTAAAATATCATCTAGGTGATTGTAAACAGAGATACAGGAAGTGTTTGTTTTTTTTCTTTGTTTTTGTTGTGCAGTATGTTAATGACACATTTAAGCAATTTCAAAACACACAAAATATCAGAAAAACATACATCACTCTAGAAATTTTTATCAGTGTTATTTTTGTCAAAAACATATTTTTTTCCACCTAACAGCATTTTGTCAAGCTAAATTTAGCTTACAGTTTGTGTACAAATTAACCAAGAAATTTTGTGGTTGCTACCCTGTTTTGTAAGATTTGCATTTACATTACATCTTTGCTATGGACAGAGTTAGAAGCGTTGGCTCACTGGACAAAGAAGTAAACTTCAAGTACAGTTAGACCAGCTATTCATGCTGGAGTAGGTAGTTTTCACAGATCCAATCCTGAGGTGAGTGTGAGAGTAGAAGAAGTAGAGGAGAGACAGCTGGTGTGACTGGTCAGTTCTGAACCGGTACTGGTGCCTCCGGGTCCCAGCTGAGCAAACGAAAAAAGAGAAGATAGATGTTACTTTGTCGAAGGGGAAGTCAGTCTCTGAGAAGAAGAGACCCACCATGGTTCAGTCCACTTTGGCCCCAGAGTTGGACCCAAGCACTGGCCCTGAGGGGGGGGACTCCAGGTAGTGTCAGATCACACTTGAAAGGAGACAATGTCCCCCCCATGAAGACATTAAGAAGCCAGACCTGAAGCTCCTCGATATTGCAGTTCTGATCACGGTCATGGAGGAGACATCCAAAGAGATAGAGGACGATCTATAACTCCGACTTGGAACCAGAACATCCAACCAAGAGCAGGAGTAAGAAATACTCTAGGTTGGAGGAGGATCTACCCTGGTTGGCAAAGTTTACAGGATTATTGGCACTTCTCTTGAAGAGACCATCTGTTTCCATCCCAAGCCTCCACATCGGCCTCAACACCGGCTGTGGCCATATCTTTGGATCCACCAGCCCCGAGTAGCTACCCACTAGCAAATCATGGACCCAGACCCGGACCCAATCCTGGATTTAGCCCTGGTCCCGAGGAGTCAAGAGGATTCTTACTGGCACGAAGAAGATGTTCTCGATTCCTCGACCTATGGGTAGTGGAGACTGTTATCAGTGGCTACCAGATAGAGTTAACCAAGGACTGAACAACAAAGAATGTTTCTAGAATCTGAAATTTCTACGCTCTTGGCCACAAGTACTGTTGTCCTGGCGTTAGGAGAGGAGGGACCCCTCTTCTGCTCGTCTCTTTTTCTAACCACCAAAAAAGATGGGTCATGGTACCCAATTTGCAGACTTTAGGCCTCTCAACCGATACTTCGACCATCCCAAACACTTTTGCAAGGAGACCCTAGCAATCAGCCTATCCACATCGTAGACATACCATTGCCCGTACTTATACATTGTTAGGCAAGTTCAATAAACTTTGAATGAATTCTTCTCACACAGCACACTCTATGCTCTAGCTCTTCCGCATTAGATTTTCACTTTTACATGAAGCACATGCTTTTCAGTAGGACTCCATTTTTCTTTTGAATATTCTTGGGTGTGTTATGTAATTTATTTGTTTTTCTCGTCACGCAAGGAGGAAGCTATAGTCTAGAGGGCGTGGTGCAAGAACAATTCCTTCAAAGTTTATTGAGCTTTTCTAACATAGTATGAGCAAGGGGTAAGTATAGTCACTTGTGAATAGCCCACACCAGTAGTCTACTCTAAAGAAAGGGGCCCGGGTGGTGAGTATCAATCCCAGGGATGCCAGCTTGCACACACCAATCCATGTGGCCCACACGAGGTACCCGGCCTTTGGTTATAAGGACTTAAATATGTCCATTCATATGTGGAGATATAGATGTATGTATATTCATATATGCTCATTTTTTCCCATTGGGACACCTTGCATAACATTTGTTTTCTCCTTCAGGTGAAGTGGCCACCTTTGGGAGTCTTAAGGCCACTTTTGGCGGTCGGGGAAGGGGTTGGGGTGGTGCAGACTGCCCATTCAAACCAATCTCTGAACAAGAGTTTTATTTTTTCCTTGCACATCATCAATCAACCATGGCTTCATGGGAAGGAAGGCCCTAGAGTGGGATGAGGCTGGACTGCGTTAGTGGTGGTGTTACTTTAATACCGGTGCTCTTAGTACGGTAGATGGTAGTGTATTTGTTGTGTTGAGACTGGTCAGTGAGTAGTTCGTAACCATACGACGTGAGTCAAAGTCATGGAAGACAGTGAGTGCTTTTATGCACAGTATATATGTATTACGTTACAGATGAAAGCAAAAAAAGAACTTAAGTATGCTGTAATTATGTTACCTTGCTTGAATAAACTAAAAAGAAAGAACTGTATGAAGTTACACACAGTAGGGAATGTTATTTGTCAAGAAGTAAACTATTTGTATTATTCCAAATAAACAAGAACCTGTCACCGTCTTGCAGCTCCCCTCTCCCATCCCCCTCCATCCCAGTGAGGAGATACTTACTGCTCTTGTGTTTAAGGCTGTTCAAATCTACTTGAAAGATGTACTCCATTGAGTGCAAAAGGCGACATGTTCCTGGAGTGGAGGTCAAAGGTCATTTGTCATGCGCATTTGTTACCTCATTGTAAAAAATCTCATTAACAGAGACATAGGATAGGTGCTACACATTTGGTGTGCAATTACACAGTGCATTGAGTACAAGAAGCCTATACACTCTTGGTGGAGGTGAAATGCCAATGTAGTTGTTACAGTACATATGAAGTGACCTTTGACAAGTGACATACTTTTTGTATGTAGGCATTTGGTAGAAGTTTAGTTTTGATCATGGAGGTTAAAGTTATTTGGGATCCACTCAAATTAACCTGCACACTGAGTTGCTTTGTGTTGAAGCTCAAGAACTCTATCAGTTGTCATTAGTAGGTCAACGATTTGTTATCGTGAGTATGCTACTTGAGATATCAGCGTTTTTATCCTGCTCTTGTTACTCTAGAGACAAAAACGTACCCTCACAATTATACAATATGGCAGAAAATTCATTACCTACATATCATTAACATGGTAATAGATGTATGCATTCCGGTTAATCATCAAATCTGAAATATTCATCTTAATTGATTTGCCGTTACGGTTTATGGAGTCTTTTAGTCATTAAGTCGAAACCAAAGTAGGGCGAATCATGCTCAGTCTGGCAGTTAGCGTCAAGTCGCAGATCATCCTCACAGAATCACAAAACAGGTCATGTTTCATGATTTGATCACATGCACAATAATACGGTGCCTGCTGTACTTTTACATGGAAAGTACATCTCAGGGAGATGGTGCCAAACATTTCCGCAGTTGGAAAAAGGAACATGCATTTTAAAGTCGAAAGTTTGTCCTTCACACCAATGGAATAAAAAAAAAAATTGGACAAAGTGCAAAACTGGTTGGGATGTGAACAACATGGTGTAACATTTTTCATCAGTTCATGTATATCATGTACTGTACTACGATCCAAGGCAAGATCGTGAGCAGTGTTATTTTGTGTTTGGAAACCACATGCAATACAAATTTTGCTACAGAAAAGCATCACACTTCTTTAATGCCACAATTTGCTGTAAAAAGTACTGATTTAACCCACTTTCTGTAACTTTTTCACATGAATACTCTTTTTTTCCCTTGTTGTAAGCAAATGCAGCTACTTTGACATTGCAATGAGAAAGCTAGCCAGTTCTATGAACCATGAAGGACTATTTCATCACTTGGTAAAAGTTGATTGGTTTCATTTCTTTTCTGTTCAGTGAACCAGTAAAACTGTTTGTTCCATCTGTTTGCCTGTCGATGCGTAAATACACGTCTGATGCAATGGTAGTCATATTTTCATAAGCAGGGTTTGTGCTCACCATATGTTTTGAAGTTTAAATCATGTAGAAAATTAATGAAATGTTTAGTTTGCAGTAAAGGTAACCAAATGGTGACCATTCACATGTAGGTCACATTAAGGTCACAAAGTGTAATTGGAAAAATTCATTTGAGTCAGTTTGGTAGCCATACACAGTTGGATATTTTACCCAATATGGTGACAGTTATAGTGAGTTGTGAAAATGAAACTTAAGAATTGCTACTTGTATTCTGGATATTTTTGGCAGTTTCTGCAAAGTACTACTTATCATTTTAAACTTTACATTCCACTTGAAATGAATGCAAAGTGTACAAGTGACACTGCTTCAGTTTATATTAAAGTGTACACTTAACACTTGATTTAAATATGCAGCACTTCCAAGAAAGGAAAGCAAAGAAAAGCAAAGAAGAGAGAGGGTGGTAGGGGAGGGGACAAGGCAGGGGGTCAGAGAAGAGACCATGGGGATAAGAGGAGAGACCATTAGATGTGGAAAAGCCTGTTCAGTCATATTTTTTTAGTTTTTGAACCATTGTCTCATGTGCCTTTGATTACACATCCAACAGAACAATTTGAAGTTGACTATCAACAATTTACACTGTAATAATGAATGTGTATTGATGTTATCAGTGATACAATCCATCAATGGTGGAGATGTTAACCAGCATTCTTAGGTGAGTTTTAGAGATAAATTTTGTTGATACCAAAAATAGCAGTCAAGTCACTGCAACTGCAACTTTCACCACATGGTTGGTCAACCAAATCTAGTACCGCATGATGGTATCAAAGTTTGACCATCACAACGTGTAGAATTAGTTCTAACATAGGTTACATCTGTTGAGTTCAGTGTGATGAGTATGGTCAGTGTATGCGATTTACTTCATGCCTCACCTACGTAGGTGTGTCAGCATAACAAACACACTCTCATCTACTCTGGCTAGAGTGCTGGTAACCTTTGTGTTCTGTTGTAAAAGTAAAACATATACTCTTTCCCTTAACATGATCATTTTTGTATTTTTGAAAGTGTTTGATACAAAAGTGTTCGATAACAACCAGACATCATTAGGTAGAGTACTGAATGAAGCAAACACGCATTACAGTACCTGCAATATAATCTAAAGTCACACCCATGAAAAGAACTCCCAGTCATAAACTCATGAACAGTGAGCTTTGTGCCACTTCAAATGTTAGAGATGTAATCAAAGATACACCACCCCAGTTTACAAAAGCATGCATTGAGATAACATTAAGGGGTATCCTATATTATTGACAGCACTGGTTGTGATGGCCTTCAAAATGACTGAAGGGTGACAGCATCAAGAACTCAGTAAACTGTACAAGTTTCTTGCACAAGTTTCACTTCTACTTACCTGTCCCCACACAAATACTGCACTTTTATCTCCCATCTTCACTAAAGGACATTATTTTGTTTTTCCTTAATTGTAATACCATGTCTGTACAATTGGTCATATGTATGTAACTTTGGCTTTCTGATGATTAAGGGGAGGGGGGATAAGGAGATATAAGTCGTATTTGTTTATGTTGATGTTGTTGTGTTGATGCAGTTGTGTTATTATTGATGTGGCAGTGTTATTGTGTTGATGATGTGGTTTTGCTGTTGATGTTTGCAATAGTATGCTACCAAGGGAATATGTGACAGATAGTAGAAACAGTGACTTTGATCAGCCTTACTTTGCTGTGGTACATCTGATGTCACTAGTACAAAGTACATATTCTCAACATTAACAACAAATGATCTTCATCTGCATACACTATCCATTTTCATAAAACTACCCAAAACATTATTCAATCTTAACCCATAGCTGGCAATCTAAATTAACAAATGTGATCAATACATGTTGAATCAGTTCTTCCCAGCTACAGTATGTTTAATGCTGTCATCTTACATGTTGTTCTTTGTCTTCTGTTTTGTTTGCAGGAACCAGTTGAACTTTGTGACGGAAGAATTGCAAAACCCATCAAAGTGAGTGCAACTTTTGAGACCACTCTTGCAGTTTCCCCTCAGCATTTAGCTGAACTGAAGCTATTGCCTTGGCAATGTGTCAGCCTCTGTCTGTGTGTGTGTGTGTCTGTTTGTCTTTGTATAAATTACTGTACACTGTCCCCAAGTGGTGTCTTGTCAACTTTGTTGAAGGTATGTTGCTATACATGAGGAAAAGAGGAACTGTTTACATAATCTGGGACAGGTGGTCATTTGTGATGAAAACATTGCCTAAAAGTCTGATGTTTTCATGTGCTGGTCACGTGATTGTTGTATGTACATGGAAAGATTCTGTCACCAGATAACCACTTAAGAAATCGGGGGCATTTTATATTTAACCCAGTGACATTTAGCCTTAACAGTCTTTTTCATACTATGAATGATTTCACACTTAGTGAAATAAAACAGGATCTCCACTGATTTCAACATTAAATTACTACATTGTTTAGTCTTCATGTAAACGATGCTGTTAAATTGTAATCAATAATAACAGTTTCTTCTTTCCTTTATATTATATCGGCTAAAAAAGTGCTCCTTATGCAAAAGTTTCTGTTTGTATTAATTGCTGATTTTTCTTTTGTGTTTATGACAGGAACTTACCCCTTGCCATATTGATTGCTGTACCTCTTGTAGCTACATGTTACATCCTTGTGAACATTGCCTACTTTACCACCCTTTCACCTCAAGAGTTACTTGGTTCAGGAGCTGTTGGAGTGGTAAGTTAGTATTAAAACATTTTAACACCCCTCCTGACTGTGATTATAGGCCTACAACTGTCCCATCTCAACATTAACTTTATTGGCTAGCTGTTTAAAAGCTTTAAGGAGTTTTTAACATTCTCAGTTCTCAACACTAGTCTGTCATATGAAGAATGGCAGGTCAGGTAAGGTAACTTAGTTATAAATAGGTAAGATATTTGTAAATAGGTAACTTAGTCATAAAATAGCCTCTCTCCCTGTTATCCCAAGTGTCACTTTGTGCAGCAGCCGCACTTGGAGTTGAAAATTATCCGTAAAGTGCATCAGTTGTCACTGATCTGCTAACTGTGATATGATTATTCATGCACGCTCACGTGGTCTCGTCAACCGGGGCTTTTCATCTGCTGCATGTGAATGTAGTCAGATAAAGTGTATGCTGACAGATGCAGCATTCTTTGGGATCAGGGTCATATATGGGTATAGAGGCATCTTTCTAAATGCCATGAATTTGTATGCGAATGAAGCCGTCAGGCTCACGGCGAGAGGTTTTTATGCTATGCTGGTAGGTCTCATGATCAGCTTTTGGAGAAATTAAAGTAACTTTGTCAAGACCAAGCAGTTACATACAATATTAGTGATGGGGCTCTTAAAGTGGTTACCTCTCATTTTCTTTCACTGACTGGTGTAACTCAATTTGAGTTTGGATTCTACACAGCAATCCCCTGGAAGCAGGGGTGTGGAGGGGGGGGGGGGAGAAAGAGCACACTAGTAAGTAAACTTGAAAAGAGGTCGTAACTTTGTTATAATTGAAAGCAGGGGTGAGGAGGGTGGGGGGAGGGCACACTAGTAAGTTAACTTGAAAGAGGTCATAACTCTCATGGAATCCTGGTACCATTGTATTCAGAATCTTTGCATGTAAAGGGAAGACGTGCATATCCTTTGTAATGTGGGTTCCAACAAACAATCACTGAGAGAAATATCTTTCTTTTTTAGTCTGACAGTTCGTGATCTCAAGAGAATAACGATCGTGACTGAGACCGGTTGTAAGTCATACAAATAAACCGAACATGAAAAAAATTGTCTGTCATAAAACTGATGATTACAGGTATGTCTGCCAGCTGGAAACCTTAATGTCTCCCTCACAGTATATATATATATTTTTTGGGATGGGGGGGATTGCATGTTTCTTTGCAAATTATATAACCTGATGTATGTTTTGCTTTCTCACGCTTAGGATTTTGCTAATAGGACTCTGGGGGTCATGGCATGGATTATTCCATTTTTCGTCTGCTGCTCCACCTTCGGTGCTGCCAATGGTACTTTGTTTGCTTCTGGGAGGTGAGTTTAAAAAAAAAAAAAGGAACGATTTTTGTGATTGATCTTCTGAAATTTAAATGGACCTCCAAGTGTCATCTTTCCTGTACTTTTGTCTCATCTTAGTGGAGAAATGACCTTTGCGTAGCACTGAACGCCCGGGTAGAGCTTTGTTTGTTTGCTATTGCTGCCAGATGTGGGCAACGTGGACTGTTTCCAGGTGTGTTGTGAACGATGGGATTTTAACTAATCCGTGTTATCTCACATGTTAACAGGTGAACCTAAAATTGATTTCAAAGCAACAAAGCTTTTCTTCTTTGACAAAGATTTGTCCTTGACGTACCCGTCTTCTGCAATTCACTGTAACATTTTTTTCTATTAAAAAAGATCTTTGGTCCACTGACTTTGAAGTGTTTTACAACTGTGGAAGATTTAAATTTCATACAAAAGAAGGGAATTTTTCCTCTTTATTATCGAAAAGCATACCTAAGTAGCACCTTCTCTTTGAAAGTTCTGGATTTTTACAGAAGTACCTATTTCATAGTGTTACATATTGCATTATGGAAAGTCTGTGATATCCCACAGACACAACTCCTTGATTGTCCTTTCTATTTCTTTACAATCTTGACTGTCTTTAAGTAAAAGGGGCAGTACAATAGATAGGAGATCTGACCTTAATTTCCAAATTATTTTGAGGCCAATTGTCAGTGGACCTCATCTGTCAAATATTGACGTCAAAAAAGCAATCATTTCTTAAAATGGCGAAGGCGTTATTGCGGTAATTTTGTGGTGTTTCACAACGTACTGTAATCTCTGTAGGCCAGAGAGGTCTTTCTTCAAACAACCGTTATCTTGAATTATGAACGAGTCATTGGTGTGTGAGTTTGAGGTCCATGGAGTGAAACATTAAGTGTGTTTTTATTTTAATCTCTTTAATTTGTCACTGGAAGATTTCTTGAGTTTCTCATATTTTGGGAAATTTCTAACCAGGACTAAAGTTTAGAACAAAATGAATTTCCTGTCTCTTTGTAAATAATTTAAAGTGGAACATCTTTTAGCTGATCAAAATAAAATCAAAACCTTTTTTTACTTACATCACTTTCATCAGCTTATCCATAGAAATCTATAGCTAGCACAGTCTATTACACGGAACTCTTCCCTCACTAACCAGTAATATCATGTAAAATATTCCAAATGTATTATTATACCCCCTTTCCCTCTCCCCCAAAAAGTCTCTTTTGCCCTTTGTCAGTGAGTCTCATATCAATTCAGTTTTTATGTCTGTTATCAGCCTTGTTTCTACAATAGCCCCCCCCGTAACCCCCACACCTTCCCCTTATATACCTTAGCCTAGGCCAGTGAACACTACTGGAAGGATCCTAAGGAGTTATAGCCTAGGTCAGTGATCACTACTGGTAGGATCCTAAGGAGTTATGCATTAACAAAATTGTCAAACCACATGAACCGATGAATCATTGCTAACAATCGCAGCAACACAGACTTTATGAATATGCATCAAATAACCTATTAGAGACAAGCTGAACATGTTTGAGTGTAGGTTACACCAAGAAACAATTTGAATTAGGGGGCAGCATCTTAAAATCAAATGTTACAATATTGTTGGACTATGGTCAGGGCTGTTGCAATTCTATGGTATTAGACTTTACTGCCAGTTTTTATGCAGAAACGCAAGGTTGGGTGTGGATGGAGTTTACTGTATCACTGATAACTTACTTTGCTCCCCACTCACCTGTCACCACACAACTAATGCACTTCTTTTTACCATAATGGTTACAAGGACTTATATGTGCATTCATATGTGGAGATATAAATGTATGTGTTTTCATACTCATTTTTCCCCATTGGGACACCTCCCCTAAAATTTTTTAATAATGGTTGGCTAATAATGGTTGTAACTTCCAAAGACTTCCATTGGCTTAAATTTAAAGAGAGAAGCAGATGCTGCAGATCGTGTAGTTTAGAAAGCTAACCTTTTCAGTGTATGGTACATTGAGAAGTGGCACATGTTCTTATAGCATAGTTAATACAGAAAGTATCAGGAATTTTCTTATGAAACCGCAAGTACAAGCATGTCCAGCTCTTGGAGATACAACACATACACCCAGCAGGTCATGTACTCAGGCCAGGTTTGCATGGCAAAGTTTTCCATTCATCTTATTATTTGAAGCACTCTTGATGCATATTCATGAAGACTTTTTGCTCACTTGAAGTATCATCTATGGCAAGGGTTGCCTTTATAACCTGGTGTTAAGAAACAGTTGAGATCAGGCTCCCTCAGTTAAATGTGATGAAGTGCCTACGTCGTGAAATTATTTTGATGTAATGCACTGTTGATTGATGCCTTGGTGAGAGGTATAAGTTATGTCCCACCTGCCCGTGGGCAGTCCCGTTCGTCTCAGAACTGGCTCAGATGCAACATGATGCAGAGTTGGTTCAATTTTCCAATCCACATTTTTCCACAAAATGACAATTTTTGGGTAAATTTTCCCAATTTGAGGAAACTTTCAAAATAATTTTTTTTTAAATTAATAGTTTTTTTTTTCAGTATTCTCAGGGACATATTCTTTTCTTTTTGCACCACTGCAAAGTGAAACCATTTCATGTGCCACATGTAGCATGAGCACCACCATTAGAGGAGGCCCGGTTTAGGTGGACCGTTGGCAGCCCGATGGTCATTTACGTTTCTCTGACCAACCGGTAGTACTCCTTTCCATAGCAACTTATTGACTCCCACCTAAGGTTCTGACATGTGTAACAAAAGTTGATGATTTTGAAAAAAATGCTTATTTATGCTGATTAGAAAAAAAAAAGTGGTTAAGTTAATCATGCTATTTTCCTTTATCTTCAGAATTCCTTTTGTGGCTGCTCGTGAGGGTCATCTGCCTAAAATTCTGTCTTTTATCCACGTCAGCAGATACACCCCATTTGTGTCTTTGCTTGTCACTGTAAGTATACTTTGATAGGGGTCAAAGTGCCCTTACCCTTCTTGTGAAACCTTTTTCCACTCCTCCCCCACTCCTTGCCCCCCCCCTCCTCTTCACCTGTCTTTTGCTCCCAGAACTTCCTCTATCGAAGGAGACATTTTCGGTGAAGTCTGTAGTACTTGAATTTCATTTGATCTCTGTCCAAATCATAAGCAAATTGTTAACTCTCATGATTCTACAAACATCAGTGAGATGATTCAATTTCAACTGCTGTTATTTGGTTGGAATTTTCTCAGTTTTCATTGTGCTAAATTAAAGCAAGATGTTCTGTTATTGCTACATTTTCAAAAATGTTCCATAGGGCTAGCTACGTACTTCTTACAGTTGTTAAAAAGTCTGTAAACCTAACTACCATACCTTGGTCTTTTGGTTTGGAATATTGCCAAATTTCCTAAAGAAATGCTTTGCATACTAGATTGATTGTGGCTGTTTGCAATGAAGTCAGGTATATTAACTTTTCAGCCAGAAAAAAATGAATAAAAAATCAATCTTTTTCATACCACAATTAACACACTAAATAGTAAAATTATGCCTGAAAACATTGGGTTGATATTGTTTACTAGGTTGGTGTCACTTTGAAGAGAAAGATCTAACATTGACAACATTTTTTTATTTTTATTTCATCAGACAACACATCCTGCTCTAAGTAATATCCATATTTAGTGGTAGCGTTCAGCTGAATGTTAATACCAGATGATGGTGGATAGGGCCACTGCCATTACCTGTGTTGTCACTTTCTCTCCACCCCCATTCCCTCTGGTTACTAGAGACAGCGTCTGCTACCTGAAATTATTGGTTCACTTTTTTCTGCTGCCTTATCTATAGAACTTGGTAGTTGATTTCAAGTGATACTGAGGTTACCATGGGAATGATGGATGGGGGCTGATCCATTCTCTAAGATGCTACCCTAGTTGGATGGTTTCTAGAACCTCTAGCAATATAATCAATGTTTCTGACATTCATTGTTCCTTTACCTCTTTCTTTGAATGAATATTTTATATTTTCCTTACTTTCCAGATGATACTGCTGTTGCTATGGAAAGAGGTGGATGGGGGGGGGGGGGTGATGGTGACAGCTGTATTCTTTAAAGCTGGAATATGAGTTGTACTGGCAATCGCCTGGTCATCTACCTTTGTTCTTTGTCAGTGTTTCAGGGAAGAGAAACGGTAAAACATCACCAGTCACGAAATATAAAAGAGAACTATGCACTCATCTCTGAGACAGTTGAATATAAAAGTTGTCATGACATTTTTGTTGACCCTCCAAAATTCAGACCCTCCAAAAAAGCATAGCAGTCAATCACTGTTACCCTCACCAGTGGGAATGGATGTGAATATTCATTCATGGAAAAATGTAGAGACTATGACATATTCCCAGAAATTTGAATTTCACTGACAATTTTCGGTTCATATTCCAACTTTAGGATAGTACCCTTCATGGCCACTAGAAACTCTGTCAGTATGTTTCGATGGACTGACTGACATCATCCTGTCACCACATCGAAAGACCGACATACCGTCCCTGCATTTTGATTCTTCATGATAATGAGTTTACTACTGAGGGGGGGGGGGGAAGGGAGGGGGTTAGTCTGCGGTCTAAAATGATACCTTAATGGTTACCAGAGACAGCTCCGGCTACCCACAATAACAAACGCTCCTTTGTCCCCTTTTTAATCCCTTCCTGCAGACCGTAATTGCCTTACTTATGTTGATACCGGGTGATTTTGACACTCTCGTCAACTACTTCAGTTTTGCCACGTGGATATCTTACGGAGGCACCGTCACCGGACTTCTCGTTCTTCGATACACCCATCCAGAGTGGGAAAGACCATTTAAGGTAAAAATGCAATCCCAAGACAATCAGACTCAAAATTTTACCTTTTATTCGCAATACTTGAAGTGGCAGATGATTTTTGGTGGATTATGTAATTTGTGCTTGTGTCTGTTCTCACAATATCTCCATTGCTGGTGCTGTTGTTTTAAGTGAAAATGAAGTTGTGATACGTTGTAAATATTATTCATCTTTAAAGAGGCTCGTTGAGTTGTTTCATGAAACTCACTAAATTTTCCTAAACCTGTCAAGTTTTCTTCAAACACCAATGACAAATGGTCAAACTAAGAGAATCCCCTTGTGTCACATACAAAGGAATATTAATGAGTGAGTAATGCATTTTGCTTTTTGAAAATTCATGACCAGACACTTTTCACATTAGAAGTAATAATTCATATGCCTAGAGCCAGTACAAGTCTTGGTCAAAAATTCAAAAAGTTTGACAGTTTTCATAGCTATTGGATGTGAAACTTGACTAATTATGCTAATTATAAGCATTGACATATGTTTATACCCTTCAAAAAAATCTCACAAATTGATCAATAACTCAGTGAGCCCCTTTAAGGTAAGTGATGATTTTTCACCAGTCCTCATTTTTAGGAGTAGTTATTTATCTGGAAATGTTTGTTTTTACCAAGTGCTCTGCAAATCAAAACATGTTTTTAACTTAAATGGCCATTTGAACCAACCAAGTCGCTGTTCAGCATTGAAAACTTATCAAACTTCACTTGCAAAGGCAAAAGTCCACCCTCAGGCCCAAGTGTGGACGTTGGGGTGTGACTGGCAAAGAACAGGAGCTATCGCCCATGTCCTTCCAAATAGTTGCTTCATTGATATCATTGCATACATAGTTTGATTGAGTACCATCCTTTCCACCCCCTTCCGGGAATGTCTTGTCCATGATGAATTTGCTCCTGTTAATACGTCAGACCTCCTCCCCTTGACGATTAAATGGTTTTGCCTATCGTCTTGACAACTACCGTCCCCTGCCGTGGTATGAAATACCGTTCAAGAAAAGCTTTAGGCATTTGATGTCCAGTTGATGATTCTATTGTATGCTACTTGAGTTTGGATAGAGTCACCGTGAGGTGATGAAGATGGCCTAAAGCGACAATGTTGGCGACAAGATGTACCAAAATGTGGCATGAAAAACTGATTTTCAGTGGATTCGATTTCGACATGTGGTCACTTTTTTTTTAAATTTTATCTGATTTGATTTATTTGCCCCCTCACAAATTCAAATAAAATACAACTGATATGATTAATTAATTGATCTTCTTTCAGGCTCCAATATTCCTACCAATTATCTTCCTGATCGCATCTCTGTACCTTCTGATTGCCCCAATCATCAACGAGCCTGCCGTGGAGTTTGTGTTTGCTCTTCTTTTCATCCTCGCTGGACTCCTCTTTTACTTTCCGTTTATTCACTTCGGGATCCACCTCAAGTGCATGGGTGAGTCGACGTCTTTTGTGCAGATTTCACTGGAAGTGAGTGACAGTGATTGTGTGATTTGGGTCAGGTAATGGCACAGAAGGGTTTAGGAGGAGGTAAAACTGAATTGAAGATAGTATTTAATTGGAACGGTAAATGTTAGTTCAGTCATGTATAGCAAGCAGAGAGACAGAATGCAGAAGGGGTACAGAGTGTGGTAAGTTTGGGTGAGTGGATTAAATGGAGTTAAATGGGGTTACCATTTTTCCCCAACCTCACGCTCACAACAAGTAAGTGTGTGTGTGATCATTTCATTAAATGGAACTACTTGGAAACTTCTCTGTTTTCAGGTTTAGGTTGAACAGCCTAGTTAGGTTGAAAGTATAGCCTACCCAGTGTAATGTTTGGTGTGACCACTTTGCCATTGTTCATCGATTGTGTGGGGTAATTGTGGGGTTAAAGGAACATCCCCATGACAAGATGTTCATAAAAGGAGGAGCATATGTTTTTGCTGCTTGCTCTTTTCAATCCCCCCATGAGAACATCTTCAAAACTCAAGACATTTGATGTTTGAATGAAGACTGTTCTTGCTCAAGAAAGATCTGCTGTTGCCTCAAGGTTACAAAGTGCAACATTGGCAAACTACTGCCAAAAGCCTTTTTTGTTCTTTGAATTGAAGTGCTTGTTTGATCTTGAAATCTGAATTTGACACTGAGTAAAAAATAAGATTTGGATTATCTGTAGATTGAGCTGAACATGTTGTGCATTTAAATGTCTCAGCTCTCTTACTAGTGAAATGTTTCTTTCAAGTCAGCTGAGATTAAAATGAAATACAAAAGATGTTCAATCAGTTGGTCCGTTATGACATCATACATTTCCCATAGTGCAATGCAATACAATGAGCCAGTTATTTCAATTCTATCCCTTTCTCTTCCCTCTGCAGATTCTGTGACTTTGTTTCTACAGAAGCTTTTCAAAGTTGCACCGTCATCTACTAAGTTAGAGTGACTCCGTCGATCGCGATTTTCGATGCCCATTTGGTTGATTCTGAAATGAGTGGTACCAGTCTTAGGGAACCGCAAAGTTTTTATTTATACCTAAGTTGCTGGATATTTTAGGAAACACTCCTATTTTACTGTTTGCAAACACATTTCTTTTGCTTTTTTTCTATGTCCTTCAGTTTATCCCCCTTTTCTTGGTCATGAAGGTATAAGCATGTTTTAAACTTTTACTCCCCATGTTGCGTGGGAGAATAGTCAATTGTTAATGTAACATACTGTTGCTCGTGTGAAGCCAGGATTATGTTTTCAAAGAATTCAACATTCTCACCTAGAAGTGCAGTATGACATTTTGATGGTGTTTGTTTCTGGAAGGGCCGTCTGTATTTATTTTTCAAGTCAGTAATCATGTTGCTCGAACACTTTTTTCACCTCATTACTGTTTTGCGAGTGGTTAATCAGGGTCTTCCTACTGAGGGGGGGGCAACCAGGTACTGGTCTGAGGACCTATTACTTTATGGAAGCAATTTTAGTGAAAACCGAGAAAAAGTATTCCTACAGCATTTTTTTTCTTTTTTTTTCAATTCTACATACTTTTGCACAAATCATTTACTAGATAAAGGTATATCTTGTGTGCAAACACAATTGTGCTGCATTTTCTTACCTGACATTGAGGCTTTGTCAGCTAATTCATTAAACAGAATATAGGAACAGTTATGATTCCAAGAAGCTTTCAGTTTTAGTTGATAATTTTTTTCCTGTAAGAGAACTGCTCTCTACATTTCCAGGATGTGAATTTGACTAAGATGAAGAGGCATCTTATTCGGTAGCGAAATCTGTCTCGAATATCGATAGACGCAAGCAGTACTGTTTTCTCTTCTGTTATCTTCCGTCACTCTCTCTCCTTCTTCTGGTTCGTTTGCCTCCTCCCTCGTATGCAATTAGTCCTCGTTTTGTTGACTCCATTGGAAAACTTCTACCTCTTTGTTGATACAGAGCACTGCTTGTTTCATTGCACATTCGTGAAATTTTGCTGTGACCAAAAAAGAAACAAAATCTCTACTTTCAAAATTAAAGTATTTATATCAAGAGCTGATGTGACAAGACACAGAATGTTGGTTCATGAATACTGTGTTTCTCTGCTTGTTTGTTTGCAAAATTCAAATTAAATGGATCAGTGCTTGGACCTGTTTTTGTGTTTGTTGGAACTCACATCTATTGGGACCATCATTTTATGGTTATTCATAATTTGTGACTTTACCAAAAAAAAAAAGACAGCTTTTGAGTGAGATAGTCCTGTGGTTAGCATCATTAATTGAGCTCTAATCCTGGCATTATTTCAAAGCTTACTTTCTCAGAACAGCTCATTTTTGTTTTTTCTTTGATCTCAGCTAATACAGCACGGTTGGTAGCTTTAACTAGGTCAAATGTTGTAAGTGTCTGTAAATTTAGAGCATTCAGTCTGTAAGATAACCCCCCTCCCCCAAACCCTCAAGGTTACCTGAATGATGATCCACATTGGTTGATGGCCAAATACCAGAGAACAATATGTGGACAGATTTTATGTCTGTGACCGCAATGAGAATTTTAGGACCATCCTCTTCATCCTGGTTACAGGCCACTGGAGCAACCTCTCCCTCTCTCTCTCTCTCTTTCATCAACCTCTCGTCAGTGGTATGTTACATAGCTCACTGATGTGGAAAGTGGTCACTCTGATCAGTTTTAGTAGCTACTTTGGTTGACACGTCATTGCCTCTGTCACCAAACACAAACATTTTCAGGGTTCCTGTCACAGTGGAAGTGCCACAGTTGATGTCTGCAAACTTGAAAAGCTATTATTTTCCTTCAAACCATCGGCGTTCAGTGAACAGAGAATGTTTTTGCTCTACCGAGAGTACTGCGTGAACCAATCATGACATGAGAAGACTTGTAGGGGGTAACCTCCGATGAAAGAGGCTGTCTGGTGCTTCTACTTCTCAGATTACCAGGCCATAAATGGTTGTCAGTATTAACAGGGTATTGTCGATGATCTTTGTGTATTACTTAGTTAGATTAGCATTTTAAACTAAAATTTATCGTTTCAAAAGTTAAAGGTCACATTCATAGCAGAGGAACATAAAAACTTCAGTAAGTACGCCTAACAGCACAAAACTTTGCTGCTTTCTTTCAAAGATCAAAATATGTACTCCTTATACGTATGACATTTTAATCTTTTATCAATGACTCTTCTTCATGACTTTTTATTTTCACATGTCTTTACTCAGCATGGCAGCATGTTCGTAAGGTTAGTTTAGCAACATCCAACCATTCTCAGTTTTTTGCTGTGTAGTGGATTATCATTTTTAAGGTGTGGAGACATCATGGTTTAATGTTTGAAAGCAATAACTTCTTTGTCAACCAGTATCTTTGGAAAGAGTATCAGAAGGGAAAACTTATCACTGGTAGTGGAAACATTACAAGTCTTTTTACCTAGGAGATGATAAAACAGGGTATCTCCTGCATCATATTTTGATATGAATTCTGTTATTTTACTATAAATGATTATAAGTAGTCATACGAAAGACATAAATATTCTATTTTGTCTCCTAAGTGAACCATGGACATGGTGTATCCTTTAGAGGTATTGATTACAAACATTTTTCTGGCAAATGATAAAAGTTTCGCGCCAAATTGGTGACTATTGGGTCATAATAGTTTACATGTTTGTGGTCGATTGTCAGAAGATCGACTGTAAAGCCCCTCAATTCATCTGAAATCTTTCCCACAAATTATCCTTCGTCTTTTAAAGTGATTGAAAAATACAAGCAATGAAAGTGATACTTTCAAATGTCTGTTGGATATATATGCTATGTATTATTCAAATGAAAGGGAAAAAAAGTTGATCTGACATTGTTGTGCGGTCTTTTATAGGAGCTAATATATTGATGTCATGAAATAAGATGCCCTGCTATCGGTTGTCTGGCAGAGGATGATTTTTTCATCTTGTGTTCATAGAACATTAAACATGTTCATTCAGATGAATTGGAACTTGAGAGCTCAGCAGTTTCCACAAAATCCAAGTAAAATGGTTTTGAGTTGTAAACTTCTACTTTGTTAACCTTGATATTTATTGCTTTTGCTGTTTTTTCATTTTTTGTCACAGTAAACATGAAAAAGACCTTAGATTCTTTGGACTGGGTTGCTGTCAACTTTCGTCAGCACAAATTGAGACGGAAGTGTTGTTGGGGAAGAATCTCAACAGCTTGTTACATTTTTCTGTAAATATCAGTATTGACTGGGTCAGTGCACACGATTCACAAAATCAAACTGAGGATATTTCACAAATTTCTCCAAAACCGTTTATCGGTTTTGAGTTTCGCTTAGGAGGAAAAGCCGATGCAAGTTGGTAGCAATATTAGCAGTAGTTTAGACCTCTAACTGAATTTTGTTTACTGTTACATTTACTGTTATGTATAAATGTTTGTGCAATTAGAGTAGACATTTGCTTCTTGACTCCAAGGATACTGAAACCTCGCACAAAAAGAGCAAAAAATAAGAAAAAAAAAAAAACAAGAAAAAAAAAACGAAGAAAAGAGTGGACGAAAGCAGCGGATGAAAATTGAGTAAGTGACTACAAAATGGTAATTGAAGGAGGTGCAATGAGGGCATTATTGCATTATTAAACTGTTGCCTGCATTCCATTATGTCTGATATAGTGTGGAGTTATATATATGCACAATATATGCACATGTACTTGGACTTTTGTCCAACCCATCCTGTGTTCCTGAATGTAATTTATTTTGTACCAATCAAATATAATCACTTAATCAGAAGACTGAGGACTCTGTAAAATCTGAGCAAGTTACAAATCGTGAGTTTGAAATCACAAGGGCTATTCATTCAGGTTCTTCACACACAATCATGTAATAGATTTGGTCTTATTTTTACGTTATTCCGTGTTGCCGATGAAGGTCGTAGTGAAACATCAAACTTTGATATTCCATCATCGGGTCTTGCTCGACCAAATGTACCTCAGCGATCTAGAAACCAAAGGACTAAGTTTATTTAATTTTAGTCACGTCAGGTGTGAAGATACATTTTATGAACGTCCATATGCTTTGCTGCCCACGGTGAGGTATACAACTTTGGGCGCTATTTTGTTGAACACAAAGAACCTCTTGCCGAAATTTAGAAAGTGTTTTGTTGAAAATTTCAAATTGCTATCACAGTTCATGTCACGCTACAGCTTCTGTAGATTTGTCAAAAGAATGAGGTATCATCTTGTGGCAAATTCCTGCTGCTTTACATCATACAGATTGTGTTTTTAATTAGAATTGTGATATGAATGATAAGATCTGGTCGGTGTCCAAGCAGCCCTTGTCGCCTTTCGGGTTCAGTGTTTCTGGACAATTCAGTTTTCTAGATTGTACCCATTATTTGCAATCATCTCCAAGGCATATTCTTCAAGTATCATTTCATTAAAAAACCATGTTCATTGTTTCAGGGTTTTTCTATTTATCAGTAAGGGTGACAACTTGATAAGTATATTTCAGTGTTTTAGTCACTTGTTTTCACTTGTAAATTCAACATGAAACGTACATTACATAGAACAGTTGTGTTTCTATGTGAGTTGTCTTCTGTTTGTATGTTTCTTCCTTCTGAGAACACTCATTCAAAATATGCCTTATAACACTCTCATATTCAACTTTAGAATTGAGCTGATAAAATATATTTATGTGTTACAGATAATAGAATCAAGGTTTATTGAAATTATTTTACAAATGTTAACAGTAAAGTAAGGGAAGGTAAGGGAAGAATATTTTAGGTAACAGTTGGTTGAAGTGTTGAAGAAGTCAAAGTGGACATTGTGGTAAATTGAAGTAAATCATGTCAAAAAAACATAGAATGAGACAAAAATATTAGGACTGTTGTTTTTGTAAGAAGATAATAGCAAACCAAGCCTGTAATTATGTTTAAGTGATTCACTATTTAGATTTATGTTCCTTGTGATTTTTGGTTGTCAGTGAAATCATACTTAATGATGTATTTATCACCAAATTTTACAATGCTGTGAAAGGCTATCTCTCTGGCCTTATTCACATTTGAGATTGTACCAGGGCTTCAAGTCCTCAAGTGCGATTAATTCTCCTGTTGATGCTTGCATACTCGTACTTCAAATCCATTTGCATTTTTTCCGTTGATCACCCTTTCAGGGTTTCTTTAATGTTTGCATTCTTAATAAATATAATGTGAAAGCTTAGTGGACCTAACTGTGGCCAGAGGTGGCTCAGAATTGACTGGGCTGTCTATGTGTAAACAGCTGATTTGACCTGCTCACACCTGCCAAGTGTATTAATCCTATTAGTGTACTTACCAAGAAACTCACTTGGTCTTAAAAGTGAATGCGTTTTGTGCTTAACTAGATAATCCTCGTGGACTTAATGCGAATTAGTAAGAGTGACAAGATCTCTGTGATTCACTGAAATACACAAATACACCTTTTCCTTTTAGTCAGTTCTACATTTGTCATCGTACAAGTTACACTTACAGTATTAAAGGACGCTATGCTCTCCTCAAGGGACTAATATAAGAGATACTGCTTATTTTGTATCGGTGGAAGTGCGTTAATTTGCTCTCAATGTGACGATGACATGAAGATGTCGGGACTTTCATCGCTGCATTACACTTGAATTAGGTCCTCTATAACAGATCCTAAACATATCAAAATTTTGGTAATCTTTCATTGTAAACATTGCCTTAAAGTGGTTAAGTGCAGAACCTCTCTCTCCACCTCTCTCTCTCTCTCTCTCTCTTTGTATTTCGAGGAGTCCTGGAAATGGCTCTGTAAAGGTCGTTCGTATCTTGCCAAGTTTTTTTTAGAGAACTATGAATGGAATTTGCTCAACACTACCAGTGACTACAGTATTAATTGAAGTCAGAATTTTAATCACTTTCTCTGTGGGCAAAACATATTTCACAAAATATATATTTTAAGTGTTTCGTATTCTATACTTTATTACCAAAATGAAAACTTTCCTAGCGCACACCTTTTTCCCCTTCTGTGTGTTGTGAGCTTGATGGCAGTTTATGAGTCAAAAATATTTTAAGTGCACACACTGATGCTTGTAATGAATTTTTGTTCATGTTATTTTAATGAAATATCCTTATTTTCATCATAAATGCTGCTATTCATTTGAAATTTACTGAGGTAATTGATTTTTATTATATTTTTATTGTCAATGAAGGTATAATGATTTTAATGTTTTATTACATCCTTATAATTTGGACTTTTAGTCTCAGCTAATGTATAAGGGATTTTGTTTGCCTGAGAAAATGTTCGGACACTGCCTAATTTCAAAACCCTGGACACTTAATTCATTTTAATTCATGACACCTTTAAGTTTTTTCTTAAAAAATGGCTTAATTTAGGGCTAAGTTGATATTCCGTATTATCTACATACATGTTTCTTCTGTTTTAAGCTTTCTCTTTTTCATTGTCATGCAAACTCATCAGTCATAATAGGAGTAAGTGCTTTTAATCGGATGTAAAGATAATCATTACATATGAAGGAAGGACAGGGTGTCCATAAAAACTGTTAAGACAAAAAATAGAAAATGTATGTGAAGCTGAGAAGTATATTGAATATTTAAGGTAATGCTGCACATTTTCATCTCTCGAATGAGACCAGGACTTGTTAGACATGGTTTGGTCCAGCCAGCGTATTTTGTATGCATCATCAATTAAGGTGGCGTCCTAAGCTTAAGCAAAATTTGGCAGAAAGCTTGTAAGACTTTTGTTGGCAGAGGAAATTATTCCGAAAAAGAACAGAATCTTCTCTTACAGAAGCAAAATGGAGATTAACTGGTCAGTGAGTTTGTAAAAGTTTGTCACAACTACTTATCTCTTTTTTTTTTGGGGGGGGGGCAAAAAGTGAAACTTGATACACAGTAGGAATGAAGTGGGTCCGCTTTGTGTTTGATTTTGCCATAACCAGCCAACCATCGTTTTGACTGTGCGTGTTAGATTATTAAGAGGCTACATCTTCTGTTCAAGAACTGTTTGAATTTATCCATCGTTGTAGCTGTGCTATTTTTTTCCAGAAGGAAACAAGAACACTCGACCTGGCGACTCTGCTTTGTTGAGAAAGCTGCATCAAGTTCTTTATTTCCAGTTTTTTTTTGCCAAGGTATTACAAGCTTTTAAGTATTCGTAATTTTTGTGTAGTTTCCAGCAAACAAGAATTTTGCTTTTCTTTTTTGCTGATCATGGATACAGTTTCGTCTTAATTATTTGCATTCAAGTTTACACCGATGCACACTTCTGCTGAAACCGAAAATGTAAATAGATAAGTGTTGGTAACATGCATTAAGCCAAACTCGTTTAAGGTTAAACTTACACTGTATGAGGCAATTAGAGAGTCAGTATTATAGACCAGAATCTCTGTTGCATTGGTACCGTAGCACTTGTAGATAGGACACCACACTTTTATTTGGTACAAAGTCACTTTCAACATGCACTTCAGGAGCAACTCCACGCCGTCAATATCTCAAAAATAGGAACACAAAAAGACAGGTCTTACCAGAATGCTAAGATATCAGTTTCGCCTAGCTATATGTGAGACCAAAAAATGGTCAACTATGTTGTCTTTTTCTTTTTACTTAAAAAAAGGAAAAGTTCCTCCATGTGATTTATGTGTTGAGCAATAGTCATTTTCAAATATGTTTACAGATTCACAAAATCATGTCAGTTTTTTTTTTTTTTTTGCACGCTGTAAACCAACTCTGTTTGATGTGTTCAATTTTAGTCAGTGATTAACAGGGCAATAATTTGATCTTTTTCGGAGTGAAGCAGGGATGGGGGGGGGGGGGAAGAATAATTGTCAGTTGATATCCCTTTCATTGCCACTCGTACCTCCTGTAGACTTTGAACGGTCGTCGTCGTTGGTACAACGATTTCTGTGTGAAATATACTTCAGGTCATGCAGTGGCATTCACAGTGCGGTGTCATTCAGCGACCGTTATGGAAAACCAAAGAAGGGAACAAAAAACGTCATCAGATATACACTAGAACTATTGCTTTGAAATTCTGTCCTGTCCTCGGTAGTTTGTCCACATATCATTCTTAATTCTGTTTTACTTTTACATTTTCCTCGTTTTCCTTTGGAAGTTTGATAGAGTGACGCAAAGGGGAATAATCATATCGATCAGTGACCCCTGCAGAGGTGCAGCCAGGAGCGAGGGATTAGGTAATTAAGTTGTTGGTTGCACTGTTTTGTTAATTCTGTTTTCTGGTGTATGTTGTGAATTCATTTCAATCTCTATCTGTATTTCGGTTCTAATGTCTTCTGCAGAGGATAAACATTTAAAAGAAAAATAAATGTTAGTGTGAATCCCTCATTTTGATAGAGTTATGTTTCGTGTCACCCTGAAGTTTGTTTTGCATAATGACAGAATACTACGTAGCATTGTCTAGCCCTGCAATTGCTGATGTATAATGTTAAAACAGATGGGATAGGGGAGGGGGGGGGGGGGGTGGGGAGAGTTGGAAGAAGTGCCTTTTAACTTTAACCCGTCCATCAAACAGAAGTGAGAACACTCCATGACGGGATGATGTGAAACTAACGATTTTGGGAGGAATGGAGGGTTGCGGTGAGTTTGTCCCTTCACATATGATGGTTTCTGTTGTTTCCTGTCATAGAAATTTAAAAAAATGTCATATCCCAAAAAGTTAGAATTATTTTACATGAATGCTGATCACTTATCACTTTGTATCAAACAATAAAATACAGATTTGAACAGTGAGATGTTTTGTCATACAGCAGCTACACGTACGAGGAGAGGAAATTCGTTGCAAAATGAGGCTGGGGATGTCGCCCTCGAGATGGCGCACTTTCAGTTTACACATTTTACGAGACCGTGTTCTGTGATTTTTTTTAATTTACCGCCTTAATTCGCCAAGGAAAGAATGAATCTTTGCCGTATTTCTCCCAAGTAAGCGATGGATTTGCACACAAACAAGAAAAAAAAAAACTTTTAACTGCTAAAGTGCTGCAAACAGGTCTCTCAACTGACAGTAAAACATTTTAAATTCTAATATTCCCCTTTCGTGGAAAATTCCAATTGAATTAGCCTAAGTCTCAGTTTCCTGTTGCATAAAGGGCCTTTTTCATTTGATCTGAATTTGTGACGGCAATTTTGCGGTAGTCATTGTACGTAACCTTTGAGGGATTTATATCCGTGGATCAGTCGGAGTAAGAAAAATCACCATAGACGTTTAAAGTTTTTTCGTCACTTAGTACCATTCTTCAGGCCTGTAACTTAATTGGTTAGGGCTTTTGAACCAACACCATCGCCAGGTTTTTCATACTTCGGGTGCACAGCGCTTTTCATACTTACCGAACGTCTGAAAACATGTGACGTCAGATATTTACATATTAAAAGGTAATTTTTAATGTAATTTTAAAATGTGCATTTGTTTACTATCCTTTGTTTACGTATAACCTGATTGGTCAACGAAGCACATGAAATCACGGACACCGGAACCTGCCTAGCAGTGTAAAGTATAACCGCAGTATGAGCGAGTTGCTGTCAGCGTAGTATGAAAAACCTGGCGATAGTGTTGGTTCAAAAGCCCTAACCAACTTAATTTCTGGTACGTGATTGTCGCCCTCACTTTCGAGATATTCTACGACTGCGCAGTCAGAGAAGTGCATAGACTGATGAACAGTATAACATGTATCTTCACGTGACACATAATGTTAGGACTAAAAAGGTGTTCTCTTAAGATTTACCTATACATCTTTTCTGCTAACTATCCTGCAGATGTGTGATATGTTATTGAAAAATACATGCAGGGACAAGAAACGCTTCTAAAAATGGAACCTAGATTTCCATTTTCGAGACTTACGTATAGCCTACGCAGTTTCCTTGAAAACACAAATTTCTAGGTATTAATTAAGAAGACAATAGACGTTATGCGCCACCATTTATCAGGAAAATATGTTAGCAGAAAATTCAACCTTCTGAACAAAAACGGTTGAATAGCAAAAAAATTTCAAGTGTACACATTTGAATGGTACAAGTTCAGGTGGTCTGATTATAACTTGGATTTCAGAATATCGTGACTATTGAACCTTTTTGAAAGCATTTTCTAAATAGAGGAGTCACCAGTGTAAGTGTCCACTTCATCTAACTCAACTTGAATGTCTGCATGATCTGGATATGAAAAAAATATGCAAGTCACATGATAGGACCATCAGTTCGCGATCACATGACAGGCAGGGTAGTACTGGTGTAAGTCGTTCATATGCAGCACATGTCAATTAATGGGCCTATCGGAATTGTGTAATTCAACGGAGACGATCACTTCAATTTATAGTATGCGAATGGCTGTCCCTTGTTTCGTCAGTGCGCCACCGATTGTTTTTTTAACTTATGTTAAGTGGTACGTTCTATTGACACATCATTCCTGATACGACTGTAGAAGCTCTTGTACTGTTGTGGTCACTTCCCCTCTCCCTCAATCCTTTACGCCTTCTCCACTGTATCCTGAAATTCATTGCAATGACATCCCCTCTCCTCCTTATCTACAAACTTATATAGGTATAGGATGCAATTATAAACTCATTTTAGAGGCTTAGATGGTAAATTGTTCAAAACTTTTCAGGAGTGACGAATCATACTGTAATCCATTGAACATTGTAAGTCTGCATGTAGACAGAGAAAGAGAGAGAGATGAAATTAAAAAAAAAAAGAAGGAAGGGACGTTGGTTGGGTGTAACGACATATTGATATGCAGAATTGTGAACATGACAACAGCAACATAAGAAACATTGGAATAATAACAACAACAAGAAGGGTTGTTGAAATATTATCTGTTTGATGTCAACACAAGGTAGTTAAAGTCCGGATGCCCCTCCCTCTTTTACAGAAAACAGATTTTAATTTACAGATCAAATTCAGATATGCAACTTACATCCCCTCCCTGACTCGTCATTATGATTAATAAAAGCAATGTGAATGTGATAAATGAATATTCAGTTTTGACCGATAATCACCTCATGTTTCACTCACACACTGAATCAGTTTTAGAGTAGGTATGCAGGTTCAATATGAATATTCAGTATATATACCTACACAACATGTACGATGCGAGGATTGGCTGTACGCAATTCTCATGACGTGCGTTATGCGGCATGTTACTTCTGCTTTCTCGAGATTACAGGACCTGGCAGTAAGTCTGTGAACGATGTCATGCCGTATCATGCAGAAAATTTTTTCTCGAGAAATGAAGTGACACGAAAAGAAAACACTCCGCGGGGATCGTGAGAAAAGAACTCTTACCACACAGGCATAATTGTGATTCATGCCAAAAACACAAAAGAAAATAATAACAATAAGAGTGGGGAGAAGAAATTAAAACTATAGTATGAAAATAGGCCTACTTCATAATTACTGTTTATTTGTTATACGTTAACATCACTAGGCTGCAACAAGGCCGTCTTGCATTTTTGGTCATATTTTGATCGCAATTTGGCAAACACCACATTTGAGTATACCATGGCGTGGGTACATAAAGGGGATCTCTGACCTTAACGCGTAAATTAATGTGTATATTTGTACGCACTCAAGCTCTGACATATCCTTAGGTATAACAACATGTTAATGTGGGTAAAACGTTTATGACAATAATTTAAGTAATAAAAAGATGTATAATATTTATCGAGATCAGCTAAGCTCTTTAAAATTTCGACAAATTCTTCGAAAGGTGATAAAACCGTCGGGACTTAAGATCATTTTTGCAATTTCTATCACCGTCGTAGAAGGCGCGTTCGAGACTCCCAGAAATGTCTTACAAACCCCTTGGATTGCATTCTAAGTCTAGATGTATCATTCGACACTAATTTTAAATTACCCATCACTCTCGTAGTTGTGAAATCATTTTTTTAACGTGCAATATCAGTGTAAAATATGTGTTATCCCTCCCTACATGATACAAAAAAGAACTGGTTTTAATTTTCAAACTTCGAAAAAGAACCTTGGTAATCTTACACTATCCACATTAACACTTGTGGCGTACTGATAAGTAGATACAGGAATATTCTCAAACCCTTCTAGCGACATTTTGTTTTTTAAACAAAATCAGTTTTGTTGGTCTCCTTTCTCTTCTTGGAAACCAGTTCAGGATAGTTTTCAAACCCTCTCTCGTCACCTCCCGGTAAAAGAAGACGGTAAAAGAAGACGGCGCAACTGGTAACCGTTGGTATGAAGAGTTCTCCTGGTCAATCAACCGTCTCTAAAAGTAAAAAAAAGACAAGGATTTTAAGAGTCACTAGTAATATAACTGATGACTGATATGGCGTTAAATGAAATTCTGGATTTTTTCCACTTCCTCGAAATATCTGGAAAACAGACACACCTCAATTTAAAGGGAATGCGTCGAAATGGTAAGCAAAGGGACCTTTGATTGATACACAAGACAAAAAGAGCCTCGGTTCCTTTTTTCCAACCAAGTTGAATAAAACCGAACTGAGAGAGGAACAGACGAAGGGGAGGGGAGGGGGAGATGGGGGAATCCGCGTAGAAGGGATAACTGATACAAACACACCACTGTTTAAGTCTCCAAAGTGGATTGTGTTTCAAGAAAAAAAAAAAAGAAAAGGAAAACACAACAAGCAAGAGGAAAAGAAAACAAAAGAAAAAAAGGAGGCAAAACAAAACAAAAAGACAGAGTAAAACGGATGGAAAACAATAACATCAACTTCCTCTTTTGTATTCTCATACCACGTGACCATATGCTAAGATTTCTCTCTAAAAGGTTTAGTAGCCGGATTGTAATACTTGTCAGGGCATCGACTACAACAAACGAAGGTATGGGAAAAGGGAATTATTGTTTGTTTCATATCTGCCTCTGTGTTCATACGACAGAGTGAAAATGTGACAATTCACTGACGTTATTTGACGTTGCACTACTTTCCAAACCCACTCAAAGGGTAATGACTTATGTACTTTAGGTATGATTTATTCACTTGTTTATTTAGTTTTAAATTTCTTCATACATACACACATACATACAAACAAAACAAGGGGTATTACATGTTTCATTAAGTAAAACAGGACACCATAGAAAGAAAGGAATGTTTATTAAAGCTAATGAGCTTAAATGAGAAAATAAAGAGAACATATAACCACACCACCCAACCACCACGACAGCAAGGAAACGAAAAAAAAAAACAAGGTGCTGAATGAGATTGAATCGGAGTTCAAACAACTTGAATAAGACTAGATACACCTGACGTCACATTTCCACAGAGAGATTAAGAGGAATTAGTATCATTCGATATATCTTTCCATATTTTAAGTTGACCTTCTTTTAAAGCTTGCCCTAAGTTTAGAATATTTACATATCGATCGCAGAGAAATCGAAATAAAGTAAGTTATAATAGGGATGGGATAAGAGTGACGTCAACTTGTAAAACACACTCAGTATTCAATATACGGAACCTTCGACATGCCTCTTTGAAAGTGCATACTCCGAGTGGTAAAAGGTCTATTTATGCTAATTTGCAAGTGTTTATTATGAATGTTAACTCTTTATCAACATTTGACCATAGATCGTTTATACAAGAAATTAAACTGAATACAATAGTTGTCATTTCGCTCCTATCTCAGGAAAGGGGAGTAAATGGCTGAAATTAGGGTAAGAAATGAAGAAAATTCACTTCAGGACTACGGCACTTTAGTTCTGCCTCCTAAAAGTGTGCCAACAGCATTCATTCAAATGTGCCACAAGCATTCACTACAAATGTGTCGACAGCATTCATCTAGTGCAAAGATTTAAAATAAAGACACTGACATAAGCAGAAAAAAAATTGACCAAGAATATTTTCAGTTGACACATAATTATTGTTTTTACCCAAGAGAGGATGGGCGTGCTGAACATACCTTTAGACTCCACATTTGTGTTGGTTGATAATGACCCATTTCTGAGCTTGAAAATATTAATGAAAATTGGGGTAGGCGGTTAAACATTATCTAATTCAACGAAGCCACGCAGAACGGGATGGGACTTTTTTTTTGGGGGGGGGGGGGGGGGAACGCTTGTGCAAAACATGAGCTTGTTGTATGTAACCGTTTTGAAACACTTCCATTTTTAAAAAAAAAAAATGAAATGACATACTTTTAAGTGGTAGAATTAACATGCCTCAAGTACTAGAATTGACGTACTTCTAAATAGTAATATGACAGAATAGTGGTTCGTATTGGCAATCGCTTTAGTTTGCATTGACAACCAATACTTTTTTGTGATTTATTTGTTAATTCAGCATTTGGATTGAAAAAATAATAGAGGGACCTTATTTCTGGAGTCCATGTTATCAGTAATATCCAAGGTTTTAATTGACAGTTCGGGAGGCGTATTTCCAATGCGTCCTGTGCGAAATAAATATGCCGACCGTTCTGCTGGGGATTCCATACCCCAAGTCCCATACTCGTATACTGTGTAGAAGCAACAGGGGAAGCATGGCCAATAGAAATCTAGAATCAACGCTTTCACGCCTTTATGAACACCTTGTTTCAATTGTGTTGGTAGCCTGTTTCGTCCTACTTTTCAATGTCATGCAAAGACCACACTTGTAAAGCCCGGCTGTCTCCCAGTCCCCCCCCCCCCCTCCACTTCAGTTTAGACCTACCAGTTCTCCCTTACTCCGTCGACTAATCATCTCGCCCTCCTCTCTTTTGCTTGCTCTCCTTAGTTATCTTTCAACATCATTAATTGCCTCCCAAAAGTTTCTGCCACCACCCCCCCCCCCCCGTTAGTTACGCTACTGATTTAGACATAATTTGTTTACATTTTCTTGTATAGTACTGTTCTTCTATTTAATTTGCAATGTTTTTACTGTTTTGCTTTGTTTAGTTTACATATTTTTATATTGCTTTGTGTACCGTATGTTTACCATTTTTCATTCTTTGTTTGCTATTGTTCTTATAATTTTTTGTGATATGTATATAGACCGTTTTACTTTGTTTGAACATATATATACTGTTTAAAGTATATTTTATTTTGATATTTCCTCTACACTTTTACTCCATTAACTCTCAATTTTACAACATTTGTTTAAACTAAGGGATTCTATGAAGAACAGGCTTGGTTAATAAAGTAACCGTCTATTTTTTCGACTCGACTCATCTCGTTATTGTCTGCAGTATGCATATTCATGTTTCATTTTTATGAACAATTTAAACCATTCATCAAAACTGTAAATGTATTCCCTTTAGTAGTATGTACATCATCAGGATTCCTCGTACATTTAATGCAAATGCATAAGACGAAGGAAAAGAAGTGATTATTATAATTTTTTGTTTTGCAAAGAAACTCTTCCCATTCTCGAAGCTCGGAACTGGCTGCTTGTTCCATTGATGTAATGAAGAAAACGCCATTAGAACAGCACAATACAATTATTGAAACAAACAACAGAAAAAAAATGAAATTGCTTCAGACATGTGTGTGTGTAGTGATTTAGTCTGTGGGACGCGAAACCCCTTTAACACCAGATGTCGGCTGCTGTTGTTGTCCACACCTTTTCGGCCTACGGCAACGTCCATGTCGTCAAGTCGCTAAATGGACGGCATCGAAGGGTTTTTTCTCTCTCTCTCTCTCTTTTTCCTTCAGGGTTCTCTGCTTGTCTGTTCATTAATATAAGTGAAATTATTTCAACTAAGGAGCCATTCCATGGGGGAAGAGAAATAGTACAACGACCGCCAAAGATGAAGAGAGGAGAAAAGTGATAAAGACAGACAGGAAGAAAGGCCTAAGAAAAGAAAAAGAAGAAACAGAAGAAAAAGAATGACTACAGTCCTTCAGATGTAAACCCTTTTCTCGAAAATTTGAGTCTTGGATATATCTTTAACTGTGGCCAAACTTTTCTATCCTCTCGGACACTCCTCAAGTTGACGACAATTTTCTTTCAATTTTCTTAATACTTGGGCTGAAAATAGAAATTGATTAGAAAGGTAACTGAACAATACGTCCAAAATTTTTGTCAGACTATTGTCCTTTTTTTTTTTTTGCTCGCTTTCTTTTTCTCATGCCGCAATGCCCTTTTCAAGAGAAGGAAATGTATAAAAGCGAACATCTAAGAGACGGGAGAAAAAAACAAAAGGAATGGAAGGGTAACAACTGCCTGTCGTTATGAAGACTGTCCTATTAACCTGCTCGGGGATGTATTTATTTGGATGAGGAACACACGCGATGGCCCGCAGCTAGAGCAATTAGCAAAGTTTACCTCAAATTGAAATCAGAAATAATTGACACCGTCGTCCTCTGTTGACATTATGTAAGATTGAAAGGAAAAGACCTTTATTTTTGGTTTGCTGTCCTCACCTTGAGTGTGAAAACCTGACAGTGACTGGTTGAAGTACAAAACAATGACCAGAGTCATTACAATTTGAATGCTGAGTTAAGTTCATACAGAGGAGTGGTTTTTCAATCCTTTTTGGCTCTTACTACTTGTAAATGAGTCAAACTTTAAAACAAAGTAGAAGTTACTCATTTGCAACAAAAATTCGTGATATTCGTTACAAAAAGAAGAAGAAGAAGAAAGAGAGAGAGAGAGAAAAAGATGGACATGACACGAAAAAGAAAATGACCGAAACATTTGTACATGTACCAGTTCTGCGAATTCGTATGTGCTCAATGACTAAATTTCTATATAGATCACACGATATAGTCTTACTAGTTTTTAAGTAGACTGGCGATATGTGGTGTCGATATATGGTGAGAAAGCTTTGGGGCCCGTTTGATCCTAATTATATGCAGTGTCGCGATAGCTCTTTGGTAAAACAAACAACAAAAATACAACGCAATGTCTCATGACATGTACTAGTAAACAATATTAGAGCGACAGCGTAACTTCTTCCAACTTCAGTTTCTTCACCCCCATTCACCACCTCTTACCAGCACATTTCCGTCCTCATTCCCTTTGTTTGCCTCTTGCCTATTATTTCGAATGGTATTATTCCAAACTGTCATTACTTCGAATGTGAAATACCGGTTTACGTTATTTTTCCGAATGGTCACTCGTCAGAAGGGTTGTTCAGTGCCAAAGGTTGTTGTTCCGAAATAAACAAAAAGGAGCGTTTTCCGAAACGTAATTTTCTTAAGGGTCTTCTTTATTCCGAAGTGTCGTTATTCCAAATCATTTTTCCAAAGGGTCATTTTCCCGAACGGTCGTTATTTCGAATTAAAGGTAAGGGTCACTGTTCTGTTCCATTTGGACCCTTCAGAAGACTCTTATGGTTGAAACGGAATAGCGACCCTTCGAAGTAATGAACGGACCCCTTCCCCTCATTGGATGGAATGACAGTTAAGCAGTTGTCGTGAAGTGAGGGTGCCTCGAATGGGGAAGATGGACCAGCAACAAAGTGAAAATGCAAAAATCTTTTTTTTCTCTCTCTCTCTCTCGTTCGGTAACGATAATAGTAATATCATCAATTTGATGGTAAACTATCCGGCAGTATGCATTATCTTTAAACGCAGTCATATAAATCAGTTCTACAACGGTTAGATTTTTTTTTATGGTACAGATAGGATGATTCCGATCAATTTACCCATCTGTATTTATTGCTTTGTGGCATGTTGGTTGGTTTTGTTGGTTAGGTCAGATACACATTCAAACACCATTCGCCAGTGAGAGTTGCCCCTTAGCGGGCCAGACCCAAGTGAGTCTGAAAGATGGAGTAGTCCCATAAATATTCAGTACTGACACTTCACATTTTGCAAGTTTGGTTTTGCTTCAAAATATTTCTGAATGAAAAAGATACAAGTGGTAAATACGCCTTTATACGAGTATGAAAACCTTGACTCATATTTCTTGCGTCACAACTCAATAACAGCTCCATTTAGATATGTCATAATTTGGCAATCTGTGAATAGATTCAAGAGACTGCATCTTTTACAACAAAAACGAAGAAACGTATAGCTACGACTGTCCAATAAATCTGGTCTTGGGAACGATGGAGGTAAAGGAATTAGGAGGGGGTACGTGAGTGGTGGGGTGGGTGAAGCCTCGAGGAAGTGTAATGTTTTCTTTGGCTTTTCCAAATCAATCAAGACAGCCATTGTCATACCGAGTAGGGATGAGGCTGGGACAATGGCATATCTATTGCATCTACCTTGTGGTGTGAGAAAGCCTTTCTAAAGCGTACCACGAATTCAATTACGTCACAGTGATTTTACGTCACAATGATTCGTGCCAAGTACTAATTCTGAGAGCCGAAGTCACTTCAAAGGAGTTCGTTCGATTATCATTTTAAAGTAGGCCTACTCGATGTGAATCACGGTCCTAAATCCATGTTTATTTGCATGTGGTTGACGTCACGATGGTAATTACCATACAATAGTGTATTAAAGGCTATAAGTTACAGAGCTGATTCACTGGTCATATATCTGTATATTGTTGCGATATGTCATAGTGAAGAAGAATAGCCTGGTGTTGTTATTAACAAACATGTTGGAAATAAGAATACATGAAGTCATATCGTTCTTAACTCATGTCTTATCACACAGGTTGTTCCATGGTTAGAATTTGACTGAAAAAAAGATACGTACACTTTATCAAAGTTTCCCGCCTCTTTGTGATGATATTGTCTTCACAGAAAATGTCAAGCGAATGAGATGACGTCATAGCTCGTCTCCCATCAGTAATAACGTATCTTTCAAAACCACTCAAAGTTTGTTCTATCCTGAACTTCACTTTCATGTTTGAATTCATGGAGTGTTGTCATAAAATCTCTGAAGATTTCGTTTACTCTTCATATTCCGCTACAACTCGTAGTTGACTAGAGTTCGCTTTCAAGTATCAAAGACCAGACTTTGGAGGGACTTTGGAGGGAACGTAGGAGTTGTTGTTGGGGGTAATCGGGGGGGGGGGTGGGGTCAATTCGGGGGGTGGAGAAGTGCCAACGATATCAATGATAAGGACCTACACCAATCGGGCTCTATCTGCTTGTTCGTTAACTTTACTTGTCTGGACTCATCGTCATAGATTAGACCATCGGGCCAAAGCTAAAACCTGAAGCTACGCAGACCTAGACTTATCATCTAAACCACAATTATCTCGAGGTGAATGTTAGCCTACACATCGGACCTGTATTACTCATTCACCAGCTCTGACCAGAGATATGCCACTCTGCATCTCCCAGCCTCTGACTGCCTCATACCTTGCAGTGGAAGGTTAGGTGAATGGTGGACTGACAGATTACGTAATAATTGACGTTCCGTCGAGAAATTAAAACTGATTTGACATTTCAATGAAATCAACGGTGATAGTTAAGTTACCTACTGCAAAGACTATATGGGAGAACGTTGTCGCCTATCAGGTCTCATCGAGAGCCTACCAATTCCACGATATCGGGAAAATCGCTTCCAAAACAAGTAAATTCCTTTCGAGAAAGCTGATCCAAAGTAGGGGAGGGAAGCTGGCCCTTAGGTCACCATTGACCATGATAGGGTAGGTTACTCACACGATAATGACGCCCGGGGGAAGGGTTATTTTCTACTGTGGTTAGGCAGGAAGGACACACGACCAGGGGTCCTCCACCAGATACCCCGAGGGTCGCGTAAAGTCGGTTTAGATGACACCGTAAGCAGAAGTTGAAAAGAGAGGAAACCGTGGAGTTGATAATTCAGGTTGGTTTGGAATTACCAGAACTGGAAACGTGATGGGATAACAGGGTTAGAAATACTCGAATCTGGTATGTCAAGACCTCGGCAGGGTACAATTACCTAATTAACCAGTCATCATCAAGTCAAGCTGTGAGTACGGTGATAAAAAAAAAAAAACTAGGGAAAAACTGGAAATTGAAGTTTTATTTCAATAAGAAAAGACATTTTGAAAGAAAGATTAAGAGAGATGAAAAAAAAGTGAGGGGGAATAAACAAGGGGAATAACGTCGTTTACAGGTTTTTCTGGCCTGCGTGGCGGTCTCCGAATCATCCTGAACAGTTAGAGTATTTCAAATGTGTAACACGTTTGCTGAAACCCATGAACTGTCCAGCGATGGTCTTGTTCACCTTTATACCGTTTAATGTGATCCAGGGAACCTTACTGATGCGTCACTACGCCCATTGTGTGTGTGAATCATCGACCTGTTCGAGGTCGTTAAGATTTTTCTCGGGTTTTCTTAGTTCCTTGAAATTAAAGCAGCACATAGAGACACAGTTTTGTCTCATTTTTATAGGCAAGCATGATATTCAGAATACTGACATTCCTGAGGTGAACATGGTGTTAAAGGAGTCTTGAACCCACCGTGTTTGTCTTACACAATCAGTTTGGATCCAGAAATTTGTGAAGGGGGTTGAGGGCGTGACTATGTAAATTTGTACTAATGGAAGCCCAGGTTGTTAGGGGGGCATAGGGTGAGGAATGGCGCAATAATTGACAAAATGTTTGTCAGCTTTCATTGCCAAAAATAGGACCCTATATTGGACGATTGTCACCTATTTTTGTCCCCAGAAATCAGATAAACATTTTGTTCTAATCTGGGAATTTCTGTCACATCTCTCCATAAATTTCAGAGTTTTTTACGCATAGCCTTTAATTCTTCCTTTTTAAAGGAAAATTTAATAGTCAGTTTCTTCTAAACTGCCCCTGTATAAATGAGTTTCACAGCCGGTGGGAAGGGGAGGGGTGGAAAGTCACTCAGGCTACCCCCTGTATCCTCCCCTGACAATTTTATAGGTAACAGAGAACAAGGTATCCAAACCAATTATGTAAGAAAAGTATTGAAACTTAAAGGGCTGCCTTTCTTTTTGTTTCTATAGAACAAGATAAAGTAGTGTCTGTTAATAACAGAAACTACGTTCTATATTTTTCAGATTTTAAAGGGAAATAGGGCGTTTAGAATACACCAACATGACATTCAAAAGAAAATAGCGGTAATCATTATTAAACCATTCAGTCTCATCAATAAACATCTACCAAAGCTTCATCTCCTCAAAACATTATGCATGTGATGGGTAATGGAAGATGCATCATTTGAATTTTGAAACGTTTGGGTGAACAAATTAGTGTTGAGCAACAAATAACTGAATTTCTATCTGTGAGGAGCTTATTTCTTGAAAAGGGGGCTTCTGTCCTTCCTTATTTTCAATAATCTATCATTCTATATCCACAAACATTGATTTCAAAAATATGGATGTTTTCTCTGAAACAAACTCCCTATTTCCCTTTAAGATGCGCCAAAGTCAATCAAATTTGAAAGTATGGAATGTTTTAATGCTTTATGTTGTATCATTCACAATTGTTGGCAACAATTCTACCACTGAAAAAATGAATGAAAAGGACAAAGGACATATTTTAAACGGAATGGTGCCTTCACGAATTTCAAACATTACACAATCACGCTAGTCAGTGTAAGAAGACACCGATGTAGTGTCTATCTATCTATCTATCTATCTATCTATCTATCTATCTATCTATCTATCTATCTATCTATCTATCTATCTATCTATCTATCTATCTATCTATCTATCTATCTATCTATCTATCTATCTATCTATCTATCTATCTATCTATCTATCTATCTATCTATCTATCTATCTATCTATCTATCTATCTATCTATCTATCTATCTATCTATCTATCTATCTATCTATCTATCTATCTATCTATCTATCTATCTATCTATCTATCTATCAATCCATCCATCCATCCATCCATCCATCCATCCATCCATCCATCCATCCATCCATCCATCCATCCATCCATCCATCCATCCATCCATCCATCCATCCATCCATCCATCCATCTATCTATCTATCTATCTATCTATCTATCTATCTATCTATCTATCTATCTATCTATCTATCTATCTATCTATCTATCTATCTATCTATCTATCTATCTATCTATCTAACTATCTGTATATATATATATATAGATATAGATGTAGATATATATATATAGATGTAGATATATATATATATATATATATATATATATGTATATATGAATACAAAGACTTTTCCTATGATATGACCTCCTCTATAGAAATCGGCAGATTTGTTCTTTGTCCAAAACTTGAAGAAGATTTCACTCAAGAAGGAAATAAGAATTGCAAGATTTCCTTCTCATATCCAGGACAAGGAAAAGGGGGAATGATTGAAGTCAGGTAAACGTTCCACGGAATATGATGACCACAAGAAGGAAGTGAATATTGTCGTAGCTGGAAACAAAGTGAAAGCTAATCACTTCGTTTTCAGTTTGAATCATTAAATAATTTCACTCATGGAATGGTACGACAGGGATGTTCCATTGACTGATGACGCCTTTTTATACCTTAGTTGTTAATGTTACTCTCTCACTCGTTATTGTTTTTAATCGTACCCGGAAAGTTCAGAAGTTGTTAAATGATATAAAAGAAAATAAACGTCGAAGTTTGAATTTATGCTGTCATCACTGCCTCCAGGAGAAGAAAAGAAAACAACATAGCCCGAAAACGGATAATAATGTTACTATATAGTCTTATCGATGCTAACAAAAACAGATGTATATACACATAAACAAGCCAATTTTGAATAAGCGTGTAGAACAAGCTTCAGGTAACATTATTTAAACAAAAACGAAGGCTACCTCACTGTTGCTTTCTAGGGAGATTTGGAGATCACTTATTTAGACAATAATAACATCTTTATATTATATTAATATTGGTATCGTATGTTACGAGACTTACAGGTCGTGTGACAATGGCATCATGCATTTAGAAAACAGCTGACTTTACACAAAAGATGCAGCTTGACACCCGGAGTGAAAATCCGTTGGAATCGCGTTTCTATCTATTACCGTTTTTGAAATATGGCTTTTCAACTTTTGATGAAAAAGCAAATATGATTACGTGGAGTGTTTCACTGCGTCGGATTTATTTTGTTAGGCGTATATATATCATCCCTTGATTACTTCATTACTGAGTTTTGACATTTGTAAGTGATATCAGTTTTAGTAGAGAGGACAATACATGATTTCAAAACAAAACCCTCCGGTTACATAAAATTCTCAATTGTCCTTGATATTAAGGGTTGAGTAAACAGAGGATACCATTGAGCATATCGTGTGAGTCCCTTTCTTGCATTCATAAATTTGAATACTTAGCTAATGTTTATTCATGACGCATGTGTAAGACAGGAATTTGTAAAATTGTCACTAGTAGAGTTTTGATGGAATTTTGTGTCCATTTCCAAAATTTTGAATGATTAATAAAGCCAATATTCCAAAATATCATTTTCATGTCACACAACCTGTGACAAAAACGCTAATAATGCCACAATTTCAATGATTTGAACAAAATAGATGAATGGTAAACAAATAGTGAATGGTTTTGTTCTGTATATGCATGCTCAAATTGTCATAGGTAACTTACTCGTGCACGTATAAACACGAGATCTGCGTACACCGAATACAAAGACAAGTAGGTCACCGTGACATGTCACAAAAATGTCCATAACGTTCAGGACTAGATGACTAAAACGTTGTCTTCAAGGAAAATATTGTGTTTATTTTACAGAAATATGATATTTTTAAAAGCAATATTCATGGGCACAGAAAGACAGATTTATTCAAAGAAAGGCAGGACGTAGTTTTTTCGTGACTTGTTGCAGAAGAATAATTTGTTCGTCCAAACTAGAAAAAGGTCTAATGATGTATCTTTCGTGCTTCATCACAATGGTAAGGTTTTTGTGATGATCAAAGTTTTTTAAGTTTTGAAATCGTCACAAAGACGATCAGGTAACTGCCAACTAACAGCATGTTAAGTTGTATTGTATATTTTAATGGTATGGTTGTCATGACAGGGATATATGGAAATATCCTGCACATGCAAAATAATGTCAAATTATGGAATGAGCCAAAACATTTATGTCACATCATGGAATGAGTCAAAAATATGTGAATGTCAAATTCTGTATTTAGTCAAAACATTTGAATGTCAAATGATGGAATGAATCAAAGCATGTGAAGGTCAAATCAAGGAATAAGTCAAAGCATGTGAATGTCAAATCATGGAATGAATGAAAGCATGAGAATGTCAAATCATGAAATGAATCCAAGCATGTGAATTTGAAGTCATGGAATGAGACAAAACAATTGAATGTCAAATCAAGGAATAAATCAAAGCATCTGAATGTCAAATCATGGATTAAGTCAAAACATTTTAATGTCAAATCATACATGTAAATGTCAAATCATGAAATGAGTCAAAGCATGGGAATGTCAAAACAAGGAATAAGACAAAACAAGTGAATGTCAAGTCATGGACTGAAGCAAAACAAGTCTGTCAAATCATAGAATGAGTGGAAGCATGGGAATGTCAAATCATGGAATGAGTCAATAGCCTACATGTGAATGTCAAATTATGAAATGAGTCATGTGCATTTCAAATCATGGAATGAGTCATGTGCATTTCAAATCATGGAATGAGTCAAAACATGTGAATGTCAAATCATAGAACTTTTGACAAAACACGTGCTCTCTTCACCTCTTGCCGTCGAATATCAGCATGAAAAATACACACGACCTTTAAAGACGCAGGAGAAAACGAAACAGCTCACTATACCTATTTAATCTGTAAAAAATATTGTTAATGAACTATTACGGTTTCAATACGGCTATGTCCGGATTGACGGACGTGTGTATGTGCAAAAGAGGTTTTGACTAGCCAAAATAAACAAACATGAAAAAGAAGTAAGTCCTATGAAAACAAGCTCGAGGTACGCATCTCGGTATTCAACTTATTTTGTCAGGAGGGAATTTCCTATGGCAAGTGCTAAAAAAAAAAAAAAACACGTGAGGTTACCCCTCCCCTCCTTTCACTCTTCTTTATGGGGTAGTCAAAAAGACACTGCACCCTGTTCCATTTTTGCACTGTTTTCACCCTGAGTTTCTGTCATTATAGCTTAGGCATCAAGTTTCTGACATCAGGCCGTGGCCACAATTTGTTCGGTGATTGTGATACATCCAGCATATGACATTAAGAGTCTATACATTAACGTATAAGCACATAGACCAATGAACAACGCACATTCATTTTTTGGGGGGATTAAATTTGCAAGTTGGTGTTCGTGTGATTACAGTGTTTTCAATGCATAGGTTATAGTATATGGCGCTATAGTTCAAATGTAGTGTGCCCTGAACAGTGGTGGCATTGTTTCACTGTATTTTAACACTAACTTATATATCATGTAGTGATAGTGATAGTATTAATACAATGTACTTCGGTTTATACCCGTGTGTATCACTCTACAGTCTATAGTGCTAGAGTTTAAATTGTGCACTGTAGGCCTACATGGCAATAGCGCACCTCGTTTTGGCACAATATACTGATTTGGCAACATAGTACCCGCACGCAGTGGATTCATTTGTATTTCAGTTTGCTTGTATGTACATTACCCTCTGCATTTCATCATTATAGGTGCCGCAACATGTAAATTGCATTCGTGTGTGTGTGTATTGTAAACAGTGTATGAACACTATACTTTGACATTAGTATTTACACATACTTTGCACTACATGATCACTCTTTCTTAGACAGCAAGTCCATTGCAGTGGCTTGTCATGATCATTAGATATAGCAGCAAGAAATTCACCTTAATTTAACGGTTGCCAGTCAGTCATCTACATACTTTGGGGCCTACACTACAAGTGTCAACATTGTAAGCTGTGAGGTTTTACAACAGTAACATTAGCAACGAGCAATTTTGTGTTTAGTGTTCATATGACACCTGGTAACCTACATTGCATGAGTTTACACATATGCTTTACTGTCTTTGCATATACATTGTACGGTGACCACTGGAACACTATAGCCTTTACAACATGCATTATTGACTTAAGTGTTTACATTGTATCGACTGTAAATAACATTAGTCTGTAAAAACTTTGCAAGTGTTTACATTGTTCATAATAGGCGTGACCACTGCAGTTGAAATAGGGTATTTTCAATGTTAACTTGTATTCTCTATATGGCATTAGTTGCAAGTCTTCAACTTCTGTGTGACATCACTACTTTAACACGTTAGTGCTGAAGTATAGTATTGTATGTATACAAAAGATAATAGATTGCAAGTAATTTAGTCTGCCGTTTTGACCAGAAGCTTTGTCTTTTAATGTTTGTGTTGTAATCAGTATTGTAAAATTTGTGTATGGCCAATAGAGAATGTATGTACTATTTTAGTGTTTAAACTGTATTGTGTAAAGGCCTATGACACAAGCTAGCAGGCTTTTCGTCCGTGTGTATGACCACCAACTTTGGCATGGTATTGTAATGTTTATCAGTATTGCGTTCTGTAGGCCTACATGACACTAGTATGCAAGTGTTGTAGTCAACGTATGACCACCAGGGATAGTATGTATTTTAATGTTTAAACGGCATTGTTTATAGAAGGCTAATGCACTAGTGTACATATAGTCCCGGTGTGACAGACCACTAGCTTTGGCACGTAGCCTAGTGTAATGTTTATATTGTATTCTGTACTGTCTCACTTTTTTTATCAATTCACTGGTGCTCACATGGAAATCCTTATAAGTAACTTTGACGTTCTCACGCGGCGCATAACTTGATTACACGTTTAACACATAGATATACACAGTTTTCACGTTGTACTTTGGGTACGGCATTTTAGTGCAATACTAACTTGTTTATTTCAAGTGCCCTTGTTATGCCACCAAATGCATTTATCACACGTATTAAATCAATATGTTAATGTCAATATAAAATGTAAGTCCAATGTAAGTGCAAGCAAAGAAAAAGCACATTGCTAAAGTGTGATGGAAATTTTTAAAGCAAACAAAAGAACTTACTATACGTCACGTTTTCTTGAAGTTTTATCCACACATTACCCCCAACAAATGGTATGTATTATCACCTTCGAATTAAAATGATACTCACATAATTGAATTTCTTCTCAGACAGGCTAGCCGGTAGTGTGGGATGTATAATCCACAGAGTCTGAACATGATTTCTATGGATGGACTTATTTACATGAGAACAACTTGGCAGAATTTCCTAAAAGTTTTCCTGCAAATAATTGTTTTGTCTGCACACGGAATAATGATTGTTCAAATCGTGACAGTGGAAGTAAAAAGTAAATTGTCACACAGGCGTTGAAATGAGATATTTGGTTGTTATCAATTATAGGCCTATACAATTTCCTAGTTTTGTAAATACCATATTTTTATTTCACGGTATTGATTCTCCACGGTAAGAATTTTATTACTTTTTATTGTCATTTTACTGTCAACCTTTTCCTTCCTAAGCACAAGACGACTCATTAAAATCTTATTGTCTTGTTTTGTGAAATAACAAAGAAGCAAAATGATTAGTTTGTGTTAGATGCCAAAGTAGTGTTAATTATGTTATGAATGGAATTTAGAGCGTTGCGTTTTTGTAGCAAATAAAACCTTAATCGTTGCTTTTGTTTTTGGTATACAGAGAAAAAATCTAAAACGTTTCTTTGAAAAAAAAATAATAATTTGTGGACATGAGTGGCAACACCACTGTCCATGGATAATTGAAACCGCAATTGAAGGCATGAACATGTAGCAGCCTGGAGCTGTTACTCTAAATTATAGCCCCTCCCCCCCCCCCTAGTATGAGTATTTAGGTTCTTCTACCATTAAAGAGGCTCATAGTCAAGGAGACAAATGGTCAAAATATTGGGATCTCAATGATTGTTTACATACAATGGAAGGTCACAGAGTAATTTTTTTTGTTTTTGTTTTTTGAAAATTCGTGACCAGACACTTTTCATATCAGCACTTTATTCACATGCACACAAAGAGTTCAAGAATGGTAACAAAAAGAATAAAAAAATTGACAGTTTTCATAGCTATCGGATGTGAATCGTCACTAACTATACTAATTGTAAGTATTGTCATGTGTAAATACGTTCAAAATCATAAAAATAATTGTTAATATCAACTGAAGAAACGCTCTTGAGTACCATAAAATGAACGCTCTACTTATCCTTACTCAGAAACGAATCCCCTAACCGTAAGAATGTTGCATTTCGGTACCAACATTTTTGTAGAACATCTTTCACTAACGTTTAAGCAGGGAGACGAAGAGCTCCCTGGCATAAGTATGATACAAACAAATTAAAAGTACACACAAACAAACAAACAAAAAGAAAGAAAGAAAGAAAAGCACTCGCACGCTAATTATTCGTCTCATTGTACTTTTTCTTCTTAAGATTGTCAGTAACTTAAAGCTGGAATATGAGTTGTGCTGGTAATTTCCTGGTCATCAACCTTTGTTCTCCGTCAGTGTTTCAGGGAAGAGAAAGAAGAGGAAAAGATCACATGTCACAGAACATGAAAGAGCAGTATGCATTCATCTTTCAGATATTTGAATACGAAAATTGTTTTGACATTTTTGTTGGCTCTACAAAATTTAGAATCTCCAAGAAAGCATAGCGGTCAATCACCGTTATTGCAATCAAGCAGACTAATTCACCTAGTCCGCACAAAATAACATAATGTGCTGAAATCGTGTCTCGAAAAGACCTTTTCTGCATGACAGAACATGATGTAATATCCAGATATACCATGACGGTTAAGGTATGCTCCTCTCGAGAAGGCATAAACATGTATGATATCATGTGCGGATTGGCTGACCAATTTGGAATGGATGTGAATATTCATCTGTGCAAAAATGGGGCTTACACAATGTTATTTTATGGTGGTTAAGACATGTATATTATGTGACTTTCACTGATAAATTTTCAATTCATACCCCAGCTTGAAATTGCAACTTATGAATCTGTAAAACGTTATCACATCATACGTGGTACCACGACCAGGAAGTATGTTAATAAATTTGCGAAAATGCTAAACATCGACTTGCTTGCTAATACCTATCGTGCACAGGTAAGACATTCGCCTTCAAATGAAACGTATCAACGCTATACATCCGCCATAAAATGCACTGTGTGACATCTGAGATTGACACGTTCCAGAACCGAGCGACACGAGGTTTCTTACATTGCACGTCGCAAAGGCCGTAATGTAATATGTGTATAACATATCGTATTCTTGTAACAACACTTCAAATGTTGATAGAACACCTGTGAACCCGTTTTACAGTGTTCACAGTTTCGATGAACGACTAGCGGCCCTCGCCATCATCCTTTCGTTTCGATATTTACTCTTGAAGCTTTTTATAGCAGTCAAAAGTGAAAATGAAGGTAAAGCAGAGCTCTACACAGATGTCATGATGCAAACTACATGGCCAGATAAAGAAATTGTTTTGTTAAAGAAGGATGTATTGATAGGGCCTATGTAACCGAGATTTATGCCCATATTCCTTTCTATTCAGTTCGTCCTAATCTTGGGAATACCTCAGAAATATCAATTGTCATCATATCGACTAGAAAATACTGTTCAATTTGAACATATCCCAAAAAGATAGGGCCCAACAGATGGAGACATTGCAATTGAACCCTTGATTTCTGTTGTTCTGGTAGTGTTTACCAAAGTTTGCAAGGGGGGATTTTTTCACGACTGAGGTATTTTATGTTTTATTTGGAGGAAGGCTGTACAAAAAAGTATGAAAAGACTTCTTCTGAATTGCTGGTCTAATTTTGCATTAGCATCCAGGTGTCTTAATTATCTCACATGCATTCAGTTCGAAAATCGTCAAAGGTGCCAAAAAGCAAATCGACTCATGCATGCACCCATTCATCCACCCATTCATCCCATAATCCATCCATCCATCCATCCATTAGTTCACCAACCCATCCACACAGTCATTAAATCGTTCTTTCTATTCATTCATTTTTTTCCATCCATGCACTGATCCATTCATTCTGTCATTGATTCATCAATTCATCCATTCTCCAATCAATCCATCCATCCATCCATTTGTCATTTAATCTCATTTCATTCATCCATTTATTCATTAATCACTTCATTGGAACATTAATTCATTATCCATTCACTCATCCACTCATCTATCCATCCATTCATCTATCCATCCATTCATTCATTTAATCATTCGCTCATTCATCCATTCATCAATTAATCCATTTTTTTTACCGTCCATTCATTCATCGATTCACCCATCTATTCATTTCTTTCAAGTTTATTCATCCATTTATTCATTTTTTTCACAACATGAAATACACACCTTACTGCCTGTAAACGGAATTATTGGATAAGTAACTATCTGTGAAGTTAAAATGTTCTAGAAATCCATGAGGCTTATCAAGCAGATCTTTCCCTCTAGAAGGAAAAAAAGGGGAGAAATTAAATCAAAAAAATTGACAAAACATGATACTTTTCGAACATAAAAGTAAAGACGATAAGTGATAGGAAACGATGTAACCTCAGGTCGCAAACAAACATCCAGCCGGACATAGAACTGAATATCAAAATTCTCAAAAACTAGTTAATGTTGTTTTATTAGAGCGATTTTGCAAAATGATTTAGTGGTACTTTATCTCAAATTAATTTTGCAACCCAAATTATGAAGTCAAAATGAGCAATACCCGCATCAGACGTGCGCATATGACGTTACACTTGGTTGCAGTTAAAGTTTACGTTCGGTAGAATAAGAAAAACAAATGATCGAACTGCCTATCTCAATAAACCTAACACGAAATAATGCAAGCTTTGCTAAAAACTTAGATCATTTTTTCCTCCTTGATATATCATAAATAAATAAATAATTCTCGGGGAATATCCTTTTTAAACTCAGTTGGCCGAGTGACTAAATTATAAGATGAAATGAGCTAAAGAGGCAATTTAATGTTTTTCCCATTAATTTGTCATGTAGCTCAGGCATGGTCACAAAACATGATATGTCATTATGCGTGACGTCAAGAAAATAATATAACGTGTGCCTAGTGCAGAACTTTTCCTTATTTCATGGAAAGGTTCACGTGCGTAAAGGCATATCAAAATATGAAAAAAAATCAGGGTAAGACAACCGTAGTTGAAACAAGTATAAAGCGAAACGGGACACGCTTTACACGTGTTCTTTGCAACGACCTTTTCACAATTAACATACATCTTCATACGAAGAGCTAGCACAAGTATGCCACATTTAACAAACTTCTTGTCCACGCGGTGCAACCTAATACAACTCCAAGCAGTGTTTATGGAAACTTGGGCAAGACAGGAACAGGAGAAGGAAGGGATAGAGGAGGGGGGGGGGGATTACTCTCAAATTCTCCCTGTCCTTTTCAACAAAAGGTGCTCATCTTACAAGTAAGGTTTTCTTCAGACAGCCTTTTCAGAATTTTACCACTCAACTGACTTTGTCAAAGTGCCCTTTTAGACTGCCCCACCCTCCTCCTTCGCCCACGTTTGAGAAGGTTGCGTGAGCTCTGTTGGATATACCAATAATTTTCTGTGTTTAACTTTAAGGACCCTTTTTAATACCAAAATGACTTTTCGTATCGTTTTTTTTTTTTCGTCACTGTTTTCGCAGCCGTATAATGAAATACCTTCCATCATTACTTTTTTGTGATCACATTGAAAAAAACATCTTTACATTGTTACATTGCCACTTACTGCAAATGTTGAATATAGTTCGCGGGGAACAAAAAAATAAATGTACTGTTCATGTCACCAACTTATTTGTAACACTGTTGTAGATACATGGTAATCTCCAGTATCGTACAGCATATATGTGTTACAGTGCTACAAATAATCATAGCAGCGCAGAAACTCAGTATCGAAGAAGAGATTGATCGATGGCTATTACAGACATTCTGTGCATGTTGGTCCTAATTATAAAAAAGTTGAACCTAAGAAAGTCTTCTGGAAGACATTTCCATGAAAGAAATGTGACGTCACGCTCTGTTGATTAGTTCCACAAAGTACTATGGTGATTGCTATTGAAGATTGTCTCTCTCCGAGTTTGCGTTTAATGCTCTCTGAATTATTTGCCATTTTTTTTCTACGGTGTAGCTGAAGAGCCAAGGATAAGATCAGTGTTAATAATAGGAAGAAAAGAGGTACACTTTGTAACAAATTGTGTCAATGGAGTGCAAATATTCTCCGGACAAGGGTGAATGGGTAACTAAGCAGTCCTTTAACCCGGACTGCAGCTAAAATCTGCGGAAGCTTCCCATGGCTTTGAGCCTATACACAAAATTCTTTAAGCGTGTATTCTCACTCAGGACGTAACAGTAATCTGTTATAAATCTCACACCCACCATTTACACTGTGTCAAAAAAACCGCCCACTAACTGTAGGTATGACGCTTTTTGTTGATAGGCCTATACTTAGTAATATTAAAGCTGCAATGAAAGTTTCATGGAATAAAGGTCTTCGAAAATAAGACTTTGCCATTCTTTTTTTTTTTTCACAGAAGACCGATTCCCCGAATCCTCACCGTGACACGCGCGGTACGTCATCTATCAGTCCAGCATGCATTCAAACACGACGTGAATTTGTACAATGTGTGGCCTGTGGCGACGGTTTTTATTCTTGCAGTTCTGTCAAATATTTGATTACGACATTCTAACCATTGATATTAATTAGCGAAGTGATACGAAACCTTCGGGTTTGTCTCATGTTCCGGTACGTAATTTCACCATAAATACAACATCACTCAGGTGAAAATTAAGACAAGGGGAAGATGAAGAAGAAGAAAGTTATTTATGTAGTTGCCAGCATTACGTACTTGCGAAAAGGATTGAAAACCGTTTAGGGAGGAGTATAAAAAAAGGGGAAAATTCCCCCCTGGGATCCCAAAGAAAACTCCATGTTAATGGTCTCATACATGCAGGTACATGAAAATTGTTCAAAAACATCGAATTGAACCAAAAACAAAATAAAAACCTGAGAGATGATGACAGAAACATTTGCCAAAGCAATCACTCTTCCGTTTGTTCACCTACGTTATGGGTCTGTCCGTCCCACGTGACCATGGCTATTGCTCGCTCGCATTGAGTAGGATCCAATACGAACAGAATTTAACTTGACAATAGGCGTGGGGTAGGTTTGGGCATATTTCATGGTTTCGGTGTCATAGTGTGCCTGTTACAAGACATCAAAAGAGAAAACATTTGCTTCCGGGTGATAATACGCACTAAGTTTCATGTAAATATGTCATGAACTATAGTCTTAACTATTGTCCTTTGTCTTCATGCTGCAACTATAGTCTTACACTGTCCTCCTACCTCTTGAATAATAGATCCAACTTTTGTCCTCCCTTTCACATGTCATACAGCTATACTAAGATAATCCTTAATGTCTTACGTCATAAAGCTATGACGATGATCATGAAAATGAAACAATGATACTTAATTGCTCCATGCATAAAGCTTTGATGATCTGTAATGCATACATACTTGAGAAGAATTCTCAAGTCATAATGGCTCATATCAGTAAAACAATAAAAACGTCAGTGACGACAGTGTTTCGTGTCTGCTTTCATACACAAAACAATGGTAGTACTTTTTCTATCGCGTACGAACATTGTTGATAAGTTGTGAATCTTGTTTACCTTTACTCGGGGTTTGTTTTTTAAAGAAATTGTGGTTATTTCAAACAAACTTTTCTTTCGTTTCCGTCTTTTTTTTTTTATCAAAATCGTTTTTTGTGGTGTATGATCGAGGTTAATCAACTTTGGACATGTGCATTAACTGTAGGATAATACACCCCTCTGGGATAAATGTCCTCTCTGGATGCACTCGGGCTGCGCTTGCATTAACCCCTATCCTGTATTATCCTGTAGTTAATGCACGACCCAGCGTTGACTAACCGTTCATTATCCCCTGCTATGAAGAGAACCGCAATGAACCCTAAATACCGGTATACCTACGTAATCAATCTACAACGAAGATCCTTTATTGTCTCCTATTGTCTTCTAACGCTATAATATGGTGAGCCTTAAACAACAAACTATGTCACTAAGATATAACAATCATCATCCTTGATTGTCCTATGTCACTAAGCTTCAACCCTTAATTGTCCTGCATACCCTGAAAACTTTTAATTGTCAACAAAGATGTCCTTTGAATGTCTTACGTCATAAAACTACCACGATGTTCCCCTTTTCTTGTCAAAGTTATAACTAATGGTCCCTACACGATCGAGTTACAGGCCTCACATGTTATACTGTCATTTTGGTACTGCAATCATTCTTAGGGCCACGGGACTGAAAGTTCATAACTATGGTCTTCACACTTACACAACTATATGGTCCTGACGCGTCATAACGTGTCCTACAGAAGAACAATCAACATCTGTAACCAGGGAGTTGCTATGTGAGCAACTCCCTGCTTTGACACTGTCAAGTTCAATGCTACCCTGTGCCTTTTAACAAGACTTTTAGTAATATGGACTCAGTTAAATCTGAAAAAACTTTCTGAGCCCATACACCTCGAAAAACCAATGAGAATGAAACTCACAGAGTGTATAAACTAACACAAATTACACTTGTCCATGAAATTTGTACACAACGACAAGTGAGCCCTCGGATTGAAGAAAATAACATTCCTGACAAAACCGCTAGATTTTTAATGAAAGAAAGCTAGCAGGTTACACCAATAGGTACGAGAGAACCAGGATTGATTCATCCTTGTTTGCTCGAGGTAATTTGCAAAAAAAAAAAAAAAAAAACGGACATTTTGGGAGGAGGATGTAAAGGAATGTTATTTTTACAACGGAAATGAACAGATCCAGGTCACAAAAAATAATGTTTAAATTCTCCCACTCTTGATGAGATTTGTTTGTGTAAAGCATCAAATTCATGTTATAACACGAATATGCATACAAGGAGAAAGTTAACCCAAAAAACAACACCCTTCGGTCTGTAGGTTGGTAGTACAATAGATGTTACATGCCACGTATCATATGGACAATTTTCTGTTTATGAAAGTTGCCTGTTTTCAAAATAGTCTTGTGACTCATTTCCATTTATTCGGCAGGTGGACACTCCAGTATGAATGCTCTTTGAATGAGTATGAATTCACTGTAGTATGAATGAGTATGAAAGAGTATGAATGCTCGTTAGTTACAGAAGACGTATGAAAAGGCATCTCGCAAGTTATCTGAAAACTCTCTTTACACTTTTTCCTCAATAATTTAAAAGTATTTCACTATCAACAGGAAAAACAACGATGTTCTTAAATGAAAAGTGTCATTCTGATGATCTAAAAATCAGGGTAACACTGGTGGTGGTGTTTGCACCAGGTGCAAATTCGAACTTAGGGTACGGGTATTTTATGGTCGGTCGGTTACTCGGGTATACCCCAAAATAGGCCTATAACTTTCCCTTGGTCTTTGAGTTCCTTGTGAAGTAAATAATGGATTTTGCTTTGATCGTTAATATAACATCATGTATCTTTCGTATAGAGGCATGACAATGGAGTTACAAGCACAATGACAACGTCACATACACAACGTACGTTGTTACTGAAACTTGTTTGGACGCTGGTAGATATTTCAAAACCGGGTGCCTGACTGACATCTTCCGTCGGGTATTCGATGCAAGCACTGCCATCAGAAGTGAAGAAACATTCCAAAATAGCACAATTTACGAGGCGAAATACCAAATTTAACTTAAGCAGAATATTTCAAGTTTTGAGTAATGTTACTTAATGTGGAACAGATTTGTTTTCATGCCACCAGAATATCGCTAGTATGTTTTACGTTATCATGTTAGCAGCATGTGCAGTGATGGTGTGGACTCATATGTCCTGAAATGATTCCAAGCATTGCGCTTTATTTTCCAAGTAAGATGGTGATAAAAAATATAACGGCATGGGCGTCGATTTGATTTTGAAAGTATGCGTATGTGGAGGGGGGGAGGAGGAACCTGACCCAAACTCCTCAACACTATCAGTGACGTAAAGCTATAATTCCATGGGGGTGATGGGGGCCCCAGGTTGAAGTAGGGGGAGCAGTAGTGACTCCATCTAAGCGTACTTATACAGATCGTAACATTTTGGGGGGGGGGAGGGGGGGGGGCTATAAATGCCCCTCAGATTGCAGGAAATGGCACTTTCTAGTCTCTCTCTCATTATAAATGTCTGATAAATTCCTCTATGTTTTAGATCATAGGTTTGAAAGAAAATTTACACTTCCAGTAATAATAGTTTAGTTTCTTTTTTAGTTTCCGGTCATAATAGACAAATGTGTTAGTGTCTTCTCCGCTCAAGAAGGGGAACATCCCCTCATCGACACTCATATACACCAGGTACATACATAAACATATCTGAAACGCTTTTGGATAGGATCGCATTGCATCTATTGCACTGGTTGTGATAGATTGCATTGCAATGTATGCATGCAATGGATATAACTAGAATTGCATTTCCAAACTGCACACAGAGCACGTTCAGCACCAGGATATTGGCAGTAGAAAGTTGGCAGACTTATGAACTTCTTCAACTGTTGGCAAATCCCAAACATTCCCCAGATGTTACGAACCAGACAGTGAGTGTTCAAACTAAATCATAATATAGGATAGCCTCACTTACATTGCAAAATTGAAAACAGTAGCTTCGAAGCTAGTTTCGACAAAAATGCCTTTGACGTTTCTCCCACATGTGTGACGTCGTGTCGGGTGAACGATCAGCTCACGTGACCAAAACCCCCATTTTTGATTCCTTGCGGAAGGCAGACAACTTAAGGGGGCACACCACTATTAGAGGTACGGCCTTCCTGAGAAAAGTAGTACCGGGAGTACACCGTCAATTTTAGGTCCATTCTAGGTGTAAATTTTTCATGTTAAGATGATCAGTTGTGGCAGATTTTTTTATGGATATGAAAGGGGAGATGTCAATGCCTGAGTGACGGCAAATTTAGATGGATCGGAGGTGATTTAGGCTGTTTCAATAATTGGTGTGGAAAAGGGTTGATTTCCGTCACTTTGCGGATTAATATGACCAGGTGTACACCCTCTAAATTTCTTCCCCTTGTATCTCAAAATCTAAACGGTCATGCTATGGTAAATTTGTTGTGCCATGATAGGCCAACTTATTGGCTTTCATGTGAGGGGTAGCTTATGGGGGTTGTGAACTTTGACAAGGCTGTGGGGGGTAGGAAACAGAAGTAATTTAGTGTGTAAGTCAATGGAACAGCTAATGGTGGTGTGCCCCCTTAAGCGATGATGATGGCGTGTGTGTATCGGTGCGTGCGTGCGTTAGTGTGTGGGTGTGTGTGTAACGCCTTGGCTTGTACACATGATATCTCAAGAAACTAAAGTTGCTTGAACTTCATAGTTGGTATGAAGGTAGTCCATTGACAGTTAATGGTCCCCGTCTTCCTTCAGGTGGGTCAAAGGTCATTTGAGGTCACCAGGGGGATAGTCTGAAGACCTAGAAGGGTGTCTCAGCAACTGGACGTTGCTGGAACTTAAAAACTTAAACCGTTGATAGCGCTTGATAAGTAGACGATCTCTGTCAAGTTTTGATGAGGTCAAAGGTTACATGAGGTCAGTAGAGGAGATAGCTTGAAAACCTTTTAAACACGGTATTCCAATGAGGGAAAGTTGCTTGAACTTCAAAGATGCTGTGTAGGTCGTCTATTAAAAGTAGATGATCCCTGTTCTTTTTCAGGTAAGTCAAAGGTCATTTGAGGTCACCAGGGGAGAAACTGTGAAAACCTATTAAGTAAGCCATCTTAGCTGCTGAAAGTTGGTGGAACATCAAACTCTTAACCTTGATGCTCTTGATGATTAGATGATCTCTGTCAGGTTTTAGGGAGGTCAAAGGTCACACATGGTCAGTAGAGACCATATTTTAGAAATCTCGTAAACACTGTATCTCCACAAGGAAACGTTGCTGGAACTTCAAACTAAGTGTACAGTTTGGCCATTGTTAGCAGACGATCCCTATTATTTTTCATGGAGGTCAAAGGTCATTTGACGTCACCAAGACGTTTGAAGATCTTGTAAGGAAAATACATTTCGGTGACTAATTTGTTGTAGACATGGTATCTCATGCAGGGTAAGGTGAGTGCACTTCAAAATTGGTATGTCGGTTACTCTTTCTTCATCATAAATACAGGCAAGGGATCACAAAGTCCTTTGACTTTCTGGTTTTGGGGGGAATTCCATAAACGAAAGTAATAGCATTTTTGACCAGGGAGCTGCCAATCTAACCAGATATGATATGACTCCATCTAAGATATAGTCCGTAGAACGGGTAACAACACAGATCCTCTTAAAGTGATTACGTGCGTAGGTAAAATGGAAAAACATTGAAATTTTATCTCCAAAAGTTTGGCAAGGCTTTCAAATACACCATTCAGACAATCTGGGAAAATAAATACGTTTCAGTTGGTTAATTTTGCCATATGATTTCAAATTCTTCTAACATAACGACAAAAAGTGTACAATAGGATAATGTAGTGGTTGATAATTTTCATTCAAATCAACGGTGTGCTTCTTTGAGCAAGCCAGTGGGAAGTATACTAGTATTGAATATTCAGTTACAACTCAGGATCACTAACGCCGCGGACAAGGTTGTGTTCAGTTCGTATAATATTTGCAAATACAGTGTTTCATTTCACCAAATACTACAATTCCCGATACCTACCAAGGAGCGACGACTTGAGTAGTATGTTTTTGATACACTAGTGAGATCTGTTCTGTTGCATGTTCAGTATGTAGGCGGTTATAGTAAGAACCGTTAATTTTCAAATACTATTTCTGTTTTATACTGTTTTATGCCAATTCCGTTGATTTTCGAAGGAGTTACTGTCATTTTCCTTCATTAACAGACATAGTCCTTTCATGTACAACCTCGCGTGTACATTTAAAAATAAAGAAAAAGTTAGGATCAAACATAATCTTATCTTTTTGGTTTTTTCAGTACACACGCAATCACTTTAACTGTGCTAGCGTGAATGCAGTGCGATTTGTTAACTTCGTAGCCTACTTGTTCTTCAAGGAGGATATATCTATTTTTTTTTTTCAAATATATGTTGTACCTTCCCCAACCATATCTTAATAATTTGTGAATAACGGAAGAGAAACTCAGCGACACGGATGTAGCAAGTGTTTGCACACAAATTGATGATTAACCCACGCATCGGATCCGAATGTACTGTTGTAAATCGATGTACAGCTTTCTCTTTCTCGTGTTTGATCATGAACATGGAAAAAAGCTGACTAGTTATGGTTACCCAGTTAAGTAAAGAAAAATACGAGGGCGCTTCAGTTGTGGGCCGTCAAAAAAAAAAGGAAAAAAGAATAGAATAAACACCGGTAAGATGCGTACGTGTCTTCCTACAGTGTGGATTCAACTAAAAGGATTGAAGTTGCTATGTCATTTGTTTCTGCTATCAATTTCATGTCACATAAACGTCTGTTTGCTACAGTTTGTGCAATATGCTAATGGATAGGCTATCTATGTAATCGAGAGAGACGTAATGCATGTGATGTGCGCCACCGAGTTCTGACCGTCCGTGCACCATCAGCCTAAATATGTTTGACTTCAGTACATGACGTCATTCGCATTACCTTCTGCATTTATTTCTGTCGAGTCGGGCACACTTAAACAACACAACTGTCATGAAAATGTGGTCAAAAATCGTATTTTGGTGTGGCAAAATATTAAGACTCTTATTCGGACAGCGCCATACTTTCTTGTACAGAAGATGTAGTGTATATATCGAAATATTCTAGAAGTAGTAGTTTAACTGCCAGCTGCCTGCAATGTTTACAAGACAAGAATTTCTTTCTCAGAAAATGATACCGACCATTCGCTCTCCAAGATCATCCTTGATGTGGACCGAAACAGTACCCAATGGCTGGCAAGCAATGGATGCAAATACTGGGTCACTGTAATTAGGTATTGACACACATTATACACATAGCTGGCTAATTAAATATAAGATACCGTGATCCTATATAAAATGCAATGGATGAGAAAACATTATTCGAAGACGTTAGTCAGTACTCTCTAAACACACAAAAAAAGTGAAATTCACTCAAACGAATAAATTTTACCTGGGATGGAGTGAAAATTTACTCGAAAAAAGAGTGACATTTCACTCCATGTGTAGGAAGTATTGCTTCATTTGTAGTGAATCATCAGTCCATTTTGGGTAATTTCACTTTCATTCGAGTGTGCTATGTATGCACTTTTTTGAGCGGAATTCACTCTTTTGTTTTCAGAGATTACTAAGACAGACCAAAATTTAGGATGTGAAAGGTGTATTTAGTAGGCGTATTCATGTATCACACAAGACAAAAGGATGACAAGATGCAATTTTTGTTAAAGAAAGAAATTCAGAAGCCCCAAAATCTGACCGTACCGGTCCTAGGAACCTTTCCTATCATATATATTTTCATGCAATTGTTAGAATGTTGTATCTTAAAGAACAGATCAGTCTAGTCACATGAAATGGTACAAAGGGTATCTACAACCAAGTACATAAACTTTCAGATTCAAGATGACGTTACAAAGAGGATTTTTAAAGCCATGTCAATAAAACCGGGAGGGGGTGGGGGAGGGGGTGGGGTGGCCGGGATAGGTCAAGAAAGTTAATTACCAATGAAGAGTAAAGATTATTCCAAATGAAGACATAAAGGGCTTTGTTTGCTGTGAGGTCTCTTCTAATACTAGATGACGCGGAGGTACATCATACACTAATACTGTGTGTTATATAATGTAGTATATAATGTAGTTCAATTCCTATACATCCGTCTAGCACATCTGTGTAAATCACAAGTAAGAACTCGTGTGTTCCCCTTACCTTTGTGATACGAATATAAAAGGGAAGATGAATTATGATGTAAATCCAACCGATCATGTATATTAGAAACTTTTTTAAAATATTTAAGAGCTTTACTCAACGTCACTGGTATTCGCCGTTAAATCGGACGAACGGCAGTATTCAAGACAAAAGGGGGTAAGCAATAATTTGTGGGCGGTGTCGAGGTCAACATACATACGTGGCAGTCAACGGCATCGCAGAATCAATTGTTCCTATCAGTGACGTCATGTATTGTAAATCTATGACGTTTTCCGAGGAACGGGCAATAAATTCCCTCCAATTTTTCTGAGGGGTAAGTTGATGACCTCAGTTGTCGCTTCATGGTTTCATAAGGAACTCTGAAATTTCGTGGTTAGAAGGTAATCAATTACACCAACCCGAGGAAGTATCGGAGAAAAAAAATCGAAATGTTTATCCTACGGATACGTGTAAACGCCATACAAAAATACGAAGAAACGATCCATATAAGTGAATGTCCTATTTGCATCTCTCGAACTGTGATAGTTTTTCTGTCAAGGATCAATGCATTTGCCATAAATTAGTTTATTGGAAAACGAGGTGTCAAAATTAGAACAGAAGTGATTTAAAGCTTTCGCACATGATTTTCATTGTGTGGGAATAAATCTGGTACTACGAAATATAGTTTTTCATTTCGTTATCTGCAAGACAAAAACATACAGTAAATATTAAGTTTTAATTTTTTTTTGTAAAACGTTATTGAATTCATTTCGTTTCGCTAAGAATTTTTTATTTACGTAAATGTGCACGGTAGAAAAGTAATGGAAAAATAATGTTAACAGAAGGAAGATAACACAATAGTGTCAAGTTGCAAAAGGATGTAAACTTTCGTTTAAAAACAAAAGACAATTTAGATTCGAGACAGTCTATCTAAAATCACCTGGAGAAAATGTAAATACTTTAAAGTCAAATCAATCTCTCCCTTATTTACGTCGTTTGGAAGATTCCATACTTTTCCTACTAGCTCGATCAGTTCCTTGAACTCTTCGAAACACCGCGCAAAGTTCACAAGTCTCCATAGTGACGGCAGTTTGATATATTTTAGAAGCCAAAATCGAGCTCTCATTAAGCGATCTGTGTCCCTATTTTTCCTTCTCTCAAAGATAGTAAAAGCTAAAAAAAAAAAAAAAATCAAACCACCTTCAATCCCGTCGATGTAAATGGTTCATGTTTGTCGTGATTGCGAATGTGTCATACACGGTTATGACGTATATTCCATGCCGTTTTACACGTCGACAAATTTCTTCACAGATAGTGTCCTATACGGCCACTAAATTACCTACAATCGGGATAACCTCATATTCATAGTAATCCTGTAACATTAAGCCTTGACTGAATATTTCATAAACATTAAAATCTGGTCTAAAATTGCCCACGTCTGGGTAACCATTGTAAGATTGTAAACAGTTAACCTTACATAATGCCTAACTATACAAAAGGCAAGTTCTAGAAGATTAAATGAACACATTTTTCTCATATTATGCCCAACAGAGATAACGATATTACAAATTCATCTCAGGTACGGTATATTATGTGATGTGCAGTTTACGACAGTTGCGTTGCTACATGCCAGAAAAGTAAATTTGGACTTCCGTCTAAGGACTTGTGAACATTCTGCATAAATATTCTTATAATCATTAAGTAATTATTGTATACATCAAACAATGAAGTTGATACCTCTAAGTTGTGATTCTTTTGTCAAGGGGACACTTTTTTGCGCAAATGTCATCTTTTGTTTTGTACGGTGTATATGTCAGTTGAGTCAACATAAAGTAAATACATATTTCAAAAAAAAAGATTCCCTTTCGGGAATATCAGAAGACGAGATGTTCCTATGGCACTCGGTGGTATGAATAATATTACGTCATAAAAGAGGTTATGTAACAAATTATTTTGTTAACCTGCGAAACATACAGATGTATGAAACTGAGTGGGTCTGAGTTTTTAAAGGGAAATAGGGCGTTTAGAATACACTAACATGGCATACAAAAGAAATAGCCTTAGTCATTGTTAAACCATTCAGTCTCATCAATAAACATCTGTCAAAGCTTCATCTCCTCAAAACATGATGCATGTGATGAGTAACGGAAGATGCATCATTTGAATTTTGAAAAGTTTGGGTGAACAAATTAGTGTTGAGCAACAAATAACTGAGTTTTTATCGGTGACAAACTTATTTCTTGAAAAGAAGGCCACTGTCCTTCCTTATTTTGAATAATCTATCATTCTGCATCCACGAACATTGGTTTTAAAAGTATGGCTGTTTCAGGTAAAACAAACGCCCTATTTCCCTTTAAACTTACAGCTTAAAAATAGCCGGTATGGTAAACCCGGTATGTGTACGATGTCATCTCCAGCGATATCGTAATATGTCACCGATTATCAACACCGGCGCGGTTACTCACCGATCGTTGTATAATTTTTAAACTGGATTCTTTAACACGTTACTGTAGCCATCGTTTTGTCCTCGGGGCTCCAGGCTGCCCATGCAGGATATTATTCTTGCGACAACTAACTTCCCCTAAATTTGTTTTCATTCGGGTCTTCAGAGTACACGCTTTTACCAAGAAAATAAAGCTAGAATTAAAAATAGAAAATAACAAATAAATAAAGACTTTTGCAGCAGTAGTTCTGTGATTTTTTTTAACCCTCCCTGACGATTACCGATGATTCTCAAACATGTAACGTGGCATTCACGCTGGTGTCATTGGACTTTTTAACTTTTTTTTTTTTACATTTATGTTACTTTTTTTTACCTTTACAAATTGCCCATGCATGTCAAGCAGTCTCCAAAAATGCTAAACGTTCAGCTACCCACCCACCCCCATCCCAAAGTAATAAAATTCAGTGCAAAGAGTGCACCAATCCCCTCCAGCTGAGGTTTTTTCATTTATTTTTTTTTGAGTCGCAGTAATTATATGTACCATTAACAGGTGCTCTAGACCGACTAATAAGAGGTGTGCATTTTTGTATTTTTTGAGGGGGGTGGGTGGGGGCTGGGGTGGGGGCTGGGAGGGAGTGTCCCTAAAAAACTAATTGAATACACATGCAATAATGATCTAAGAATATGGTACACCCGTTGGAATAGATAATCTACATGTTACGTCACACAATCAGTTAGGTATTGACTCTGAGGACAAACTGTCACCAGACCTTAGGTGTATGGCTAAGTACTTTCCCAAAACTGACCCGTCACTCTGCAATAGTGACGTTAAGAATCACAAATGAAACCAAATCAGCAAAATGTGTCCTTGAACATGTTTCATATTTGGGCGATTCTATTCCCTCCACTAGCGGGAAAGTTTGATTTATATACCCATACGAATGCAGAACGGCAATGAATGTGAATACGTAACTAGGGAGTTTCTATTGAAAACTACAGAGTACAGTAAGCGAGGAGAGCAAGGAACGTTTCTGTCAAACTCAATTTTAGGACGCCCCCATTTTTGACCTACAGTGCATTTTTAATAATAATAAAAGAGGAAACAACTTCAGAAGAAAAGTCGTACACAAAGTTTGTCATAAGTCGTATTGCGAACGTCAAGGGAATTTCAATGAATAAATATGTAAAGAGTTGTGAGCTTTAACACTGTGTTAGAAAAATCAGTTTGAAAGAAGTGGTATTTGGGAGCAAAAATAACCTCTGGACCAAGTTCCTTTTCGTAAGATACCTTACACACATGTATGAGTGTGTGCGTGCAGGTATATTTCGGAATGTAATAACAGGTATTGAAATGCAGGTGAAATGTCTCAAATATGCAATAAATAACACACTCATTCATCACTGTACTAACAAGTTTACACATTCCTTACACAAACCCATTCACGGGAATAGGTCAAACGCAGACCTACAGGCGTCACCAAAGGGCATTTGACAGGGTTGAAAACTGCCGACCGTAAATTTTCAAATTTGTCTTTGGTTAATGATACAGTCTTTAGTTACCGAGTGAAAAACGGCTACCACCATTTTTTTTTCCGAATAGATAAAAAGGGAAACTGAAGGTTTTTCGTTAACCACGCAAAGCTATTAACGTATACAAGTTAACCTGCCTTTATTACTATAGGTTTTTTAAGCCCGGTCGGTGAGTCGGGCTGACAGATTCGGTGTAAATCATACTTCAATAAGCACCAATAAAAGGCCCGGTTATATTACCCTTGATATTTCATTGCTGTTTTATTTTTCATCAAGATGACTTTATTGGTATTTTTTTATGACCCAGTGACCACCGCGACCATCACGGGTGGAGGGGAGGCAAGAGGCTCCATCAAAGCAATATTACACCTCAAACAAGCTTGTCGTGGCCGCTTCCGTAACTTTGACCCTTACCTCCCAACAACTCAGTGTATGATTGAAGTTGACAAAATTTGAATATGTGGGCAGGATAAAAGGACGAGAGTACATTTAAGAAGCAAGGAGTCGGCGAGAGTCTAAGGAAACATGCAGACGATCGAAGGAAAAATTGCACAATGAAATACAATATGATACACTAGGAAAAATACAACCCTCTCTTCAACATTACATGGGACATTCACCTCAGATCCCTCATTCAGGGTTGAAATTATTTCAATTTAGAATATCTTTTGGTTTGGCCGGCACAACATTGATCCAGGGAGGAGAGGGACGGGGGGTGGATTTTGGATGATGAATGAATCAACTTAAATATTGCTACACTTGTTTTAACAGAAATTTAATCATAATTTAGTAATAATTTCCGAGCTACCGATAGACCGCGTCACTACTATCCTGTCAAAGCCAGATCAACCCCCTGCCTTACTGAGGGAGGTAAACGGGGAGGGGGGGGGGGACTCGGCCCCTTCGTTTTATTTGTTACAGTTCTCATTGACTTTCCAAATACCGAGAAGTACCAGTTAGCAACACACTAGTCAAGAAACCATATGGCATCGTGTGATTTCCAGGTCTGCAGCAGAAAAAAATGTAACCTACCTGCTACAGAAAGGTGGACGACATGTATGCGTTTTGTTGCCACTTTTTCCACTGCCACTTTATCTCTGTATCCATGGAAGCATAGCTTATATCTGCTTTCAGAGAAAACATTCTTCTTCCCTTACAGCTTCTTAGATAATAGTTTCATACATGACTGTTAGTTTTTATTTAATTTAATTACAAGCGAGCAACTTTGAATATACACCAATTCGAAACATTTTAACCAAATAAAAGTTATCCTGATTTACTCCGTTCCTTTCATTAAATCTGAGAAGCATGAAACGATTAAGGATAGCCAAACAAACAATAACTGTAATTGGTTTTTAGCTTTCATACTTCTTTCTCTTTTTTTTGTATCCCGGATGGCCGCTGATTGGATAACCTTTCGCACAGAGTGATGTCTTATGGAACTTTGACATTATTCGGCTAATGAAATTGCAATTACAATGAAATAAATAGAATAAAAGCAGCTGCATATGTAAATGCCTACGATCGGAAGGCATTCAATAAGTTAAATTGAAACAGAAGAATAAAAAGTTACATTATATATATATATATATATATATATATATATATATATATACATATATATATATATATATATATATACATTACATTATGTTTACATTACATTATATATATACATTATCCGCTCGGATGCTTCTTTGAAGATGAAAATAAAGGAAGTTTTCTTAGCTTGTTTGTTCACTCAGAACAACTCGGAAAACATACTACATCATAACGTGCGTAGTTAAAATTTCATAAACCAAAGCAATCATACTCACCAACGACGTTCCCCCTATAAACAGTAGTTAGTTGTATAACGTTCATATTCAAATACTGCAATATTTGTTTTGACATGCCTTCTCCAGCTGAAAGGTTATAGGCTGGGAAGATGGAGGAACATAAAACTGAATGGGTCTTTTAACAGCTTCAGATCAACCAACGTAAAAATAGATCAAGTTAGTAAAACTCATCATTGATGGATGTAACTTCATCGTTTACTTGTTTGGAGAAAGATATCGAATAGAATCGAAAAAGTGCTTAGTTCAGCACGTTGCGGAACGTCTAGTTCCTTGAATTATGGTAATTCGAAAAATGTAGAAGATGCACACAGGTACAACATAATAATAGAATGTACACAAGCACACACACACTTATCCTCACACACACACGCAGATATATATATATATATATATATATATATATATATATATATATATATATATATATATATATATATATATATATATATACAAACCTTTACATATACACCTTCATACATAGCCTATAAAATGTAAATTATAATGAACTCTGATCATGTATGATTGACAGCAAAAACAAATTGTGAAAAAAGCTTGGGAATTAGTCTATTTAAATACACTGTGAAGAGAACCCAAAAATGAAAAAAAAGTGTTTAACATATTACGCCTAGTTCTTTTCTTGTACCTAAAAACTACATTTAGGAAACCACAAGTGGCATTGCTTTGTTTACTTTTATAAACGTGTTTGCTGTAGTTGCATATTTGTTCCATGAGTATCCACAATTTTCAATGTTTAGTTATTGCTTTCAACTGACCGCTGTTTTGTTTTTATTATTTTGTTATTACGACATTTAGATGTATAAGGTTTCCTTATTACGACCGCCATATGTAATGTTTTTTTTTATTACGACCTCCAAACGTAAGGTTGACATAAACTTTGTTCTCTCCTCTGCAGATACAAAAAAAAATGTCAGTTGGGGTAACACAGCGGTGGGCAGGGAAGAGAATATATATAAGTATAGGGGTATATAAAGGCTATATAAAAACTGATATTAAAGGTTGAGTGTGTGTCACTAAACTTTAACATCTTTTTCACTTTAAGTTATCCCAGTGTCTGAGCGATATCCGTTTTCTTCAGTGTTTCGTTTTCTGTATATCCACACACAAGTTCATTAAAAGTCTCACCTGGGTATGTGAGTGTGTACATGCGTGCGTGTGTGTGGATGTCTATATTTGTGTATCCGCGAGTGGGTACACATACATTACAGTACTGCTATTGTATCATTTAATTCGTCTCATTCTTCTGTCGGTGTATGTATATATGTCTTAGTGTCCGTGTGTTTGTGCGTAGCCTACATGAGTGTTTGCATCCAACAAGTACGTCATTGCATGTATCGCCATTGGTGAGTCAATGCACCCGTGTGGTTGTGTATTCTTTTGTCTGTCTGTCTGTCTCTCTGTCTGTCTGTCTCTCGGTCTGCCTGTGATTAGATGTATGAAATAGTAAATCTATGCCCGATATCATCAACAACGTATGTTAATGGAGGGTAGGTATAGCTGTGATAAAGTCTGTACATATTTTTACTTCCCGTGCGGTCTTCCCATTTAGTATGCACTCTGCAAAGAGTACTATAGTAGAAGATGGCGCGACATCCGAAATTGTGACTACTTAATCCTTGAATCGACAGGAAGCACAGTTATATTTGGTTTGATTCTCCATCCCCCCCCCCCAAAAAAAATGTCCGGCATGGCCGCCTGCAAGATACATCATATGGTGTAACATCACAACATGAAAACGTTTGCAAAGCAATATGTCTCATTATGACGTCACAACGAACTCGTAGCCTGACGGGAGTTACTAGACCGACTACGGACGGATTTTGGACCCGGTAGAAACATTAGTAGGAAAGTCACATGCTACGTAGCCCGAGAAGAGTGACCATAATTATTGTATGGCGGCCCCTTCAGTGGATGAGGTTAGAATGCTGGCAGGTCGTGTAAACCGAAACGAGAAGAGTCGGAAAACAAAAGTACAAAGTAGACATCCCTCAGACTGTCCTGAACAAAACCAATCAAACCAAAAGTAGTAATTAACTTTAATGACAGTTTGTCATTATCGATTTGGGCATTTAACAATAATTGACGTTCAGTCAGTGTAAATGAGCACAAAGGGGAAAAAAATCAAATTCAAAACCTTACATTTTCGCAGAAGATATCAGATATCTTAAGTTTTGATAAATCTCTTAAATTGATACTGTTGTTTTCTTTTTCTTCATAAAGTTTTAGTTGACGGCAACATTAAATCCAAACGATTACTTCATAATTTTAATCAAGTTTCACTTTGAAGCATTCATATGTGTTCGTATATATAGGTGTTCGTACGCATCAACCGTGAATTCAAGTCATTTCTTCCTACAACTTACAAGTCAACCATAAAGAATATGTATATACATATAAACAATCAGGTTGATTCTTCTTAATGGCAAGCAAATAAAAAAGGTAATTATGAAGCAAACAGAACAAAAATAAAAAGGTAAGCGAACCAGTTCGTTTGCCCTTTACTGAAGTTTTCAATAACAAACAACGATGTAAAATATTGAAAACATTCACCACAGTTTAATCTCGATTCTTCATCGAGAGAAAATATTTTGAGTTGTTATGAACAATTTGAACTGGAATACGTTTCTGCTTTACAATTAAACACATTGCATCGTTAGAATAGTAAAGTTGTAGTATCGAATTGTATAAATTAGTATCGTATTATATTGTGTAGTACAGTTTAGTGCAGTATATAGTCTATTTTGGTCTAATATAGTCTAGTATAATATACTCTAGTACGGTCTAGTCTTGTATACTAGTCGTAGTTTTCATTTCATTTATTTCGTTTATTCATACATATAATATACTATGACATAGTACATCACATGTCTTGCTACTTCTGGTTCACGATAAGCTTTCGTTCAGTTATCACATTGTTTATTCAATCAGTTGATGTGGTATACTATAACATAGTATAGTACAACGCAACATAGCATAGCATGGCATAGCACACTTCATAGCGTAAGTACAGCATATCACAGTGCAGTATAGTGGAGTATAGTTTGGCATGTCAGGTACAGTATAGTACGATACACGTAAAATACAATAAGAAATGACAGTCTCAGTCTGACAAAAAAAAAAAAAAAAACAAGACTTACTACAAAGAAATAAAAAGAGACAAAAAACCCCCCAAAATGGTTATAAAGTTTTCAACAGAAAAGAACAATGTGAACATGAAGATGACATTACATTTCTTGTAAATTACATTTACGTTACATTACATTTAACGGTAATAAAATCCCAAGCAACTAAAGGTCATACCAAGTTTCAATGTTGAAAACGACTTGTGTATACTTAAAAGTTACTGCATTTGAGGAAAAACAGATTAAAGATAGAATATGAGTTGCAAATTTGTCAGTGAAATTCAAATTTCGCGAAATTTTGTTATGGCTACTACAAAAAAAAAGAAAAGAAAAAAAATCGTTGAAGTCTCAATGTTGCATACATGAATATTCATATTCATTCCCATTGGTCTGTTTGATTTCAAGTAACAGTGACTGACTGCTACGCTTTCTTGGAGAGTCTGAATTCTGTAGGGCCAACAAAAATGATTGAGATAATTCCCACATTCAAATATCTAGAAGATTAGTGCATAGTTCTCTTTCAGATATTTGACGGATGAAGTTTCTCCTACCTTCTCTTCCCTGAAACACCGACGAAGGAAAAAAAGTTAGATGACCAGGAGATTGCCAATGCAACTCACATTCCAGTGGATTTCTATGAGCTTAAATAGTTTAAAGTTGATGAAGCTTTATCAAAGCATTTTAACCTAATGTGGAGAAAAAAAAAAACTTGTTTAATCACTTAACGTTTCAACATGTAACTGATTTTCTCTGCGGTTGTTGCTTAGGGAAAGTACCGTATGATTTGTTTGTCACAGAGCAAGTGCTTAATTACATATCATCATGGGTAATCGAGTCCTTAACTTAATGTTGCTCTTTAGCAAGGTCAAGGGAGAGAATAAATTGATGTTATAATTTTTTTTCCTCGTAAGTCGTTCTCATTCTCACCAAGGCATCCCTTCTTCTCTGTATCTTTTAATAATCAGGAAACGTGACCAGAAACCGACCGGAAATCTTCGGAATAAAACTTTAATATTTCCTTCAATCGATCGTTAACTTTCAAAACATATCCCGGACATGAAATCTTGAGAAAAGAATAAACTAACACTTGAGGCTGCCTTGACGAATAAGGAAATTAGATTTCTGTGCATTGGTTTAATTAAGCCAGACACGAGAAAGCATGCAAGTTGGCTGTCGTTTAATGTGTGAACATCACTATTTAGGGATATAAAAGGCTATCAGAAAAAAAATGCCTTGTTTCCATCAATTTTATGTGTTCTGTCAAAAAGAAAAGCAAGTTGCTTTTGCTACGTAACCATGCCGCGCCCATCTGACTCTTGTGAAAGAGACACATGATCTCTGTTTTGCAAAGGATTTGTGTTATCTGAGAAGCTCTTTCCCCCTAAGACAATGCCACGTGTTATGACGTCATCACTTTTGTTCGATGGCCCGAACGACGTCATATTTTTATCTTCGATGATAAGTTATGCTTACCTGAAGATTTGTTTAGTTTGACTGACCGGCAAGTAGACTACCGTCGTGGTTCGTCAGGAGACATGTGGATACCTAGGGGTCCACTTATAGCACTGGCGAAGCGTTATACATAAGTGTCTTCATCGTGTGACGTACATACCTCACGGTCGTTACATAAAAAATCGATTAACCGATAAACAAGCCCTTTTTCTTTTCACATTTCACCTCCGCCGGTTTTCTCAAACTGCAACTACGTATATATTTGTGATCACATGAGATATGTTTCCACAGGATCCTGTTTTGTTTTTCATACTTTCTACGGAAATAGCTACCTCTAATAGTAGAAAGGAAGAAAAATTTAGAATTCAAATTGAGATGAATTGCACATTCGGATTAAATTATTTACAGTTAAATATGAAAATCTGAATATACAAACAGTACACTCTCCTCTGTCTCGATATTAAAAAAAAAGACATTCAGAGAAGAAGACAAGCGATTGTAGCGGAACTTTGCTAAGTTAGGACCAAAATAAGGCCTCTTCTTAACATCGAGAGTTTATTATTTTTCTAGGCACTACTTGATGCGTGGAGTCCCCGATATTCATGTCCTGTTTGTTTGTCATGATTTGAAGGCTTAATTGTTGCCATGGCAAGTAACCCAGTGGGTGGTGTGGGAAGCCGTCTGGGTAAAAAATAGTGCAAAAGCTGCTCTCAATGTATACTTCAATTATTTTACTTTGATTTTTTTTTATTATTATTATTTTTTAATGCCATTATTTTTTCTCTGTCCCTGGAAACTTAATTTATTACTTAGTGTGTTGTACAGCTTGAGTCATGCAAATGTGTTTACCCCACATTATTTATAAGTATAAGAAAACTGCTCAAAAGAAAATCATGGTAATGCCAAAGATATCATATTATATATATTCATTCCAGAAGTACCAGGAAAAGAGACAGGTCAGTTATAAACACTTAAACATTAAACAAGCTTAAGTGTCATTAACATTTCTTCCTTTCTTCCTTGGGTGGAGGGAGGGATTGTGTTTCGTTATATATTATAGTTTAATAAAGCAATGTAAGTAGGGATGAGGTAACCAGGTCGTACACAGTGTTATTTACTCTAAGATCGTGGTAAATGAGGGTGGAGATATATGGGGGTACTAATCGAGGATGACGTTTGCATTATCACCCCTCTTGATGTACGTGTGTGGGGGAGGGGGTTGGTGGGGGGCGCGTTGTCAAGAGCGCCGAACAGGAACACACACAAGAACTTCAAGCTTGCAACCGGGTTTACGCCGAAAAACGGGGATAACCCCCTTCCTGAATATTTTAACATAATGGAAATTGGGGTATCAGATATGGGCCCTCAACTTTATAGGTCAAGCTAACATTTTCCCCAACTACCTATTCTGTGGATCTACACCTGTGTATAGGGGTGTATGTGTGTAAACACAATCCAGCTTCTGGCGTGAATCGGGGATAGATGCAAGACTAAATACTACTAACTGGGGACGTCATCGGCAAGGTGGGGATATCCCTGATTGTGTGTAGAAAAGTCCATGTCCCCGAACGGCGCCCAAACGGGTATGTGTGTGTGGGGGGGGGGGAGGGGCTGCTCTCATTATTCTTTCTAACTCAAACTTCGGATCTAAGGGAAATAGGGAATATAGGAACAGCTTGAAACACCAGATGCCAATATGTACATAATTTCCGCTGATGTGAACGCGCATTAGTCCTACTTTAATGTTATTTTTTGTCTCCTTAATTGCCATTGATGATGCGATTGTCTAAATGTTGGTAAAATTCACTCCGTTGTGAGAAGGGAGTGTCGTCATAGAGGGTGGCAATGTTTATTCATAACTGTTATTGCCAACAGAATATATCTCATCGCAATGTGATGTGACATGTGTCACAGATTGATAAGTCGCATAAAAAAAGTTAGTAACAACCCACTGAAAATAAAATATAATAGTCTAGTAAATGAAACAAATCAAACGAAACTTTCTGCGATGTCATATACTGGTGCCGATCTTATCAGTAACCTACCAAGTTTTTTCCCACACTGGTCACATTTTCTTGAAACATGAAAAAAACAAATAAAAAACGAGGGAAGATGTTCAATTTGGTGACAAATTTAAATTGAATAAAAGTTTGTCAGACAAACTGAGTAAGGCCATTCTTTTTTTAAGTTTGAGTAGACTTTCTTTCAAGTTGATGGTAGCAGCGTTGTTGTCTTTCTAGGCAACGATAAAGGAATATCGCTATTACGACTGGCCGGTTGCCTTCCCGTGTACAAAACAGTAAGCTCTGTAATCTAAGGTAGATGTAGTATGTAAAATGGGAACTTAGTTTTGGGAGACAGCTCAACAATGCGCGATTACTATTCGGACAAGCGTAATTTTAATTACCTTTTCAAGACGGTTCCCTTGAAAAGGGTAAATTGTCGTCGTCAGAGGTGAAATAGCGGTGGTCTGAAGAAGCGCACAAATGTGTTAGTGGGAGGCATTTGAACTAAGGTAGTAAAGTAAAAAAAATGTCGTTGATGGGAATGTTAGAATCATAATGCAGTACATGCCTTGATCATCTGGATCCATTTGAATGGACTCGGAGTGAAAAAACAGAACATGATTGGGCACCCCTGTGGTGACGTTCGAATAACAATAAAATGAACCTATTATACGATACGTAAATATGAATTTTCAAACATGAATGTTCATTACTTAATTACGTACAATCGTATTTCAGACGAGTGAGTTGTGAACAAATAACATTCATTAATGTGTATACATACAGTCAATGCAACGTAAGTAATGGCTTTGTTGAATGTGACTAGTTTCGTTTTTACCGCCAGTCTTTGACTCCTCAATTATCATCTCACTAAGTACCACAATTATCCTATTTGCTCGTCACGCTCCCGCCCACAACATCGCCTATTCTCTGCACTGAGCATTAAGTAAATGAACACTTTGTGTTTCTTTTGGCCCTTGTTTTGGAATTTCCTCGACCTTAAATTCAAAGCCTTAACAACGAAGTTGCTTAGATTCGATAATCACCTCAAGATGGCTAACGTATAAGGAGCGAACGTAATATTTTACTTGAGGTCTCCTATACTCTATAATATTTGTACTTGTGCCTTACACTTTGCCGTATGGGGTGGAGGGGATCGGTTGCTATGCTTTTTTTGTCTTGTTTTTGTATATAGGGCTATGTATGGTGGATACTCATTGCACTCGATAGTTTTATCAGATTCCTCCTTTCTCTTTTTCTTTACAGTTATTGCATGTTATTATTTTGCTACTTTGCATGAAAAAGAGAAAAAAAAAATATAGGAATAGACCAAGGAAAGTTTTCCTCCACAGTTTTTATTGGCATTTTTACTTTTTCTTTGACACTTCACTCGGTGTTCTTCTCTGTAACGGTCATCCTCGGGGGGAGCGGGGGGGGGGGGTGGTGATGTCGCTACAATGAACGACAATTGGATCATGGACAAATTGATAATAAGAAGTTAAAGTAATGAATATCGATTATAACTAACAAATAACAAAAGTAAACTATATGTAAGACGTTGTAACTGTTCCGTGCACCCTCGAGATCGAGACCCGCAAGCGTAAAGACGCTGGAGATCGAAAGGCCCAGAGACCGAAGTAAGAATTAACGTCAGATGGAATAGGTCACGCTCTCGACAAGGAAATATAACAAATGAATCGCATACAACGTCATTGCAGACACGAAACAACGGACTTGTTTGTGTGATTATGGCGTAACTCGAATAACATAATGTCTGAAAACGCTCAAATATTTTTTTCCCCAGTATGTCTCATTGTGATGTAAAACTATATGTTGCAGCCGAATCAAGGAAAATACCAAGTCTAAAGTTTTGGACCTTCGATCTCCACGACCATCGGCCTCGTGGACCTTTCCAAGCGTTTCTCAGGAAATTGTTAATCGAAAATTATTTGTACCTGTATCCGTACATCACATGTATCAACAGTATCAGGAAGATTTTCTTCAGTACATAGGCTCTTCCCTCAGAACCTCAACGGTCACACGGTGAGACAAAGAGATTTAATTGGTAAAAAGCAAGCTATAATACAATTTCAGAATAGTATAGGAGTGCACATATCCTGTTCCGGTAGGTAGATCTCAAGTGAAATGTCAGTTCAATCACCCCTCCCCTACAAACCACAAGGAGGATGACGTGGTAGAGAGAGAAAAAAAAAGGCAACCACGTCGTATGGAATCAGGATATAATTATCCCCCATAAGTTCAATTTACAGTTAAACCATAACATACAGAAACCGACGCACTCTGCCCACCGGTGGACATCTTTATTTTTACTGTTCTTAACCTCTGTTATGTTACGCTAGTCCAATCAAACAGAAACAGTTGACCCTTCGTGTCTCTATGTTTGCTGCCCTCTGTTTATTTATTTTAATTATTTATTTCTCTCTCCACCGACCTTTGAAACAATAGTCTTCTTTCTTTGTTTCTTTGTTTTTAAATGCAAGCCCGGTGACGTCACAATATCTTGATACAGTCCTCGTCACATATCAGTTCTTTGTTTTATTAAACTTTACGTAATGTAACCGGGCTTTGTTATCATGGTCGTGGGTGAACATAAATCCGTTCAAATGTGTCATCGTGAATGGAACTATGCTCTTGACAACAAAGACTTTTTCCATGTTAATGATGTTAATGATAGAACTCACTTCGTTTAACCAAATGTGGTGACAGAAAGTAGCAGAATGGTTTTTACCTTTTCTCGATTAGTTTTGTTATCAGGTGACCTGTGTTAATGTTATGTTAAATATTTTAAAGTCATGCCCTATTTGAGTTAAACTTTTATTGATTGCAAAGTTATTAAAAAAAACTCGATTGTAAATATTTTTTCACTGAAATGACTAATCAGGGTTGGGGAACTTTGAGGTTGTGAATCGCTTTCATTTCTCAACTTTTCATTCGGTTTGTTTTGTTGTATAGTATCACGTGCTCAATTACACCGGACGGCAAGTGATTTTCTTTTGCCTTGAAGACCTACGGAAGGTTTATGAATAATTCATTATAATTATGCATCACTCTAAAATAGTTGAACTCCCCGTAATCAGCTTTCTTCGAGGGGGTTCCCTTCGTTGAGTACGGGTAATATGTCACCTCTAGAAGGTATAGGTCTGTATTTCGATTGAATACGATTATATCCATATGGTGTAGGGAACTTTGGTTGGACATATACTTAATTCATATGATAACCCGTCCCCATTACGATTATGGCAAAGAAATTGATCAGTACCTTGAAGAGAGAAAAAAAAACACAACGATGAATTTACGCAATCTTCAATCTCGAACTGAGGGAGATTTCGGCTTAGATTCTTGGATTTACTAGCATTTTTCTAGCTGAATATCATCAGGTGTAGATGAAACCAGTCTTGTAACATAGAGCTAGAGGGAAAATTAGTTTATAAATACATACATGGTTTCACAGTAAGACTGGTGCTGTAGTAGTGCATCATATCCACCTTGTATATGTTTAAACTCGAAAAAGTACGTTCTTATAACTGGAATTAGGTGTGCGATTCTCTGTAATGAAGGTTAAGGTAACGTTAAATAGTAAGTCTGTTATGTTGATTGATGTACATTTATCTTCAATTATACCTGGCATGTGACCGCTTTTTGTGACGTCATACGGTTCGATGAATGGATCTGTTCGTTCTTGACAGTCACTCACAGTAAACTCACAATCTGGCCAAACAAACATGACATCCCCCCCCCCCCCACAAAGTTTGGAAACAGAGTGACCCAATAACTAGAAGGGCAAGCGATGATTTTCAATTTGATCCAAAAGACATTAAGTTTCAATTGAAACACATATATGGCTGTGTTTCACACGCAAGTGAAGTCACGAAAATGAAAGTTTGAGTGTGTTTTGAACACAATTGTGGCATGACAAGAGTAAAAAGGCAAGTTAACGGTAGCACATTGTATACTGCACATGCTGTCAAGACTTAGATGACTACACAAGCAAAGGAGCAGCTTTAGTTATAGTTATAATAGCCTGGGTTTGGTTATCTCACGACTTCATCTTGGGGTTTGAGTGAGTGTTTAATGAGGGCTTTTATCACTACATAGTGATGTGGTGTATTTATCACCACTCAGCAGCTCAGTTCACGTGGGACAAGAGGGCGATTCACCATCTTTAATTTTTCAAGGATGACAAACACATCGAAGGGCGTCGTGATCCCATCTACCCGTGTACTGCTGGAAAGGGGGGGGGGGGCGTCCGGGGAGTGCAGGGAGGAGAGTGACACGCATGTTTTGGGGTATCTAGCAGTTACCCCGGTGGCTGGCAATGTTTTTTTTTTTTGTCTTTCTTATCGCTATGCACTTATGAGAGAGTGGCAGCCACAACGGCGCTACGCAGGCTTAATTTGGGGGTAGTCTCTACTGTTCAACATATAGTGCCTCTGAAAAACATCCCACATTTCAGGCTTTAAAATTTCTTTTGTGAAGTGATTCAACCGAACTATCGCTTCGTTGCGGCAAACCAGCTACTGGTGAACGGAGTCAGTTATATAGTGAAGTCTATTTTCCTTCCCGGTGACCGTGATGGAGAGGAACGCCCCTTTACCCATCCCCCTTACCCAGTCGTTTTTTAGACCATCTGAATCAAAGTGTAATACTTCATAATATACTTCACAATGAAATAATTGTATTAACACAACTAACGGAATCTAGTGCATATTATCCAATAAACACCCTTTCTCAACACATGGAATTTTTATCTTGATACGCCGAGAGTTTTAAATTTAAGGGGGGAGGGGGGGGGGTTGTGCTTCCCAGGGTAATAGTATCCGTCCGACAGGACACTTACGCAGTAGCTAACTGTTCGTCAGGACATTATGCTGCGGTGACGCAGGAGAACACTGCAAACTTCTCACTGTCATTGGGACCGGTCACCCGAGATAAAATATAAGGAACATGGAATTGGAATGTAGGTATGGCAACCTTAAGCCTCCTAGGCCTTATTCAAATTTAAAAACACAAAGGCGATTATTGATATTATTAATAAATTGATTGTGACCTTGGTAAAGTTCTCAAATGGCAACTTTAGCGTGAACCCACCACCCCTCCCCCTTTCCACTCCCTACCCATCCATCTGCCCAGGCGCTCTTTCAAACATTGTCTGAGACTCACCTGCTGTCTTCGAACATATACGTCATCGACAGAAATCAGAGTTTTGATTGGTTTCAAAACAGATTGGTTTACAAGTACGGGTATGGTCTTAAACGTTGGAAAAGCTTTATTAAGGCGAAACACAGGTCTGTAGCTGTTTAGGTCATAGTTAGATCAGGGAGTTACTTGGTCAATTCCCTGGTCAGATACTACGTAATAGCCATGTAATTTGTGCAGAAATGCCTTTTATTTTCACTTTTCTGCATCGGTGTGTATACTTTTTGCTATTACTCGTAAACAATCGAATAGATTAAGGACAACCCGTACATAACTATAGTTACTCATAGTTCTCCCCCCCCCCCCCACACACACACACATTTTTTTTCCATTTCATAATTCAGTTGAAAGAGACGGAAAGCTGAAATTATTCTACTTTTGTGGCCTTAGAAAACTAGTCAGTCAATGGCGGACATGCTTCCGACGCTTTCCCTCTTTTGCTTTGATTTTTACGAAGAAAAAAAAAATTCTATTCAAAATTCGTCAGCAAGCGACTGGTTTGCACCCCCTCTTTTCATAAAACATCAGACCAGCCGCCGGCGTTGCCCCTTAGTTGATCCTCAAGTTTAAGGGTACAATGGATGGCTTAAATTGTTTGGTATTACAAAAGCAGTGGTATTGTACTCGGATTTCCCCGGGAAATCTGTTTAAAGAATGAAATTATATGCTCGAGTTGTTATGTGTATGCTATTTTGTCGCTTGCAGTGACGGCTTCGATCTTTTTTCCCATCGCGAGGTCAGGAGGGAAACTTTCTTTCATACACTTGAAGGGGTGGCTCATGGGATCGAACAAGAACTGGAAAGTAAAAAAAAAAAAGAAAGAAGAGGTGGTGTAAATAATCAATAAGATACATGCAAAACAAGAGACCACACGGTAAATAGCCGATTGACTTGGAGTACATACAGGCTAATGTTAACCCTCTCTGTTGTGTTCTACAGTTCTACCATAACGAACACTGTTAGAGACATGCGTAGTCACAAACTGTATTTGAAACACAAGTTAGGGAATGCGTAAATGAACATATAGCCATTCAAACGCTGTGACCAGGACGCACGCCGATATAGTTAATCTATACATGGTCATGGAATCGAATGGGCCGTGAAATGAAGCAAAATAAACTATATGTGTTTATATATATATAAAGAGGTCATAATAACTGATGTGTACAGCAGATAGTTCAACAGAATCAGGCTGGCGAAATGAACCGATTGGATACTACCATACCTATAGCAAAATGATATAGCCTATTCAGCGAAACTGGTACCATACACACAGTAACACCCTGTCATGAATTACAAACAAGTGCCAATTATGTATGTGAAAAGACGTCTGTTCAGTGCCAATACCGTTCACGGTGTTCACACGTATTCTCAAAAATATTTTTCGTTTCGTATCGAAACTATGTGGCTTTCGTAGGAGGATGCCTCCTGTTCTCATACTTCTTTTTTCTTTTCAAACTTCAGCTTCTCTATACTGTTTCCTCTCATTCTTGCCTGTCGGAGATACGTCTATACACTTAATAATACCAGTACGACGATATCGTCCAAAATGGAACATATGAACCAACTAGCCTAAGTCGATAAAGTATAAAGTAACACACACAAAAGTCATTCATTTCTCCCTGTCTACTCGTAGTGTGTTCCCAGGTTAAGCGCACTGTCACAAACTGAGAGCCGCTGGATAGACAGATGAAAGAATTACTTTACAGTATGTCTCACGAATCTGCTAGACAGGCTACTGTTATTGATCAGCTCGATAAATGTTCTGATTTTCAAAAACCCTCACCTCCCTCTCCCATCCCGTAGAACATAATTCAGTCGGGCACTTGCGCAGACGCGATATGCGATGTATAAATGAAAGAGATATGGGGGGTGGGGGGAGGGAAAGAAGAAGATAAGCGAGAATAGCGGTGGGAATTTGGTTGGAGTGGGGTGTGGGGGTGGAGACCTGGGAATATTGAATTTACAAGTGTGATCTCTTTATGATATTGAGAAGTGCCGTTGTGGCGAAACAGCAGAAAAATACCTTCTTGAAAGTTTTCGTTGATACTATAAGACTTTCAAATGAACTTGAAAACGGATGATGCTACATGACAGATGAATTTTCAATACCTATACAAACTGAAAGTTACCTTTTGTTTCCACTTAAGTTTCCTTGACAAATCTTCCCAACTTTTTTGTTTCCATCTACTTATTAGTGCCTCGATGAGCCGTCGTAAGTGAAGCACTGAAACGAAAATACTCATATTGCTTGCTAGAGGCGGTGGGGATCTATTTGGGGACCCTTCGCAGAGAGGGGTGTTTCTCTATAATTATTGGACACTGCTTTTAAGCCATAACTATTTGTATCGGTGTTGTGAGGTACACATTTTCTGAAGTTGCAATTTTGGTAGTCCAAATCCACTGCAAAGCTCACTGTATTTTTTCTCTTTTATTTTCAGTAAAACTATACCCCAAGTCCCAGACAAAGAGGCCCACATTTTTTTTTTCTGTACTTTGTAAATCCGATTTTCCCTAAAAATGAGACCCACAAATTTTTGGCACTTAATCTCCACAATGTCCAATCAATCTCACCATAAACTCAATCTCTTTAGACAAAAACAAAACAAATTTGCATGCTTTCCCCTGTGTTATATATGTACGCATTAATCACAGTTTACCCTTTTTCCTACCAATTTTTTATCTCTTCCCCCCCCCCTTTTGCTGCCCCTGACGTTTTTTTTTTCTGATTTGGTCACCGACGTTAAGTCCCACTTGACCAACCGTCCCCCACACACGGAAGCGCCTCCTCATCTGTTACCCAGTTTGTCCCCTTGCCAAACTTTCCGGAACCTGGCACCGGCCGCCCCTGCATGTTGCGCCAACTGATATTCGTTATATCGTTTAATATGCACATAGGAAGTGGATGGCTACTTCACCGGAATGGTCAGATCATGGAACTACTATCGTGGCTTAGTTCCATGGTCAGACTGACTCGCTCTAAAAGGGAAATAGGGCGTTTAGAGTACACCAACATGACATACTAAAGAAATAGCATTAGTCATTGTTAAACCATTCAGTCTCATCAATAAACGTCTGCCAAAGCTTCACCCCCTCACAACATTATGCATGTGATGAGTATTGCAAGATGCATCATTTGAATTTTGAAAAGTTTGGGTGAACAAATTAGTGTTGAGCAACAGATAACTGAGTTTCTATCTGTAAGAAACTTATTTCTTGAAAAAAAAAGACTACTGTCCTTCCTTATTTTGAATAATCTATCATTCTACATCCACAAACATTGGTTTTGAAAATATGGATGCTTTCTGTAAAACAAACGCCCTATTTCCCTTTAAACATATCAAAGCTAAATTTGTGGCTTTTAAGCATGTGTATGTTACGTAATACAAGTTGATAATTGTTGCATGAAGACCGAAAGTCTGAGCAGTGGATCAAAACCAAGTCAAGTCAAACCAAGACTTACAAAAGCTCATATCCCATACCAAGAAACCTGAGACGCTATATGGTTAAATTAAGACCTAGATCCTATACCTGAAATGGTACAAGGTCCATTGCTAGCCTACTGAGAGTCAGACTGTAAATTTACAGTGTGGACAATCGAAGAAAACACAAGTAAGTTTACAGTTAAAACGTAAGCTACACTAAACTAATGAACCAATGATTTCTAACTGAGTTCACATGGCCACATGCGTCTTTGGCACGACAAAGTTATTAAATGGCAGGTTCCCAGGTGAGCAGGTGGACACTTAGCATAGCTCAATCAGTGCTTTCAAGAAAGCCCATAAAACGTTACCTTATTTCCAATTATCAATGATTCTTTTATTTTGTCTTGTTGATTTATGTTTAATTGTTATTTATACTACTAGTAGTTTATGTCATCTATTTGTCAGGGAAGGTCTATGTCAACAAACTAAGGCAAGTTTCTTATGGACACTCCTCACCGTTTTAGGTACATGCATTCCATTGTACTTCACTCTCTGACAGGTTTTGCCAAAAGAGACTGAAATATATGTTTAATAAGAAGATAAAATGTTATCACAACTTGCTGTCCATCAACTCACCTGGGAATCTGCTGTCAAGTAAGTCCGTGAGGCCGTCGTTTGGTTCATTAGTTTACTGGAACTTACCATTTGGTACCACAAGTTTGTCAAGAATAACAGTGGAAAAAGGATGTAGACAACTTTGTGAGTGCAGACAGGCAAATCGATAAACAGTCTAGAGCAGGAAAAATAAATAAATGGTTGATACTCTTCATCCGAAGGCGGCTTGCACGATATCTTACTATTTACGGTTCTCATATTCCTTACTAATCGCATGGTCCCAGGGATAATGAAATTGTGAAACCGTTCTGTAATTGTAGTATTTTTTTTTACTAAGTTACTGCGTGTCTGTGCGTGCGTGAGGGTGTGTGTGTGTGTGTGTGTGTGTGTGTGGAGGGGGGATTAATGACTGAGCTGCAAGGATGATCCTTTCAATGACAGCATGATATTCAATTATTGAATTAAATTGAATTATTGAATTAATAACAAAGACTGAATATCTGAATTGATAACAAAAAACTTTTCAGTCACTTGTGTTCACATTGCATGAATATTCAGTCCCAGCTATGATGTGCAGGTATGGTTTTGTCATATGGTATGTAGCTATGGTATGTACAACTACAGTGACCATGATATGTAGTTATTATATTTGTCTGTCATATGGGGCTATGATGATGTAGCTATGCAGTTGTGATATGTAGCTATGCATAAGGTGAAACAATAATCACTTGCGTTCACAGTCGCAAACACAATATTGAAGAACGACTTCACATAACTGTAATTTGAAATTGCAGCAATAACCGGGGTAAGAAAACAAAATTACAAACAGTGAATTGTCACCTTTAATCTTCATTGTGACAATTCAGGCAATTGAAAGTTGTTCAGTTGCAACAACATTCTTCTTGTCCCAAGTTTTCTGGCTGGGTTTTGTAATACCACAATAGATTCTAATAGTGTTCAACTCATTGTCTCCAAACCCTTACACAGACTAATCCCTGCAACTATCTTGGCATAATCCTGACACATTTGATTAAAACAAAGCAATAACGTTGTTGCGCTGATGTCAGTGGTTGCGAACATTCAAATTTGCCTGAGAAAAAGGAATATTTAAATGAGAAAGAGGAGTATTTAAAATGTGAAATGCATCAATGATAAAAACTATGATTAGTGGTAAAGTATATTACTAAGAGCTAAGCATGGCTCAAAGATGATCTCAGATTAAAAAAAAATATTCTTCTTAAAATTTTCTTAAGCAGTTTGCAAAGGATGTCGCTTAAAACTGTCTCGCTTCATCAAAGTTTCCACTATCAATGGAGGGATGAGTTCCTGAGCAGCAATTTTCTCAGGCGGGGTAGTTCAAGCCAAGTTAAGAACGCTGCAAGGTAATTTCTCTGCTGTTAAAATTGTCTTCTCAGCTTGAGCCATCCCCGAAAATTCTCATCAACTTTTTTACAGTAAAAGTAACATAACATAATCAATAAAATTAAATTATTTTCCAATGTTTTTTTTTTTTTCATTTCTGAGATCTTATCCCATTAGAAAAGTAAGATATATTTTTTTCGAAAAAAAAAGTATGTGATTATTATTTTCGAAAAAAATTAAAAGATAATTTACTCTTCTGTTTACTTAAAACAACAGTCATTGGTGTAGGGCTGAGGTCCCCAAGTTTTTGAACCCCCCCCCCCTTGCTCCTAGTTTGTAAACGCTTGCTCCTGGTACCCCTTCGCCCACCATACGGGAAATGAAGAACCCACTCATAAGGCATTATTGTCCTAAATATGTATCACAACCCCCCCCCCCCCCACATCTGTTTGTAATATTGCACTACTTTTTTATTGCCTAAGAGGATTCCCAGATTCTCTCTGTGGTGTTCGTTGGTACCCCCAGGGGTATTAGTACTCCCTTTGGGGAACCAAGGGTATAGGGAAACTCCTATTGATTTAGATTGGTAAGTCAGCCGTTTCCATGAACTCCTTCCAACTGCCAGTTGAGTTGCCAGTCTTAGACGACTGTAGTGAAAGAGCACCCTCTATTTTCGAACGCGCCTCACCAAGCTGTTTCCAGGACGCCACACAAAATCGATGTAGTTTTTGAGCGCGTGTATGGCTCAATGCGTTAATTAGTACGTAACCCGCTTTCTCCGTTGGCTTTTGTATCGCCAGGAAACAGGAGCTGAGTTCGACCGGCCGAGAGTTGGCTGATCAATAGGTTTCTATTCTTCCAATTCTGCCATCTTCTTTTTCGATAAAAATCTGGACAAATTGTTCCCACGTGATTTTTTATCCAATTTTGGTGGTTAAGACATTTATCAGTTTATATGGGTTATTCCGTATACGCGCGAGCTGACACAGAAATTGATTACCAATACAGCCCTAAATCTTTTGCTATTTCGCCCTTAGGTGAAGGATTCTCTTTCAATTGCTTACAATCTGGGTTTTATCTTCAAGTCAGCTCATTTTGCTTTGCGCTCTAGGCCGGGGAACGATGCGAACAAACCTCGCCAGTGGCTGCTATACAAAAAGAAGGAAAGAAAGGGTAAAGAAAAAAATGAAAAATAACATGAAGAAAGGAGACAACCTCCTCAGAAGAAAAAGAAGGAAAACTGTATTCGAAAATTCCTTTTTTAGGATTAAAAAGAAGAAAAAATGATCGCCCATCACCTGCATATGGCAGTTGACCCGGCGGAGTATTTTCAAGGGGGAGGTTTTCTTGGTCTCTGAGAAAATCTTCAAAATTTGCTCGGATTTCTATTTTTGTTTCTCCTTCTTTTTAGTAAGAGAACGTGGTCGCAAATAAAAATGAAAATAGGAGAAAGAATAGAGACGAAAATACGGTAATTACGGAGGGCGGGGCAGATTGCCATTAACCATCGCCAAGAATTTTAACAAGCTTGATGATAGGAGAAGCCAAGGGCACTCTATACGTTGACTCGAAGATGTCAGGTACACAAAAGTCGATAAAAATTGTTGCCAACAATTACTGAAAATTTCTGCTTAGATAAGAATAGAAGAGGACAGGACGTTATACGCTTTCTGCAGTAACGCTTAAAGACGTTTATGCACAACAGTGAGTGTAAACTAATTGATTAGTTTGAATAGGAAATGCATCGTCTATTTGAATGTGAAGAGATTTCGTGTGCTGGTTGTTGGGAGTAACAGATGATGCATTTATCTTTACAGGGAGACAAAAAAAATACAACCATAAAAACAAAAGCAAGAGTAACGAAGAGAAGAAAGGAAACAACAACAACACAAAATTGTCGGACAGGTGCTGACATCTGGACAGGACTATGAAGCAAACTTGCTTTTGAAATGACATCAAACGAAAGTAGCCTACTGGTGAGTGACGTCATGCGACAAGTCCATCTTCCCCTGTAGTTATAATGGGAGCAAACATTGATTACATATTAAATATAACCACTCATCCCCTTCACCACATACACACATACATTCTCGACCAGACATACATGAAGAATTGTGGTGAGAATTGTGGTACAAGATGAAGAAGAAGAAGAAGAAAAAAAATCAGTTGAGCTGTTCTTCTAATTTGTGAGACCTTGAAATAAATCATTGATGTTACGTGAACCATACAAAAACATCTGTTATTCCTCAATGTACGTATAGTGCAGTCCTGAACGCGGTTCATTCAACTGGGTACATACATCGACCAGCGAAGTCATCCCTGGCTCGATATTTCAGTTGAAAGAACTGTAACCCTCGAAATGGTCACATGACCGGTCAAACTTAATATAATCTCAATGAGTGGAAACTTTCTTCACTCGAATTTTATCAACCCATTATGAAATGGAATATATTTCATAGCCCATTTGAAGATTTTAGGAAAAACGTGCAGTCAGGAAATTTTCGAAGTACGAAAATTTGATTGGTGAAGATGGACGGGGTATGGGGAAAGATGGTGTGGGATGGTAAGAGGCATGGTGAGGATGGTGGTATGGGGACGGTGAATTCTTAACTCGGTCGTCAGGTTAAAACCAACTGTACCTTATTTTCTGCAGAGGACTTAGTCAGGTCCACACCCAGTTTTTTGCATTATTTTAATTTTGCGAGAAATGAAGTTACATAATCACTTACCTTACTGTTACGTTACAAAGGTGAAAAAGGGGGGGGGGGGGCAAAATTACCGTAAAAGAAATTTGAATCATTGAGATCACGTGCACACATGAACGTAGATGAGGGTGTGGAGAAATCGACGGAGAGTGGGAAGCAGTGTTGCGTTTAATACGATTTAATGAGGCACACTATGAGTCTTGTATGAAACTTTGATCACATAGATTATAAACTGCTCCACCACTATCCTTCCTGTGTATTATTCGACTTGAAACGTTTCACTCCCGAGGGTCAATCGAAATTCATGACTTCAAAGAATGTCAAGGTCAGATATAGTAAGTTTTACAGATGTTTCACGGGTTATGTTCGTTCATTGTTCTTTAATGAAAAGAGATTATTTACGGACATCCTGAGAGGGTGGGTGAGGACGGGGGGGGGGGTGATTTTTTTTAAAATATGCCAAGGTAGAGTCATATAAAAGAAAAGAAGAAATCTGTCTCAAGTCCCATCAAAAATTAAATAGGACCTGGTTTGGTTTTTGAACCGTTTTTTTTTTATTTTCTTTTATTTCCTATCTCGAACCAATGCCAACTTACCTCTTGTGGGTGACGCACTGACGTGAAAGAAATCCACGTTAACGCTCCAATACTTGAGCCGATGCATTTGCCATGCAGAATTTTCATTAGTCCGTCTGAGTTAGGGCGGACGAACATGCATCGGTGTAATTAAGCAAGGATGATTACAAATCCGTAGCCAGATTTTTCTTTTTCTTTCCTTTAATTGTTCGGATGATAATCTGGACAAAATTTTTCCGAAAAACGTTTACTATAATTTGTTTCCAAAATGGACACTGGCGATCAGTTCCGTTTATAACATCTTGACAAACCATATTCTACTTTAGTATTTTTTTCTTGGTTTATTATTTTTCTTCCTTTTTTCTGGAGGGGGGGGGGGCATGCCTGTTGAGCTGATACTATCGAAATATGAGGGTAATTGACATACGTCTGAATAGTGACGTTGAGCGCAAAATTTTGTAAAATATTAGTGTAAAAAACTGTAACTTTGCTTGAACTAAGACGTTCAGGAACCAAAGTATTACTTAAGCGATCGTTTAAAAATAAACACAACAAAAATATGCAAATAACCGTTGCACTTTGATTCTTTGTGATTTCGATTTTGTTAGTCAATGAAGTGAATATGCTGGACGTATTAAAAGTACAAGTTGTATTGTGCCATCTTCTTTCATGGTCAAGGCATAAACCCAACATGTCTGTTTTTCACGGCTTGAATATTTATTATACTTTTTATATTTTTAACGGGATCTTAAAATTATACTTTTCTGGTTTCGAAATTATTAGCTTTTCAGGCAAATGTTTTCTCTAATACTATTCAAAGAGAAATAAAACTACCATCGACTCCCAGTAACTTTAAAACTAATGCAACTGCAATTTACTATTTGCTATTCATAGAAACATTCTGTACGATTACGAAACTTTTGAGTAATTTACCTTGGTTTTAGTTGAATTCGATATATCTCTAAACTGACAAGAAAAAGTACAACAAAGAGAAGGATCATCGTTGTTCCTTTTGTCAAGTTTTTGTGTAACAAAAATCATCCAGTAAATTATGAGGAAAAAATGCAAAACGGTCTTCCCCTTTCTACGACAAAAAGAAAGAAAGAAAGGTAGTAAGGAAGAGAAGAGCCTGTAAGCTAAGCACAAATAAAACTCCTTTATCGGTCATAGATTGATAAAAATCACCTCTGATACGAATTTGGACGTCAAATTGCATTGGCATGTCAGCCTCGGGTTGTATACTACAGTCAATGAATTCAAGGTGTGTGGGCAACCCACCGCTCGTTGGGTGGCCTCACTCCTGCTTGCTCATTGGTGCGTTTGGTATAGTGGGCGGAGTCGAAGCTTCCGTGTACGGTATAATGACTTAGTGAGATAGTTTGTCCATGGCTGTCTGTTTGGTACTCTAACCGTACGAGTCGAAAGTTGTGGAGGACTTCACGAGAGCGGAATGAATTGTCGTGTTATCTCTACGGTTAACATTTGAACCCCAGAACGATAAGAAGTCGTTAGTTTGTGGTGGATAGGAAACAACTTGAACCAAAAAAAAAAAAAAGAAAGAAAACTTTTCTCGAAGTTGCGGAACCGATGCCCATGTACGCGCGGAGTTCCCCGGTCGAGCAGACGGCAGTCAATGCGCCGGCTAATATTGGTTTAGCTTTACAACCAACGTACCACCATTCATCGCCGACGACACCAAGTTTAAGTATGATGCATCACCCTGCAGTCTTTGCTGACCAAGGTGGCTACTATCGTCACCCTGGCTACACCAGTATGCAGATGTCGATGTATGGACATGACCAGTACTCCATGGCCAGGTCCTACGCTCCCTACCCTCCTCAGCAGAACCCAAAGGACATGGTGAAACCACCGTATTCTTACATCGCGTTAATCGCCATGGCAATCATGAATGCCTCCGACAAGAAGATCACGCTTAACGGTATTTACCAGTTTATCATGGATAGATTCCCCTTTTACAGGGAAAACAAACAAGGTTGGCAAAATTCGATTCGCCATAATCTTTCCCTGAACGATTGTTTCATCAAAATTCCTCGAGACGACAAGAAACCGGGCAAGGGAAGTTATTGGAGTCTGGATCCAGATAGTTACAACATGTTCGATAATGGAAGTTATTTGAGGAGGAGAAAGAGGTTTAAGAAAGTTAAACAGGAGGAGTCGAAGAAGGACAAAGAGGATGTTTCGGAAGGAGTTGTCAGTAAGGGTAAGCACGTTGACGAAGTTTCGAGTCAATCTCAAAGCCCTACTCAAAGTGACTCTGTTTATCATCATAACGTCGGGAAAATCTTGGACAAATCGAATAACTGTGCTACCGTGAACAGCAGTACAGACTGCAATAACACCTATACAACGTCAATGCAAACCAACGGACAAGCAAATTCCTCTGGGAACCCACAGCTGATAACCCCCAAAATCGAGCCGGCAGATTCCCCGTCCGCGGGAGTCCTCAGCCACTCGGAGAGTCACAACTCAAGGGGGGTTCACACGGGGACAATTATAGACAATCATGCAACTTATAGCGTTAACAACATCATGACTATACAAAACACCAGAGACTCGCGGGGAGGCATGTGTACCAATGGGGATATGGACAGCGTCGTTACTCAGGCAATAACTACCCCCAGTAGGGGTTGCGCGATTGTGTCTCCTCCACCTCACGGATACTCCCCTCCGGTGCACCAGCAGTGTAACACTTCTCTCATTAACTGTTCTAAGCCATCGATAGTCGATTCTATGAACTACTGCGGACAATTCAGTGATCAATTGACTTTAAGTAAGCAGATGATAGGGACTACACCGGAGGAGGTACAAGCCGACGGGTCCGGAATCAGTCCACGGCCGAGCGCCCACGACTCGGCGTCCATGAACAGTTCCAACCATCACTCGCTTAGTCCGACCTCCCGGGGGGCGGACAACCCGTGGTACGGATGTAGTTCCGATTCTACGAGCGTGCCCCCCACCATCACGTCGCCATACCACAACGTGTACGATTCTCAACGCCTGATGCCTCACTTCAATCACGGGATGGCGAGTACAGACGATAGTTGTCAACTCGCCGCGAACGCGTATCGTAGCTCAGCTACGAGCGGAGTATACGCAAATCCTGGACACTACTCGCCTTACGACATGACGAGGTACTGAAAAAAAAAAACTCACAATCATCATAGTGGAAAACAGACCCAACACCATAAGCCACAGTCTGAAAACAGAAAAACAACCTCCCAGATGTCTTGTTTTATTTTTCTTGCAAATACCAAATAATTAGAAAAAAAAAAAACTAATAAAAGAAAACTACCAAACTTAACAGTACGTTTCCAAGTCAAGTACTAAATGACCCGCTTGTGTAGTACTCCAGATTACTTTGTTTGTGGTTGGAATTGTTCCATGATTTTCGACGTCGTTATTATTATAATTATTTCTAAAAAATTAGTTTTTGTCACATCTTTATATTTATTTGCTATTGGATTTCGCCAACAAAAAGAAAGTACATCGAAATACACAAAGAAAAAGACAGGAGAAATTTTCGAAAGGAGGTCGAAGCCAACCCTGCCGAGACAGAGAGAACAACTGTTAGGACCTTGAAATACTTCTCTTCTGTTTTGCTTTTACCTTACCTCGAATCAGAAAGGGAAACAGTTTCTCTCTGTTTGCTTTTCATGAAGGGAACTTTAGTAGGGCCTTAACGACTGTAAGCCGTTCACATTACAACCGCCGTCTCCGGCGACGACGAACCAGGAAACTCCGGTGGGTCAATTATTTTCTTCTTTTTTGTTCTTTTCTGAAGAAGAATGTCCACAATTCAAAACGTCGAACAAAATTGGTCCGATTCTGTCATCGACTGTTGTTATTATGATGTTAGATTTTATTTCTCAGTTCAATCCTCTCTTCTTGAAAGTTTACCTTGATACCTCCAAATTATCACAACAATAACCTCCCGGTCTGGTTGAGAGCTTGGTTTTTATATGCACGTGTATTGTTTGTTTATCCCCGATGTGATTGTTTTGAATGTAAACACGTACCAAGTTCAGCTTTTGGGTCTTTCTTTAACTCTTTTGTATAACGTTCAAAACTACAACTGTTAGTGTTGTGTTGCGTTTGGTTGTGTGCACGGTACATTTTCGAAAGCCAATTTAAACATTTCTTTACGGAGTTACGCGAGCCGGGTCGCAACTTAGTAAACTCTTCCTTCATACATTGTATACCCCTCATGTCGTTGATAATTGTGTATAGGTATCCATCTATTCTTTACCCCCCTTTTCTTTTTAGTTTTTGTGTGTGAACATTTTTTCTTGCCTGAAACTAAACAAAATTTATCCTCTTGTACCCTGTAAGATAATAGTTTTCGTTAATCGATAGAATATCCTAACTTATAAAATTGTACCTTAATTTTGTAACTATCATAATTATCCTTCCTGAGATTCCAGCTCGATACACAATCAACAACTCGCCCTTTTCCTCTTTTGTGACATGCATTTCTTTACTTAGTGTTGACATATGTATGTACATATGTATACGTGTGTGAGTGTGCTTACGAACACGTATGTGTATTTCTTAATTGCTTATACACACACATATTTTTTAAAGCCGATTAAAATTTTCTCTTTTGGGGGAAAAGATTGACATATTGTTACATTAGGGCCGCTTTAGTTTTAATATGTAACAAATTGTTGAAACGGGATGTCGAAAGTTAATCCCATCAACGCTGAATAAAATAGCCAAGGATCGGCTTGTGATTTATTTTGTTGAAATTAATCCGTTGTTCAACAGTTTATTGAAAAAAATGTACTAGCAACTTACAGGGCAACTTGATTTGTGTGTGAACAGTGAAAAGAGCTTTAAATAACCACTTCCATGGGAGGAATTGAGACCTTATGCTATATATCGAGATTGGGAAAATTGTTCACTTCAAGTAACTTCGTTTTTGCATTTATTTCATTAGCGTATGTAACTGAAAGCGAAACCCCGATACAGTGGTTAGTTCTTTGTTTACCCGTTTCAAACTTCCTGTCTGCCTAGCTCTCATGTTTTAATAGGAAAAGAATGTCCACGCAAATCCATAGTGCATTGTTCAAAGAGATTCTAAAGAACGCGTGTTAAGGATAATGTAATTAAGAGCCATTTTGATATATGACGTTCGCTTTCACTAAAACAATCGATTTGCAGAACGTAATTAAAATACTCCATTTTTTAGCATCTAGTAAAGCATTAATAAGAACATGATTTTTAGTCCAAGTTAGCAATGTTGAACTAGTATAACCTAAAGCTCATTGATAGTCAGCGCCTATCACAAATGCTGGTTAATTAAGGTTTCAATTTTTTTTTTTTTGGTTGTCAAAATTAATAAAGAGGGTAGCGTTGCTTACAATGGAAAAAAAGAAACAGTTCCCTACAAGTTTCTGTCGTCTATTTTGCACGTGCAAGACACAAGGTTTGCCACTGAAAAATTATATACCGCCATGAACAATTTTAAGGTTCTTCCTGTTATTTAACGTAACGCTGATCCGTTTAATGAACGTATTTTCTGGTCGTTGATTGATTTATGCAAATATTTATTGAACTACGTCATGATTCATGATACGACTCTACATTAAAAAAAATGTGACAAGAATGACAGTCTTCAACTTTATTTCAAAACGGCTCACATACATGAGTATTTTCTTCTTTTGAAAATTTGAATGAACATTCACAGAATCTCATAAACGTGTGCCATTTAAAAACTTTTGGAACCCCCATCACTGGATTGAGAAACTGGTTTAAATTACTCCTCGAGATTCAAGAAAATGGCTTTACTTTCAACAAGTTATCTTTTCTCTCTGAAAGGTCGTTTCTTGATCGTAAAAATTATAATTGTTATGTTGTTGCAATTTTGTCTATGCGTGAGTACGGCAAGGAAAGACTAAGGAAGGAGGGGATTAAGAAGTGGGTGCGGTGGGGGGGGGGGGTGGACTGAGGGAGTGAGAGCATTCTTCGTGAGGGGTTCCTCATTATTTTTGTGAATATGTTGTTAATATCTTTCACGAAATGTAGTTCTTTTTAGCATTCTTGTGATCAATTTTGCAAATGGTCTTTCCAAGTTTTTTAACCCAGTACAGACACTTTCATAGTTCTCTTTTTCTTCTTTGTATGATCATGGAACGCCAAACTACTCACTCGAATCATTTTACGGATTCACGGTGGGGCAAAAAGTGGGTTATATAATTAATGAAAACAATAACAATGATAATATTATTATTTTTAAGTTTTTAGTTGTGTAGAATGTGATTTGTATTATAAGTAACATGCTATCGAAGAAAAAGTGCCAAAAACAGATTACTGAAAAAAAAAAAACATGAGAAGTATTAAAAACATCTACAATTGCTCTTTTTCACTTTATTTGTTTGTCCCTGGATTTCACCCTTCTTTTTTAACATTTGTTTTCACTTATTTTTGTTTCATTCTTTAAAATAAGAGCCGAGAAAAACTTATTAGTTAGAACGGAATTTCAAAACCAGTAATCGTCAAGTACAACGTCGTGAAACTGTCACAGTGTTCGTTTATTCGCGATGATTTCTTTTCATTATTGTTTTGATAAGGTTTAACTATCCAAACAACTTGGGTTTAATTTCAAACAACATGATAAAACATACGCCGACGTTAGCGATATTCAAGATAAACAAAGTTAAACTTCAGTTAGATAATCTTTGAAAAGACAGAATTTGATCTCACACTATCTGCCCCTGAGAAAGTGAACTTGTGGAGTATGGTTTTAAAAATTTATACTACTTTGCCAATGCATACGCCCACACCTGTAAATCCGCATAATTACATAATTAATGTATGTGTATATATATATATACATGCACCTACCATTTAAATGCACACCGGTAACGTATTTATGTTTTGACACAACGAGTTCTAATGACTTAAATTATAGCGTTAAGAAACTATAACATTTGCCTGAAATCTTTTTATATACTTTCACTTCGAAAGTATTCCAACCATTTATATTTAGGTAGATTCAATATGTCAGAGTTATATCAATTGACAAAAGACCATTGACACAACTGATACAAGCGTAATTCAATTTTCAAGTTGAATATTTCCTTAAGAATTCAGATGGAAAGTGGTCGCAACTATCTTCATGTACGTTTGCTGATTTTTATGCATACCCGCCTGTCTTATATCCCGGATTTGGTCTTTTTCCACATTACGTACCATTCATTCATGCCAATAACAGATTATGCTATTGTCTGGTGACTGTTATCCGTTTAGCATTATTCTCTTTATGTTACCTTCAGGTCACATTCATGTACGGACTTAAATAAAAAAAACGATTGTTGCCGCAAATGGAAATTATAATTTTTTCTTCTTCGGCATTTTGCTACATACACAGACAGACAGACAGACAGACAGACAGACAGGGTGAGCGTCTATCAATCTATCGGGTAATCCTTGTACACCTGAAACCGATCACTTCCCTATTGTTACCGTTGTATTTGAAAATTCCCACGATGAATCTGAGAGAAAAGGGTGATTCACGAATAAGGAAGCAGAACAGAACGCCGCAAAGGTCTGTCGTGATAAACCGTTATCTTATTTAGTGCATTTCAAAGTTCCGCAACAAGCAGTTTAAAGTCCAATATACCGCATACCGAGTTAACTCACACGGGCTCGAATCAAAAGCTCAACTTTAAATTCGAAATACCCCGTCCTTGATACTCTGTTGCCATCTTAATTAACCGAATTAACCGAAAACCCGAATAAATGAAAATTGAAATCAAGACGTATTACAAACTCACGGTGATCTAATTAAAGAAAATTCCATTTATAACAACATGATACTTTCGACACTAAAGTTATGAGCTATAGAAAAAAAAGGTGTGTGTGTGGGGGGGGGGGGGAGTCGGAGGGGAAGTCGGGAAGGGTTTTATCAAAAGTAGCTCTCTGTTCCACTCTCTTCTAAATTTAAAAACTTGCAAGAAGAGAAACTTACACATTTCGGAGGGAACTTCCCCACTCCGATCGAGGGGAAACTTATTTTCAAACAGGTACAGAGAGGCCTGATTAGTAAGTGCTTTAAGTTGAACGATTTGAAGGTTCGTAGAGCTGAGGAAGAGACGGGATGGTGTATGATTGATGGAGGCTAAATGCATCGCTCGATGTACAGCCCTGAACTCTACATGCATTCATACAGGACAGGTGAGAAGTAGAAAGGACCGCCATTATATTTTGGGATCGTTGTGACTCACTGGATGGATTAATCCTCGTTTACTGGATAAAAATTTTGAGGGAGGATCTACCACCCGTGGAAAGCGGGGAGAGCTTCATGTGTTGATCGAGGGTAGACCGAAGGATACGCGTATCAACAAGGCGGACCACTTCAACGGGTGACCTCCCGGTTCTGAAGAGCAATTTCACCATTCAGCCCCGTTCATCGGATAACTAGCCTAGGCAATGTCGTCAAATGCAGCCCGGGTGAGTCCAATAAGGATCCTTTCCTTTTTTTTAATGGTTACCATATTTCTTACTCTGGATCTCGATTTCCACAAAAAAAATAGCAGAATCTGAGAAAGAAGAAACTATAGCCAAACGTATGTGATTTCTATGCTTGATTGAAAAAAGACCAGTTCATAGAAAAATGAAGGGATGGGAAGGGGGGGGGGGCAGGAGATAAGGAAGAGGCAAGAATAATTCAGATTTCTCTTGCTTTCGGGGATTTTGTCGAGATTTCTCGAGACTGATGTTCGTCATTAATCAATTTACCCTCGTTATTTAAAGGAGGGAAACTAACTTGTGTTCTAAAAAATCTTGGTTAGGTTTTTGAAAGGTACACATATTATCATAATTCGACTGCTACTGCAAACTAGCTACTCCACATGTATATTTCATAATATGCACATCTAGATATCGTACATGTATGTGTTTATTTTTAGCAAATAGTTAAACTGTCATCAAATTGTGTAACGGATACAATACAAAAAAAAGCCCCATTGCAAAGTAGATTAACAGATAATATAAAAGCGTTTGATTACTTGTTACGTAAAGAGCTACCATCAGTCCTAAAAATACCAGTTATTGTTGTCGAACTTTCTTTGACAAAAGTTTCCTAAATGCCAGCAAAGGTAAAAAAATGACTATTTGAAATCTCATATCCAGATCATATTGTCATATCAGATAGAATTATGAACGCTTTTTTGAAGCGGATTTATTGACTCCAGAGCAGAGATTTCGTTTACGGACTAAATTCTCACGCAGTTTGAAGAGCCTATGGTACACCACTAATGGATTCTAGTCATGGTTTCCTCTTTGTGACTTTATGCATGGCCTCCACCGAGATGAAACCTCTTCAACACCTTTTCCGTGCGTGTGTGTGTGTCTCTCTGTGTGTGTGTGTCTGTCTGAATTCGCGTTCGTGCGCATGTAAATCTAGTTATCCGTGTACCTGTTGACGAAATCATTCAAACAATACCGCCGAGTTCAACCATTCCCGGCCAGACGTGTATACCGACTGTGCCAATAACAGCCAATAATAAATTAAGTATTATTCTCTTCCTACGAAGGCAAATTGTTCAGATGATTTCGTTTTATTTTTAATTACCATAAACCAAAATGATGTAATCGAGATAGCTGCAGAGACGTCAGTCTGATTCTCGTGACAACCAGAACTGAAAAAAAATAAAAGCTATAATTTGTCCTTATTAACCACGTTTATGCTTCCACATGGTTATAGCTGTCTGTCTGTCAGTCTGTCATACAGGACTATGTGTCTGTGGGTATTTTTTCCAGTTACATTGCTATTTGAGTTGTTCAATAACATGGGCCGAATGACTTTAAGGCGTTAACGGTCATATTTATCCATTAATCCAGTTACCCGACGTTTATCTTTTTACCCCACCTCCCTCCATGTCCTCGGTAAACATGTAGGGGGTGTGACTGGCCATCTTTACCCCTCGTGTGAACAGTACCAAATAAACCATAATCAAATTAACGAATTTACCTTAATGGAATTGGGGTATTTAAGTCACAAATGAGAGCTATAAAGATGTTCTCCCCTTCACTTTTTATCCTGTCAAACCTAAGCAGACCGATAGACAAAATTGTGCCGAATAGTGAATGTGTCATCCTCTAAAATCTGTTAAAATCATAGAATTTTTTTTCTGACCCTTTATTTCAGGTGATCACAAGTTTCATTTATCTTGAAGAAAAAACTCACGTTCACCTTGTCAACGTCACGTGACGTCATTAACGTTTTACTTTAACACAGTTGAGAATTATCAATTGCGCATGCGTTCCCCCTGCCAATTCAGTTGTCCCATCGTGTTCTCAAAGTATCATAGGGTTTGCATGTTGTCGTTCTTCTATTATAATTAGACAGCATTGTAACAATTTAATGGGCATACTAAAGTTGCAAACTAAGTTAAATTTCATATTATGAAACCATGAGTAGGATTTGAATAAATACACGACAAAGTGAATAATGTTATAAATCAAACAAAGCGGGTTACGTAGCTGTCTCTACATTAAATGCACACTTTCTCCGAAATCTGGTGGAGATTTGTGCTTTAGCCCCTAAAATTTTGAAGAAATCTAATTGGCAAAATAATTAATCCTGTGTCAACTCATTTTTGAAGGTTCAAAAGATTTCGACATCCAAAACCAAAACGTCTTTGATTACTAACCAAAAACCACCTGACGTATTATGCCAACATTTTTGTTACGTCATAACGTAATAATGCAAAAACGGGACATAATTTAGTCAGAAACCTGCAAAAAGATCAGAGTTTCTAGTGACGATTCATCAAAGGGAAAGTCCAAAGCAAAGGAAGAAGGTATGGCAAACGTCAAATACAATCTCCATCATTAGTTTAAACAGAATTCCATCCAAGTATTATTTGTGTATTTCAGTTCCAGGAAGAAGTTGTGACTAGTTTAAAACACAGGAGACTGCCATGCATGCTAAAGTTGAGCGTAGCTGTTTCCCTCTTTGGATATGATTTTCGCAGGCGGAAATGTAAGATTAGCTGGCTCTGCAGTCACACGTGGATTTTGCATTAGATGGACGCTCGAATCGTTTACCATGGAATGCCGTTTTCTCTCCATCTCCGAAGGTTTTGGTTAAACCAAAAAACAAAACAAAAAAAGAGGAAAAACTTCCTTCCCTTCAAAGGTTTTACGAGAGACAATGCAATGTACATACCTTTTGTTGATTTTTTTTTGTTTTATTGTGATTGAATGTGTTTCTGTAACTTCGAAGGTCGATTTGAACTCTGCTGAATCGATCAGCATTTCTGCACAAAATGCAAACAATGTTACAAACTCCCAAACTTTTTATAGCTTCATATTCGATTACTTGAATGATGACAGCGTTGCTTGAGTGATAGTTAAACTATTGAGAAAGTTCTAGAGTGTAAGATGTTAAATTTGACTTGTTTTCGTTTAAGAGAGGCAACATTGTTTCTAAATACCTCTCCTGTAGTTGATACGATTGCATGAAATGAAAGAAACTTTCCCCATAACAGAGTTAAAGAAAGTATATATCTTTCCACTAAAGAACCTAGCCAGGAATCCGCAAATACTGCCCTCTGTTTCATATCTTCCCTCTTTTTTTTTGTATTTTCTTCTGTATTTCTTTTGTTTATTTGGCGAGATCAGACATTTATCGTAATTTGATGTCAGAAACACAAGAAAACAGTTGTTACAAAAATAATGCCTTTATCTGAAAAATATACACCCAACCAACCAAACAAACAAACAAACACACACACACACACTCCTAAAACACAATGCAAGTCAAGAAAGCTATATTGAAGTCCCATTCCAAGAACTCTAATCGAGTTTTCCGATGTTTGACGGTACGACCAGAACATTTGGAAGTAGTATAAATGATGAGCATTTACAGACATTTGTTCATTGTTTTATCTGTAGATTCCAAAATTTTCTGTCCTCAAGATGTTCTTCATGATCTGCTGGCGGTTTGTTTTTGTTTGTTCTATTGAACATCTATTGAAATTCGTTGACATTTTTCTTTTTAATTTCTTGTACCGGTTTCTAGAAATTCCACACCCTTTTTTCATTTTTTATCTTCAACATATCTGTCTTAATGTGTTAACGTAAATATATCATGGTTGTTTTGTGTCACTTTGAAGAACGTTTAGAATCAAGAACGTTTATTTTAAAATGTTAAGGTTGGAAAGAGCTAAAGAAAAAAAGTAAAATTCCTTTTATCCTTTCCATTGTTGGGAAACGTGTGGCGTCACAATTACGTATTTCAAGTAATTCCCCATCTGAGAATCAAGAGATATCAAATTTAACTAAAGAGTCTTCAACATGCTTGTAATTGCAAAGAGGAACAAATTTGTGGAATGTATGGATAACCATTTTTTTTTTGATTGATTTTGTAATTGATGAAAATCACATATATGTTCGTTATCATTGTTCTAGAAATTAAATTAGGGGAAAAAAGAGAAATACTTCTATAATAATGTTTGAATGGTAACTACCTTCAAATTGCTATTTAGGAGGTATTAACCAATCATCACCTTAATTTGTATGCACAAATGTTTATTCATTGATCTCATCTATAAGCCTATGATACATGGCATATCCATCTTGCCCCCAAAATACGTAACTAATTGTTCATCGTACTGCATCCGATGATATTGCCAACATTATGATACGTCGGGGTAAAATAATATTTCGACGTATAAACTTCATTATACAAAAAAAAAATAAATAAATAAACGCTAGCTCTACTAAGATCATTTTGCTTTCTGTGATGGCTGCAGGCAACATTGATTCGTGCTGTAATTTAAATTTGCTTGGAATCGTAATGCCAACACTGTTATGTACAGCTACGGAGTATATAGCCTATATAGTTAATAAAGTTACCCACGTCTTATTTGGAACGTTATTAGTCCTGTCAAACTGTTTCCATGTTTGTGCCTGACACTATAATCTTCTAAAGAAACGAGATCAAAATATAACGGTATCTGAAAAAGAAATGCCACTACAAATATCGGTTCATTTTGTAGCCAAATTTGTTATTCATTTGCTTGTTGACGGCTTCACGCAAGTAATTTGTTTGTCTTTGATCTCGCTGAAATGGCATACTTTCCTTTTCAGCCCAATCGTCGAAATATCATGTCCTCTTTCTCGGCTGTCGCGGGAACTATCCGTACATAACTTGATATTATTTCAGTTTCATTTTCCTAGCGAAATTGAGACCTTTTCCTTTTGTTATTTTATAAAAACTTATTTGGTCAAAATTTTCTGATGTTTTCTCCTTCTATTCTCGACGTAAAATCGTTTCGGCATGACTTCTTTCAAAATTTACTCAAGTTGAAATTTTTTTTCTCGGGCTTATTCACGTCGTCGTCTCTTTTTGATAATTTACCGCCATTTTTATCCATGACACTTCTCTCTTTTTTTTTTGTATCGCCAAGATTTCGTTCCATGACACGTGCATACCGTCCTGATTGTAATAACCGTTCGTTTGTTCATCGTTTACGTCAAACTTATACACTAGATTCTCTAATTACGAACTCATTTTCTTGAGACTATCAAGGTTACTGATATATACTGTCCGGGTGTATGTGTGTATTTGTATGTATGCGAGGAAGCTCTGAGAAGTCAAATCCTCCTCGTGGGCGGGTAAAAGGCGGACTATGGAAGAAACGATAACCTTCGCTTAAAAAGTGGGGACGTATATTGGCCGAACAAGCCTTTCCTTTCACTGAATAGTTATTTTCGAGGGTAAAATATAGAGATTCGACCTCTTCTTTCTCGCATGCAGGACCACCAGTGTAGGCTTGACAACAGTCGCTTATGATTTATACGGCTAAAAGCGCCATAATGGAAAAATACAGGACCAACCCAGAGAAACAATGAAAATCTTTCTACAGTGGTTAAGAAAAAAAAAACTGGTTACGGTATACTCGTTCTCGATGTGGCAAGACAGTATGTGACAAAATAAGAGGCAAATATGTTTTTTTTTTTTTGGGATTGTTTCAGAGCTTTGGCATTAGACTGTGTTACACATAGCAATACGTCAATCAAATGGAATGTCGAACCCCTGCTTAAGAAGATGTAAATATTTTTATATTATAACCTTGTTTATTGTCGTTAGGCAATAAGTTTATCCTAACAGTGATTGAACTCAAAGCAAACAATAACCAAGGAGGCGGAAGAGCAGCTCACCGTCATTCCCCGAGTTTTTTTATTCAAACTTTACCTTCACAGTTTCGTATTGTTTATGACCTCAAAAAAAAAAAGAGAAATATGACATAATGCATGTATCGTACACGAATCATGTGGTTTATATCATCCCTGAAAAAGTAAAAAGAGTTATTTACTAAAGGATTATGATTAGCGATGATTAGCGATGCTCATGTGCAGAACACCGTTTCTTCCTGTCTCTATGTAAGTGAAAGTATTGTGCTCGCAAACATATGCATGCATATATAAAAGTTATACGTAAGTGACATATATATATATATATATATACATCAAACTATATAAAACTATATATAAAACTGTAACTATGTGTATATATAAGTTATATATAGTGTAGTATAAAGGTATATAGATGTATGCACATAGTTGTATATAGTTAGTAACTTAGTAAGCAAGCATCATAATGACATAGTACTTTTAATAGGCGATCCATACTTCTGGATGTCATCCATATGGTGTTACAGGAAGACACCTGATCGATAAACATCTCTGACGTACGTGTCACAGTATATTCTGTATATGCAAAGTTGAACTTTCCTAAAATCGGGTGCAAATTGGTATACGTTGTCTCTAACTATGTTACCTATCAGAGGGTTTTATAACTTTTTATGTTGACAAGTACTTAACTTTGAAACGTTTCTAGAGTATAGCACTTTTACACATACATGCATCCATCAAGAAAAGCATAAGATGACAGCGTACCGACCGCAAAAGCCACATCTCATTTAATAGTGTAATTTTAATTTAGCAGATGTATCACATTCTGACGCTTAGTCTGTTCCTGTCTTTGCGTGACTTTCGTTTTGAATAAAAAAAAAAGTATTCGATTTCACTTCATCGGAAATTGTTCTCTGCGTTTTACTTAGGTTTCTTTTTTGGGGTCGTTTGAAAAGTTGGTATATTCGACAAGTTGAAAAAGATTCCTCATCACACTATATATGTATGAATGTGTGCATTTATATTGTCTTTCATCAGTCGGCGGCTGAAGAAACACCACGTGACGAATGATGTAATTGTTTATTGCATGCTGCATATTCATGACTTTTAAAGTGTTTGCAGCCGATCCTCACGTGACATCATACATGTTTATGCCTCCTCGAGAGGACCATACCCTAACCATCATGTTATACATCTGGATATCACGTCATGTTCTGTCAATGCAGAAAAGGTCTTCTCGAGACATGATTTTAGCACATTATGTGTATTTTGTAAGTAGACGTTGAGTGATTGATAAGGGTGTGATAAAGCAAATATTGATTCTGTTCAATTTTCCCCAAATTTAGTCACCTAGAGAAGACGGACTTTTCTCTGCAGATTGACAAATCTTCATATAAATTGTGATTTCATTCCAATAAAATTGATAACGATATGAAGAACATATACGAAGGCTATCACAACTGGATTTAAGAAGAATTGTAAGAGCTGATGAAAGGTCGGGAGGCCACTAAAAAGAGACGAACCACAGAGACACAGAGAGAGATGGAGGGGGGGGGGGGTGGAAAGAGAGAAGGAGAAGCGGAGAGAGGCGGCCAGTAGCGGAGAGAGGTGGAATGGTGGAAAACTGCTGGACATACTGATATGGTCAGTAACTTTAAAAGATGGGAGAATGAGATAAAAATGAACTAAACCTCTCTCATAAGAGACTTTTTAAATTAGTTACACAAACTTAATGATGATTTTGTCGATGTATTTACTCGGGCGCTATTGGACTTTTTGAAATGAATTTTTTAAAACACTGAAGCACCAGGGGGCTTCTTTTGTTCCAATAATAGTCAAATTACGGGACATTTTGCAGGAGTGGTAATTTACCAAAAGGCACTTGATTTGAGCAACCGTGGAGCTACTGCAGAGAAACAACGCAGCACTTGATCAGTCCGTTATTCCAGGTGGGCATGGGCTCATATGCCTTACTACGGTCGTCATATTTTTGTGGCCTCTGAATTAAGTTCCATTCAAAAATATAAAATAAATAAAACAAGTAAATAAATAGACAAATAAATATAACCTATCTTTCGTTTGTCTGGCCGACTAGAGGCCTATCGTGTCTCTCTAAATCGTTCACACCACAAAAATTAAACTATTATTGTGTTCAGTTAATGTTGACTTTGATCTACTTACGGAACTGGTGACCCATGGTGGTACTGCTGTATGTTAACTTAAAATTTCTTGGAAACGTCAAAATGAGGTGTTTCTTGTCAGAATTATAGTCTCCTTTTGGAATGGAAAGTACCTGAAAGAGACTCGATTAACTTAACTGACCACATTGATCTAACCTCGTGAAACAAATTCAACTGGAGAAAAATGTTCTTGCATGGAAAAAAAATGTTGTAATAATTACATTTTTTGTCTCCAAACAAAAGAAAACATACTCATAAATGGTATCAAAATAATAAAGGAAGACGAAAATGAAAATGATTGAAACACCACAATATAATGTGCGCCTTTATTGTCAGCTCAGTATAAAATTCCTTATTCAGGATGTAGTCACATAGCCTATGCCTACACATACCTCTATATGTACACACGATCAAAGGAATTCCAGGAAAATAGATTGCGTCTTTCGATAATGTAAATAAATCTTTTGACAATGAATATAGTTAATTTAACCTTTCTTGAACAAGCACGTATCTGCATAATTGTGGATTATTGTCGTCAAATTTGCCTCGGTAAGCAATTGTATTGTAGTCCATTTCCATCCACCCGCAACCGGATTATTCCAAGGGCCACGGTTACGTAAGATTAATGACGTCACTTCCATTCTGCAAGTGACATCACAAACGTGTTTCACAATATTCTCATGTAAGCGAGTCCCATTTCGTAATGTAATTAGTCTTTTTTGCAAGGAGTCTTCTGATTATAATCTTCAGACTATGACAGAAAAAAATAACATAATCAAGTCCTCGTGACTGTTTTGACCGGACTCTTTTGACAGTGTGAGATTTCCTCTGAGCTCTGACATCAGTTGCTTAAGTTTAGAGTTTCTAATTAATTTCTTATCTTCTTTTTTCCCCCCTTTGTATGTAATCTACTCGCCAAATCACATGTATCCGACTCTGGTACCTTTGGTTAGACAAAAGCACCTCTCGGCATCGAACATAGTGTACCGTAAACAAAATTACTTATTGATGATTTGGTTTCTAGACGCTTTAATATACTGTTAAGACTGTCTCATCTTTTGTTCCTTTTAAAATAGAATTTAATTTTTTTGACCACATGTTTCAACAGGTCCGTTATAGATTTAATCATATCTTAATTTGTCTCCATTTCATGAAGCCTTTTCATTTAAGTTGATAAATATCAATAGTCATTTGAAGTATCTCACTGATTTTCTCATACTCTCTTTTAATTAGTTGATGTGTTTTTCTGATGGTATACCAGACAGATTTCTATTTACATAATTAACATAAAATTTACATGTTTGTGTAATATTTCATAATATGTGTGCTTTACCGTCTCACATTTTCATTTCTTTGATGTATCTCTCAATTGTTCATCGTTTTCGCGCTGTTTTGACAATGTTATTTCGCTTTTCAGACTCTACATTTACTTTTATAGTCTTATTGTTAGTTTTGAATCTTTTTATGTACATTCTCATTATGACACATTTGTTCTGGACTTATTTTCAGGTCCGGATGAAAACTCTTTCTCAGTCGTTAGAGCCTATGCCGTTACAGAGGAACCATTCACTCGTCTGTTCTGATAACTACCTCTGAGATATTCGTGTTTTACCATTCAGAGTGCTTCCCAAAGATCACGAATGTGTTACCGGTATTAACGCCATTTCCAAATGATCCTCCTCTCCGTCCCCTCCACAATCCCCTGCAGATGACTGTTTCTGTACACGGGTGGTAACTAACTCCTTACCAATGGAACTTTCACATATGGGGGAACTCACCTGTATGTAGAGAAGTCATATTTGTAAGGAACCGATGCATGACATTGGACTATCATGTCGGAGAAACATTCGGCTGGCTGCTTGCTGTGTTATGTAACTTACATAACTCCGCACGTAAGTGTTCGCATAGTGCAAGGGACTTCGCGTGTTAGTCGTTGACACAGGGGCAGCAGAGGTCACGTTTTAGTACTGTGATCCATCCAAAAAAATCTTTCAAACGTATACAACAAAATGACAAAAGCGAAAAGAACAATGAACCAGTTACGCCTCGTGGCTGGTATGTGGATGGTTGAATGGTTTATTACTTGATACCTATAGGAGCTTTCTTCTTAGAGGTGCCTTTTTTTTTTCTTTTTTTTTTTGACTTTTGATAATATCAGCAAGAAAATAAGGAACTGCAGTTTGCTACAAGGTTAACGACAAACAACTGCCTGTCACTTCGTATTTATCATGTCTATGTGAATAAGCATGACAGGGTGGATTTGAGAGGTGGGGGAGGGGGCAGCGCCGGAGTTTCCCCACCCCCTCCACTCATCACAGAGAATCTGTCTAACAAGTAATTGTCAAGCTCGTCCAACCGAAACTATATGAAGTTTCTTGACAAGAACATCACTGTGTCTCACTTTTCAACTTAGCGCCAGTTTCACGTTTAGTTCTTTGGCTAATCTTCTGCTGACAAAGAAAATAAGTTCTCTTTATTTTCACATCTTAAACTGTGCTCTTTTTTTTAATGTGCCTGCGATGTCAATTGAACCACTTTTAAGGCGTGACCTTCGGTGAAGTGCTCAAACTATGTCACGTCACATTAATCCAGTTTCTTAAGGTAATTCATTTTTTTTTTTCCTGCTTTCTATTTATAAGTCTGAGTCTCCTCGTGTCAGTCTTACAAGAGGTACCTGCTCGCTACACTTACCGACGAACACAACAACCAAACACTGACTGCATGGGATACGATTGGCTGACACACACATACACACACATACACACACACACAAAACACGAATAATAAGACAGAAAAAATGAAAGAAAAAGAGGAATATCTCATAGGACAATTTCCGAAAGGCCTCGATTGCGTGGTAAAGATCTCATATAGCAATTAATAATGACCTCCTTATAGATACCGAACGATTACCAGAACAGGGGGAAAGAACAGCCCTTATCTCAATCGGGGCGAATTTCCGTTTCATTCTGATGAATCGATAATGACTCGCCTTAACAATAGCTCAATAGTTACGGAAATTATTAGGACACTAGTTGGGAGGAAAAAAAATGAAAAAGAAGAAACTAAAAAGAGAGAAAAACGAGGGAAGAATCTGGGCAAACTGTGGTGGCGGTGTCTGCATTGGACTAGGAGTTAGTAACTGGTAAACCTTTCCCCTCAAAAAACGTGTTTTCCATACCAAATGTGGTAAATAGTGATTTTCGGATTCCGTTTTGCTTCGAACGGCGAAAGGAGTGAGGTATTTCCCATTCGGATCCAATAAATTCGTCCTCTCCGTAAACAACGTTCGTTTTCTTAGGTGATTTTGGCCGTGACGGCGCCCGAAGATAAATGATATCACTCCAGACAAGGTGGAACCGTGGTTTGTGTGTATGTGTTTGAGCGTAGTTACGATACCATTAATTTCTTCTATGACGTATTTATTTCTCGATGCTCTTTCCACGCAGTTAAAACCGCACATTTGAATAAAACCACCCATATATTTGGGTCAGTGGGACATATTCATTTTTCTTGATATATCATAAGAGTTGTGCTGCGACATCACAAATAATATTTTTTTTTAAGAATCAACATAATGCACGTTTGCCAGTAGGATGTCACTTTTAATTCAATCAATTGAAGGGACGACTGAAGATACTCTTGGAGGCTGAGGGTGGGGGTGTGTTCATAACGTCACTTTTCAAAGAAATAAACAAAAATAAGTATAAATAAATAATGTAGAAGTTATTACAGTTTAAAGTTTAAAGATAAAATAGTTAAAACAAAAAATTAAAACAGTTAAAAATGCTGTATTCACTCAGTTGCAAAGTATGTTTTATTTTTGTTATTGTTGCTTTTATCGCCATAAGTATTGATGGGAAAGGGGTAGCGGGGGGGGGGGCGGGAGGAGGATTAAGACGGCTTCCTACAATACAGTCTCTTGTGCATATTAAGTAACCAGACTCATCTGTCACGGTATGGCATTGTTTTGAGGGTAAAGGCACTTTTTCGTATATTATAGTCATTAAACATTCCTCTCAAGCTTACATAATTCATCTTATCTTCATCCCTTTCTTTTCTTTCATAATCTTTGCATTCTTATTTACACAAATGGATAATTTATCGCACACTTACGGTTCGCTTTGCTTCATTTATCATTCCCATGTGAAGTCTCATCTATGAAGCAGTGTATACCTTATCCTAGGGTATATAGACGAAGACCCCGTCGTTGGCTTAAATGTATACATCCGAAGGGTGGCTTCGTCTTTATTCATCGTTTTTGACATTAACTCTGTTTATCGATGACGTTGGGAGAGACATACGTAACCTGCACAGGGGTACAGAAGTTCTCACGTTGAAGAACAAAATGAAGAAAATGTAAAAGGAACAGTTTTGGTGTTGTTGAGTTTGATTCCGATTCATGGAAAGAATGTGACATGTACTAGCTAGCTATTCTCTCTCTCTATCTTTTGGTAAGGAAAACCCTTCTGTCACAGAAATAAATTCAAGAATTGATCACACAGTTGTCACATACCTATTCAACATAGACCCAGGAATCAAATGTGTGTAAAACATATTTATTAATAAAGAATATGCAGCAATGTTACCTAAACAAAAATATCACGTTATGAGTCAAATGAAGTAGAATTTGAAGATATAAGTTTTGAATATTCGAAGTTTGAAAATTTCAAAAACCGTTATTCGTATGTATATATATATTATATATTACATATATATATATATATATATATATATATATATATAGATATATATATATATATATATATATATATATATATATATATATATATATGTATATATATATATATATATATATATATATATATATATATATATATATATATATATATATATATAATGATGTTGCAATGTGTTTTTTTTTCCTTTATCGTGCTAATTATGGAGACGAGTTTATTTTCATGATATTCAATGTTATGATATGACGGGGAAGTCGATAATTGATTGCACTGAGTAGGAGGGGGTTAGCAGAGTTCCAATTCCGGGATCATTCGGATCAATATGCAGTCGGATATAAAATGTGTATACACCCACGAAACGCAAACGGACTTTTTGTCCAATAGTTTCTGTCTCCTTCAACAAATCAACGGTCCTTGCTGACTATTTGTTAAATAAATAAGCCCCTGTGCTAAAAAGGTCAAACAAGTTTCAAAGCGTTTGCTGTGATTTTGGGGTACTGTTCCACTCGATGATTCGACTACTCGGCCGAATAACCGAGTTGCAAAGAAATTAAGCATATATAATATTTTATATATATATATTATTATGAAACCAACAAACCAACACCAACTGTCAACTTTAGAACTTGCGTTGACATAGAAAGATTTTCAGGTCAAATTTACTGTAATGAATGTTTTAATTCAGGATGCAAATTTGATCTTAAACACGTGACGGATATTCTCTGAAGTTCAAAGAATAAATAGTTGCGAGTTTATCCAAAAGGACCAAAAGAAAGAAAAAACAAACAACCTATATTGATACATAGAGAGAGTGTTTCCCGTATCACAGAAACAGTAAGATGATACCCACAATATCTCTTTATCATAATATGTCTATCATACATGTTTTTTTTTCATCCTTTTTTGGTAAGTCATTCTAAAACTTTTCCGCTGATTCTTTTTCCTTCTTACGAATAATCTTCCTCTCACACACACCCACACTTTCCTCTCCTTTTTGACAGGATAAAATATTTTCTAGATGAATTTTGGTCGGGTGAAAAACTTGGTCCCATAAATATACTAACCTTTTTAGGTGCCAACTTGTTATAAGAGCCGATATAGGACTCAATCTATGCGTTGATTGATAAACTTAACAAACGCCTGAACGGGGATATGAAATGTTGGCTTCGAGATGTAGCTATATAGGTCATACTTTTCCAGAGGTCATGATTTTCTTGTAAGGGGGGGGGGGGGTGAATTACCTGTTTGGCAGTTAGGGTAGGGGTAGATCATTTAACACGATCATCCGAACGTTGATTTGGTAAGAAAGTAAGTCATAAGTAGCGCTATGGTCAGATGCGAGATACGTGAAAAGATGGTACGAGGGGGGGGGGGACACGAAGATGAACCTCCCCCTACTCCCTCCCCCACTGGCCGACGAAGATGTCTTATCACATTCCGATAGCTGCCAACCGACTGACAACATCCACTAAAAGCCCATCACTCTCAGTGCTACGTGCTGGCTCACAACCTTTGAGATAAAGATGTGATACGTTAACTATGAAGTAATTCTGTGTGAATCGATTGATTCCTAGATCTCATACACGGTAACTTCAATAAAGTCATAAAATGATATCTGTTCAAACGTGTACCGACGATAAGAAAAGAAACTCATAAAGCACACCCATCTGACTTACATATGTTTTTCCTTTGCCATTTACTTCGAACAAACAGGAATAATTTGAATATGTAATTTTCATATCGTTGGTGTACAGACTCATTCAACTGGGATATTTTCTTTCTTAAACCAAGGACTCAAAAAAAAAAAAAAATGAGGTCAAAAATATTTTTGTATTGTAAATGTAATAATGGAGTTAACCTAAATAAATAATGTTTTTGCATAACCAGCAACTCATGACCAATATACGAGATTGAGGGAACTCGGGTAATCCCTAATTTCTTTTTCTCTGGCCGCCTACCAGTGAGACAATATGGCTGGGACAAAGTTTCGTAATTTGTATAGCGATTGAAGCTGACTTAATCATTAATCATCGGGTCTGGCTGTCAACTACCTCACCTCCCCCCCTCATATTCTGTAAAATGTTTTCGTTCCTTCTTGAAGAAAAATTGTGAGGTTGAACAACAACAACCAGGACCCGTATAACTAATGATGCTTTTTACGGGGACGCTAACATACTTCAACTCTTTATTCCTAAATATGCCAAAATCCGGGTCGCTAACATTTTTTCTCCTAACAATTAATATCACATATGAGTCTCTTGCCTTGGGGGCATCTTTTGTCTGTCATTGTCCGTTTGCCCCCACATGGTTCCCATTTCTACCCGTTTTTTTTTTCTCTCTGACTGTCTCCCCTCTCTCTCTCTCTCTGTCTAGATCTTTCTTCCAACTTCTTCCACAGCCTTCTTTCTTTTCATTTTTTCTGGGTTTTTTTTTCGTATTTTACTTTTAATATATTCCTTTTTTTTAAAGCAAGACTAATAAATGTTTTAGAAATCAAAATCAGACGTTTGCCCGAGGAACAGAAAATGGCGCTCTGAGTTTCTTTACGTCCTCTGTTTGCAAGTTAAATGTAAATGTGCTTGCGAGGTGACGTCATTTAAAGCGACATGACTGGTGCTCCTGATTATGTAAGCATGGACAGAGATAAAAGGGAAAACCTTACGTTTTTTAACTCAAGTGCAAAGGATTTTTTTTGTTTGATGAATGAAAGCTAATTTGCAAAGATATCTATTGTTTTTTACGAAGTTAGTGAATTCCATCTGGCAACAGTTAAAATGTTAATGACATTCTGGACAAAATTTGTAAAGATAATTTGTCAACACATGAAATATGACATTCTTAACTAATTTCATATTTGATGAAGCTTCCTCCCCAATGGTATCATTTTCTACGACAAAAAATACTGAAAGGAAAGTACCCTAGTATTGTTTAGGCGTTTTTGATGGGACATTTGTATATCTAGCCACCGCCAACGAACCCTCGCCCTGAGTATTGTAGGGTTATTCTACCAAATATACAAATCACATCCAACAAGCTACGTCATCTGGAGTCGATAAGTAAATACTAAAATGAAATTCAAGCTAACACTCAATTGTTGTCTTCACTGCACATTCAAATATCGCAGGTCACCAAAATGAGATATCACTTAGGCTATTGTTTGTACTGAGACTGGTGGTGATAGTGTAGCGTTTTTTCCTTCCGTGACGACACGCTCTTTACGCCACCATAATGTGTTGAGGAGGTAAATTGGCTATGTAATAATTTAATACGTTTTAAATGTCCAATGTGAACGTGAACGAACTGCATATTTCTTCCTATAACCATAACTTACCGAAGAAAATTAATGAGGTTTGTAGAAAGTTCCCATGCAGAAAGATACTTCCTTAAACTTATCCATGTACATGATTTAAACTGTTATAAGGACTATCCCAGACAGGTCCAGGTGCATTTTATCTTGTCATATTTGACTACATATAACGATCATTTGTTATTCTCGAGGAAAGTAAAAACTTAAATAGAAAGACCTTAACCACGAAAGCGAAAGAGAGAGAGAGAGCACTACTAAAACTGCCACAACAAACATTTTCAATGTATTAGAAGTTGAATACTTTTAGGTGTATCTATGTGTCGGTGTATATACCGATGTAGGCCTATACCGACATATACTCATACCGGTATACCAGTAATAGACCAAAGTTGATAAAATAGCCATGAAATATAGACACACACACACACACAAAATTTAGATACAGGTTTGATGAAAAATCGAAATTTTATCAGTTAATCATTACTGAACTCAAGTACTTTCTCTGTTAGTGTTGTTTCTGCACTCCTGGAATAATTTAACCCCGAGGTCTTGAATATAAGCTTGCTGATGTTTCTGGTCAGAACAAGTCCTACGGAATTGCCCCCGTAAATCAGAATCTTCGCCGCCGGTTTACTCTACCGCGTTGTCAACGATTCCATTCGATACCGTCAACATCGTCTTGGAGGGCAAAGTCGTGTAACTTTGGAGGTCATAATTCCGGTGTGCCGATGTATATAAATGTATAAAATATATGTGCATAATACCGTTATAGCTGTTTTTAGTACCATGAGGTTTTAAGGCAACCGTAGATGTTCTAGATTGGTATTGCTGACGAAAGTAAAAAAGGATTCTCTTAAAGAAGTGTCACTTATAAGCGTACATCGACCTTTAGTAACAAGATACCAAATTAGCTCAGATATTAATCAACTGTCTCGAGACTGAGAAAAACCTCAAGTCACACTTGTGACGTTAACGGAAGTGTGACAGTTGTGACACCAACGCAGTGTGACCAGACAGTCCCGGTAACGTTCACGCGACATCCCTGCCGTCAACACCTACCTTACTGGAGGGTTACCTCGATAATTTCACCTTTCTCTGAATTTATCAGTTTCTGTTGGTTTGACTCAGTGTTAACCTCTCACTGTGGTTTACGTAGATAACATATCCGCCCCTTCTTTTTTGGGAACTACGATATCCCTGTTGAAGCGAGTAACACGATATGACAAGTAAGTTTATAAGTGATGAGAAATCTCCCAAACATTTGCCCTATTTTAAATTGACTTGCAAAAGAATATATGCATATGTAAGGACGCTTTCCGTATCCTGGTCATTAACGTTTTTTTTTTCGATACTTTACAAGGAAGCGTTGCAATCGCGGATACACTGTCCTTCATCCCTTCGTGGCGTCCCATCACGAAGTTCTTCAAAGACGAAAGAGTCAACGACACGACCGCTGTATGAGGAAAAAAAAAAATGTTGGAACGGTTCCCAATTCTGCTGTTGTTTGTTGGATACGGATCCTTCGTACAGATATTACGGGGACTTGCATCATAGGTTTTGGTGCGTTTGAATGCCAATAACGAGTCGATCAGAACTTATACCGGACAGGTAATCAAAAACGAATGAAAAGGTACATAGTTGGAGCAAACTTACTCGCTAGAAAAGAAGAATATAGAAAGCCATCTCGGGGGATGTGGGGCTGGGGATAAGGAGGGGTTTTTGGGGGGGGGTAGAGAGGTCTGGAGAATGGGTAAACCCACCAAGGGTTACCAATATTCCTTGGATATTGCATTCCTCTTGAAATATACGTATATTTGTCTATCGTTTGGTAATTCGATTCAAAGAGAAGGGAAAATATATAGGCCTACGGCGGGGTGTGTGTGTGTGTGTGTGGGGGGGGGGGGGGTTAAGGATAATTTGGAGGACATGTGAAAGTAGTATCAACGTAATCGCTGTTCGGGTGTTAATTAATCGACAATATTCCACACCTATCTGTGAACTATGGTTACTCCATTCTGCGGGTTTTGCAAAGTTGTCGAACGGAGACTGATCAAGTGCCATTTTCAACATATATACTAAACCAAGGAACCAAGGAAGACTCGAAAACTCGATCAAGTGATTCGTTCTAGATAAAATAACACCATCATAGTTTAATGGAGAATAGCTATAAGTATAGTCGAGACGTACATTTTCTGTACTTGAAGTCTTCCGCCGAATCAACTATAGAACACTTTTCTCGGCAAAAGGTTGGAACCTTTTCAAAAGGCTTAAAGTTTTCAAGCAGCAATTCCGTCAGTTTATAGGAAATAATTTCTTGTTCAAATTTTGCTTCAGTTTGCACTCCTCCGCTTAAAAAATAATAACTAAATTGAAAATGTGTTTTTTTGTTGAAATTGAGGGCGGCTTTTTGATCAGAAATTTTTGCTGTCACGGCTAGTTGTTGCCAGTAACATTTGCAGAACGTACGTTGATAATTATTTATTTTTCATTTCCTTGGCAAGTGGGAGACCGATGGGAGACAGATTTCGTTTTATTACAGAAGGTAAAACTTAGTGGCTCGATTTTTAAGAAGGGTGACCTGCTACCATCCACATGGATACCAAAATGGATATTGTACATTCCATGGATAATATCCAAGCTCCCAACCCCCTTTAAAGGTGAGTGTCTTAATTGGGTGTGTCCCTTCCTTTCTGCGTCAGCTAAAACAAACTGTACTCGATGTAACTAATTGTTTTCTTTGCCTTGGCAGTTGCATTTCTTTGTATATCATTATAACCCCACAGTTGTGACACTGTCACACGATGCGGTTATCCTCTTGACGACTGTTGAGTAAAAGCCTGTTAGGACTGTCCCGTATCAAGTTGAGGTTCCACTGTATGACAGGTTTGACAATGGGAAGGACAAGTCACTTAAGAGAAATGATAATATGTCTCATAGTTTGTAGTGGTACGAATTTCCCAGCCCTCCTCAATCCAGCGTCCCTGATGAATATGTACTCAGCAATGCACTGTCACAAGGCAATTCGAACAGAATGAAACTACCTACAAGCCTTGAGCAGAAGAAAATTACCTCCAGACTTGAACAAAGTGAAGTAACTTAACAAACATGATCAGAGTGACGCGACCTACAATTTCGAAGAGAGTAAAACTATACCCATAAGACCAATCAGAATCTAGCTACCTATACAAGCCTGAATAGACTGAAACTACCTACAGTTTCGAACAGAGTGGAGCAAATTGCAATCTCGAACCAGGGAGTTGCTAAAGTTGCAACTCTCCGCTCGAACAGAGTGAAGCTTCACCCAGAATAAACTTACATTCAAGCCTGAATTTAGTGACGCCACGTACATGCTCAAACAGAATGCACGGAGAGCCCTTCTACCAGCATAGTTACCATTTTTTCATTGACATAGATATAGGAAAACCTTGCAATACAGATATAAATGGAGACTTCGAAGAGGGAACACCCCTTGTAGATGAAACAACCATCCTCCGGATGCAATATATTAAACAACTGCATCACGTATCACATTCTTCGATTACCGTCAATGTCCTCCTGTTCAAGAAGGATTGGTGGCCTATAGTTATAAGGAGGATAGATAGAAATACTTTAACTTTACTAGAAGGATAGACACAGTAGTCGTGAGAGATCTTTTGCCAGGAGGATAGGTGCACTAGTTGTGAGAAATACTTGACCAGGAGGACAGGTATAATACTTGTAAAGAAAATTTCGAGGAGGATATGTGCAATAGTTGTGAGAAATACTTTGACTGGAGGATACGCACAGTAACTGTAAGAAATACTTTACCAGGAGGATAGGTACAATAGCTGTGAGAATACTTTACCAAGAGGATAGATTCAATAGTTGCGATAGATACTTTGACAGGATGATAGGTACAGTAGTTGTGAGAAAAAAAACTTTACTAGGAGGATATGTACAGTAATTGTGCGAGATACTTTACCGGGAAGATAGGTACAATAGTTGTGAGAAATTCTTTGCCAAGAGGATAGGTTCAATAGTTGCGAGAGATATACTTTACCGAGAGGATACGTACAATAGTTGTGAAAATTACTCGACAAAGCTTTTGCTGTAGTTTTCCTCCGAGTAACCTGCCCCAAAACAGACATTGTGCAAATGCTACTCGTAGCCTCACTGGCCTAACAGTTTTTTTTTTTTTGGTTGCCACTAGTCTCTTTGTTTTGTCGTTTTCAGCTCAAAATGTGCTTGTTTGTGCATTTCTGTTGATGTAACCATATTTTGGGTCAACATATCAACTGTATGTTCAATTTCTGCGCATGACCTTTTCAAGAGTGTTTCTGGCTCAGTCAGGAATAAAATTGTTCAGAATATTATGTTAAGCCAGAAGTTCAATATGAACAGCGAACTGATTGGATCCCGTCAGATCCACACAGTTACGGAATCATCGTTTTAATTTATTGAAAGTTTGGATGAACAAATCAGTCTGCAAGTATACCGAATTTCTGTCTGTAAGAAACTTATTTCTTGTGAAAATGGCCGCCATGTTTCCTCATTTTGAATGATCTATCATTCTGTGTTCACAAATATTAGCTTTTGAAAATATCACTTCTTTCTGTAAAACAAACGCTGTACTTCCTTTTCACTGTTGTAATGTGCAAGATCCAATTGACACTAATAAAAAAGTACTGAAAATAAAAAGACCGTGTTTGGGAAAATATCCTGACACAATTTTAACTGCGAACAGACGTTCGCTGTTGCGGCCAATTGAGCATATCAACTGGAACTAGCTGGGAAAAGCAAATACCAACTACAGATTGTTAAGCAGAAGATTAAAGTCTTGCATGGAGGTTTTAAAACACATTATCATAGTTAGGTTTCGAAATTTATTTGCCTCGGTTGTCAACTTTGATTTTGATGTAAGTTGGATCGTAAGGTTTTCTGTCTGACAGTACTTAAAGCATTAGTGTTAATTTTGTCCCCGATGAATTGCATCATATCATGTTGTGACACTCGCCGTTAATTCAATTGTTTCCTTCAAAAGTGTTTAAAGTTTTGGATTCTTTATTTGTCACACGAAATGGAACTGTTTATTTATCACGTCAACTGTGTCATAGCGGTTTTTGTCACATCAAAAGAGACATTTACATCAAGGTATCACATTAAATGATTAAGTGGTCACCTTAAGGGTTTCATACTATAATGGCGTTATGTGACAGGTGTGACATTTGCCTTATTGTTTGTTACATCAACGTCTTACATGTACTGTTGATGTAAATAACTTTGTAACATGTGATGTTTAACTTATTTCAATTAGAAGTAGCACAAAACTTTATGACGCCGGATGCATGTGTTTATTTTTTCGAACTTGTGTGGATGAGCTAGGAAAATTCTGTCACTTACGGTTTTCTCTCTGTGTCCTAAATGTCACATGCAACTGTTACGTTTGTTGTCACATGGTGTCACAGAGTGCACAGACTGCCCCGTGTCCTCGTCTCATAAGTCAATGACTTAAATGACGTGATTTATCATGCAAAGCCCATGGAATGTTTTGAAACTTTATCTCTGACTTTCTATGAAATTAAGGTGCTTCATCCTTAAAACAAATGTCTTATTTTTTTTTTCCTCATGCATTTAAGTTCTATGGGGAGATTGAATTGATATTGTTACCGGTGATTACCATAGTTCCAAGTGACTGATTCCATCGATTAAATTTCATGGCAGTGCAAACTAAAACATAAGTGTCCGAAGTTGTAACATACATTAGATTGTTCTTATCTACCAACCTATCTAACTAGCCTACCTTACTTATCTGTCTACCTGTCTACCCATGAACCTGTCTACCTCGCTAGTCAAGTACTTACTTTTGAACAACTTACATCTACCTATCTGTATTGATTTACCATCATGTTGAAGATCGTGACCCGACAATCATTCCCCCCCCCCGACAATTTCCGGGACAATTCCTCCAGGGAAAGGATTAGGGTGGGGATTGCCCGAGTGACGTTGTCTCCTTGGGAGTTTTCCGTTGAAAATATGGGGGGGGGGGGAATTATCCGGGAACCGTCGAGAACCCTTCAAAAATGGTATGTTTGACGATATCACTGTCGTCAACTGCGTTGTGTACTATATTTATTTAATTTGAGGATATTTTGGATCCTGTTGTGTAAAAAAAGGTACGATAGCACCCCTACCCAGTGGGGTTTTTCATGGTGGAGGTTTCTTCAAACAGCAAATGAAACTCTGAATCCCCACCCCCCCCCCCTTCTCCCTTGGCTTGAAAGGAAGTACATTCACAAATTATAGTTCGTTCATGCGCATAGCAGTGTACCATAAACAGGCCTATTTCCAGTACGTACAGAGAAAACAGAGAGTACAGAGAAGCACTGAATTGCTTTTACTGAATCCATTGAAGCATACTGGAATGCATAACACGGTAAGGATGTCCATATATTCATATGCACATGTAGATTTTACTTGTATTTATAACACGTGTGGATTACGGCAGGCGATATTTTATTTACCTTGATAGGCTTCATTTGCAAACTTAAAGGCGAGGTTCATTCCATCTATACGAACAGATTGTACATGATACATACTTTTAATTCCTCATACTTAAGACTTGCGTTTTTGTCCCAGTAAACAGCAGTGTATCCATAAGTGTATTTACTAGAGAAAAAAAGAACTTTCCTATGAAAATCAATTATCTTCTTCGAGCTTGTCCCAAGTAGTTTCAATGAACATGTTATTCACGACAAGAATGTAAATGCATAATCACAAAAAAAAAACAATGGGGGTTGGCAAAAGGTTTCATTAAGTTTTCTAGATGCAGTCATTTTACAAATGAATTCATTTTTTGTTTGTCTTTTTTTTTTCTGCTCATTATTTCTGCCCCAGCTGTATTTCTCGGTGTATCGCTTTAATGTTTCGGGTTATCGTTAACTAGTGATTCAACGTTCACGCTGAGACCTCACCACAGACTATAAAAGCGAGGATAGATGGCGTGCACAGCGAGGTGGCTTCTCTGCTAAAAGGGTGACGAAATTTTCAGCGATAAAGGACCTCGTTCTCTCGTCGGTGTCTTGTTGGGTAACCAGCCAGAAATTACATTACCTATATCTTGATGGAAGGCTATCGTTTCCAATTGACATTTCTGTTGACCCCAATTAGTCAGTGTCGATCAACGTGCTTCAAGTACTAACGCAGCGACAAGTGTCACATAAATATAAACGTACAGGCCTACCACGGTGAGTGTATAGTATAGGCAGGCGTAGGCTGCTGTTGGGGCCTATATCACCTGCCTCGCTGCATGACAACAACCCCCAAAGTTAATTTAACCATGTTTGACTCACCTCAAGAAGGAAAGCTGTCAAAGAGATTTGTTCAAGGAGTGAAAATATTTTCGTTGTTGCATAGGGCAGGTAAAGGCCATGTAAGACGGGGGTACGTCTACAAGTACAGGATGTCGCTATCCAAGTAGATTGTACAGTCTGCGACGAAAATCCTTTTCTGTTGTGAGCATACAGCAGGTTGATATGTGAAGGCATTATAAATTGCAAGGATGGAGTCTTGCACCCCACAATCATTGGTTAATCCTCGCTCCCGCCCCTCTTTCAGTTCTTATCTTTCAATGTTTTCTGCCCTAAGTTTGCATTAATTAACATATATGTTTCCACATGATAGGTCAGTAACCAGCAGGTTTTGGGTTTAACCCATTTTTGTTGTGTTTAAGGGATCCAACGAAGTGGAGCGAGGCAACCTTTATAGGCGACCTCATATGAACATATAAAACATATGCTTGAGCAAATACTTGGCTCTTCAAAATATCTTTCAAATAACCCCCGTGCAAGCATTACACCTAAAACCAGGTGAATAAATTATCTTCTTTTCTTTGAATCTAGGACAAAGCTGTTAAAGTAATTAAAGAAACATCACAGTCTCAAAAATAAAAAATAAAGCCACAAAGATGAAGAAGAGATTTTAGGATGAGGAATAGTTACCAGTCTACCCTCAAAGTTGAGTTAATAAAGGCAGCGCAGGGTTTCTTGTATTTCGGTGTTTGCAGTTTTGCGGTACCATTAACTTTCATGTCGCTTCTCCAGTTACATGGCTACTGCACAGATCCTGCATGTAGGTCTATGTATGCATATGGGGAAAATACCTTCTGTGTGTGTGGGTGCAGGTGGGTGGGTGTGTGGTAAGGGGAGGGATGCCGGTAAAGATAAAGTCACCATTCTGGCTGGTCAAGATTAAATCGACCGCTTAAGAAAAATTGCCCTCCTGTAATGCTCATTGTCTTATCTTGAACTGCCTATAATATAAAAGAACATTTTCCGGGTGTGATCATTGTTGGTCCCATATAGCATAGTGAGGATGGGGAAGGGGGTATGTTAGAAAAGTATTAAAAAAACAGTTTTTATGTTACCGCTGACTAGAATGAATACAATGGATTTAATGAACTTTTGTGGATTACAAACAACAGAAACAAGAATATCTTAAGGTGCGGTGAATCTGACTCTATAGGCCTATTTAGCAAATTTTAATTGAATTGGTGGTGGAGGGGGGGGGGGGGGGTTGGGAGACTTGAAGGCTGATTTACAATAAGCCTACCGGTAAGTTGAGGTATGCCGATAGAAAGCGTGTGTCATATTGTATGTCCTTTAGTGGCTCAAAGCTGATAGGGTGGATGTTTGGGCTTTTACAACCCCCCCCCCCCCCCTCGTCATGCTATAGGAGTTCACGTGCCAACAAAAGATAACACAAGGTAGTACAAGGTTTACAATTTACACCTTATAATGCCGATATGAATTTTGCTAGCCTGTTTCAAGACCATTTCCGACCAGAGTTGTGGGTGTTGACCTAGCGATCATCGTGCAGTTCCGCATACCTCTATACTATACCGTATTTTGTCACTTTCGTTTGGATAATCTCCTCTGAAGTTTCAACTAAACCCCCAATTATTTCTCGTTGTTGTATTCCATGAAATGAGCTTGCCATTTGGGTGGACGATAAAATATACTTCGTATGCTTCCTCAGATGGAGATGGTAATCATATATTGAGACTGGTCCTTTTGTGACTCCATCGCCACATCCTCCAATCACAGCAAGCATCTTCAGTATCCACCTCGTCTCATTCCGCATTCCCTCTCTGTCTCTTCCCCATCTTAATTGGACCCTGTACCGTACATGCACAGACTTGGGAAACTCTCCATTAGTGGCCAGTGGCAGAAACCATCAAAATTTTAAGCGGCATGTGCTGTTGTAGTTGCTTGTTCACATTTCACGTAAACGTCTTTAAACTGTAGTGATCTATTCCGGAGACAAACGCACGCATATATCTCTGTATTTTTGTTTTGTTTAGATTAATTGTATGGTGAGTATTCCTTGCAAAGGTAAACATCTAAGTCAAATATGAAAATTAAAATGAAAACAACAATTTACGATGTTTCGAAGTCTCCAAAGCCCCAAAGCCTGAGTGACGTGATCTTAACTACATTACGTTATCAGACGATTGGAGAGTAAAAACGAATCTAATTGTGTCATACATTTGAATAGGCAATTAAATGTTTCCTTATTGTTGAACCTATCGACGATCATCATGAACTAATAGTCAATTTTTCGAAAAGCTTGATGGCTTTAACTCAAATAAAATCGGTTCCCGTCATCAAAAATACCGGTAATAGGTCCCCTTTCTAACGAAGCCTCCATTAAAGCGGTATGCTGAATTCGGCACTACCTATACCGCGGCACACAGCATGCAACTATCGCAGGCTCATTCCTATATGTTCCATATCGAGACAAATTGTCATTTTGTCGACCATTTCTTTACGATGTAATAGTTTACGACTTATTTTGTTGTGTGAGGCTTATTGCCAACGTGAGGTTATCAAATGTCATTTTACGGCCTTCGAACATCATCTCCTCATTCACACATGCGCACATCTTGCATTTGGTGGAAATAACCCTTTATTCCACAGAGGAAAATCGTATTTTTGAAAACCAATATTTACAGACACAGAATGATGAATTACTCAAATTCAGATTTTTCAAGGAATAAATTTCTCACAGATAGGAATTCAGTCGCTCAAGAAATAATATTTTTCACCCACACTTTTAAAAATTCAAATGATGCATCTTTCGTGCATTACCGTATGTTTTAAGGAGATGTTTACTGGTGAGACTAAATAACTTATAAATGATTAAAGCTATTCTTTTTATGTTGTAATGTTGTTGTATTTAAACTCCTTATTTCTAGAGCAAAATTAAGTGAACACCCTTTTGGAAGCAAGCAGTTTTCACCAACAACACTCTTTAGGATTTGCCAGGGTTTTGTTTTTGTGAGTTAAGGAAAGTGTGAACGAAGGAATAAGCCAATGATAAAGAGTATTCCGCATGGCTAAAAAAATGCACTGGAAAAGATGGTGGATGTTGTCAGACAGCTTAATAAAAATATTGCATTACAGAAAATATAGCCACTTTTGATAAAACGATTAAGTGGTCGTCATTTTGAAAAACAAAAATTCAAGTTCGTTCGAGGTAGCGAGTTCTTCGACTGACTGCAAGCCTGTTGATAAACTGTACTCTGACCATGGATAAAAATATGACGGATTTTAAAAGCTTTTTGACAAAGCTTTACTCTGGTATTTATTCCGTTTCCACTTTTTAGTCAACTTGTCTTGAGATTGTTATCTTCCTATGCCAATAAAACGACCTCAAACATTGCATTGAAAAGTTTCTTTCTTCGAACTTTAAAAACAAAAGTGGATTAACAGTTGTACTCAAATCCGATTGTGTTTGAGCACTTTATCGTTATTTAACGATAATTACTTGGATACTTTTACTTTTACGTGTGACCACAGAGGGGTTGTACAGCACTGGCGAAGCAAAATGTTATTTGATTCGAAGCTTATAAAGCATTTTCCATCCCTCAACGGTCATGTCACTAATGTTAAATCTTGAATAATAAGTTCCATGTTTTAACATTCTTCAAGTCCTTTGGTACAAGAACATAAGCCGAACCCCCATTTCCTCTATAAAAACGTATTTCTTCCGAGAAAAAGAAAGATAATTGGTCGGTTCCAGTCAGAGGCCGCACATGCGTAAACGGAAGTGAAGGGGGGGGGGGGGGGGGGAATATGTACACGTGTAATTTAAAATGATCGTGCTCTACAAATTAAAAACACTTTAACGCTAGGATCAACTAGAAACTAGAATCAAAGGTTACCAAACAGGAAAAACAGCTATAACGATTGATATTGCATAATTCATAGAAAGCGCTCGACAATAGTAATTAAATGGGAATATGAGATACTTGTTCAGTAAAAGCTGTTTACAATGGTGATGAGGGGGTGATTCGGGTTCCTGTTGTCCGATTAAGGTCTTGACCGATTCAGGTTGTTTGGTGCAGCCGATGGACTGCTGAGCTGGGCAGGTTCTCCACCCCTCTCAGCCTTTGGGAAGGTGGCTTTAGACTGGGGGGACACACTCTCATACGTCGGATGGGGACGTTAAAGGCGGTCCCGGGAGCAGAGATTGTTGGTTCACCACTGCGTCTTACCCTCTGGACAGTGATCAAAAGAGAAGGCAAATTTCGCCGGTGTTTGATCCATGATCAACATGGTATATGATCCTCGATGAGCCTTCAGACTTTATGATCCTCAAATTCTAAACTGAACTAAGGCTAAAGCTATAGTTCCTTTGTACTCGAAAGAAGGAGAACACTTGCGCAACTAATAAGTGGCATTGTTGGACACAAACAAACCTAGTGAACGCAACGTAGGACTTCATGCTTTAAAGTTATTTGTATTAAAGCAAAGAATTCAATGAGAATTAGAACTGAAGCTGTGAGTTCTGAACTCGAGGAACTTACTGAGGGATCAGTATGGCTACCACGTGGACCTAGTAACTAGTAAGTATTGTAGAATTTCTCGTGCATTTGTCGTTTGCTCACACAAAACCTCCCAAGTTCATGAGTATCTTTGTCCATTCAGTTCCACTCTCAGTGAGTATGTTTGCCATTCTGGGTGAGTTTGTTTGTCCTTTCAATTTTTTTTCTGAGTGAGTATATCTTTGTCATTTTAATTCCATTGTGAGTGAGTATGTTTGTCCAATCAATTTCATTCTTTAATGAGTATGGTTTGTCCATTCAGTACTATTCTCAGTGAGTACCTTATTCATTCTATTCCATTCTGAGTGAGTAGCTTTGTCCATTCAACCCCATTCTGAGTGAGTATGTTTTGTCCATTCAATTCTACACGGATTGAGTATGTTTGTCCATTCAATTCCACTCCGATTGCGTATTTTTTCAATTCTTTTCCATTCTGAGAGATTATCTTTGTCAAATCGTTTCAGTATGAGTGTGTATGTTTACCTTGGTGTTACATCTTTCAAGAGAGAATACGACGTTTGTCATAACATCTGCCTAATCATTAAGATGACAGGGTATCCTTTTAATATCCCTTCAAATACAATCATTACTTGTGTTAGGCCTCTACAGCGGTTACCAGCCAAGTAATCGATTACACGTTGACTGCTGTATATCGTGCCCGATGCAGCGTATATTACGACTTTGAGACTTGTCACTGAGAGTGTATAATTAATACAATTTTATCTCGTGGCTTTTCGATAAGTATCTTTTAGAGCAACAAAACTGCCAAATACGTGAAAAAGGTGACAGTATCATTCATTAAGCAGCTCATGAGATCCTTTGGTAACTTCGATATGTATTCTCATATTTGGTATAGTTTAGAATTAGACTATAGAGATAAGAAAAGCTCCTAACGAAGGCCATGTCGTGAGTCGAGGTCGATCTTGCTCAATTAAGTTGAAGAAGTGCCATACGGCAAAAATATGTCGATGTAATGCCAAAATTTATAGACGTCCTAGGGAAGGGTGTAAAACTGTGCCCCCCCCCCTTACACCTTAAAGTTCCAGTGGTTCAAAGTTTGTTCACTTCTCCCAGAAAAGTTGTCATGTAAAACTTTCTCAGTAATTTGTTTTCCTTCAATATTCTCCCCAGCACTTTATTGCACGTCACTGTAAACCGCGCGTTGCGTCCACTTGTGAAGAGGGGGGGGGGGGGGCACTTTTTGAGGAAGTCCGATTTAGACTATAATCCTACCCCCCCCCCCCCTGTTTTTGACTTTGATCGTCAATTCGATACGGCTACTTAGGTTCTACTGTTTCTATCATCAAGTTTGTACAGGGATGGAGGTAATAGGGCAATGGTTCAACCTCGTTAACTTGACGTTGTCAAATTTGCAAGAAAAATAGAGAAAAAAGGTTTACGTCTATTGCAGTGAAATGTTCGAAACTTTATTTAATTTTATCGAGGTCGCTTCAGGTTGCAAGATTCACTTTAACAGCTTACTTCACAACATGGGAAGTTTCTGATCTGAAGTTCTCCCGATATGCAGAAGACAAGCTTTTTTTTCAGTTACCACTTTCGACACTGTTCGCCATTCTTGTCGCAGATATGGTCCACTTTTGTCTCAGAAACCATAGGTCTTCATTTATGTCGCTCACTTTTGTCTCAGAAGTTGATGACCTGCGACAAAAGTGGAAGTGAAAACTTAGACAAAACTGGACAATTTCTGCCACAAGAGTGATGACTTAGGACTTCTAAGACAAAAGTTGGCGATCTCTGGCAAAAAATGTTGTTAACTGCAACAAACTTGGTTGCTACACCCGTAATATATACTTCCCATCCAGACTTACACGTCCATTGAGCAATACCAAGTGTTTTGCGCCGGTTTAAAAAAAAGATATATAATAAAAAATAGAAATTAATTAATAGAAATTAAACGAATGGAAAGGAAATGAAAGGCAGAAACAAAATTGAAAGGAAAGGAATAAAACGTCTTGTGGTGAGAAGGGAATTCCCATTTCGTTCTGAACGGTCTTATCATAACAAAGTCGTGTTTGTTTTTGCAGGGATTATGACACCGTACTCCGATCTTTGATGCGACTTCCCAAATCAAGGGTGTGTTTTTGTTGCAGGATATGAACTTATTAACTATGTACTCTTCCCTGTCTCTCCGCTCTCTCCCTCTCAAATAAAGTTACTCTACTCAACGGTCTCGAAGAGTTTCAATGAAAGCAATATTTTGAAAATAAATATATCGATTCATGATTTATAGATGTTACGGCTTGAAATAAAATTCGATCTGTTTTCTTTTTAAGGGGGGTGGGGGTGGATATAGTTTTTTTTTCGTCTCCCTTTTTGAGCCAACAGATTTGAGCTGGCATGTACATGTTTGTATATATTTATATATTCTATATATTGCCTGCATGCAGTGTGTGCACGGACTAGCATCGACCACAAACAGAGGTGAGATTTTTTTTCACCCAGGACATTTTACTAGTAGATTACAACAACAATCAAAACAACTGATATGTCTTTTTAACGTAAACCCAAATGTCAAAATGACATTGATTGCACTACTCCTTTGGTATTTATTTATTATTTCTTGTAGTTGTGCAACCGCATATAGCCTATAGAAAGGTCTGTATGGAAACCACGACGCACAGTATGCTTGGGGACATTATATTTGGCAGAGCTTATATCCATCCTACTGCCAGTGTCCTATGCATGTGCTAGCATCTGTATCTACCTACAGTTATTCGTCTAGCCCTCTGTAGGCCGGCCTTCACCTTGAATCATTGTGCAGATATAGGGGGCGCGCAAAAAGGCCTCCACGCATAAAGGAGACCTCCAAGCGGACTCATAGTACCTTTCTACCCTGAGACAAGATCTGCATTGAACGGTGTGACAACGTTCTCTTACCATCAGCAAACCTTTGAGGTTCTTGGATGACCCACACAGGACGTCGATTTCAGGACGCATTTGTGAGTTCATACCACAGTAAAATAATCCTCTATTCTTTCATATTTTTCATACTTCGACATATTACGCAATCTCTAATTCGTCATTGTGGATATTGCATGTATAAAGTTCAAATAATGTTTGTTTTAAACAGGTGGACGGAATAAGAACCAGGTGATTACAAAGTGCCTCAACATCCTGTACACTGTTTTTTTTTTGTTTTTTTTCTGACCCTACCATGTCTTGTAAATCGCTTTGAGTCACTTTTTTTCCAAACAGTGTCAACTCATACACTCCTTCTGTGTGTGACGCCAACGGTACTTGTACAATCAATTAAAGTGCTAAATTCGTGAAGAAACGAGAAGGGACAGGAACTCTGAATGTATTGGTCATCCATAAGAAACGTAAACGTTCAACCTACCAGGTTTCGTCAGGCAACATGGCAAAAATTCATCCTATAATACCCACTCTTGTTGAAAGTTTCTTCGATTCGGCTAACCTATGGATTCGCAATTCGCAGATAGACTCCACAAGTTGCATCATCCATTTCAGTTTATTCAGTTAATTACGTAACACATTTGTTAAAGGGCAGCCTACCCTGAGATGAAAATTTTGGTACCGATGACGGTATCAGTAAATATTACTATCAGAGAACATTTCATTTGTCTCGGGTGTCCCCTCAGTGAATTATGCTGTCATTTACGGATCTCTGCAGTTTTTACATTCGCCTCATTTCACAGTCGTATGAGACATATGGGGGAACTGTTACAATATTAAATGGTAACATTGACTGATTACGTAGACAATCTTTAACTAATTTCTGACCGAGTTTTCTGCTGGATGGCCTGATTACAGGTGTCAAAGACCTTTCAAATGTGAAAACAATATGCTGTCGGGAACCAGTTTATACGTTAACTGTTTAACCTGAGATTAAAGTATGGTGGAAAGGTTAAACGTGTGTACGAACGAACTATGCGTGCAAAATCCGCCAAAGTTCGGAGCGATTTTAAATTTAACCTGCAAACTACCAGTCACGACCTTCTTGTTTCCTTCCATAGTTATGTTCTCTTACGTTGGGTTTCATCCCATATTTGTACCCCCTTTTTCTCGTCTACCCTCCAGAATTATAGTACTCTTTAAAATTACAAATAGTGGACCTTTTACGAGGTATGAAAATAATTGGAGGGCTCCTTGAGGGGCAAATGAAGACGCAGATCAGCCCACATGGGAAATGATGTCGATAGGCTTACAGATTTGAATCTACATATGGATGTAAAATGTTATCTTCAAGAATGCCATTTACAAAGATGATGAGTTTGCAAGGGAGAGGAGAGGGTGCAGAGAGAGGCTGGATGGTGGGATAGGGGAAGAAAGAAGCAATGAGAGAAAAAAGGGAGATGAGAAAAAGGCGGTGGGAGAATAGGAATGGTAGATTTCTACATTAAATCCATGTAAAATGATCCAGTGGGAGGGAACATACTACCATGGTACTACTCACTGAACCAACGTCTCGAAACTGGTTCTCAGATATCTAAATCCCATTAGCACACGTCATCATACACACAGCCTTCTCGTACCGTGAATGTATGAAACAATAATACAATAATACAGTAACGAACTATGATAGCCTTGTGTTGTTTCTTTGGTGAGTCTGTGTACCAGCGTTGTGTGATATGTTTTTCATGGTTCACCCCTCGTCACCTACCGTGATGTTAAACAGGGAATATTACAAGCTTGCGTGTGGTGCTTAGGAACGTCGCCCTTTTTTCACAGCTGTAAATCTCTTTGCTCTTACGGTCCTCCTACACGTCACCTTTCGGGGGATTACTGCTTCAGCTAGGCTTAGACGAACTTTTTTTTTCTTTTTAACTCCCTTCCTGGATTTATATGAGTTTGCCAGACGCAGAGAGCGAGCCTTTATTGTCGCAGGTAAAGTGAATTTATGACAGCGAAATATGTATCCAACAAACCCTCGCTGGAACGATCAGTTTGACAAGAACCTCTTTGTGTCTTTATATCTTCCATCTTCTAAACAGTGCTGAGACATCGGGCAAAGGTGGAGGGACACAAAAGTCTTAAATATCAAATTAAACGAAGATAAATAAAATAAAGGGAAAGGTTTTGAAAGCAATCGTTTTGCAATTGAGTGAGAGAGGGAGATAGACAGACCAGAGTGCAAAGAATGCGACTACACAGATCAAACACAACCAGACTACGAGGCAACATCTGTATGTAACTAGGTGTAGGCTGGTCGTTTGCAGTACACATTCATGTGAAAGGCTACTGACAATGGTGAATGGGCATGCAAGTCGGATATATTAGCCCAGAAATGAATAAGAAAAAAAAACCCACTCTATTACTGCCCCCTCAGCATTCATGACGTCAAGATGTGTCTTCTGTGTTGGATGCCACACAATTCGGCCATGCAAATGTTATATGCACAATAATTTCACTTCATTTGTGACAAAAGAGGCCTGGTTTGAGGATATATACCGCATAAAGTCAAAAGCAACAATGGCACAATCAAATCGTGTAGGTACAGGCCTACTACTACTTTGACAGATCGTCGTAACATTAAAGTTGTTTTTATTGCAAGTATAGGTAACTTCATTTTTGACATGCATGTGTGCAATACAGTGTCTGCCTCAGACTCTACAGCTATTATATGATGACCTCCTACCAGACAACATTTCATGATAAAACACACTCAGGAATATTAAGTATTGGACGTTAAGATAAGGGGAAATCCAAAATCCTGTCTATATTGAAATCCTCACTGACAGATAATTTTTCCACTAATCTGTTAAAGGGCCTCATTGAGTTGATATCAGTAAAGATTGCGGTGATTTTGAAGTATACAAACACACGACAATACTCACAATTAACTTAATCAATCAAGTTTCACGTCCAATAGTTACATGAAAACTGTCAAATTTCTGAATTTTTGACCGTTACTTGCTCTGATTGTGTGCATGTGAATGTACTAATGTGAAAATGTCTGGTCACAAAGTTTCAAAAACCAAATCTAATCGTTGGTTACTCACTCATTAATGTTCCAACGTATGTAAAACTTTAGGATCCTTTTAGTTTGACTGTTTGTCATTAGAATGTGAAGGAAACTTGACCGGTTTAGAAAAATTGAGTGAATTTCACAAAATAACTCAATGAGCCTCTTTAAGGGTATATGCTTTGCATCTTGAAAGAAGAAAGTGGAAAAAGATATGGCCGGTGTAAGTCACAACTATTAACCATCCTGTGGGAACAGTTAAGGAAACTTAAACTGAAACAGAGTAGAAAAAAAGAACACACACACAAAAGATAAATAAAGAGAAAAGTAACTTAATAGACCTGTAACTTGCAAGAAATCAGTTGGTTTATTAAATAAGTTAGAAAAGGAATCCATGTTGCTTACCTTATCCATTTAATTGTCTGCATGACTGAGTATCTTTCAATGGGGTTACCGTAGCAACCATTGACCAATGTAATTTCACTTGACGACAGATAATGCAACAACTCACTGAAATTTTAGCTCGTTCAAAATTTATTTTCGCTTCTCTTTTGTCTTTATATATACTGTGTACTTTGTATATAGTAACAAAAAATACCTCATATCCTCTTTTCGTTTCTTTTTTTTTCTTCATTTGAAGGCTTCTTGACAAAGTCAAACTAACATATTTGACAGTTCGGGTCAATCTAATTATTTAATTTTTTTTCTTTCTTTGAAGGGTTACTAAACCCTCAAAGTTACCTTGAACCTTGCCACGAGTGCGGCAAGAAAAGGCACCGACTTGAAAAAGAAAAGGGATGCTGACGAGGCTTATTCTGCACGTACCAAACTAAAACGAACACAAACCCAGAGCTATTTTCGGCAACTCGCAATCGTTAAAAAGACTTAGACAAATTAAAGAAACAGCTTTATGGAAACTTTCGATATATACTTATCTTCATTAAAATATCGGTCGTTAGTTTCAGGATCCTGCTTCACCTCCGCTTCGTTAATCAAGGCCAAAAATTCCACGATTTGGACCTCAGAAGTTTTAATCCCAAAATGCATTAGTATAATATATGCCTACTAAATTTAAAAGTCGGTTATATTGTGTCATTACTGTGATGCACTTGTATTAAAATGAGCTATGAATATATCTCCAAGTAATCAAACTACTGCGAAGAGGTGCCCAATACTTTGAAAAGTTACTTCACACGTGTGGACTATTAGCCAAACTTGAAATATTTTCTGTTTTTTAAGTGCTAGCCGTAGTACTGGCCTAAACTATATCACATGATACCTGCGAGGAAATATCATAATTCCTTTTAACAAGACTCTAAAAACTAAAACACAGTGCTTTCTTATTGATCCGTTCTTGTGCATGAGAACATTGTGCCATTGTTACTGAGAGAGACTAGTGGAGGGTGAAAGGTACATATCACAAGTGATGTAGCAAACCGGTATAAGTGTAGCAAAGTAGAACAGAAACTAGGAAGGATCATAAGAAGTATTTCATATTTAAAATTAATTTCTCTTCCAGACGAATTTAAAAGTTAACGACGTGCTCGTCTCAAGTTAAAGGAGACCAGTCCTGTGTATGGTCGGTTTTATGAAGAGGATTGAGGTCATGTGACCACTCAACACTTCCTCTGAAAAGTATTGTTCACATTATGGCTGAGTTCATCCATTTAGATTAAAGGGCGAGTCAAACAAAGAGTCTGGCATAGCTATAACTTCATTCTCTTCTTCTCTGATTTCCTTTCACTTTCAAGTACTGTGACTTGAGAACCGAGGGTGACCTAGGTTCACCCTGTACCTATATGTCGGTACACTTGCTTTTCAAAAGCTCATTCACACTTAATTATTTTCTTTTCTCTTGTTTGCGGGCTTTCATATCTGTCTTTTTATTATATGTTTCGAACCGAATGGGTAAAATAATGAGAGTTTCCTGCAAAACTATGAAAAGCAGTTAGATCAAAATGTAAAAGCAAAATTGATTTAAAAGAAAAAAAAAAACGAGTACACGAGCATTAAAAGGGACAGACATCTTCTGTTGTATGTCTTTGAATAAAACAAAGCGACAACAAAAAAAGTTCACATGGTGCTGGAGACCGCATTTATCATTGTACTTTCGTCTGGTGAGTTTCTGGGTGACAAAGGACGCGTGAAGACAGATACCGGAAATATCATCTAGGAATGACACATCTTAGAGGTCAGGTAGCTATTATTTTATACATGTATAACTATATCAATATTAGTACGTACATGTAATGCCTCTTAATGATGTCACTTCATCATCTTCCTTGCTTAGTTATATTCTTTCTTTCTTTTTTCTCTCTCTTAGCTTCGACCTCAAATGAGGATATAACATTGGGTAGACAATTATAAGTTCATCTTTCTCTTTTTTCTTTTTTTTTAATATCTGATATATATATATACGGCGTGCCATTAGACAAGGTTCACCTACTGAGAGGGTAGTTTATTCGTCAAGTAGGTAGTGATTGAGACATATAGAGGGGAAATAACTCCAGCCATTAGTTCGATTGAGGGTGCTTACCTGTATCCTGTGATTAAAGCATCCATATGTTCACGTTACAGTAGAACCATGGAGCTACATGGTAGTACGAAGAAAAATAATGACTGCCCTGCCCAACCAGAAAACTATTTGAAAACACAGATACCTTTTTAATGATTATGATTTCGTTATAGTTTAAGTGAAACTGCTCAGTTGTTTTTTCGATCTGGAAAACGCACGGTACGAGATATCAGCGATTTCCCTATAATGTTTTTTTTTTTTAAGATTAAAAACAGTAAGATGTTGTAAAAAAATGCGTCAAAGAAGCTGTGGGAAATTAACATCGTAATGTTGCCAAAATATGTAAGTGAGCTTTTCCATTTAGTTGACGACAGAGGAAATAAGAACTGAATTGCGTGAAAACTTCTGAAAAAAACTCGCATAAAGATATGTCTAAAATGAAAACAGATTATAGTACAGTTCTAGCATATAGTCGAATTTGAAATCATTTTACTTTTTAGTTATTTCTGTTTTAGTTTTCTTTGTTTAATTTTCTTCAGTCTCGTTGGTTTCTTGAGTCAACTCGGTTGAGAACGCTGGGGGAGGGGAGCCAGAGGGGGGTGAGATGATGTGTCCTATCATGGGAAAGCACCTCTGTGCAAGTCACTAAAATCTTGACTATGAAGTTATAAACCATCGCTTTAATTGTGTGATTATATCTCTAAGACAAGAGAAATTTAAGGATCTTGAAAATTACAATACTAGTGTGGGTTAACATTGAGATGTAAGGTATAGTGTAGGCTATTAATAAACAATAACAATGGGATTAAACGGGGACAGCTTATTATGTGAAAAAAAGAAGAAAAAAAAAGCTTACGTGCAATCAGACCGTTCTATAAAGTTGGCTCCAGAATTTCAAAAAACTAAGATCGCAAAAAGACAGTGAGTCAATTAGACTAAGTGTTATTTATTTTTTACGTTTATGTAACTTCTATATTAGTTAAGTGACGTCACGTTAGGTGGTCAGACCACGTGATCATTTAAAATGTCATAGTTTTTTTTCAATGATAACAACACTTAACACTAAATCACTTTTGACCTAGTTTTTTGGATGACTAATGCTACACTTTTCTTAGTCAGTTCACTAGAGAGACAGACAGACGAAGAGACAAAAGAACAAACGCACACACACCGATAGATGAATGGTGAGCCGGGTAGACATGTATAGTACAGAAGAGATGCTCCTTGGACTTAACTTTAAAAATTCCAGCTAGCTGGGAAAAAGCATGAAATGACGTCAAGAAGGTGCAATCTTGAAGGTGCAAGAAATCATTTTTTTGCTTTACACCACGTTATGTTTCAGTGTTTGTTCACTCCAACTTTTAAAGAGTGAAATTAAGGATGGCTCCAAAATTAAGACTGAGGATTTACTCTAAAATAGTAAAAATGACTCTTTTTCGATTAAAAACATGATTCTCACTCCAAAGTTAAATTGATCCTTAATTGCACTATTAAGGAGAAAGAGTGATTTTTCATTCTTTCGGTTTTAGAGAGTTTGATTAGACCCCTCACCGCGGTATTTGTTATAGTTATGTAGATTACGGTCCGAATAAAACAAGTTTAGCTGGATGAATATTTGTCGGTGTCTATCAGTCGAAACTTATTTCTTGCAAAGTCTTAATGGACCCGATAGTCATGATGAAACGTATCGGTAGCCATAATGAACCATAGCCATAATGGAACATAGCCACGATGAAAAATAGACATAATGTAATATAACCATAATGGATAGTCACAACGAAACATAGCCATAACGGAACATGGCTATAATAGCACATGGTCGTAATGGAACATAGCCATAATGATGAAACATGTACATATAACAATGACTGTGAGTCTTCTTAAATTTAACCTATGGGCTATCCCAACGTAGAAAAAAGATTGATATTTAAATTGATGCCTTTACACACACACACTATCATATCATGGTCAAGTTTACCCCCTAAAATGTTGAACCAAGGCCAGAATCGCATTCCGGTCTCCGAACTTTCCGAGCTTGATAAAATACCCAAATTCTCTCAAATAATTTAATTGACATCACCTAACAAATACAGTGCCAAATTGTGAAAATATCGTGGATTTTGCGTAATTTGTTTAGGCCCTGGTTTAGGCTCCCTCATGCAAATCACAAACATGTTTTCGTCCCTTGTTGTTGAGTTTTGAGAGTGAAATACCCACCTTGTCAACATATAGTACAATGCATAATTTAGATTTCTCCATACATCTGAGGAAAAGGCCCTTTTCTTATATGTGACCATTCATATGTCATCTTAGATTACAATAAACTACTTCAAATCCCCAATAATTGGTCTCGACGTCACACCCAGGCAGGCGTCAAAGTTTATACGATTTCACATAATCATCGTATCTATTTAGTTTAATTAACCGTTTTGATATTTCTGCCCCCTTCTGAGACCAGGCTCAGACTGTGCTCATCCGAAAATTTGATGCATGTTAATCTCCACCATACAAAGGAATTTGTTTTGTTTTCAAAGAGGTGAAAAAACAAAGATTCTGTACTGCCATCCTACCTACAACTGTAAGGATTTGAACTTTTCTATTCTTTTCTCTTTAAGTCTTTGTTAGTGCGCGGTTCGCTGTTTACATGTTTTTTCTTGTTCCTCATTAATGGGGTTACAACAACCCTATGCACAACATCCGCTGCAGTTTACAATCAGTCAATACTCCGCCAAGACCAAAGGAAAAAGTCTGACTTAATTGAATCTCGACGATTTTTTTTTTACCACAATACACACAACAATTGGCCATTATATGCATACAAGGGGTAGAAATTAAGGACTCCTAATTTAACAGGAGTACCTATTGCGAGACAGAACGCTGTTTGAAAGGAAAAAGAAAAATTCTATACGGTTTTCGCACGCTCGATTTGGCCAGATGAATAGCGCGCTTTGGAAAGCCCTTATTGCGACTGCCGGCTTTCCCCGGTGGGCTTGCAGAGAAATGAAAGGCGGAGTCTTAAACCAACCGTAAAATCGCGCTCTCTTCTCAGCCAACCACCCGTGAGAGGACGGAATAAAACGTTGTGCTTGCCTCGGAGCCAAACATCCTGTAATATAAATGGGAGAAAACAAAATAGAAAATAGAGAGAGATAAAGGGAACAAAATCTCTGCCCTTGCTACTACTACATGTACAATCGTATTATCTGATATGTACATGTTTTCTATTATTTGGCATGCATATGCCGCAAGTGGTAAACTCTTTACGGGCCAATCTATATTTTCTACTTTCCAAAACCGCAAGGTCCAGACAGGACCTAGCTCATAGATTTTTTTTTTTTTTTTTTATGGGTAAGCCTAACTATGGTTGAAGTTGGCAGAGGACCGGAAATACGCAGATTCAAAATGGGGAGTTCGCTTAGGATCAGATTTTCAAGAAAAAAAAAAAATAAAAAGACGGAAACACAACAATGTCAAGTTAAGGCGAAAGTTGACAGGAATTTTACAGACTACTATATCCTGAATGACATGAAATTGTATTAAAAAACTACTGAATATATGGAATATCAGAAAGAGACTTTTAATCTGCTTGACCATAATAGTTATACTTTCTTGTACACTCTAAAAATGGTTGGTTAAATTTTTACCCAGGTTGGTTACGTTTATATTCTAATGTCAATAATAAAAGGGTTGACCGTTACAGAGGCCAAGCACAAGACGTTTGATGTGCCACGAAATGAATTTTGCTACTCCTCCCCCCCCCAAAAAAAAAAGGAAAAAAAAAACGTTTAAACTGATAATAACAACGCAACGATATGACTCAATTTTCGCAGAACGGGATTTCCGTCGAACTGGTAAATATATTTGTAAAGATTGTTAGTGATCACCTTTATTTTTTTATATTAAACTTTAATCAATAAATGATAAAAGCAGCAGTCTGATTAGGTAACACAAGTGAAAACTGGAGAGCAAAACGAGCCAATGAAAAACATCAGTGTACAAAAGGAGGCTACCTTTGCCGTCCAATGATTTCACAGAGAGACACATGTGACGTCACTATACGTTGACGCTGACGTAGATACGTTCACTTTTTCAAATACCGTTGACATGGTTACAAATTAAAACAAAGTTGCCTCTCAACCCATGCAGCATTCATTTGGTCCACGTCAAGCATCGTGGGAACCAATTGGCGTGTTAAAATCCACGTATGTAATAGTTTGTCTTTCCTGAAAACCTTCAACGAAGTTTAGCACATTTGCTATAAAATTATAGCCAAACGTCGATGGTCTTTAAGGGTCCTCCATGATCACAGTGAGACTATCGTGCACATATCTCCACTGTTCATCATACTACAGTCATTATTCAAGGTCATTCGCTTGGAATTCATTTAGCTTTTGTTTTACGTAATAACAGTACCAACTATAGAAAAGGAAATAAAAAGGAAAAAAGAGTGTAAATAAGTTCTTTGGTTGGAGATGGATAATCCTCAGTGTCGACTTGAAACAACCAAACAGAAAAAAAAAAATCAAATACAGTGTCATTATAAAGGTTGAGGTTTCATATATAGTCACGTATCGGACTGATAATGCACTTGACATCAAGCATTGCAGTAGACCCTTGGTAATACCAAAATCATGTTTCACTAAATTACCGATCATATATCTATATGATACTGCTCCTCTCTTTAAGAGCAGAGACTGAGATCATGACTACGATTCGAATATTTCGTCAGGATTGAAACATACAGTCTCATATATCGATAATAAATCTTATTCAATTCGATTGTTTCAATCGAAATTTGGACTGGTCCCTGATCCCAAATCTTTTAGAGAGTCCAGCAAATCATCGATTATCGATCTGTGAGTATCCCTGCTGTCTAACATATCGATTGCCGATTATATGAATAGCAACCCTGCTGTTTAAAATATCGATTACCTATCCATGGAAAACGAGGTTGTTTTCCCCTATCTATGTTTTAGTTTCGCTTTCATTGGGATTAATGTCCGGTTCTAAAGGAACTGATTTATTTTTCTTTTCTTTTTTGAAAACGCTAGCACTTAGGTAGGTTACACATCATTTAAATTATCCCAACTTAGTCAATAGAATTATTTCTTCCCCGTGTCATACCCTTGAAATGTAAATGACCCATGCATGATGTTTACCTCTGATCTGAAAGAACTAGAAAGTTTCCCATGCAAAACATAACCATAATTTTATTTCAACTTTGTATGCAACCTCTTCAAGACTAGGACGCTATTATCAAGAAGTACCTTTCATTCCCGGAAATATCTTGGAATGACTTTCGGTAGTTTTAGCTGTTAGAAACTGTCAGCTTTCCTAATACGAAAGAGTGGAAATCACTCCAAAAGAGTGTGCGGTGCGCCACTCATAAGTAGTAAGTAAGAGTGTATTTTACCAGGAATAAAGTGACAATTGACTCCAAATGGAGCGCCTAATATTTCATGCGCATGGAATAAAATATCGCTCTTTTTGGAGTACCTTTTTATTCTAATCCGGGTGAAATTTACCCTTATTACCATCTAGTGGGACTTCAGCACAGCTCTTTTTGCAGTGTTTTTCACTCTTTCCTCTTTAGATTGAACAAAGTGTTCTCACTCTTACTCCGAATGAGCGATCATGATACATCCGGCAGGGATAGCTGGGGGAGTGAAAATACCTCAATCAACGAGCAGCGCAGGTCACATTTGAATTTTCCCAAGAGTCGTACCCAGAAGTTTAAAATGTTATCTGTATATTTCTGTATAGACTCGACCAATTTTGCACAGGGGGTAATGTGACTGCAGGGTATGTTCATGATCGACACGATATAGCTTGCATTCAGTTGATACTCATTATTTGCATATTTATGTATATATTTATTTGGGGGGGGGGGTGGGGAGGGGCTACGAAGAAAAATCTCTTTCTCACAACTACTTTCCCCTAAGATTGACTAAAGCATTAAACTTTACATCACACATTGCTTTCTTGTTTTATTGAGACCTATCTTATCACTAGAGGTGCTCACTCATTTTAATGCACAAGCAGGTTCGCGTCCCACCACTGATCCGCCACGACCGCATCCAACATTGCACAATTTCATCCCAAGAGGAATTATCCGGTTCATACACTGTGACTATACGCATAGCCGACCAGGTGGAAAACCTAGGTATCATACCTCCTTCGAATTCACGTGTAAAAACGTGTAAGAATTTAGTCTTCCTTAAAACAGCAATAATAATTCATCAAAAAAAAAACAACAACAACAACAGTAATAGCCATTACGCAAATATTACTACAGAAGAAACTTTATGTAAGAAAATTTGCCAAATGTTTTTCTTTTGACTGAGAATTAACACAGTTTAAATTGAAAATTTCCTGAAGTATGTGCCTCACTCTTGAGGAAAATTAAAATTAAAATTTAACTGTGTCTATATCGACAAAAGATGCTTTTGGCTGAAATTCCAGTTTGTGTTAACTATCACTTTCTACTTAAATTGTTCGAAAGAGCCACGTGTCTGACAAAGGAACTATTACACAGTGCTTCATGGTCTGACCTTTCTAGAAGCTCAGAAAAAAACTTTCTTTGAACAATAAAGCTATGTTAACTCTTTATTCCTGTAAAACCAGTCCCTGAACTCTTCCAAGTTTTTTCCCCAGTTTACCAGTCAGCCTGGCTGCTCGAAGGGACAATCCAACTAAGCACACTATAAGCACTATTCAGGAAATGTAAGATTCATCATATTAAAACAAGAAAAGTAGAAAAACTTGTCATCAAACGCCGAATGGGACAAAAAGAAAGTCTGAAAAAAAAATTGTCTCCGGGAACTCCCCCTTATCTTAAATCTATGTTCTTACGTCCGTATGACTCATGCAACCAAGGGGTTATTAAGTTCGGCGCGGAAATAAATTGAGGGCAATACTTCTCTAACTTTTCTAAAACAAATATTGTAGTAACATTCTCCCGATGCAACTTGTTATAAAAATGTATTGTTATACGTTGATTACGAACGAATATGTTTGCGTGATGGTCTGATAGTAAAGACATACGGTAAGAGGTATAGGGAAGGTATAGAGGGAGATATTCTACGTAGAGTAAAATGGTTTAAAGTATCTCTAACCCTTTAAGATAATTCTTACTAATGCAAGAAACAGAAAGAATAACACCGTCAGGTCATGACTGTGTTTGACCTACATTAGGTAACCTTGGTATGTTTCCTTTTAACAAATCTGGACAGAGCTTGCAGTTGGCACACCGTCTGTTTTATTCTAATTATACCCATTCGATTCGGATTATGATGGACCCTACAGGAATCAATAAATAATGTTAATGGTTCATTTGGCGACTTGGAAGACTGCAAAGAAAAGAGGGTTAAATTTCTCTCACAAGTATACTGCTATGCCTCAAAGAATCGTCCAGACGATCACCAAATTCCCGCCACAAGTGAGAAATGATAAAAAACGATCATACGAGGCATTTTCCTGTGAAAACAATACCCAAGTGGTCCACAAAAATATTGAAGTTGTTCCACGTTTTACAAAATAAACGATGACGTAAAGGTGCGCAATGGTTTTGCTCGCTCTCGTCACTGTGCAAATTTTACGTCATAGGCCCCATTTTCAAATTTTTGGCTGCTTCAGACGATCTGAATCTTGCGCGAAGAAATTCGGAATCCTAATAGCTGGAACTAGTACGTCAGTGGACAAGATGGCGTCCAACTGTCCGCTGCATGGAGGGTCACGTGCCGCGGGAATGACTTTGTATATGGTAGGTGTAAATAGTTTCATACGTTCGCACTAAGTAATAACACCGACAATAGTCCAAACAACGACGCGCACATCGCGTAACGTATGTACACTTTACAATACTGTGCTGCTAACTGAGACATTTCATCAGTTGTAGCAGAATAACCGACCAGCGATTTGGGCCTCAAATGCAGAAAATTTATGCTTTCATTTAATCATTTGATTACGTCTTATTTCATACCGCTGGACTACAATTAGAATCTTTTGTACATCTGTTTAGGCAGTAAAAAATTAGGGTGCACAAACTTAGTACACCCACAGTAAGATTAGGCCTACATTCCCGCAGCACGTGACCCTCCAGTGTTCGGCCATTTTCTTCTTGTTGAATAACACTTCCAACAAACAAATAGGCTTTCGAAGGAAACTGCTACACATGCGTGTAGATCGAATGACATCGACGTTGCACATGTGCAGACGTGCGCGTGTTAAATATAGTCGCACATCCTTGAGAGGGCGCTTTAATGCATCACTGTGACGTCACATTCAAGTTCTACTGTTGCACAATGTACTCATAGCCAACAAAATAGAGAATCGTAAAAAAACTTTTTAGGTTTTTAGTATACGTTAGAATTAAGTCCGGGGTCACACTAGCGCGATTCAATACGCAATTCAACTTTCACCTAAATTAGTGCAACTTGAGTTGACCGTGAAAGTTTTTTTCAGAATAAAGTAGCGTCACAATTTCTCTCACTCCTGGATTTCTTGAAAGAGAAAAATCGATTCCGTAGTTCCGATTTTTGCGTTCATTAATGTAAGCGCCAATTCAAGTTGTGCAATTTAAGTTGAAAATTGAGTCACAAATCGTGTTGAAACTCGCTAGTGTGACCCGGGCTTCAGTTCCTTCCGCCCTTTGTGGGCCGCAAACTGCTGAGTGGCGTCTGCCGTTACTAATCACAAAACGAAGTATGGGCCCTACACCATTTGATCGTGAGTGAGCACCTCTGGAATTCAGGGCATACCGATGCAAACACCTATCTGCTCCCGAGACCGCCATTTTACATTCCCAAAAGTTGAGAAGAATGGGGGACTTGCCCAACTCCGTATCAAGGTAAACAGGTTTGCTGAACAAACAAATCCGGGTTCCAAGAAAATTTTGAAGGGGTTCCACCTTTCGATTTTTCAAAGAGTTCTGCCTTGTCTTCCGAATGAGAAATGCATAAATTATGCAAAGATCAGACAGTAACTTGACGTCGAAATAATTCTCTTTCCCTTTTAAGAAGAACGAAAAATGTCCGTAAAACAGTCTTTTGTTTTAATTAAGAATGTTCTCATTAAAGATTCATCTATTCAGCCAATTCTACTAATAAATCATTGTCCGAGGGATGTCTAAATTTTGGAGGCTATCAAAGAAACGAGATGATGTCTTTTCACACTAGCTCCCTGTCCTATAGCAATTGAGAAGTTCATGAACGGAAGTCATCTTAACATGTCTTACCGTGGGCCTGTAGAACTGAATCACTAGCGCAACATGTTAACTTTGCAAGTGAATGCGTTTCTTTGGTTTTGAAGCACAAGGGTGTACATGTGTTGCAATCGTAGGTCTATCTGTGGATAGTGGCGCGCGTGCGTTGTAAATGGGCCTTCTCTTAGGCCATAGAAATTGGAATCCTAGTAGCTGAAAGAAGCGGGCCAATGAACAAAATGGCGTCAAACTGCATGAAGGGTCACGTGTCGCAGGGAACGACTTGGTATGGTAGGTGTAATAATTTCATACGTTCGCGCTTAATAATCGCAACAGCATGCAATTGTTCGCACACATCGCACAACGTACACTGTACAGTCATGTGCTGCTGACATTTTATCAGTTGTAGAAGAGCAACAGTTCACTGATTTGCGCCTAAAATGCAGAACATTTGTGCTCTCTTGTAATTATTCCTTATTTCATAAAGCTGAGGGAAAATTGTCGTCTTTTCTAAAAAAAAAATATGGTGCACAAACTAATTACACTCACCGTAAGATTACATTCCCGCAGCACGTGACCCTCAAGTATCGGCCATTTTCTTATTTGTGGAATAATACTTCAAGCTAAAGTATAGGATTTCGATGGCTTAGGCCTCACATGAGTATGTGTTCGATGCCCGACAGTGTCACCAGAAAAATCCAAGCTTTGACATTTCTCTGAGTGTCACTCGCTGGACGTTACATGAAATCACCTATAAAAGGTACACCTACCGTTATAAGCTAATCGACATTTGCTCTTTTTCATTATCCTTTTCATTAGCCTATTCTTTTTATTGTTATGTATGGGACGTTACAATAGCAAAAGCAGATATTCATTAAACTCAAGAATTGTTGGATATTTTTCGATTTTTTTAAATTACTACACCCCTTCACGTCCCATGACATATTGTGAGCCACTTGTGTATTGGTTATTGGTTTGAACTTACTGCACAATGTTCCTTCACTCTTCGTTTTGTTTATTTCTTTTGAAATGCGATTCGTGCACGCGACCATGGTTAACAATGGAAAAAGAAAATAAGCCAACCGTGAGAAATCCAGGGTTTGTAAAATTAATATTCCACTGGTTTATTTGATGAACGGCAAGTCAGAAAAGAAAATGATACAATTGTGTTTAAAATGTGATTGAAACGAAAGAGGAAGGCTAATTGCCGCTCACCCACTGGCTTGTATTGTTTACCTTGTCTTCCAGAGGAAAAGGAGCATCTGTACCATTTCATTGAACCAAAGGAGAAAATGTATGTATTAAGAAGGGGGGGGGGGGGGAGAGGAGAACCTCTGTAATAACAGGAACAGTCAAATAATGTCATGGACCACGTCGACATCAATATTCTAATATGTCTCAACCGCATTCATTATTCATGAATGGTGAAGCTTACTTTAAGAGTGACGTCGACATTGCAAGACAATGTGCGCGCCTGTTGGGTAGAGAGCGATCTCTGTCAATCTCGCGCAAACGAAGTTCTTAAGCTACCGTGACACTTGCACTATTTTTGTCCCTATTGTGCACTATTTTTGGATTTTTCGATTTCACGACTTTAAACAAAGAGGACGGAATGCGCACAAAATTGCACTGCGCATGAGCAGAATCCAGTATCTCTCCTTCCTGTTAATTTTCAGAACGGTCGTCGATCGATTAAACGTCCCACATGAACGCACAGTGCATGGTTGCCATTGTAATTTCCCTCTTTCTGTAGATTTTCAATTCGCCATTGTTACAACATAGTAATGAGGGTGGAAGCTAACAAAGCTCTGCAACTTTGTAAATGAATGCGCCCGTCGTCTTCCAAAACGAGACACCTTTAATGTTAGGAGGAAGAGGAAGCAGGCAAACACGGCGTGGCGTCTTTACTTAGGATGCCACGCCGTGCGCGCGTGTTTTTTCTTCTTCCGTCCTGCTGCTCTACCGTCCTAATTTTGGTGTCATGAACGCAACTTTCCCATGCTTTAACACTGCATGAACTCAGAGTGGTGTCAATACTTATCCTATATGCGTAAACAAGTATTATCAATGCGTTTCCATGTGTGCCACAACAGCCATTTGGGCCTCGCATTGCGTAGACAATGCGTGCCTCATGCTTGTAGGTACGCGAACAGCGGTTTCACTCTCCCAGAGGCACCGACCCATTGCGCAGCACTGCCCTAAAAAATATGTCTGGGTGGAGGCACTGATCTGTACATTAACTGGATTTCGTAAGCAACTCTTTTCAACAACGCGTTAACACTAAACAGGCTCTCCACAGTGAAGTCAACGGACGCTAGTCTTTGGGTGTCGCAACATGGCCGACATGGAACGCCAAAAGGCAAACGAATCGTGATTTCCTGGATTAGAATAATGGTTATAACATCAATGCCGTGCACAAAGAGTGTGCTTTCCTTTGGATCTATTGATTTCACCTTCAATTCGAGGGCTGAAAGGCAGACATAGTTAACCCAGGAAAGTCATCTACGTCACTATACCAAGCTCTCCTCTGTCGAGGATGTGGCAAAGTAAGTTAAAAGGTCTGTCGAACATAATCAAAAGCCTTTCAGGAGTAAAAGTGCAATGTCATAGCAAACGATTTCAGTTACCAAAGGAAACAATACCATATGTGCATTGATGTTGCATTTTATGGGGCATTTGGCCCTCGTTTGCCCTCTAACTTGTTATGTTATGTTATGACATCTAATCCAGGAACTCATGATTCGCTTTGACCTTTTGGCGCCCCATGTAGGCCATGTTACGACACCCAAAGACTAGTCTTCGGTGGCCTCGCAGAGAAGTGCAGTTTACCCAGTCTAATTAATGTACAGATCTGCGGATGGAGTACACATAAACGATAACAGGTCATGCGTTTAAAACTTTTACAGACACTGTCGAAGTTTTATAATCTAGTCTCTCTCGGCCTAATCATGAGTCGATCAGTGTCATGGATCAATCACTGCGTTCTACACAACAGCACAGCGTGTAGAAGCGATGCGATTTCAATGTAAAAAGGGACCTGAAATGTATAATCCTCAAACAATATCATAAATAATTAGACTATTTGTCTTATCACTTTTGATTCCCGAAGCCGAATATGTTACTTACCGCGATGTTTTTAGTTTCTGTTTTTAGTATGAAATTAAAATTTGCAAACATTACCAAAGTTTGGGGCAAAAAATGTCATTGTTGACGCTCGTATAGTACAATTTTAGAAAGAAAAAAAAACAACTTTCTTTTTTGTTTGTAAATATGATCATTCTTAATTGTGGTAAATATTATTTCTTTGCTCTTTGTGGTAGTGATTGACTCAAGATTTACATCAAAGACATTGCGTTGTGTATTGCTACCTTCATTTCAAAATTCATTTCATACGGATTACTCAATATAGGCATCACCAGAATATAGCACGAAAAGAGAGATACCTAGTCAGTTATTTAAGCAAAGTTTTATTGATTTTAGTGAACGTTTGAATATTTCATGGTCCCGACGTTCGTTAAGCGATCGACTCATGATTGTTCTAGGTTATAGTTATTTACGTAACGCAACGTTAACGTCATCGAGACGCTACATCGAAACGTCCAAATTCGTCGGTGATCGTTGCATTATCGTCCCATCCCTGAATTGATAAGATCAATTCGCTTGACTTGAGAATAATGGAAGCATTTCTTATTAATGGGTTTCTATTTACAAGTGAATTACACAGAACTTGTTGTACTTCGAGCAAATTTATTTGAACAGTTTATAATGAATGCGTATCATGCGATTCCACTCCCCTTCCTGCACCCATTTTCATCCTAACACTAACCCTAGGCTAGTCTATCCTCAACCTGACTCTTCCACTCTTTTTCACCATTCCCAAACCATTCCTGACCCTTCCCATTTTTTTTCCTTCAGCTCCTCGTCTACCCACGGAACTCCATGGTCAATTCCTTCAGTAAAAGCAACGTGACTTTTTATCACGTTTTTTTTCTCCTTTTTTTCAATACCAAATTCTTATATTCAGTAAATTCATTGATTACGTAACCTTATTCATGATTGCATCGTTCAACTATGTACACATACTTTTGTCCAATACTCGTGTTCTTTTACATTCATATTACATCTCATCGCCGACGAATACCTACGGTTTGCCGAAATGTACTGTAAGGCGTGGGTCACATGTACAAATACGAAATATCGGATCCGATTTTTTTTAAAAAAACTATGATACCAGTGGTATATTCTGTCATTATTTTCATTTACCATGGTCACTCTAGACCAATATGTTACCCTAACAGTCTTCCTTTAAATTGTCCCAATTCGATTTAATCTGAAATTACGACTCAACCGAGATGTTTAATACCATTCCGAATTTCCGAAAAGTTCACTACTCCTTAATCTCTAAAAGCTTTTTAAGATTTATTCACGACCTCGATTGGTTGACGTTATTATTTCAGTATTCGGAAGCAACGACTAATATGACCGCTCTATAAGATCGACAAAATTTTTTACTCGCTTCGATCAAATGAAATTTGCAAAAATCTGATCGGAATTGAATCCGATATCACTTTAGAGTGACCTTCTTAATGAGAGGGACAAGTTTGTCGTTGCCATAAATCCTCACATTGGCACTTTTTCTCTTCGATTTGAGAACGCAATATATATAATCGAAATATCATTTGTACTTGAAATATTTAATTACAAACACGGAAGTAGAGTGGCGTTAATAAAAAAAACTATACTTCTTTTTAGTGTTACATATCGGGTAAGATACAACCGAGTGATACGAATTGTGTATGAATACCGTTAACGAACTGTTTTTTTATTTTTATCTAGCCACGTTTTGGGCTACTTTGGTGATCATGATCTGCACGCGAACGCTGTATATCTTTTTGCGTTCATCCGTAGAAAATATAACACAAAGATAACCTGAAAAAATAACGAAAATGGAGAAACAATGTCGCGATTGGGGTTAATAGAACAAAAATAAAAGCTCTAACTAATACAAACACTCTTACCCCAACAATTTGTACTTACAAAATCAATGATTAACAAGAAAAAAGAAAAAAAACCTCATCATTTGGGGTCATGGGTTACAAAGGTTATGGTATACAACGATAGGTAAATGGGATGGCGGTAGTGTACATACGTCACGTGATCAAGTCGGTTGGACGTAACCGCGAAGGGATGACCCAACCAGTTGTTCAGGATGCGTCTAATGGGCATTTACTTCCGGTTGTTGCCTTCGGAGCGAAATTTTTCTCACGGGTGTTATTAGGTCATAGTGAAAACTTGTTCGTCCAGACACCACGTTGAACCGGCCTCAGGACGTTTTTCAATCCAAAATTTGCCGTTTCAAACACCTCAATCAGACATTGACTCATTTCCGTTATTGGCCAATTTTGTCCAGGGACGTTCCTCCTATTCTATCTCTCATTGGCTTTTTGAGTTACTATTGGAAGGAGAGCAAGTGTATATCTCTTCCTTTTAACAAATGTTTCGGTTTGTAACTTAGGGACTAAAACATCCCTTCGAACAACAAAACGATTGTTGGCGCCCCCCCCCCCCAACAAAAAAAAAGGAGGGAAAAAGATCTGATTCCTTTCGCTCTATTTTGGTTATCGGAGCGTGGCAGTATAAAGACGAATGGGTGAACGTCAATTTGTGGATCTCACATTTAAGTTGGAACGTCTTTAACTTGTGATTGGTCGTCTCACTAAATAGCTTTTGTGACGTCAGTCTCTCCTTGCTAACTTGCTGCAAATGTCACAAGTTTAGGGCCACTTTTTGCAAGTAGTGATGACACATCTGTAAGAGTGTTTGTGTATACACCGCACTTTGCTATCATAGTAGTGTTATTAATTGTGCACGAGTAACTGCGAAGAGTAACCGGAAATTATTATAGTGACGTGTGCAAAGAGTTTTCAAGGAAATACTGGAAAGGCACATGGCAACAACCCAATGAGCAGGGACTCTTTATTGAGTTGGTTCACAAAATTCATGATGTTTTGTCACACCTGTCACTACTCATGTGTCGATGGTGAATTGTACAACCACGGAACATCTGAACCAAAACTGAACCGTTTGATATGGTAGTTAACTATCAAAATCACTGATTGCACGCTTTTTACCATAATGTATAAGCATAGGCAACAACTGTTCATAAAAAACTACCTACAATTTCTCACATTTCAGTAAAATTAGGGATAGATACACGACTAATGAGACCTATTAGAATTATTGGTATGTATTGGAATTCTTCACCGAGAAGTGTCACAAAATAAATGATGACAACACAATGAGCCTCTTTAAGCTTTTCTAAATATAGAGGAAACAAATCTGAATTAATCGACGTAAGACCCTTGAACATTTGTACTCATTTTTTTTTTCGCTTTACTCATCCCTTTCTCGGAACTGATGCAGACTATGAGTAAAATGGTCATGTCTAGTATTGTGAGGTTGGGGTAAGGGTTGTGATGGAAAAATATTACTATTTGTAGTCATCGAGGGTTCATAAGATAGAAAGAAATATATAGATTTGAGACTTCCTCACGTGGGAGGGGACACCCTCCTGCCAGGGGAGAAGAGTTTACCCTTGAATCCCCCTTCATTTGTTTGTTGACCTGTAACAATAAGTCCGTCACAAGCGTATGCTACGGTTCTGAAGCTACCAATGAGTTTCTGTATGTAACCAAAAATGATCATGATTAAGGCAAACTGGGCAATTTGTCTATTTAGTTAAGCGATAAGACTGGAGCGAGGCATTTTGGTAGAAACGTGAACAGTAGAAGAGAAAATTTAAAATTTCATTCCAATGAAACTTCCATTCAATTCCCATGTGTGGTTCCGGAGATATGAGCAGTTGAAGTTACCACATTTGTCACCAACAGTTGACTTGAAGCAAGCGGGAGTGATGTCATTTCCCCACATTGATAAAGCGTTTCATGTTTTTCTTTAAACTTTACACCAAATTTAATACTTTAATATCTAGTGCTATCATAATGTGAATGTAGGAGGGGTATGAGAGTTTTGAGACAGTCACATGACCAGTACCTAAGCTGACCACCTATTGATTTCAAGGTCGAAATAATAAATTCAATAACAAAGAAAACAAAAGCCTATTCACCCATGTGAGCAGATGATGTCACTCCTGCTTGCCTCAAGTTCACAGTTGGTAGAAAAGGGGGTAACTTCAAGTGGTAATATATTGAGAACCACACATGGGAGCTGAATCGAAGTTTCACCAGAATGGTTGTATAAACTTACTCTTCAACATATCTAAGCTAAATTTGTGGCTAGACCATCCTTTTAAGGACTACAGTAGGTAGTTCTTTTGATTAGGATAGTGTCGTCGAACATTTTCGCAGAACTAGTATGTCATAATAAATATTTTAAACCCGTTCTCCTTTGTCAGTTTTCACCGTTTAGAAATGTCAGTAAGCTTTGTTGCAAGTTATGAAACTGTCATACATTTGTGCTTACAGTGTTTATTGTGGTGAGGAACGCTGCTGACAAAATGATAGACATGTGAACCTTGATTTGTGCCTAGAGGTGACTTTTGTAAGACGTGAGCGTCACAAAGTCATATAAACTCACGCGCATACACATTCACGCACACACGCACCTACACAAGCACGTTTGCAGGCAGACGATTGCGAAAATGTCTGGAACGCTAATCATGCCAAAATGGGTAAATTAAATTGAACAATAAGCCTCTTCGTGCAAAGTGTGGCGATTAAAGAAATTGAAGAGAGAGACAAGGTAAGTCGTCCCACTGTCAACTGGCGTTGTTATGACAAAAAACAAACGAACCATTAGCCAAAAAAAGGTTCCGATTTGTGAAAAATCCATGGGAATTAAACTAGGATTGATGGCTTATTAGTCTGTTAATGAGAGCATCGTCAAGGAAGTGAGTAGATGACCCCATGTTCTATCTTCAATAAACACCCAGCAGAAAAGTTTGGCAGAGTGTAAACGGTACAGTGGTCAACGAACTATTAACAACTTAGAGAGAGAGAGAAAGAGAGAGAGGTAGAAAGAGAGTGGCGGAAGATGAGGAGGGAGAGAAGATAAATATCATATAACTATTGTAGATAATTATACTTTTAATTAATTTGTCAAGTTCATCAGTTTTAATTGTTCTTGTTCAGATGTTAAAGAGATTGCAGAATAAATTTCGGGTACAATAAAGAATCGTCGTGATGAGATCGACGACACGTGAAGAAAAAGATCTAAAGCCAGTAAACTAATCTTTGTCTTTAAGGAACTTATATGATGCGCAGAGAACCGGCCTTCCTCATGGATTCAGTGTGATAACGGCGTCGCTGCCCTACATAGTTCAACGTTGGCCTATGCAATACAGAATAGCAGATATGTACAGTGCCAATACGAGGTGTTGTGCATAGTCACAGCTGTCGCCGCATTGTGAGGGTAGCAGTGATTCGCTTCTCAACTTAATTTGCAAAGAGAAAGCATGCCTCTGTTTCTCCTAATTTGAGATGGACACAAGCTGCTGAATGAAAATGTCAAGTTCTGTCCTAAGCAACTGGCTATACTAACTGGGAAAAATTGAACCGACCATCCGAGGGCAGTGTTGAATTTGGAACGAGTCTCCAATCCCTTTAACACATGTCAGTTATTTACAAGTTATGTTCTGATATCACCATAGCAACTCTTCCTCTTCGACAGGTTAATAATACTTCTCATTATATCATACCTCAGTGGTTGAACAGATCTAGTGAGTGGATGACCCCGCCTTTTTTTTTTTGGTTTTAATTATTTTCATTGCATTTCGACCATGCTACTTAGCAACAAGTCACAGAAAACGAGTCCCATGAAAATCAGTTGTCTGCAGGTTACCGATCGATGGGAGGTAACAGAATACTTCAGTCAGACACACAGGAAAAATAAATAAGTATATAAATTAAAAAGAAATTAGATGAGGTACCTTAATTTGTGCACCACCTTTGAGGCAATACCATTCAATAATTAATTTACACTAACATGTCTACATCAATGTTTCAGGACATTGTTGTAAAGTGTTCTGGAAAAGAAATTCGAGATAGTCTTGAAAGAAATGAAAACGTAAGACAAATAGCCAATAGAAGACAGACAGACAGACGTGTTCGTAGCTCTCATAAAAAGGGAAAGCAATTTTTTTTTTGAACTTTCTGTGATGTAAAGTCACCCTTTCACAACATTGAAAAATAAATAGATTTACTTTGATTCTTTTATCAATTTTTGCTCAAAACACAAAGCAGATACAGTTAAACATCATTTGTGTGTGTGTCTATTTGAATCTGACTATCGCGGAACTTGTAAGTATCGAAAAAAATAAATAAGTAATAAAAAGAAAAATTAAACGCGCAGGAAGGTCTAAATCGTCAAATTAGTTGACGTTGTGGCAACATTTTAATGTTGTTCGTCATTGAACATACAAAATCATACACCAGTCTTGACTCTTAAAGGAGCGCTATTAACTCCATGATTAAAGGTAGGATGTGATTCATCTATTCCGTTTTGACAGCAATGACGTCAGGTGGGAGAAAACTTACAACCAATCAGCTTTAAGAAAAATGAAGGGTAAATGTTATCTGACGACTAAACAAATTCAGTTTCAGAGATCACGTGAATATGATATTGGTAGCTGCACTTTCTTCGGTTTTGAAAACATTACCAGCTTTGTTAACTACACTGTGACGCATACATACATGTCTCCCTACGTTATACTTCATGACGTCACGAGAGAAAAGTATCTGATTTTAATATAGTTTTGGATGGGTTCGACGACATTGTCAGAAAAAAAAAAGAAGAAAATGAGTTGTCACCATTTGAGGTTCACGAGAGAACGCCACCTTATTCCCGGTATTTATTTTGACGGAAATTCACTTAACGAGGGCTTAGTATTTCGAACCAGGTGTAATAGAAATTTATTCTCTTTTTTTTTTTTGCCAATAACCACGAACAAATTAATACCGCATATATAGGCCTACATGATACGCGTATAACAAGCCTGAACTTTGCCCCAATGGCCATTTCCAGTAATTGGGGTGCAGTCACAATATCGGTTTGCACTTTTGAAAGAGTTTACAGCACTTTTTGCCTGGCGCTTTGACATTCTGACTTCTGGTTTAAATGACATCCACGAAAAACATATAAGGAAAAACAATTATATTATTTCTGTAAAAAACGAACTACTAAAAGTACACATGTGCGAAGAGCCAATCCACTAAATCTTACACAGCAAGTTCATTTCATCACCGGTAAGTTTTCTTGTGGGGCAGGATTACCGATATGGATCAATCAACCAATCAATCAATCAACAAATCAGTCGATCAATGAATCAATCAATACAAGCCTAGTATTCATTGGAACACGGTTCTTTCATACAACTAAAGATTTTAGATGTATACATAGACAGGCGATCGATTTACTAAGTTATAGAAATAAATTCAAAACATTTAATTACGGAGATGATCAACTGACATAAATCTAGTATTGAACGATTGTTTTTATTTTTTGAGTGGTATGTTTGTCGATAATCGATAAGTTGATGACACAGGGAATGTTCCGCCTACGTACCTGAAATTTTTATCCTCTAAAAAACTTGGTGTCGATAGTCAGACGGTAATAGTTGGTTATTGTGAATAGAAAGAATACATGAAAAAAACAAACATCTATCGTTTATACAATCACTAGAGAAGAGTTATGAATAAATACCCCGACCAGCCACAAAGTTATCTTCTACTCTGTGGATACTAATGCAGTCTTGCACATTTTGTTTGACACGTAATCTGTTATTAAACAGGAAGAAACAATAAAACTTATGGGCATCAGACGTAAGTTAACGTGTTAAATTCCTGAACGAGGAAGCAGCACCGTTCGAAGAAAAGCGTGAAAAAGGACCTGAATGGCTTTTTGTATTCGGTTGGTTAATTAAACCCTTTGAACTCGTCTGCCAACATGATATCAAAGCAGTGTGCGCATGACATTGCTATAGTCAGAAATTCTTTTGTGTGTTTGTGTGTGTGTGTGTGTGTGACTTATTACATATTATACCATATATGGTCAACATTTCCTAATTCGTCTGCTGGAAATTCAGTGATCCTTATCATCAAATAAAAAAAAAAAGAAAGAGTAGAAATGAATTGTTTAGCATGAAACAGGACAATGCATAAATTTTGTTTTCACTTCGATGCTCACACAACTATCTGTGTCAGTATGTATCACTGGATGGAAGGCATTTTGGCTTTTTCTATATAGGCCTACATTTATCGTACCAAAAATTGTCCGAAATAGTTCTTCTTTTCAACTTACATTGAATTACTCCTATCTGAAATTAATTTATTGTATAACTGAGAAGATGTACCATGTATCTGACCTATAGAATCAGTTATGATTTTGGAAATCGAGGTATAAGCCTACCTAAATTTTTTCATCAGCTGATGAAGAAGCCGCCATATCGGTGTCTCAGGTTTTAGCCTAATCTTTAAAAGGATACATTTGTACTTGGCTTCTGATTTGGAGACGCTCAGTTCAGCATGAAAAGTCATGGGGGTGGATCTAAGACTTGGTGTCACCTGTTTGGGGGTCACCTAGAGTAGCCTTCCCGCTACCTGCCAAGAGCATTATTTTTTGGTTGAAGTTCAGCCACAAAGGAGCGGCTGTCACAGAGGCGCTATACAGATGCTATTTGGGGAATTTTTTTTTTTGGGGGGGGGGGCACTAGATTCATCCACTGTGGGAGTGTCTCCTCCGTCTGAAGGAATTAGATTAAAAATTGGTGCTCTCAATATGGTGGATGAGTTTCTATATAAAGGAAAGAAGAGGAAAGTGTCCACAATAAACTATTAGAAGCACAAATCGAAATCGATGGTACACTGGAGTGTATTTAATACTGTATGTGCTAGTTGAATTGTCAAAATTGTACCACCTTAGTGTGTGAAAAATATTATTAACCTTCGAAATTTTTTATGTGAGGGGAGGGGAAGCGGTGCACCCTCTGCATCCTCTCTGGAACTGCCCATGATAAGGGTACTTAAATCATATGAATCCAGTTGGTCAAAACCTCAAAACACGGACGTTCATCATGTTACGTGCAAAGTATTCCTATTCAACGAAATACCAGTTTTCGTGGTCGTTTTTTTTTTAAACTGTGTTTACATTTTCAACCTGTCTTAAATATACAATTCCCCTTCATCTTGTTTTTACGGAAGCGTTTTAGAATCACGTAATACCAATAAACTTTGTTTGGATTTCTACTAACATCCCCTATCTGAAGGGTCCACATGTGACGTCACTCTTTCCATTGTTTAATCCGGTCTTCGAATGGATGTCGTCATAAAGAAAGAAAAACAAAGGAAAACAAAAGAAAAGGAAGAAAAAAGAGTGGCCAGAGTGTAGGATGGTTATGGTATCCGCGCGGAGTGATTCACAATTTTCTTTAAACTTCCACATAAAGAAAATGGTTACATTAAATTTGGTGTACGTGCACGTTCGTCAAGATCGCGGTATTGGACTTGGCGCCACATCGACGTAACTAAGCTAGAGCAAGCACATTTCGATACACTGTCTGAAGAGCCTCGATTAACCTGCATTTAGATCATGCCTGTATGACTCTGATTTTTTTTTTCTTAAGTTCCGTCGGTGGTTTTTAATTAAATAAATAACACGGTTGGTGACAGCAATGTTTTTTGTTGCCTTTTCCTTGTTTGGGATAAGATTTTCTTTTTTTAATTCACAGTCGATTCAGGAATTGTAACTTATCGATCACAATGTAATACTATTCATTGTATCACTAAAATGATGTCCAATGTGAAAATACTATCATCCGATTTTCACCTTTCTCGCTTGGGCCATTTTGTTAGTACTTTATGGAATTTTCACAGTGAATGACTGGGTGATTCGTGATATATGCCTCTGTTAAGGTATGTCTCAGCTGATTATGGTACGCAAGAGATGATCATCGGTATGTAAGAGATAACTAAGTAATCAACATTGTAGAGCAGGATGTTCTGTTATTTCCGATGTTTTTTTTTTCAAAATTACACAAAAGGACTAACTATACTTCTTACCGTTGTAGAAAGCTATAAAAAACTATTGCACGGTGTCATTGTTTATTTGTCCTAAAATAAATTTTAATGAAGCCAAATTTAGGGCCAAAAAATAATTTTAGCAGAACCGGGTCATTTGGTCAACGTACGGAACTTTGGTGAAAATAACTACTTTTAGCCTTTGTGTTAGAGTTTAGCCGTAAGAACTAAACCAATCCCTTTCTACCTTAATTAAGATATTCTTCCTAAAAGAAAGATGGCCTACGGTAGATGTGTCTTACATGTTGGTATCAAATAAAACTGAAAGATGGAAGATTAACGATTAATTCTCTTTCTTTTGCGTCAAATATGATCCTGCTTTAAACTCCCCTGTGAGGGATGACGTCATTTTGTGTCCATGTGACCTAAACTCTAAGGATGTTCTCTTACCCTTCATGTATACATACTTACAATCAAAGAGCAACTCCAAGGTGTGACGTCACGAAAAGAAATGGCCATACATCAGCCTTTAACAACTATACTACCGGTATATACTTTTCAAATGAAAGTCACTGTCCCTTAGGTATTTAAGATTCCTTTTAAACATTCAAGGAATATATACAAAGAAAATGACTTTTCATACCTCGCAATCATTGTATATTGGATTACAGAACAGAAAACGTTCTTTCGTTGATATAAAAATTAACAAATTGATTTGTCTTCAGAAATACACTAACTTTCGAGCAATAACTTCTGGATTTATTAACTAAACACAGTTAGGGCTTTTGGGGGCTTCAAACAATACCGCAAGCAAAAATTTCTTTCATATTCTTCCAAGTTTGCAGTATAGTTGTAGTTGCATAAGGGTTTTCTATATAGGACTACCTGTTGTGAGTTGGGTAGGTTTCATACACCATTTCTTTAGTGCAGTGCCATTTAGTATATATGCCGTTGATTTTAATATTCACCTATCATGATGAACTTATGGTCATATGTACCTGTTGTGACTGGAATAGATTATTGCTAATGTAATATGGTCATATTTAGTGGACTACATGGTGTTAATGTTGTAAGATCGTATAAGTACGGTGCCTGTTTTAAATACATGGCAGCACGTAGAGCAGTATAGTAGGACACTTGGGCCTACATACCTGCTTCGAATGCAGTTAGGGTTATATTTACCCGTTGCTAATTCAATAGGGTTAAATATACCCCCCGAGAATGAGTCAATAACCAGTTGAATAGTATGAGTGTGTTATGACAACATGTTAATACCATCATTAATGTGACTTAAATAGCCAATAACGGCCTAGTACACATTAACACCATTAGAACCACCGTTAAATCGATTTAATTTGTGACGAGACAAGTGATATTTTAGCACATTAACCTTTGACGCTTAAAAGCTGATAACACAAACCTCCCAGCTATCATTCCAACATCTTTTTTTTTAACCCGAAGCGTTCGCCGGTTGCTACAAATACGGCAAAAGAGAAGTGACTTTCAAAAGTGTGCACTTTCTTTTCCTCTCGTGGTTGTTGACTTTTGTTCCTAGATAAACATTCTCCTTCATCGTTTTTCTCATTTTGCTGAAATTTTAAAGATAATTACAACAAACCTTGCAACTTGAACGCCCAAATTTTTGAACAATCACAACGAGTTACATATTGGTTATATCACATGAAAAAACAAAGGGAAACCATCTACTCTCAAGCTGCTTCTTTGGTTTCCTTCCTTGTCAAGGGCGTATTAAAAGCTAAACTGTCTTAAATTAAGAACCGATCAGTATTATATCTGACATGGCATTTCAATTTAAGAGGTTTAGTAGGTTAATAAAACAAAAGAACCAGTGGGCTCAGTGAAATTTCAACGAATTCGGTAAACGGAAGAGCATACACGTATATATATATATAAATATATATATATATATATATATATATATTGCACCTCTTATTCCTATAGGCTGTTGGACAAACAATGCCTTTTTAACTAGTGTAATTTAGAAATGACTGAAAAGTGAATACCCTCCCTGCCAGCTCCACCCTTACCCCCCGGGGATGAATTTGCTGTAGTTGTGAAATGTAATCGATATGACATGTTACTTTGACACACCCCGACCATACTAATTTGCTTGAGTTAGAAACTTCACTCTATGTAAATTCGATGGCCCTCTTGGACAAAAAAAGTGCCCTTTTTACCCATATACTATAAGATCTTTCAGAGTGTCCTTTTAGATATTTACACCCTCAACTGTAACAGGTTCCGAAGACCCTGGCAACAGATGACAGTCCGCCTTTACATTATTTCAATGTGAAGGCAATTAAACCAAGTGATACCCACGTACCCTAATACATTTGTACCCGTAAATTGGATGGAGGTAAGAGAATGACACACCGATAGGCTAAATGCTTACAGAATAGCTTCTGTTTAACTACATGAAACTCATAAATTCGTGTGATTTTTACGACTTGCAGTTAAGCCTACCTCTGTAGATTGCTTTGTCTGCCGTTAAAATGGATCCTGTGATTGATTTATTCTTGAACGAAATAAAGAAAAGCTAATCGTATATGCTGAAAACAACCAAAAGGGCATGACAGGTAAAAAGAAATGGAATATCAGTATTCTTCGGTTAAAAAAGGAGAGAGCTTGTTTTTCATCCTTTTACCAAATTGAGGGGAATAAAATACTTTTTAAAAGACATTTAAAAAGCAAGAATGCGGCAATAAAACAGGACGCACACATTCCGTTTTAAGTTGAATTCTTTGTTCTTCCGAGGCCGGTGAACTATTGTGACGAAACAATTACAGCTTGAATAGAGGACCACAGCAACAAATAGGCCACCTACCCATAAAAAGAAAAGAAAAAGAAAAAAAAAAGGTGAATTCAGTAAACAATATAATACGTAGCCACTGAAAGTGGAAAACAAATGCCGGCTACACCACTTTTCAAGAACAGTTGAATACATTTCTTGTATGCGTGGGTTACGACGAGAACTTTTCCTAACTTGCTCCGTGATACACGGTCATAACCGAAGTGACAATAAAGAGATTGACACAATACGAACGGCCAATAAACATGAAATGATCATGCAAATCCCATCATGGAACTGGCCCCTTCATTGACTGAATCCTGCCTACGGTGTAGTCTAATGACCTTAAACAGGTATAACGGGCGTAATTATCAGGCCCCTCCATTATGTATGGGTTATTACATGCATTCGGTGAGAGAGCGGTTGAGTTTGTTGTGACCTCAAATGTAATTTTTGTACTTTTGAAGAGGTTTGCTTCCCTAATTTTCCACTTGATTAAATTTTGTCCTCAAAAAGACTGAATTGAATGTATTTGAGGACGGTACCACAATTTACCACAAGGGCACTTAAAAGTGATGGACGTGGGCACGGCCAATATGCCTAGCACTAAGATTGGGTACGAGTTCTTTTCTAGCACACAGTTGTGCAATACCCGTCAATATATTGTATGACTTGTAAATGGTGGAATAAGGTAGTTCCTTCACTTTGGTGAAGGGGTGGGGGGGGGTGGGTGAACGGAAGTTCCATCAATTTCTAATTGATTTCAAATCAAGAGAAAACTCAATTAGGCCTACTTCAACTGTACAGCTTTAACTGTACTTCTTTAGAATGCTAATGTAACGATATTAGAGGCATCGGTTGCTTCTTGCCACATTCCATACTCGCACAAGAGTCAAGCGCTATCGTTCAGTTCTCTCTCATTCTCCCTTACTTTCTTGAAGATAAATTCTTGATCCACCGCTAATTCTATGTAGTCTTCGGAAATTCAGTTCAAAATCGGTCTTACTTGAACACGAGAAACAGGGTTTCAACTAAAATCAAGATAACTTTATTTTGTGATAATTTGGTCTCATAATCAGAGGGCCGACGCGATGTAACATTCCCTTAGTGAATCACTGATCCATCTTTTACTGTTAGTCAAGTAACTCTTACGCTCACCTACATTCAATCATGACACATCACTACTGAGAGGGTCTTTAGCCCCCCCCCCCCTACACACACACACATACACACACTCAGGTGGGACCTGGTATGTGTCATACTTTATACTCCCAAAGCCCACTTACAAATGTGACATGTAGATTACCTTATCGTCAAGTTCATATTTATTTTGTTTTATCACAACATTATAAGTGTGAAATAAATTCTTTCCTCACAGAATCTCATTCTTAGCCACGCAGTTTATTCTCCTGTTGCAAAGTTGAAGTAATATGTAAATCTAACGACGTAATCAATAAATTAATGTTTTTTACCCCTGAAATGCGCATATGGGACATTATGAATAAATGTACGTGTGTTTATGTAAAGTGTGTCCCGAGTGTTGAGTTGGTTACGCTGACGCTTTCGTCATAGCTAGATACATTTTCAATTTTTTTTTTTTTTCTGTGATAACGACTGACATACCAACACAAGCAATTTTAGTAAGCATAGACACAAGAGTATCAATATACATATCCAAGCAGTGATTCAACAAACCAAAGAAAATAAGTTGTCAGTCATATTGGGTGAATGTAGTCTTGGTATACCATTTAACTGTGTAAACAACAACCGTTGTGCCTACTCAAGAGTACAGTATCAATCAAATTTTGCTGTTTCCTATGATACATCCATTGTTACTATAGCACTAACTCAGTTTCAGACACTATATGGTAACCAACCGCCCCGTCATTATTCCTGCCAAAGTGCCAATTTTGGGATTGTTTCTTCTTCTTTTTTCACTTCACACCACAGGAAGAAAGAGACAATGGGATAATTTTTCGCCTGGTTAGATTCTTCGCCGTTGGGAGCTCTAATAAACGAAACACCTTCACAATGAAACCGCTGAGGTGCATCTGAGTAATTTGTGAGCCCTAGACTAGAGGGAGCCTTGGCTTTTATATGCAGATCAGTAGCAGATTCGCGCCCTTTGCATGCCTTCGTTGTGCTAAATACGATCTCGTTCAAGGACCAGCGGGTGAATATAGGTAGTCAAGGGGCAGACGATCACCGGTGGGCTATTGTTTAAACGGTCGCCTAAAATGACAGCACCTGAACACAATTCCGAACAGGGTACACAAGAGCGTGAACTTGGAATTCATAGCAGTGTGATAGTCGTCACCCTGTTTCCTTAACGTTATGATCAGATCTTTTTAGGGGGGACTTGTACCGGTATTCGCGGCATCTAACACCATCCAGATAATTATCATGTAGTTAAATTAAAACAGTCCCCCCGTCATATTGGGAGAAAGAGAGAATAAAAGTTGGTTGTATAACTGATATGATGAGCTGACTGCCAGTACTGTCGTAGTATCATACTTTGATATAGGTAAGTTGTAAACACCAGGGAGTAATAACAGCTACATGCAAACACAGCTATAACACACGAAATCACAGCTACAATAACAACAAATACACGAAGAATTGTACCTGATCTATTTTGTTTGGTGTAAGGCTAGAGGGCCAACACGTCGAGTGCCAGAGTGGTGGTAATGAGGTGGGTTGCAGTAGAATGAGAGGGAGGGGAGGAAGGGAGGGGAGCTGGTGTGGGTGAGGAGAGTGGAGATTAAGATGTGAGTGAGTGAGTGAGGTGAGGTGAGGTACCGTAATGATGAGTTAGGTTGATGTTGTCACAGTCGTGTTACGGAACCAGTTGTACCAAGAAGTATGTATAGTCACTGTAATCATCAGGTCTATCAGGGACCAACGGTTGAAGTTAAACACACCACATTCGGTCAATAGCCTCACCTAGAAGAGGAGGGGGATGGGTTGGGGGGACAAATGTCCCCAGTCAGAACCTTGATCCCCTAGTTGTCATCACCCCCCTTTTCCACTCAGATGAGAATTTTTACAGAGGATAATCAAGTTATTTAAGAACGGTTGTGACCTTGCCAATATACTTGGCAGTACACAATCAGGAAAGCTAACAGAGAACGAGTTGGTGGGTTGAATGGAGAGGGTTGAGGGGCGGGGGGGGGGGGTGATGGGATGGTTTGTCGAAACGAAACACTTCACAAGGGAATCACTGTTAGGGGTATGCACCATGGAGTGATGCTCTTTTCTAATTTTCTTGGTATTTTTGAATGACGGAAAAAAAGTGTAAACAAAGGTCATGTAGGAATATAGCCTCCAGTAGCATCGATGTCGGGTCTTACAGTGAAAATGTCATTGTATAGTTCACCGTACTGCTGCTACCATGAACTACGGTAGTTATATCAACAGCACGTAGGAAGAATAAAATAATAGATACTAGAAAGGATAGACCGTTAATGAACCTAACTGACATTTTACTCATACACAGGTTCCCACAGCAACCAGGTAAACATCAAAGCAACTCGAAGTGGATGTCCTACCTCAACGCCAACAAAAGTGACAGCAATTTAACTTATTTCATTTCCAGACGTTAACCGGCGATTGTAAGTCTTTTGTTTTTCATTCTCTCTGTTTCCCTCTTTACGGTCGAAATTTGATTTAAAAAGTACAACTAATCGAATTGGCAAAGTGTGACCGCTAGTTTTATAGCTCTCGAAGTTCTCGTACAAAGTTTCCGTTGATTCGACCATGACTCTATATTGTTGCGATAGTTTATACCAATTATTTCCTTCAACTCAATATGAAGGAGTTTTTTCCTTCTTGTCAAAGTACAGATCGCGATTTGCTTGGGCGCCTTTACCTGTCCCTTCCTGTTCTATGGCCGGCCGTTTGTGATACAAAACCCGGAATCGTTACTGTATGTGGTGAGTCCGTGATTGGATAATAACCCCCCCTCCCCGTCAAGTGGTGACCAGCTATCTGTAATGTCGGTAGTAGTATTAATATAACTGGGTGTCGGCCAAATTCATTGTTACGGGTGAGACTTTCAGGAAGTGTTGCCGACTCAACTTGGAAACGGAATCCTAAGGGGCCTGGTCGGAGAAAAGTATCACAGACAAAAAAAAAAAAAAGAGAAAAAAAATGAGCAAGAAAAGAGAGTCAACGATGACGAAAATGGGATATGAGTAACAAGTCAGGAAATTCAGTGAAAAGCTAAACAATTTGTTAGCGGTATGTTCATCATTGTATGTTTGAGGTGTTGAGGCATTGATACAACGCTGTTTAGTGATAGTTCAATATGTAAGATAGCACATGCTCGAAAATCACAGACATTAAATGTTCTGGCCTAACTGGATATAACGTTACTCCTTATGGCACGGATATGAATGTTCAAGCTCTTAAACCTGAAAATGTTGTTCTTAATTCTTACTTTTCTTGTTTAAAGTAATTTGGTGGGTTTGAGAACCTGTATGAAATCACAGAGCCACCGTCGACAGATAGTGGGAGATAATAGTGGATAAATATACCGTAGTAGATAAATAGTGGGATAACATGAAAGCACTTTTTCGTCGCCAGAGCAGAAACAATCAGAACAAACTTACATTTTATTTTTTTTTTCTTTTGCTTTACGTCTTGACATGAACATCTGAACCCTGTAGAGGGAGGAAAGGAGTGGTATGATAGAGAAGTGACAGGAGATCGTGATGTTCAGGACTTGCTAGTCTAAATATTATTTGTCTCTAGAGTGTTTGCATATGAATATACTAGACATGATGAAAACGTGAAAAATTTGCATTACATAATTTTTTTTCAAAGTCGTGTGACATGCATCTAGAAAAGAGTTGGCTTCATTCAGAAGTTGCAAAGTGAAACCCTGAAAGAAAATCCGTTGGATCTGTGCTTTGTATCTCTAACCGTTTTTGAGATTTTTACTTTACAAAGTTAGATGAAAATTCAAAACAGTGTAGTGTTGCAGTGTCAGTATTTCTTTTGTTAAGCCTATACATTTTGCCTCTTAATTACTGGCTTTCACATTGGCAAGTGATATCGATATTTTTGAAGAAGAAAATATGCGCGTCCAAAATAAATCACTCCTGGCATATAAAATTCTCAATTGACCTTGAAATCAGGGTTAAGAAAACAAAGGATAACATAAGATGTATCATAGGAGTCAATCCCTTTACATAACAAATTTGCATGCTTAAGTAATGTTTATTCATGATGCAGGTGTGAGGCAGGAATCCGCCTGTAAAATTGTCAATCCTTGATCAGGGTGGATCTTGGTGAAATTTGTGGCTATTTTGAACATTTTGGATAATTAATGCACCCAATACTCCAAATTGTCATTTTCATGTCATACGACCTTTAAATAACTTGAACTATTATCTCGGACGACAATAACGTTCACGCGGATTATAATGGTTAACAGAGACGCCTCTTTGTGGTGAATGATATTTTGGCTATAAACGGTACTGAGTGTTATAAAAATGGTCCCAAGATATTGGATGACTCCTAAGTTTAAGGCCTACCACTCAAAATCCGGTTTGTAGGCAAGCATTCTTGGTTCAAATTTTTGAACCGTAGTAGCTTTTCTAATAACTTCATAACGAAGTTTGTTATGATGGTAAACATTGCATCCAGTTGCTATCTCATTCAAGCAAATACCCGGATAGCTTGTTAAATGAAGACTATCAAAGCAAAATATCTCATAATGTGAAACAATCCTGAATATACCAGTGTCAGTTTCTTTCCAATCTACTATAGCAGCGAGGTTCTCCGTAAGCCTATAGTTGCTCGAGAACAAGTTCTCTACGAATATGGACCGAAGGTTTAATCTATCTGCTTAGCCGGCTTATTTATTTATGATGTGAATAGGGATACAATGGCTGTAAGACTACGCGCACTTGTCGTTAGTGAGAGCGTCCTCTAAAAGTGTAATTGCGTACATGCCCTGCTTGGGTGTAGATTAAGTTTCAACATACTGAGGAAATGTTTTACATATCCAAAACCAATTTTGAAAAATTCTATTCCTGTTTTAACGATAAATGTGTTTAAAGTGCAGTGTTGCCTCTTTTTGTTTTGTTCCTCAGGGTATCGTAATGACTATAGCAGAGTCAACTGAATAACCATGCGGCAAACCCTACAAGTACTTCACTGAGTCATCGCACCATACACTATCTCGTCACTAAGTTTTACCAGTCCACCCGCCGAAGTTGATGACGTCACTTCCTCTTTTACATTCTGTAATGGAAGCAAATGTCTAATATAGGAACATGACCTCATGAGAACAAAAGAAAAAAAAATTCTCCCTGTCAGACTAATAGGCAGGAAGGAGTGTAAACCTCAGTGCCGTATGACAGAGACATGAAACTATTTAAAGGGGATGTATTGTCCTTTGTAATGGCGCAATTTAGTCAAATATGGGAAACGTTTCAGGTTTCTCTTTGTGGTCAAAGACCGGCTCATTCCTTGGGATAATAATGTGGTAGTGATATCACAATATTCAGACTTGATGCTTCGTCTGTCATGCACCTTATGTAGTTTGTTTTTCACTTCGTTATTGCCTCACTCATAGCTCTTAAGTTCCGAGATGCAGGCTAGATGCAGGTCCACCCCTGGGTGAGGCATGTAAGGGGCGCAGGTGTCCCCCTCGAAACCACTTTTTGGGCAAATCAGTCAACAAAATTTCTCTAGGTTACCGCCAAAAAATCTGTTCTGTAGGCCTACTGATCTTTTTCCTTTTTTCGTCTTTTCCACTACGGAGATGTGAAATGCGGGTTTTTTCAAAGGGCGTGGGTCAGCGGGGTTTGGGTGTTCAAATGCGGATCTCTTGGAAGGTATGCTTACTGAGCCACATGCATTAATAAATACGGCATATCGAAACTTTGTTAATCAGAAGATGAGATCGTGGGAACGTTAGGGGAAAGGGTTGCAATTGATACATCATTTGAATTTATCAGTCACTGGAATAAAAAGTGCGATCTTAAACTGTACTCTGTTGACACTACCATAGTCCATTCCTATTCACGAAAAACATCCATGCATGTTAACATTTCAACAGGGAAATAGACTCAAAGAAGGTGTGATATGTGTAGATACAATTTATTCCCCCTCTCTTACAATTTCAGCCATCATACCCCACCCACCGTCAACCCACCCACCTTAGATCAATGATGTAAGAAACGGATGGGGGGATGATATATGAGGAAATGAAGTGATACGTTTGCGGGAACCGACTGGAATCGTAAAACAAGTAAAAAATTAACATCTGTGAGAAAAACCATGAGAATCGTAACACTTGAAGTTCGAAGAAATTTTCGATAAACTCGTCGAACAAATTAGAGCTGAATATATTTTGGTTTTTGTTCTTTTTGTTGTTTATAACTTTGTTTTTTTTCACGGGGAGTGTCCTTGTTTTTCAAACCCAGAAGGGTTTCTTAAGAACACTTCCATTCTCAACGCCATTCTTTTTGTTATACTTGCACCTGTATCTTTGTTATGTTGCGAAAAAACAAATAAAAGGCTGTTCTGATTCTCTCGACTACTTCCTCCAAACCCTTCCTTCCTCTGTTCGTCCATGCCCCTCTTCCGTTCGTCCATGCCCCTCTTCCGTTCACCGTGCCCCATTTCCGTTCATTCACGCCTCCTAAGTCCTCCTCTCCGTATTTCAGTCATCGTCTACTTCTTCTCGATTGAATTCACACGTTCACATGGTAGACCCAGGAAACTGGTAGACATGTATGTCCTTATATGAGGCCTAGTACACATTATGGAAGTTTTTTTACGAGGGTGAATGCTGTAGCTTACAGATTTGCAAGATATTGTACGATGTTTGGCGCAACAACCATCACATTTTCTCGAGCATCCTTTTGGAACGCTTGCCTCCCTTTACCTTTTCTAAGGAGGGGGGTGGGTGGATTTTGCTATTCTCTTGTAACATAAAAATGGTTTTTGCCCAGTTTTTATTGGTATCATAACACTTTCGTGTTACTAGGCCACATTCAAAAGCTTGTAGGGTCTACACTATTTATCCTAAACGTGCGAAATGTCACGTAGAAATTTGCGACTTGACTCTACACCTTTTCCGTCACGGCAGAAGTGGTGAAAATGAGTTTGAAGTTTAATGCGGTGCTCAAAGAATTTTAAAAGATGTTTTATCGCTCGTCAGTAATATGCCTTTATGACTCGCAGAATGCTTAACCTTAAGGAATTACAAGATGAGGCCAAACAACTCGATGTGATAGTGACAAAGTAAGACTTTGGAAGACGATTTTTTGTCTCAGTTTATCTCCGACCGCACTGAGGGACTGTTTCGAGATGAGGCAGTATCACAATCATGATGCTCCATATAGTCCAATGTTGAATAATCTACTAGACTAAGATTGTGCATTAATTTGTTAATAAAGAGCAGTCAGTCTGAAATATACGCAATATATGAAATGGATCATATAAGATATTCCATAGATGTTCTATCAATGTGGTGAGAAACGAGAGGAGAGAGACTGGAAGAGAGATGGGGGGGAGGGAGAAAGGTGCAATGTGAGACGATGAGGAGGATGGTGGTGAGGAGGGGGGGGTAGGTAGGAGAGTTAAGGAGATTGAAATTTCTTGAATCGAAAAAACGTTGAAAGGTGTTGCAAATTCCTGATACCAGTAAATTGGATATCAGATATTTCAAATTACACCCGATCTGAACTTAGAGATCAAAAAAAGGAATGCATACCACAAAAAAAAAAAAAAAAAAAACTTTAATACACATATCAAAGGTTATGCGGTAGTGGGAGGAAGTATACATAGGTGCTGGTCGATTAAATTGTTCCAATTCTGTTGTAGCTGCAACATGTACGGTAATTATGTTGTCCCCATGCTGCACATGAAGCCTTTAATAGGTTTGTTATCAATTCGCACCTTGTTGGCTTTTAATTGAACGTTCATTTTACAGATTATTATTGTTCAGAACGACTGGACATTTGATATAATATGAGATCTGTCACAATAGCAGGTGCATTATAATTATCCCGCTCGTCTGCCTGGCTGAAATATGAATATGACTTCTGACTATGTGGTGATGACATGTAGTCTGACAAGGTTTTGACGTAAATAAATTCTAATCTTATGGAGAGAGGCTGAGTACTGAACTCTCGCAAAGAGCGATGGATGACGCATATGTTGTCAACAGACGGGGATGGCAAGCAGCCGCGGTGTGTAGGTGATTATAACCGTGTTACACCGTCCTTTCAAGGCCTATATCTCCAATCAAAACTAAAGGTCTCTTCTCGCCCGGTATGCATTTAGGGTGTTTTTAATTTGCTTTGAAGTTGCAGGAGCTCTGGAATTTTTACAGCCGATAGAATCATAAAGAAATTCATCACTTTAACTTTTGACCCACTTTTTTTTTTTTGCGCGACGCTGGTAAGTTCGCGTAACTCAGTAACTAGTTACACTGCGCTATTTGTGTCTGAGTAGGTACTGACTACTATCACACTGAGCGTGAGTGTATTTCGTTGAGATTAATACATGTCATTTGTTTTTCAACTTTAATACACATTATTGAAAACAGAACTGCCTTAGTAAGAAGAAGTGCCTATTTTCTAATTCTATGGTTGTGCCGTACGGTTGCATTAATGTCGTTGAAAAAAAAAAAAAAACTTTTTTGGTTTAACAAGCACATGGACGGTACGAATATTTTGAATTTACTCACAACAATATGCTAGGAAGTACATTTATGAAATTTGTGGAATTGCTGTGAAAGGTCTTTGAAGGCTTTCGTACATTACCTAATTTATATCAGAAAGTCATGTAACGACTCCCTGTTTATATACTGCAAACAATTGTCATGTGATTCCTAAAACTTGTCTTAGATCGTAGTGTCTCAGATGATAAATGCTTCAAACAGCGCTCTTTTGACACCTTTTCTTCCAGAACTTGGTCCAGTTTTTTTTTATATGAATTATTTCCAAAGCAGGGCTAGGTTGATATATAGTCATGACATAAAATTGTTTATTAACAGTCTATCTTTTAAAAAGTTACAGCAGTATTTCTGGTTTTCTCTTCTATATTTCGTTTCTTTTCAATTATTTCTTCTCCAATCCATTTTCCCCGCCAAAAACCCAGTCCAGATCCGATCGAGCAACCAGAGACTAATCCGTAGGACGCATATTTCTAATTGTTGCCTACAGAAAGGATTTTCTGTCGGTGTGCTGGCCGAGGCTAGCTCGTGTTTCCACCGAGTGAAGGAATGTTTTTTGATTATGAACACCGGAGAAGTTAAAGAAACTCGAACCTTTCCTTCTTTGTCGGATTCTCTCCAGTTGCTTCTGAAGAAACTATTCAAGTCGGGGAGCAAGGAGCCCGAGGGAGGGTTTTGCTACGGTGAAATAGAACCTGTTTACCAGTATAGCCAGGGAGACACGTTTAACCAAGAAAGAAAGCTAGATGAAATGATAGTTGACCATTCTCAAAGGAGGAAAAAGATTTATCACTAAATATCCTGATCGGTTATCAAGAACGTTAAGGAAGGCTATTGAGATCTGAAGAACAGATTCTGGGCGATTTAAGAGGTCCTTGACATTTTCCCTGGACTGACGGTGTGAGTCGTTTGCTTACACATGCTAATCAAAATCTATGTTCACGGTCTGAAAGCTGAGTAGACTTGTTACAAGTCGTTTGATTAAACTGTTCATTCCTTAACGGTGAGATACCACGAGATGGAGAGAGGGAATATAACAGAAAGAATAAAGCAATATCGTACCTATGCATATTTATCACGGTAGTCACAGAAATATTATCGTATTATGTAACATTCAAAGCCAAAAAGTGTGGCAAATTTATAAATGAAAAGCTGCACATTGAGTTGATATTGTTAAATTCGTGAGGATTTTGGAGGAACAAACCCCACGGCAAATGTTTCTACTAATTAATCATAATTAGCATAAAAGCATAATTAATCAGGTTTCACATCCATTAGTCATAAAAAATATCAAAACGTTATTTTAATTTTTGACCCTGGTTTGCACTGCCTGTACCAGTGATGTGAAAAAAGCGTCTGGTCACGAAATTTCAAACACCAAAGTGAATGAACAATTACTCACTGATTAACGCTCATTTGTATGTAACACACGAGGATCCTTTTAGTGTGACCATTTGTGATTAGTTCATGAAGAAAATTTGACAGGTTTTTTGTTTATTTGTTCTTTTATTTGGTTTCATAAATGTACAACACTTCCTTATAAACTATCCTTTGTAGACAGCCTACCCTAAAGCATCGTCAGTCGACATCATTCATTACTTATTGAGACAATTGCCTTTAAAGGGAAATAGGGCGTTTAGAGTACACAACATGACATACAAAAGAAAATGGCTGTAATCATTGTTAAACCATTCAGTCTCAGTAATAAACATCTACCAAAGTTTCATCTCTTCAATACATTATGCATGTGATGAGTAATGGAAGATGCATCATTTGAATTTTGAAAAGTTTGGGTGAACAAATTAGTGTCGAGCAACAAATCGCTGAAGTTCTCTCTGTAAGGAGCTTATTTCTTGAAGAGAAGGCTACTGTCCTTCCTTATTTTGAACAATCTATCATTCTTTGTCCACAAAGATTGGTTTCAAAAGTATGGATATCGTCTCTAAAACAAACGCCCTATTTCCCTTTAACATATCGCTGTAGAGAACAGAGGGCGCTACAACCCCAGTCCCCACCCCCTTTTACACACATTTTTTAACACATTGGTTCAGTGGTTTCACTCTATAGATCTTTCTGTTATAATGTGTTGAGATCCCGGACCTGTTGTTTTACTACGTTCAGTGAGCTCTTGGGATATACATTGTGAATATGACCAAATCAGTATTTTAAAGGTTTGAAATTGTATCTCCATCCTGTCATTGAAGCCACCATTTACCGTAATACCGCATCAAAAGGCTCAAAAATTTGTTCCAAACAAAAAAGTAAGATAAAGAAAAAGTTTCCAGTTCGAACATAATAAAAGGTTTCCGGTCGAAAAATAATATTGACATCGTTTTCAGCCCGATGATAAACATAGGATTGCTTACTCGGTTGCTTGTACTAATCATATCTTTATGCAATCGATATAGGCCTATTTTGATAGTGTGAGTGTGTGATAGTGCATGAAATATTTTCATATGTAGAAAGTAAGTACCCAAGTATATATATTTCTTTTCTCCTGACGGAATGAAAACGTGTATCGTTATTTTGGGACTGGAAACGTGTATTTCATTTTTGCACGAAAACGTGTCGGACTGAAGTCTGCATGCATCTGTCATTATTGCTGTAGACTAATATTTCGTTTGGCTTTGGCTAGAAAATATAGGCCCACTTTCTTGGAAGTTTTTCAGGTTTTAGCAGCCATATAATTGTTTAACATGAATGTGATTTCAAAATAACATTCATGGCTTCTCCGAAATGATTTATCAAGTACAGAGTGATTAAGACAAGCAACCATGAGTTAGTTGAGACAACGTGCGTCTGTCAATTCGATTTCGGTCCGGTATTCCGGAGGGTCGTTATTCCGAAGTTTAAATAACTTGGGTCGTTATTCCGAAGGGCAATTCATCTGAAGGGGTCATTATTCCGAAGGATCGATACTTCGATTCGAATATAAGGTTTGTTATTCCGAAGGATCGCTATTCAGAAACTGGTCCTTATTCTGAAGGGTCATTTTTCCGAATCATTGAACATAAGGGTCATCACTCCAAATGGCCGCTTTTCACTGAATTAACGATAGGGGATAAGGTTGCCAAGGTGCCATTTCCTGCAATCTGAGAGGCATTTTTATCCAAAGATTTTCTCTGTCGCTACACGCCAACCGATGGTGGCGCTCCGCTTAGATTGTGTCATTACTGCTTGCCCCCTCGACTTCAACCCTTTGACCCCTCATCAAAATTACCACAAACGTATATATCGATATGAACTCAGTGAGCCCCTTTTATAATTTAACAATAAGCAGGAATAGAAGAAAATTTTCTTCGTGCAAATAATTACATTAAATTCGTAGGAACAAGTTTGGGCGAATAGACACTTCTTTTATATTGTTGGGGGAGGGACGGTCTGTATAGTGGGGGGAGTGGTGGTCTGTATAGTGGGGGTGGTGGTCTGTATAGTAGTTTGGGGTTAAGTATTGGGCAAGGGGAACAATTACACCCCTGCAAGAGAGTGTGGGTACCACTGACTAGCTATAACGGTGGTACTGTGGAGGCGTTGTATAAGAAACGTGCATCTATTGTGGGTTGTTTACAATCGTATGAGTATTAAAAATTTTTTTTTTTCCTTTTAACGCTTTTTATTAGTTTTTAAATCCTCTCTGAAGTTGATTGTGTCAGCTCCATTCACACACACATGGCCGCCAGACACGTTCTCGACAACAATTGAATTTTCGTGAAAAGATTAAATATGAACGGGTCTGCGTAACAAAAAGGAATTTGGCGCAGCCCGGTTAAGAGAAGCCATACCTGACCTTTTCCTTCAAGAATGCGGCGTATATCGTTTCGATACGTCGTTGAATGGCACACATTTTGGTCATAAAAGAGCCAGTCGAGTGCGGGTGTTCCTTCAACTTGAAGGCTGTTACTTCAATTTTATTCCATTTCGCGTCAAGGTTATCGAATTACCTTTCTTGCCGCCGTATCCGTAGTTCGCGATACCTGTTAGAACTGAATACTGCCGTGAATTAAGTACCCATCGTATCCTTGCAACGAGGTCTCACATTCTGGTACTCATTATGGTCTTAAATTAAACCGTTTTCTTTGATTTCATTTTTTTTTTCTTTTTTTTATCTTAGTAAAAGTTTACTGCGGTATCATTTTCCCATAGGACCCATTATTTCAAAACGAAACGATGGGTGGGGTGGGACATGGCACTAAAGTAAGCCAAGACCCCCCCCCCCCCGCATATTAGAGTACGGTAGCCTATGCTTCATCCCTGTGTCAACTATTTGAGGGGAATATTGTTTTCCAAATGAGTACTTTTCTTTTCCTGAAAATTTTGCTAGCACATATGTTCAATTTGATCCATAAGTGGTCACACCTTTGTTTCCTATAGCAACAAGTGACATTACTTGTCAAAAATAATGCAGTCATTAAAATCACTAAGGTAACACAAGAAAAGTAGTATTTGCTGTGAACGTCATCATAGTCCAATAAGTACGATGAGTAAAAAAAAAGGAGCACTGTGTTACTATAATATCTTTTCAGTTAGCCTAGTATGGTATATTCATGTTTGAAAAGTAGTCCCACGTAATGTCTCCTATGGAACGCATATAACGCTAAAATCTATAAAGTCGGTATAATTGTAATGTACAATTTAATTTCAGTGTACTTCCATTGGTTTTTATGTGTTTGTGTGTGGGTGTGTTTGTGTGTGTGTTTTAATTCCCTCGAACATGCCCATCTTGGATCTACGTTGACAGCTGAGATCTGTGACTTTGAAATCCCCAAGCTTTCGATGTCCTCCACAATACTTTTTGAAAGACCTTTTAAATACTGAAACCATCATGTAAGTTGTTGAAGTTTTACGAGTTCCAAACTTTTGAGATTAATACAATGGCGAGTCGAAGGCCTTTGTTCTTCGTGTATTAATTTGCACCAACTTTGTTCACATTCAAAAGTGCACTGAAGCCATAAATGCAGATGTATGGACATATTTTGAGGGGCCTCTCAAATATAGCGTTCCCTGTGCGCACATATTGCTGCACACCTCGACCAGCCTATGCTGTGGAGCACATAACTTAGTGAGTCAACCATTGCAGGAGAAGACCCAATCGTTGCCAGCGCTGACTGGCAACTCCTGGCCCAATGGTGTTGGAAAATCTAAGCAGCTAAGGACCATAAAATATCTTGTTTACATAACTGGTGACTTCATAATACATTCGCAAGTGCTCCAAAAGGACATAAACGTTTCTAAGAAAAAAAATCTCCCTCACTTAGTGGTGTCGTGCACCTTCAAAGGAGCTATTTGCCAACGAAGAGACCATAACATGAATAAATCAAACGACCCACCGAAAGTCAGTTTTAAAGTTTTCTAATTTTCTGTCGATGGTCATATTCAGCAATTCCACAATTAGCTAATACATTATTTTGGACCTATTTATCCTCCATGTTCGGTTCACCTTCTTGGAACTTTTGTCTCAATTTGCGAAAATCTTCACCCAAATCGTTTTCGCTCCATAATGATATTATTACTATTACGTAATGCACAAGTGAAAGTTTAAGACCCTGAAAAGACTCATTTTTGAGGGCGACACTGTTACTAAATCTTAGTAAAGGTCGAGAACAGGAATTGATCTCACTAAAGGGAATTAGAAGCTTTTCAGATCATTTACTCCTGGTTTGTGTTTTGTTTATACTGTATTCATGTCAAACTGAGGATTTTGTTAAGGGGGGGGGGGGGGGAGGTAGCTGCGACATAGATTTTACACAACTATTTGATCTTTCTTCCCTCAAAACGGGAGGGTATGAGCATATCTCCTTAATAGATTTATGGTACAAAATATTATGCCAGGGATACATTCAGTCCGAAAGTGCCCCGAAAGACAGAAAAAATAAGATAATAGCCAGGAGAATATTCTTTATGCCTCTTCCTAGCTTTGTAGAAGGAATTTGTTGTTTAAAGGTCATAAGTGTTTATCTGCAGAGTTAAGGTAAACATTGATGACCTTTGACGGAACAAGATAGATGCATAAAACACATACCGGTACTCATGAATATTATATGTCGGGATTTCAACTTAAAAAAATAAAAGAAAATAACAGAAAAAGAAAATAAGTTCATTCTCGCCCCTGGGACACTTTGTTTCAAAATTTGTCATTGGCAGATCAATTTTTATAACAAATCTGTGAAGGAGATATGCCCACACTAGATTTCTAAGAGGAAAGTGTAAAAGTATAGATGCAAAGTCTGTATCCGCACGACTAACTAACCCGGTAAGGCGGTTGTGAGTACAAATTGTGACATCCAGCAATCCGTGCAGTCGGAAGAGCTACTAAAGAGCTCTGAAGGCGAAGGAAAGTCAGGACTTTTGACCACCTTAGGTGAGAGTATATGGGAACACCATCAACCAATTTCATTTAAATATGTTGTTCACTTTCCAAGATATTGGAAATTTGAATGTTCATAAAAAATTAATCAAGAAAAGCTGCCATTTTGAGATTGTGATGACATAATCTGACCACATGTGTGTGATCGAAAAGCTTTTGTTTTCCTTTGTATTTCATTGTTAATATATTTTTAACAGTTATGCAAACATCTAAATCAGAGTATTAATGATTTGATTGTTGCATAATACACCTCAGTAGTTCAACACACAATTTGCACAAGTGTGCGCAGATTGAAGGAAATTATAGGTAACGAATACAAAGAAATACATTTAAATTCCTGCTATCTGTGGTTATGCGACATCATAATTCAACTTACTCAAGTTGGTTTACATTCAACTAAGGCAAAATGGCAGCAAACTTCCCTGAATTTCAAAAGTGTGCACTCGGAATGAAAAGCAATATTTCTGAATGTAACTAAGTTGAGAAGACGTTTCTTAAACACTTCTGTTTCATTTTCATAAATATATTCCCAGAGTTCCCTAAACTTGTAGGCAGCAAAGAGTTAATTACGACAAGTATTTAGAGTTAGACCATAACTGACTATTGAACGTGATAGTCCAACATTTTCGCTGAACTGGTCATAATTATAGGCATTATACGCATATGACTCAGCAGGAGAGTTGTCGGAGATCGTCTGCAACTTTTGTTGCAAATTGTGAATTTTCCATACACTGATACATTATTTATTATTTAAAGTGATGATGAGGTATTTCAATGACAAACACGCTTTGACGTCATAGTCATAAATGGAAACTGTTCGTTCGTTTAACTGGTCTCTGAGTCTGAGGGAGAGTTCACATTTTTTTTTCTAAGTAGAATTACTAATGGCAGGATAGTGAATGTTGAACAATGTAGGTATAATGGCTCATCTGGGAAGAATGCTATAGTCATTTATTGTTAATTATTCATGACAAGTTGCAACTGTACTGAGATTTACAACTCCACGACTAGTTCGCGTTCCTTGGAAAGTAGCCATCATTTCAAACATTCATTTAGTTTTCAAGGAAAAGGCAACAAGTTGCCAAAGGGAAATAAGGCATTTGTCTTACAGACAACAGTATAGTTTTAATACCATTATGATACATTATTCAAAAAATGAAGGACAGTGTCGTTCTTTTCAAGAAATAAGTTTCTTCAGTACAGATATAAATTCAGTTGCTCAAGAATACATTCTTTCACTCACATTGTTAAAATTAGAAATTGTGCATATTCCTTAACTCATCGTATGCATCATGTTTTGAGGAGATTAAGATTTTTTTTTTTTAGATGTTTATCAATGAGCCTGAATGGTTTAATAAATGAGTCAAAGCTATTTTCTTTGTATGCCATGTTGGTGCATTGTAAACGCCCTACTTCCCTTTAACCTAGGCTGGTTCCGAATTAGGTACCTTCGGCGGAGCAGACGGTTTCAGCTCTTGACACAAACCATTCCCGCCTTAAATTGTTACTCGAGTGTTTGGAACGCGGATTGTCAACAGTTCTCTGTAAAGCGCAAGTTATGTTTATCGTTGAAGAAGAACATGATAAATGTAATAGGTCGTTATAAACTATTTCACAAATGGAACGTTTTTCAACTCTTATGGCGCATTCTGTACACCAGCATGATCACGTATGACAAGAAAATCGTCCGGCTTGGTTAGTCTTCTCTCCTGTCCGCAGACCATGGATTTTCACCCCATCTACCAGCGCGATTCTGTTTATAAGCGCCAGTCTCGCGGTCCTAACAAACGATTGCGGGGCTGTTCCCGCCACCTTCGACGAATAAATCACAGGTACAACGCGATTTAAAACCTGGACAGTGACGCGAGGTGAACCGTTACCAAGCATGATGAATCCTCGCTCATGAATCACCCTATACCAAAGTACTGGAGATATTTAATAGGGTAAAACTTCTTCCATCGATTTATTTTAAAGGTATATATGACGACGTTAAACGTAACATCCATCTTTCCATATTTTTTTCTCTTGTGACAAGAAACCCTTACCGCGGAAATAAATCGAAGGGGGGGGGGGGGGCGCGGGATAAGAGAATTGTTTACATTAACTTTAATCGCATGATAATTCCGGTGAAAGGATGGCTATGGATACATTAATCATGGTAGGGAACTGGGATGATCTTTGACCTTTATATTGGCCATAACCTTTGTGTGATTGGGCTTCCCACTGCTTGGTGAAAATTTACCGGAAGTGATTCTATAGTCATTTCGTCTTAGCCTCAACCTGTAATGTGAAAAAAAAAACGATTGAAATGATGTTTATACATTTGACTTTCATACATTTTAGGGTTTAAAATCGATGAAAAAGAAAGATAGAAACACTCAGTGAAATACATCGGACAACATCTTCATCAGCGTTTTTTTTTTCACAGTTATATATGCTATAGGAGTACAGACTTATTATCGAATAAAGTAGGACATGACTTATCCCTAGTAGACTGGATACGAACTTGTATAGCCCAACGGCTAAATACACAGACAACCGTTGACAGTCATGGCCAACACCTGTGGCTAGCCTGGCAGCCTATCAAACTAAATAACAGAGCTCCGTCACGATAGCCCCGTAAGTACTACGAGGCAACCACACTGTGAGCCGCGAGCAGAAGGAAAGAGCCATCTAAGGAACATCTGCGTGTGTGAATGTTATTGTACGAAAGATACTCTGAGTGCAAGAAAGAAGAAATAAACAGGAAAACAAACAGAACCAATAACCTGATGGTCAATGGCAGAATGGTGACATTTGAAATCGCCAGTTCTGGAATATATCTAAACCGCATTTAAAGTATGTATAGTCAATTCGTTTATTCATAGTATTAGACATTTTAGAATATAAGTGCATTTCCTTTTTAGCATATCCTGCAAATTTTATGTTATTTGAGATAACCGTAAGGAGGCGGTGCAAAAGGTTTTGGTGTAGATTATTGAAAACGGGATAACCTATGCCTACGAAGCACTTACCCACACGAACAGAGCTGCCTTATTTGCTCTTTGAGATGGAAATTCTATCATAATGTTAACAGTGTACTTGTCTTTATTTACTTGCTCCCTGCTTAACTTTTGCAAGGCTATGTTTGTGAATAATAACCGGGAGAAATTATTGACAACCGCATACCATTGCCACACTGTAAAAAAAAATGTCTGTAAATTTACAGATAGTAAAACAAAGAAGTAAATAAGAATTACAGAAATTGTCTGGAAACTAATTGCCATAACATTTCTGTATTCCTTTTGTGTTTCTTCATCTTATTTTCTGTTACTTAACATTTTACAATTTATATTGTTGTAAGTGCAATAAGCTTTAGAAGGAACGTGGATTTGCCACCAAAGGAACTAGCCAATTTGTTTCGAACGAACCAGTACGACCGACCTGAGTCTCCTCACAGACATATTTGAATTCAAACATCCAACACACAATGTTTTCAAGAAACGAATGGTACATCGTTCGGATTCGAACAGTGGTTCATGTAAATATGAAGCTGATTTAGACATATACTGTTGTACACTGCGAAAGATGTTTGAACGTGTGCAGGGTAAGCAAGAAACAAGATGATCTATAACCTTTCAAGTTAATCTCGCTGTCTGGCCGGTGTAAAGACAATAAAGTTCTCCGAAACCAGGAAGTGACATTAAAAAAAAAAAAAGAGTGTTTTGTCTGATCAGCAATATGAGACTAAGAGAACGTCTGACCACGAATGTGACGTCACCGTCTCAAATTACGTGACGTCATGATATAACTAACTTGGACTGAGATCAGAGTCGTCACGCCACAAAGTTTTCGCTTTGAAGTCACGCCGCAAACTGTGTCGAATGTTCATAATTTTAATGTTACCGCAACTGGACGAGATTTCAATGAAGACGCGATACCATAATGTAGAATAGTCCAAATAGTCCAACCAATCGACGAGTATAATCCTTTCCAGATTAATCACAATTAATGAAGTCCGAGGTGTCGTATCTATGATAGCTCTCAACCTGGAACCTGAAACTTTTTGCCAAAAAAAAAAAAAAAAAAAAGAGAAAAGAAAACAGAAAAGAGGAGAACATAATTTTCTTTCCTTTTTTTCCCAAGAGTTTCCATGATTGCAGTAATATTTCCTGCATATGTCGTCTGTTTCCTGTAATATTGATATACTGCGATGGTAGGAGGCGGATCACATGACTAATTTTCCGTGGTCACCATGTCTTTATTTATTTATTTACTTTTTTTTGTCAATCATTTTACTCGAAAGAACTGTTAAGACTTATGAAAATGGAAACATACGAAGGGTGCGCAACACCGCCCCATATTCCCACTTTCAAAATGTTAGAGTTCAATAACATTTGGTGACTTTTAGGAAATTTAAATGTAGCCACTTTGTATCACTTACAATGTCAAGACTGATCATGTGTTTCTTTAACCCTTAACGCAGTGTTAGCAGAAAAATGTCAGAAAATCGTGACGTCAGTGAATGTTATCAGAAGAAATGACGTACCATTGAATGAAAGTACCTCACTCATAATAGACTAGGAGGGAATTTCCATGGGAACTACTCTGTTTTTCGTTGACATTTTCTCTTCATTGGATGCCTGGTAGACGGTTCGAAGTAATGCAAGACTGAAGAAAAAGTCATCATGTCGGACGGCGTTCTTAGTATTCGATCCGATGTGCTGATTTTATCATCAGTCTTTCATATTCGTTGGCTGAATCGTCTAACCTGATATATAACATTGAGTGCAATGAATGATAACTCGGCAAAGCAGCTGTAATCGTGTGGTGAAAGGGGCAATATGTATGTATTTGACCTATATATAAAGTCCTTTTAACGCGGTCAGAGGGACACTAACGTGAGCAAGACTAATAGTATCCGTTGCGTAGGATAAGGTTGAATGCACTACCTTTAACATAAAAAACTGCCTTAGTGTAGGCCATTTTCTGGCATTAAGAATCTGCTAGATACATGCTCATCCTCAGCGTCAATGTTCTTGTATTGTGACGGTGGCACTGGATGTTAGTATAGACAGTATTGTTACTTTTTGTACAGTAGCCTATATTCAAAAGGATATTTGTATACGATGTCAGATCATCACACAGATGTCCTTAATAGAAGCATCGATATTATTGGCCAAGTCATAACCTTCTTTTATAAACGATGAATTGATTGGTCCTCACACTCTGTTCCACGACCGTAGCAGTCATATCTATGAAACCAATGGCGCAACGACCAACCAGTACCAATTAGATATCATGGGTCATAATAATCTCTTTTGTGTCAGGCATATGGTATCTGTACGTTGTGAAAGTATTTCTTTGTGTGTACGTATGCATAGTAGAGACACCATAGAATGAACCAAACATGAATAGCTTATTCATCGAGTAAAGATTCTCATGCAGAAACTTGCCTCAACAGCTCAGAAGTTTAGTCCACAAAGTTTCTCAGTTAACTGAAAACCTTATTTCTGAAATGTGTGTTCTACTCTTAGGAAATTCAAACTGGGCGTTTTTTTGTTAGTGTTTGGATTAATTACGGATGCTTTAGTTGAAATTTCAGCAATGTCGGATATATCCATAATCTAGCTGCATGCTTTGCACAGGAAATTATGAATGTCTTTTTCACGACAACTACATTTGTGACCAATGAATTCATACACAGATACTAAGCATCCAGTTTGTATTGCACGAGCACCAATGTATCCTATATGAAATATTAAACCTACACCACCTGTGAGAATCACTAATCAGTTCGTGAAAATTCAGTGGGCAAGAGGCAGAACCGTCATATTACTGCAGTTTCATTTCAGAGTTGAAATGATGCACGCCCTCTGTAACATTTCTTTTCAAGACTACATTGTGAAAGTGGAAAGGTGGCTCACGGTCATTTACTTAGATCGTGACGTCATAGCACTTATGAGGTACACAGCCTTTTGTTTGGCTGAAGTTGTCATTGCTGTCTCAGTCTGGTCAATGTTTACACAATAATGAAATAACATTCATCAATTGCTTTGTATGAGAACTCTTGCCAATGTTTTGGATACCGTCGGCAAAGGGGTCGCTCATTAGTTTGACAAGTCAGCCCAATTGACTTCATCTCTGCTGTTGCTCGAGATTAATTGTGTGATCGGTTTTGGTTACGGTAACTTACGGTACCCTACGGTAACTTACGCTAATTCGTATTCTAGAATTTTACAAAGTGTACATTTGCCAAATGAAAGTAAATCCTGTCTGAATATTATCCAGAAAACAGCACTTCAAGAAAATACTTTATCGATGAGTATATGTTTTTGGTGTACTCTTGCGATTCAATGATATATTGTCCCATCTAATCACTTCAATTGTAGTCGCACGGTTGCTGGTGGTAGGGTGGGGGGGGGGGGGGGGAATATGTGAATTTCAGGACCAACCGAGCATCCGTCGCAGGCGAAAAAGATCTACTTTCCTGGGGAAATCAAACTCATCGTTATTGATAGTCGGAGGTAGGGACAAATCACTTGTCATCTTTACATTCCACACCCCACTTTCAAAGTTCTTTTATCTCAATAACTTATTTCGGAACATTTTGATCCTTGCTAAACAATGGCATTGTCTCACGTTCCCTTCTCCCAGTGAGCGTGGTCTGCGTCTAAATCAAATAGAGTCTAATCGTCGAAAAGTCTTTCTATACTTACACCGCACTTCTTCACCGACGAATTTAACGCCAGGCTATTGATGAATTTGAAGACATGTCATACAAAGCACAAGATGGGGAGAACACAGAAAAATAAACCCGCAACTTCGTGATGAGCAAGAGATACCGAAACTTTCAATCTGTCTTGAAAAGTTCAACATTTTATTTACGAAAATCACCCTTTAATTTAATTTTTCTCAATCTAGTTTTTATCATCACCTTTGAAAGAAGAACGCGGAAACATTTCCTCTTTAGAAACGGAAAGCTGAAATATTGAACAGATGCGCAAGAAGGGGGTCCGGAGATCAAATTTAGAATTGATAAATGACGGGAAGGCTGAGACAGAACTCTCGAAATTGTAATTGAGTTTAAATCCTTTTATTTATTTTAAACACGTGTAAATCACAAGAGATTGATATATAGTTGCGAAGTAAACAATTGGTTGAACTCTTCAAGCCTTCTTTTACAAAGACATAAGTTAACTTTTGACAATCAAAAGAGCCTGTTATATATATATTGTTTATAACATTTTTAGGTGACGTGGTATGTTTGCAGTAAATGAAATAAATAAATATGCAAAGCGTGTGTGTATAGCTTAGAGAAAAAGTGGGAGTTTGCAGCCATTGCTAAATTCTTGAATATCTTGTTTACTTAACGTAGCATACGTTTGCGTTAACTTTATGTTGCCAATTTCACTTATTTATAGATGAGGCAAAAAAAGAAAGAAAAGAAAAGAGATTAAGTTTCGTATCGCTAAAAAAGCTAAGATACATTTGGTCTTTATTAGAAGGGTCACTTGCTCGAATACATAAATCCAAGTTGCACATTTCCTGCATGCTGTCAAATGACTCTGATGGTGTTTAGCCATGGTTGTAATTTTAAGCTATATCGGATTATTTCTGATCTAAGGTCTGATAAGAAAACGTTATTCCGACAGCATCCATTAAATTACGCATACCTGCATTCTACATCATTCCGTATACTTTTACTTTCAAATGGGTTTGCAGATAGTAGCAGAGCCCCAGTCATCATCTGACGCCTTCTAACCTAGACTGATTTCTTCTGTTTTTGCACTGTCTTTTTAGTTCTGTACTTTCTCAGTCCCAAAAACTTCACATGTCACACACTAGAGGAGGAAGAATATTGCACTTTATATTTCTGCAAGTGGTAACATTAAACTGGGGAGCATGGGGCGGGGTGTAACTTTAAGGTCCTATCCCGTTGAGCTTTATTAGTTTTTATATTCACATGTTGTTCAACACTGTAATAAAGTACTGTATGAGTGACCGAAGGACACCACGTGACAATTCTCTATGATATATGCAACGACGATGAATGTGTATGTTACAGTTGAACTTGTACCATACCGATTTGTGTGCGGTCGTGTAATGTGAGCAGCTTTGCGCCAGGCCCTTTCGCAGGACGTTTACTCAATTACCTAGCCCTTGCTAAGGCCCATCCGGACATTTAAGCCCATTACACGCAGTTCAGTATCCCTTTCACTTCACCAGCTCTTCTCTCCTTTATAATTTCTCTTATCGTCCATCCAACAGACATACAGCTCCCCGCATAAAGCCTCCCCCCCCCTCTCCGCTTTCCCTTTTCCTTTTTTCTATTCTATCATTCCCCTTTTCTGTCTGCCGCCGGACTGGGGAAACCGTGGCACGTGTATGAGAATGTACTAGACACCTTGTGTGTATGAGATATAGGTGATTAGGCCCAACAGGGTCTATCCATTACCCTTGGCGGGTGTCCATGATTAGGAAGGTAGCCCTTTCCTCCGTCAGCAATACACAGTAACCGTTACTTGTATGAAAAAGCCATTATGGAGAATTTTAGTTAACCCCCCTTGTTGACCAACATCAGCACATCGTGCGGAAGACCTCGCCAATCTTCGGTTTACAGTCCGGATTAAAGGATTCTACTGCAATTAGCCTGCATAGGATGGTAAACTGTAATTTCAGATGTTTCTGGTCAGTGATCAAAATTATTTATATGAATCATTTTACCACCTCCCTAACTTCCGAAGCCTGTTTGATATCAGCAGAGCCGTGGCAGTACGTGTGGTCCTTGAAAGAATGCTTGGTTTGGCATGGCTGTATCGGCATAGCTCGTGCAGAGTACACGGTGTTTACGTTCAGGAGGGAAAACAGGAACCAAAGGAAGAAGAAGCTAGTTTCTCCTTTATGGACAAAGCGTATAGACCTATTGCGGAGTCGAGGATGAAACAAGAGGGCGCATTCAACCAGAGGAACTTGTGAACACACCGTACATATGTATTTGAAACTGAACCATATAATATATAGCAGATGTACTAAGTGATGAAAATGAAGTTGAGACAGAAATTTCTTTCGACATCTTTTCATTATTAAGTGTTTACTTTTTTCTGGTATTTGACAAACGGGAAATTCTAGTTTATTGAGGATTCAATTCGTGACATTTTGGCGTCCCTTTTTCTATGACTTTCCGTATTATTGTCTGTGAATTTTTCTCGTTCTGTCTGCTGTATTTTAGCTAAATAAAATCAACTTGCTGAAGATATTTCTTGCATTGCATCCAAGAACTACCCCTTAGAGAGCTACCGCAAAGTTGTCAAAACAAATAAAGAAGTTCATCCTAACTTGTTTGTTAGCAAACTGAAAACAAAAAGAAAGAGAGAAAGAGAGAGAAAGAAATATACAGTTGCCATATCTCTACTGGCAATTGCAGTGTATTAATCACATGGGCGTTTCTCCGGACGAATGATGATGTATGAGTCTGGCTGAATTCTGTTATCTGCTCCAGTCTTTTTCTGCAATTATTTCAAACTGTCCGAAAGCGAGGGGGGGGGGTTGCGCGGGGCGGGGGAGAGGTAATAGTTCATCTCTACAGGTTGCTGTTATTTGGTTACAGTGTTTCGAAGAGCCATTCAGCTTGCAATATCTATCTCCATTGATTCCCTTAAATCTCTGAATGAAGGACAAATAGCAATGGCTGTGTCGGACATGACGACAGTTTATTTGCCTGTTAGATAAGTAGACCCATATCTGTGAACTAAAAGAAAAAAAAAAGATTAGTTCGATACTTTTAGATTTTCATTAAATAGGGCAGCTGGAAATACTTTAACTTGAAGCATGGAACTAAGTTGAAGAGAAACTTGAGAGAATACTTGGCCTAACTCGGATCGTGTATTCCATTTTTCAAATCGGTCGCACCTGTGACGCCCTCTTTTTTTGTGGTCGTCTGTTCGTGTTCCACTTTTCCCGCCTAAATATGTACTGCAGTCGTGGCAACGATCGCAGTGCCACGGCACCAAGAAGAATCTTGTTTACTGCGCTAAGGAGATCCTCTATTCACTGCCCGGAGGAAGACACCCTGTATTACAATTGATCCGTCTGCAAATGTCTCCACAATTCCCCAAATTCTATATCTTTTTCCACTTTTTCTCTCGATGGTCGAATTGACACGCCGAAATCCACCTGGCGATCGATTCTGCCTGTTTGTCAAATGTAGCGGAACAATTCTATCCCTTCACGCTTTCTGAGCCCAACAGCTCTCAATGCGTCTTCTAATTTTTTTAATTTTCAAAAAAATTTCGGTTTCTAATCCGGAGAGAAAAAGTTAATCGAGCGTTGTAGTTCTAGGGAGCCGACTTGTATTGTAACATGGTTCTTGCACAACGCATGGCGCTCGTATCGTCTGCCCGTACGTTCTTTTAGGAGGGAAAATATTAACTAGAAATCCTCGTCCTCAGATGTTGTTCGATCGATGGCGGGGAAGGTGATTATAACCATTTCAATGCGATTGGAAATATGGATTTTGTAGAGCTATTAACTGATCCCGACGTCTATACTGGAATTGAATTTTTTGAATCAATGACGTAAAATTCCAGTTGAAAGAATTTTCCCAATATTAAGAGCGGGAAAATTGGCCTGTCGCTAAGGCGCCCACTCTCCCTCCCTTTATATCTATTCTTTCTCTCCTTTTTTTATTTTATTTTTTTGTTCAATCTCGACAAAGCTATCTTTTCCATATTAGAAGATTTAGCTGGTCATCCTGTAACCGAACCAATCAATGAGCCGAGGAGATGCGTTGCACGAATGCGGGGACACGCTGCAGTTCTAAATTAAAAACGATAGTTTGTAATTAAATTGGAGGTGTCTTAGCCTTCTTTGAGTCGCAAATATCATCGGTGACGTCACACATGGAAGATGAATAACCATAAAGAAAAAAAAAACAAAGAATTATACTAGGAGAAGTAGAGATAAAGAAAAAGACAAGACAGGCAGGGAAAAACGAAATGCCTCAATCAAAAGAGTCAAGAAGTTGATTGTACAGTAAAACGAACTGGACTAATCCATTTAAGTTATTTATCTTTTTTCCGAACTCATCTTTTTCTTTCTGTTTGGTACAGCCCAAAATTAATTCATATCGAGTTATATCGCACATTCAGAACGCATGATTTATGCAGTGTCGCCTTCTCGTCTTTCTCCGGCAAAAGTTGTTTTGCTTTTATTTCTGCTGTTACTATAATGTTCAATTTGACAATGAACGACTTTGGATTGTGTCCTAGCAAAGTGGAACATATTTGCTGATGTCTACTTAAAGGAGATGTGTCGCTTTGTCCAGGCTGAGAGTCAATCAAACAGTTTGCTACCTTTCATGAGACATGTATTGGATTATAAACGTCGTATGCAATTAAGGTTATGCACCAGACTTACGATACGTCTAAGCAATGTTTGGTTCATTATTTTAGATACAATATTTCCATGTTTTTTCCATGATTAAATATTTCCAAGTGACGTCATGTTGGTAATAATGTTCAGTGAGAGCGCTTAAAGGTGATTGGTATTCTTATTGCCATCTTATCTCCGAGTCTCTTGTAATACATAACCCTCTGCCCCGACGTCAGACACTAGCCGGTGTACGGTCACTCGCAAGTAGGAGTGAAACATCGGTATCTCGTGTGCGTACAATATATATAACAGTATTATTCTCTGTACACGAGTTCGTGTAAAGAGCAACAGTACACTACTAAAAGAGCATGCAGAGCGTTATCAAAGAAAGAAGTATGACGTCACATGGAACGTTACTAAGACGACCAATCGCTTTTAAAATGTGTACCATGGAAATGAGAATGAACGAACTTGGCAAGCAGTGTATTGGAGGAAAATATGGCTGGGCCTTTTCTATTACGTTAGATATATAAGGTCTTAATTCTGCATGTTTCCTTTCAGATAAGTCCTTTTTCCTATTCTTTCCTTCAGCAAACTTTTCCTTCCCGATGATCGTGCTGGTAAAATATTTAAGTACATTACTGCAATTAGCCTAAGATTCACTTGTCATGTAATCAACAATTAAGCGAGGATCACGTGAAACATCACGTGGGTTGTGTCTGTATCGCTTACTTTACGATTTTCTTTTTTAATTTACGTGTGCACTACATTAATGTACACGTATCTCATACACACATAATATGTATCTCTATAAAAACATTTACGCAAGAAAGTTATGAATACACACACCGGTACAAAATATTATGTTTACTTAATCACACCACTTCGAGAGTAATGTTGGTATCGAGACAAAACTAAGAATATTAATGATGCACAATATTGCATGTACCGTCTGTAAGCTGCGAAATTATTGACTCGGTGATAAATAAATCAGTTACTCAGCTAAAACAGCGTGTATATATATATATATACATATATATATATATATACCGGTATGTTTTTATGAAATAAAGAAATATACTGAGTTTCAGAGCATGGGAAATATGCAAACTAGGGGGGCGGTGAAGAATACTATTGAGGTAACATGGAACACACTGTTTCGCCCACTGAGTAATGGACCATGTTCTAACAAGATACTTGTAGGAAAAGGCGTTTCTTTTTCCCCTCAAAGTGTCTCAGTGTTTCGGCGTTACGTTGAAGAGAGGATCTGATGTCAAAAAGGACTTGAGATTAATTATATAATGTTAAATGAGTAAATTTCAAGGTCACTCAACTTAAGAGATTTCCAAACTAAGTAGTCAGTGGCATAACAAGGATCTTTTGAGCACCGATACTGCGGGGAAAGAATTTTTCTGGGGGGATACATTTTCTCACTCATAAAAGAACTACCATATAAGACTGTAAATTCTTAAACTTTCCACAGAGGGGTCGCGGGGGATGCACGGTGGCTTTGTCGTGAGGGGGTCCCCCTGGTATCTACGCCACTTAGTGTGATAATATTCTGACACATCCAAATAAGACTACTGAAGTTTCGCTCCTATGATTTCTCATGTTTAATATAGTATTATAATAGTCATAATTATTTCTCTTGAGGGTCTCAACCTTTAAAAAAAAAGAAAAAAACTCAGTCTTTACGCTTTTTTTCCCCTTTACTTATTTCTTAACTTTTCTTTGGGTATTTATCTTAAATGGGTCAAAATTGAATCATACTAGATGTCAGTTTCCGGATCATTTCATAACTGTGAATTTGTTTAGCTATAGAAAAGAGGTTACCGACCGTCCGGAAAGTGTAACACGTTGATCCCACGGTGTCTTTATCAAAACAACGAAACCGTTGATCTAGTCCGATCAAAGCCGGGAAGGCAACTCACAGTGATGGCCGGGCGACGGAACGCTCAAAAAAAGCGTAAGAAGTTCGAATGTGATGTTTTCGTGATTTAGTTCACGCTTGAACTGACCATTTCCAGCTTATGAAGTATTTAGCGGACAATCGGCCTTTTTTGGGGGGACTACATAGCGAAATCGCCTTAGCAATCACACAAAAGGTTAGCGAACCTGTCGCTAGGGATACTACGTCACAATTGTTCGCATAGTACCTTGAACGGCAGATTCAGTGGTCAGTGACCAGTCAATAACGTCCTGACTACTACTAGATGTGTCTGTTAGGCCTGGCATGCGTTGGTTGCACTGCGGAATAGTATCCATCAAAGGTCAAATAAATTCCTTTCCTCCACAAATAATCTGGTTACTGAACTTTAATGTACCTCTTTACAAACAAAGGGGTTTGTAACTTCATCTAAATTTGGCTTTACGTCCAAGTAAGCTCCAAAAGTTAGTTGCCATTTGCATTGTTTCTTTTTCTAAGAACAAAATGTTGCGTTATACTAGAATCCCCTTTCATGGCGGCCATTTTGCCAAGTCACATACCACAAATTTTCGACTATCAACATACGATAGTCACAAAGTACTGTATCCGCATTATTCGTTGCCGAAATATTAAAAAACATATCATATAATATTTTTATGAATGCCGTTTATATAGGGATATAAATATAGATCTGATTAACAGTTCTTTTGTTTTGTTGGATCCAATGTTGCATTCAGGATTGATTGGATGAGAGCTGAAGCCCCTTGCAATAACCGTTACTAGAAACTATCTTGGCCTATCAGCGTCGTTTAGGAAGAAGACGGGAGACTTCTCCATTGGAAAGTAGCATTTGCAAAGTCACAATCCGACATAAAAAACAATATCCCCTGTCAAATATGGGCAACTCAATAAAAGAAAAAAAAAAAAAACTTGTGACCCAAATCTGCCGAGATAAAAAAAAAGTTCGATGTCAACTTTAACAACTATGTTAACCTATCTTCTATTGTCTTAAACAAGGACTTGGCTCCATAAAATGATAGACAACTCGTAAAAATAGTTCAGAATTGAAGTAGGATAGGTACTTGTTATCAGCTGCTTCTGTAAATTCAAACTTCCTGTTTGGTGTGACAACTTTCCACACAATGTTCTCAGCAGTTTCTGTTACATTCCATAAAACGATGACAGTTTTTCGTCTCCAACATCCCCCTTCTACCCCCCGACTGCCCAAAATCTTCAATAAAACTTGTCATCGGTAAATTTCTCTCAGGTACGGTTGATCTCAGTATCGTGTACAGAAAGCAATCTGTCGTATAGATACACAAAAAAAACTTTGTCAATTGGTAAGCATCTGTTGATGATACGCAGAGTGTTGTATCAATAATTGGTAAACATCAGTTCGTGATACACCTAAGAGCGTTACATCAATTGATAGGATACATAGGATACATAGAATGTTGTATCAATACATCTGTTGATGATACATAAGAGTGTTGCATTAATTGTGACTCGTATGTTGATGATACGCAGAGTCTCGTATCAATAATTGGTATTCATCTGTTGATGATACATAGAGTGTTGCATGAATTGTTTATTTTCATCTGTTTAGGATACACAGACTTTTGCATCCATTCGTATACATGTTAGTTCATGATACAGCGAGTATTGCATTAATACTTCTAAATCTGTTGATTGTACATAGAGTGTTAGATTAATTGTTTTACATCTGTTGATGATATATACCGTCTTGCATCACTTGTTATGCATCCTATTGAGGATAACACAGCGTGTTGCATCAATTGTAAGGCATAGGTTGAAAGTGTATGGCTATTATTCGAGGCCAACCCATGTTAGGTTAAAAATACTGTAACGTTCAAGATGTAAATGGATGATAAAAACACAAAACCAACATTAGAACATCGTGACTCTTAAATACAAAGTAAAATCTTACATATTGTGGTTTTGTCTCACACTTTTCTCTTGGATACCGGTAAAAAGTATAATCTTTGGCAAACCAGATATATAATTTAAAAAAAAAAAACTTTATTTTTTCTTCACATGTTCTTTTCGGGTTTGGCACGATATACTTTCAAACACATGTATGTATGCATTTAACAAAGTTATCAAGTTAGTTTTATAGGACTTTTTACGACGGTAAAAGGAGGTTTATGGACATTATTTCGCACGATCTTTCACCACGTTAATACACGAGATGAAGATTTTATCACCGAGCTCATCTTTAAATTTTTTTTTTGTCTTTAAGATTTTGAGCAATCGCATCCTCGGAAATTTATTAAGCTTCCCCCTTAAGGAGAACAAATAAACTCTCCTCTATAATCGAAAAACAGACAGTTTAAAATACTCCTTGCGTATATTTTATTAATTTCTACCGATATAGCTTCCGGGCGAAAAAAAAAAAGAGCATGAAAGTCTTTTGAATCTAAAGCTTAACAGATTTGGTTTTAATTTTCTTGATAACTTCTTTTGACGGTTGTCTCCAAGCTTCTTTTCTCCTTCTTTTTCTCCTCATCACGGCAGTACACATGAAACGTGTTTGATACTAATTGTGCGATGGTTGGGTGGTACGCGACAGGAAGAAAGAATGAAACAGAGGAATAATAAAAAAAAATAGAAGGAAAGATTGGAGACAGAGAGAGAGAGATGAAGGGGGGGGGGGGCAGTGAGAATGAGAAGAAAGGAGAGGAAATGTTGCCTCTTGCAATGACAATTAAAATGAGCTGTCAATCAAGAAGAGGAGGCTGGACCAATAACAGGCAAATTGATGGATGGAGAGACAGACCAAACTTGAAAGACACAGGAGAAGTAATGAAGATAAAAAAAGAAAAGAAAAAAAACAAATAAAAGCAGGAGAAAAGGAAACTAGAAGGAAAGGAGACAACCGTTTTGGTTGATTCAATTAAGGATATTACAGGTATACAAATTAGGGAACATTATTTGCAGATAACTGAGAAGATTAGAGCAGTAAAGGAGACAACAAGTTAGAGGAGAGATAGCTGAGCTAATGGAAGTGGTCATAACACAGTAGGGGTATGGTATCATAGAAGATGATGAACTTGTATGGAACGTGTATATATATATATATATATATATATATATATATATATATATATATAAGTACACTAAGTTTTTTCGGCAGGAGAAGCGACATTCCGTCAAAATGTTTCTTAAATTGTGTAATAAGTATTTCATCATCTAGGTCAGTCCTCAGTCGGAACTTTCTCAGTCGAACTTTTCAGAGTGAGGTATTTAGAATCTTTCATACTGTCTTGTTCATGCCTAAAATGGGACAATTTTCATCACCTCCCTCGTTTAATATCATCTAGGAAGCTACACACTCTGTCGTTTGTTGTAGCTCCACTCATGGTTGTAGAAATTGCGACTAGGGGAGAGAAGATACAAATGAAATGTCTAGTTGCTCACTCAAGAAGTTCCATTTTTATTTCGATTGTGTCAATATACCCCCCCCCCAAGAAAAAAAGATAGCTAAGTTATGACTTTTATAAAGTGCATAAGCCCTATCTTCTTTCTACTGGGGTGAATAATATCATCCTTTTGAAACTCTTGCCACATCATGTCAATATAACATACAGCGAAAATAATGTTTGGCTTGACATAGGACAACAGTTTCATTATAACTTACTTTATCATTCTTTCCATCAATAATGTTTCTAGACGATGGAACAATATTATTCTTTTCATCCTTGCTGACTATACAGAGCCCCCACGGCAAACAAGAATGTATACCTCACAGAGGATTCTTTGCAAATATTTTGTTTCTCAGCTCTAAATTATTTCAACCAAGTCATAACAATACTAAGGCGAGGCACGCCTTATGACGTCATTATTTCTCTAGACGTACTGTCGCAAGTACACTGTCGGCAGTTGTAGCTTTAAAACACAGGAGCGACACGTGACCTCGATAGGCTCGTTCCGAAATGTTTTACGTAGCGAAATAATTTGCTGTATGTGTAGCGTGGTAACGTACTGCACAGCGATAACATTATGTTGGATGGACTGAATTAATTACAACCATATGTACATATACCAGTGAGCCCAGTGCAGACGATCATAGCAATCTTGAGGGATTAAAGAGGGCAATCCCTAATCTCCGATCTATATTACAACGAGTTCTTTTTATGATAATAATTGTTTACTGTTAGCTGATAGCTTGAAGTTAGTTACATTACTTGGACATTTAATAGTCTACTACTTGGAATTACAATAAAAGAAGAGGATGCATGCAAAGTAATTATTTCAGAGAAACTTGGTCGTGGTCCCTGAAATACTTCCCACTCGATGACTATTGTTTTAACAAATCCTTTATTCCACCAATCCCCCCCCCCCCCTTTCCGGCCTTCAGACCTCAAATTTAAACCTCCACTCCTCCACCAGTATCTTAATGTGTGGAATGAATCATATATATTTGTTACAAGGCTTGAATAAATACACACTAAATTTTCATACAGCTACCCTTGCAGCCAGTTAATTAGCCAATAGGAAGCAGTCCCGTTCCGGGCCATTTACGAGTTCTTCTCATTAGTCAAACCAAGTTCAACATCTGGGACGTATAAACTGAGGCCTGTCCTCATCTTACTTTACTGCTCACGCAAGCCTGGACGGTTTTTTGACAATGTTAATTTGTTTAACCTAGATTTTAATTGAACATTTTATTATCATATTGCTCCCAATGATGCTTTCAATATTACATAAAGTCCTTCATTTAATTCATTCGTCCGTCGCGGAGGAAAATCGACTCGCTAATTACTATCACAGGCTATGTCATCCATTAAAAGTGACCAAAAACTTCACGAGAGCATGTTTCGCCTTTCAGTTTAGGAGCCCCAAATTGAAACAATATTAAAGGACAATTTGTTAAATAAGGAGGTCATACCTTTGGTCGATTAACCAAGTTTTCGATAGTTTTATCTTTTGCTCTTCTGAAGGTCGTTTTACCACCTTATTCGTCATCAGAGGATAATATTAATAATATCACCTCCCTAAAGAGACGAGTTGGTGTGAACATCCACTCTATCAAAGTCATCAAACGTATTCAATACATATATATATATATATATATATATATATATATATATATATATATATATATATATATATATATATATATATATATATATATACATATATATATATATATATATATATATATATATATATATATATATATATATATATATATATATATATATATTTTGAATATGTTTGGTGACTTTCTTTGGGTGGATGTGAAAAGTGCATATATATATGCACTTTTTGTTTCTTCTACTAGAATGACCCACGGTAAGTTATCAATCATGTTGCGTCCGTAATTTTGATCTGACTTGACTGCATAAACACTTTATTCTTATCTCTCTTCTCATATTGTCCTCTCGTCTCTTAAGAGTGTATTAATAAACCAGAGTTTATGTATCACGTTTACACGCAACTCCAAAAGGGCTAAATATCCAATGAAGCGTCCTTTTGGTCGTCACGTGAAAAAAGTTCAAAGAATCGCACGAGTGGGTCAAATATATCCTTGACATTTCCTACTGGTATTAGTGCATCTGTTAATTACTAGTATTTTTTTTGTCTTATCCTTTCACAAATTTCTTTTGTTTTCTTTTACAAGTTTTTCGTATCCTTCCCCCCCCCCCTCTTATTTTCCTTCTATACAGTTTGTTTCTTTAATGGTTGTGATATATTTTTGGGGTTAGATGAACTCGCGAAGCTAAAAGTACAACCGGTAGTAATCCCGTCGTCTGGGTAAGGCATACAAAACTATTAATTCTTTATCCGTTAGATTTCCTGTTGCAGGACATCGGGGCAAAGGGAGGACACGAAATCTGTAACACATCTTGAGTCCTATACCGTGAGAATCAATTAAATTGCAGATCAAAGGTCAAAATTAGGTTCAAATTGACTTTTTTTTTATTCTACCTTTCGTTTTCTTTCTATCGGGTACCTGGGAAAAGTTCGCATACATTGAAACTCTTGAAAAAGCACATCTCAGAACATGTAACTTCATTCGTCGTTTACGTCATCGTGAAATTCGGTTTGTAGGTTCTCGCCAAGTGTATCAAATCGTCACTTTTTTCAGTTTGTTTCCATGTTTTTCTCTATCATATCTACCAAATTTAAGACCATAATTTGTTTTTAAGCTCATAATTTGATTAACCGTCTCATATCTGTAGCTGGGAGTTAGTTGTGTCCATTATACTCGATATGACCGCGTAAATAGGGACCGTTCGTTAAATTTCTCATACAACGAGGTAACTTGGCACGAACAAAATTAGAACATGAAAAATTTTCGTGAAGACCTCCACATATAAGTCACGACGAAATTACAATGTCGGGGATATTTCATTGGGTACTGAGAGATTAACTTGTGCTGTTGTTGTCTTACATCGTTTGCACATGACTAAAAGCAGATTTGGGTGAGACACCCGTACTTTTAAAAGTTACTTTTCGACCAGCTGAGCCAATCGCTAGAGATGGCAGCGGCTCTTAAAACTTCCGTGTAGTGTTTGAACTTCAGTACACCCAAGGAACATCAGAGTTTTGGTGTGCAGCAAGAAAATTTTGCTTTCAATTCTGGTGCGTTTGGGGCTTGGGCATCTTTTTCCGATGGCAATCCGGAGGGAAGCTTTGCCGAGCAAAGATGTTGTTTGAGAGATAGTGGGGTAGGGGGTATGGTGGGGCATGATAAACAGAAACTAGCCGTTTCTACACAATATGTCGTGAAGATCTGTTAAGTACCCCTTTTACCGAGATGAAGTTCTTCTGGACAACTTTATCGAAACTATGGCTTGTGACAGCCACAGAATAAGAAAAGTATATTGAGCAGTTTCCGTCTCCAAGTATCAATTAAGCGATCAGTTCTAATTTCATAGAATCACGGCTATCCATGGAACTCATTGTTTGACCTTATTAGTGTCTCCATCTATTTTCTTGTCACACTATTAACTGCTTACCGTTTCTTTGATATTCCCTATCCCAAGTTAACGTTCCGTAATAGTTTGGTCTGCGCACTTAGCCTCATGCTGTGATAAATCAGATTGCACGTTCACCTGGCGATATGGATATATTAATTATGTTTATGTTCCTACCTTCTCTGAACGCTTGAACGTATTCACATCCACTGTTCTTGTGGTGCGATAGAACTAGGCCCATGACATTTCCCGCCATTCTGGTACAAACAGCCCAATGATCATCAAAGGATAACTGTCCAAGCAGGGGATCGTATTTCAGTCACACTTCAAACTGCGATCATGCGAGTGAGATGGAGACTGATCTTCTCTGAGGTACAATTACCATCATCTTCGTATTTGATCCCCAGTTTCTTTTAGTCGTCCTTGGCATCACCCTTTACTCGCACATTCAAGTCTGCGTGCAGCGATTATTTGAATGGACTCTGTAGTTGTTGTTTGTATAGTTTAGGAGAAACCACACCCGACCAAGGAAAAAAAAAAAGATTTGAAAAAAAAACTGCTAAAAACTGTCAGAACTGAAGGATATAATAAACACTTAGTGTAACTTTCCATATGGTGGAAAAAGTAGCAATCGCTAAGATGTTGTGTGTATGGATCATTGTACATTTTACTAGAATTACTACGCTGCTGTGTACAATGATTAACCGATCGGCAGTTTTAATTTTTGTCACGTGAACATCTGTAAGGGGAAGCATGCAAGGGGGGTACTATACTTCGGTCCACATTCGACCAGTCGGTAGTGGCCTTTTGAAATGCAACATTACTTTAAGAAGTACAAATACCAAGATGGTAGTTGGGTCAATTTTAATCCTCTTAGCTCAAGGGTCGGGGGGGGGGGGAGGAACTACTTATTACAATGGAATGCTGAAGAAGATTAAAAACCCCAAATGGTTTTTCTTTGTACTAACTCTATAACCCAAACGAAGTCTCAGATATTCAGAGTGTTTTTATCTTATTTGTCTCTGTTTTAATAGATTCGATACCAGTGGTGAAAACCTTGTTTTTTGAAAACCTTGTTTTTTTTTTCTTTAAATTACAGGTCAAGTCAGAGAACTGACCATTTACTATCAAAAAGGTTTCAGCAACTGAAGACGACTAAAGATAGCTTTCACCAGCTATTCATCTTTCTTTGCTGTATGTTGCAATTGTTTCCAAATTCAAACTGGAGAGTTGACCCCGATGAAGAAAAATAGTTGCAAACCAAGTAATTTGTGGACTTAGCCTCGTTCTCCTTTTATGGTGGGGGGGGGGGGGGGTATGGGAGGATGGCGGACTGCGGAAGATGCTACGGTGCAATTGTTGAATTTCAAATAATTAATAACCCAAGTTATTGGAAAAAGTAAAGGTAGGTCCAATTTACCTACTTCAATCTCCGTAATGAATTTTCAAGAAGACATATTGCGCTCTAAACTCCGGGAGTTTAAACTGCTTGTAAACACCATACCTCAAGAAGGGTAATCTTGACTAATCTCATATTTGGTGTGTGGGTTGCTTATGTTGAGTAGATGACCCCGTTTGTTTTTGGAGAGGTCATAGGTCGTTTGGGGTCACCAGAGGTCCAAAATGTGTAAACTTGTAAACACAATATCTCTAGAAGGATAAGGTGTTTGAATTTCAAAGTTGGTATGTACTGCACATGTTGTCCTGTGTTTTTCGTAAATATTGGCAAGAAATTACGAAGTCCTTTAACTTTCTTGTTTAACAGATAACAAATATATAGATTTTAGTCTCAGATTAAAACTACAACAAGTTTTGAAAGAAGATTAATTTATCCACGATTTGAGAGAAGAGAATGGAGTCTCCGTCTTTGAATGACGAGTGGAGATGGTCCAGATGACGTCACCTACCAACCGAATGTCGTGTCGAATGTTTCGTGTTTTAATTCTCTCTCGAGGACACGTTTCAAACAGCAGACATTACCTTTAACAGCAAAGATTTAATCAAAACGAGTGGGTGTAAAACAGGGCCGGGGTTACATTTTCACTTAGATGAGGTATCACCGTACCCATTATTATTATTACTTTGGTCTCCTCAATTTCTTTCAAACATGACACTATTGCACGCACGTCAGATCCATTTTTGTGTGTGTGTGTGTGTGTTCTTCTGTTAGTTGTTGTTACATATGACGTCACACTACATCATCAAAACAATACCCCAGTAAAGAAGAGTTAGGCCGTACCGTGGTTGACACATGTGAAGCCATCGTAGAAAGTGGTAGTTATTTCGCTGTTAATCAACATGCTTATTAAACACGATCTCTTGTATGATGTTATGTGTGAAATGTTGTAATTGAAATCATTCATTCAATCAAAATTTGAACAAAAAATGTGAAAAATAAGGTTTAAGAAAGAAACTGAAGAAAAAGAAAGGAAGGGTTAGGCGAAGGTCTAGGGTTTAATTCCACCAGACCAACTTCAACGACACAGCGGATCTTTGCCTTGGGCTATGATTTCACACTTCTGTGATTGCATTATATTCATTTCGATTCAAGAAAATTTTTCTGGTGAAGTTTGGATGGTCTGTTCTCCTTTCCCTTTCCCTTTTTTTTGAGATTGATTTTTCTTTCATTTTTTGATCCAGAGTCAAAACGTGTTTTTCTCTTTCATGATCACAAAAGGAAGTGAAATGCCGGGAGAAATATTTTTTAGGATAAAGATTGGCGGGGTGAAAAGAAAATGCTCGTAAACATGTCAAATGAAGAAGAAAAAAATCGTGTACAGGAGCAAAAAAAAAAATTGAAATCTGACTTGCCTGCCTGTATAATTAATCCACACCTGGATTTATGTTGTAGTTTGTGTTGACTCCAAAGGCTAGGCGTGTCATTGAGGAGTGTGCCAAACGTTGTCGAAACATGTTAAGACACTAATTATCGTCACATGTAGCTGGTGGGGGTTTGGATGAAGCCACAACAGACCGAAGGGTAGGGGGGTGGCGATTGTTGGAGGGGTGGAGTGGGAGACAGATGTCGTCGGTTTGGCCACGAATAATAGTCCCTCGAAGTTATAGCCATCAGCAACAGACCAGGCGTTATTGGAAGATGTCTGAAAAATGATGTCACCAATGGTTACTTCGGTGAAGTCGAGCTTTGTTAGTTTGACCCCATATGAATGAGAACCAAGCAGCCAAAATTGTATTTATGAGTGTAAATACCAATGGGTAGTTCATATCGAGTGAGCTAGTCAGTTACGCGTGTACCTACACTACAGTGCTAGGACGATGGGAAGTCAGTGGAGGAACATTTATGAATAGGTGAACTGGAAAGGGGGATGACGGGGGGGGGGGGGGGTAAATTGTTATAGAGGATAGTTAAGTAACGCAGTATTCAACCTAGTAGACAGTGGCTAAAAAAAATCGGAGTTGCGTGCACCAAATCCTTCAAGTGCATAATTCTAGCTGACAAGTCTTTAAGGTCAGGACGACATAAACGTAATTCCTGTTTTGCACAAGAACTTATTTATCCTGCATGCTTGTGTCATTTTCTCACCGCCTAAGTCCATTTTCCTTCAGAAAATTTAACAAAACGAAATATGGAAACACTGCACTTTTTTCTCAGTTCTGTTTTTCTCACCAATTAGTTCAAAAAGTAAAAGTTCAGGGTAAGGTTATTGCAATTATTAATATTAAGGTTTCCGTCACATAACTATTGTTATAATATTCGGATAGCCTAGGCTCTTTGCTACCACCAAGGTAAAACGTTTTCCGGCCGTATTTTAGCAAGAACACCTTTTTTTCTGGCAATAGAACCACCCTTTCGGATGTTCATGCCTACCTGTTCCCACCAGACTGCGCGTCTGCTAAGCTCATCATAAAATATATGTATAAAAAATGATAGTAATAAAATATTCTCCGGTGTCAATGCACTAAACGTAAGACCTGATGCAGTCCACTGACCGCGTAACGAGGACAAATGGTCTCCAGGGGAAACCGAAAATATAAAGGGAAATATTCAAAGTTGTATACGAGCGCGTGTTGTTTATGATTTGTGAAATTGTTAGCAGCTGCCCTGGGTACCGAAGGTATGAAAAGGGAAAAAAAAACACTTAGAATAAAACAAAGAAAGAACTAAAAATACTATTAATCAAAAACATAGATATATGGTATACCTTTTCGTAACGTTTTACTTCCATCTCCAGGCTCAATTGTGACTGGTATCCCATACATGCATGGAGAAGTGTGAACTAGGGATCCCCCAGCAGCCCAACACGAACCGGTTTGATATTTAAAAAAATAACAAGAGCCTTAAAAATGTTAGCAAGCAACCGTCGTATTAATATTAATAAAAAAAATGATATTTTGATATCAATTAAAGCCCTTCAATTTATAATAGGCTTATACCCCGGAATGTGTTTGGAGGGTTACGCACCGGATAGCTTGTCAATCTTATTGCACTGAGAAAGAGAAAGGATAAACCATACACGAGGCATGATTGGCAAATGAAATTACTTTCGATGTTTTTCTAACTTATTCAGGTGAAAAGGATTACTCTTTGTCTCCGTATAATAGATATAAAAAGGATTGTCATCGATGAACTTGAGAGACATAAGAAAAATAATAAAAACAATAAAAAAATTAATTGTCTTTTTTTCCCCATTTTTTTTAGTCGTTGATGATTTTAAAGGTGATTAAATGTGATATTAATAACCGTCTGTCATCTGTGAGTGAGAGGTATAATCCCAGGTGAGAATGTTACAAAACTAAAAAAAAAAAAAAAAAGGAGAAGGGAAAAATAATATTACACAAGGAGGAGATCTTGTATGACTCAGTAACACGCATGATCGGCTGTTTCTGTCGGATATATATTCTTTTAATATAGGCATTTTACAATAGGCATACCACCATGCATGCAATGTCATTAAACCTTTATTTTAATTTTTTGGGCTCTGTAATGTTTCCGGTTGTCTGTATCCTTTTTTCTCTTTTGTCAGGATGTAATGTGATTTGATCAGTCAATCAAAGTTACATTAATACAAAAAAATGATATAAAAATCATCAGGTTGATGCCACGAGATCCAAAGCTTACCAAGTACTGTACCTACCTTTTTACGGTAAACTGAAATGTTCCAAAGTTGATTAACGTATTCTTTTGACCTTTGACCTGTCAGTGACACAAAGCGTCCTGACCATTACTTAGCTTTATTTGATTCTTTGGAATGCTGTCAAGAGGACCATCAAATAAGATGGAGAAGAATGTAAAGACAGCAATTAAACCGTATTATTATTAGTATTGGTAAAATGTTATTATTGGTAATTATAGGCCTATTTGTGTAACATTACAGAAAGCAACATAAACATTATTTGACGACAGACACGTAAGGACCAGTAGCCTGCACATCGGATGTGTATTACTCATGCACCAGCTTGAACTGCGTTTAGATGTGTAGCCCTACGTCAAAATGGCCGCACATACCAAGACCTGCTGGCTTCTTATGCTTCGGTCAAAACATAAGATTTAGGTTCAGCTTTTGTGCCGAACTCGGTTTCCGTCGTCAACTTAACAAAGAGTTGTTTGGTAGGTTGTGTTTTTCTTTTTGTTTTCTTCTGATTCCACCACCATATGAGTACGTGGGTTTCTGGTATCTTTAATCAGTTCAATCCACGTTGCTCTTTTACTTATGTATGTGGTCAAACATTCTTGCGTGGTTTACTGCAGGACTAAAACTTCCCTTGTTTTTACGTCGACCAAATAAACTGATTTTCTTCTAACTTATAATTTCCACTTTTTCACAAATTTGCAGTTCATATTGTGGCTACTAGAATGCAGCTGTAACTTAATATCCACAGGAGGATGTAAGCGTAAGTTGATGAAAGTTGAAAAACCTTACACTCGTAAGTTATACGATTGTTCAATACGTATTTATATTACATTACAGGCAAATTCTTGCCTCATGCGTTTCTCTACATGGGTGAACTATAGACTTCGTGTTGCTCTTTCGCAGTGCCAGTTGCGAATCAATTTATCATTCTGGCCGAATTCTTGTATAGCTTCCAGGCTCAGTGAGTTTTCATTGTAAACATGTTAACCCTAACTCCAAACAATACCAAATGAAGCATGTCAACTCGGAATTTCAATAAGGGACCGATCGGCAGGAGGATCCCGAATCGACTGACGAATTTCTCTCTTTTTTGTCGTTTTTGGGGAGGAATTTCAAAATTTTCTCGGATGGACGATAAAATTCCGACCTCCCCTCCTCGCATCAACAGCGATATATTTTAAAAATTTTCCATCCGAAGTTATAGCGGCAGTCCACGATTTGCAATGCCAAAAGTCTGATTACATAATATTAAAAAGAAAATTATTCAAATGGTTTATATCATATGTTGGACCTACCCCCGTCATTGTTAATTTCGTACCCATCAATCATGTAAATTACCCTTGTCTTCATTGCATTCGTTCTACCAGATTACAGAAGACCATAAGAACGATAGCTTTCTGTTATTTAAACGCATATATAAAGGAAGCCCGACAAGTGGATGAAGTGTGGTCGACAGACGGAGGGGGGGGGGGGGGACGAAGACAAATCATAAATACTGGAGTTTCATCCATCTGTGCTGATAGTGAAAACACTTTTACATCATTGTTGCCTCCCACTTCATCATGACTACTCTGTGTTTTTTGCATATATGTACTTCACAGGGTTAACTCGAATTTAAAGCTGAAAGTATAGGTTGAAAGTTTGTCAGCGGAAGTCAAATTCCGCAGAGTGTGTCATACCCACTATAGAATTACATTGTTTAAGTTCTGCGTTTGCATAGATGAATATTCTCATCCATTCCCAATTGGTCTGTTTGATTTCAAGTAACGGTGATTGCTGTGACTGCTATGCTTTCTTGGAGAGTCTAAATTTTGTAGGGCCAACAAAAATATTGAGACAATTTTCTTATTCAAATACTTGCGAGATGAGTGAAAAGTTTTCTTTTAGGTTTTATGGCAGGTGATCTTTTCCTCTTTTTTCTCTTCCCTGAAACACTGACCAAGAATACAGGTAGATGACCAGGAGATTACCAGTGCAACTCATATTCCAGCTTTAAAGCAAAGTACTTTTTTGTTTAAGGTAGTCTGGAGTGATGAACTAAGGTCAATGAAGGTCACAAGTTTCAAGACATATAGATATATAATCATTTACTAATTACTTCAATTTCTTGATTAAGTACACTTTTCATTCTTAACACCTTCCCACGAAGGCATAATCAGGCTGGCTGGAAGTAATGCCTTTGTCATATTCTTTATCATCCTTCTATCCCTTCCCCACACTCCGCTCCCTACACCGCCCCCCCCCCTCTTCGAGGACTACTTTAATTTCCACAATATTCCAGAAACAATAATTTCAAAAGAGATGTACGGTCTAGAAAAAGTGACTGTTTGGATACTCGTAGTGGACGACTTTTTTATCACTACGCCAAATAGGGACGGCAGCCCAAGAGGGCCTACGCAGGATACTTTTCATGGGTTCTTGCCTGAAAGGTCTTAGATCTACGTTTTTTCAGTTACGGGAGTAACATGTACTCATTTCGTCACAATCGGCCCATTGTCATAAAAACGAAACGAACTAAGACAATGATATTTCGCAGAATATCAGAGGCTATTTCATTTCCCGAAGTCCGTAGGATGGTATCCGTGTATCGTGAATGCGTGTGTAGGCAAAAAGTTAAAGCATTTAAATTTCATCTCCAAAAGTTTGGTACAGCTTTGAATTTCACCATTCAGACAACCTTGGAAAATAAATAGGTTTAATTTGGTTAATTCTGCCATATGATTTCAAATTCATCTAACATAACGACAAAAAGTGTAGAATATGATAATGCAGTGGTTGACAGTTTTCATTCAAATCAATGCTATCATTCTTTGAACAAGTCAATGGGAAGTATACTAGTATTAAATATTCGGTTAGTCAAAACAACTCAGGATCACTGACGTCGCAATGTCGTGGTCAGTTCGTGGGTTATTTGTAAATACAGTGCTTCCTTTCACCAAATACTGCAATTCCCAATACCTACCAAGGAGTGACGACTTGAGTAGTATGTTTTTGATACACCATTGAGACCTGTGTTGTTGCATATTCATTATGTAGGCGCTTATAGTAAGGACCGTTAATTTTCAAATATGATTTCTGTTTTTTACTGTTTTTATGCCAATCCCGTTGCTTTCAAAGTAGTTACTGCCATTTTCCTTCATTGAAAGACGTTGTCCTTCGGTGTGCAACCTCGGGTGTACATGTAAAAATAAAGAAAAAGTTTAGATCAAAAATAATCTTATCTTTCTGGTTTTTCTGTACACACGCAATCACTTTAATATGTATAACGAAACAGAACTGCGACCACTACGTTATGGTTACTGCAAGTTGTACTCACTAGGTGCAGCACTGATAACGATGGAAGGAGCCATTGATCCAACTCCCCTGTCCATACGCATGCGCACTGCCAAAGCTGTTTTTATGCTCTTCACCTTGGTCCATTTTAACTGAAGGGCAAAAGGCCTTGCGTCCACCCCGGTGGTCGATACACTGGCCTCGATCATTTTGACCAGGGAGTTGGACTATTCGGTGAGAAAAAAAACCGAGATGAAGACAGGATAATGGATTGCCTTCACCATCTCACAACGTGAGACAGCGAGAGAGAGATGGTAACTAAATAGAGATATAATAATCGTGCCAGTGAATTGTTGAGTTGAACATAAATCTTCAATGGTCTACCTTCACAAGGATCTGGCCATTTAACGCTGGAATACGAGTTTTGTCATGTTAAAGTCTAATTCAGCAGAAGATGTCATAACCACTACAAAAACACCATTGTTTAAGCCCCATTTTTGCATAACTGAATATCCATGTGCATTTTCATTGGTCTGTTTGACTTCAAGTAACGGTGATTGACCGCTGTGCTTTCTTGGAGAGTTTAAATTTTGTAGGGCCAACAAATCCGTTGAGACAATTTTCATATTGAAATATCTGAAAGATGAATGCATAGTTGTCTTTATGATTTTGTAACAGGTGATCTTTTGCCCTACTTCCTCTTCCCTGAAACATTTTTGACAAAATAAGTGACGTCAAGAGATTGACTTCCATGATCTGTCTTACGTTAATCCTTTATTTACCTAACCTTTACTTCAAGGATATTTGAGAATTTTATATACTCAGAGGATTTTATTTTGGAAACATATATCTTTTTCTTTAAAAATATCGATATTACTTACAAATTTGAAACTCAGGTATTCAGTAATCAAGAGGCGAAATGTATAGGCTGAACGAAAGAAATACTGACACTGTGCAGCACTCCACGTCATCTGTCTTACATTTTTGTCAAATTCCAACGGATTTTCACTCAGGGTTTTACTTTGCAACTTTTGAATGAAGCCAGCGCTCTTCTAGATGCATGTCACACAACCGTTAAGTGTGTATGAAGTGAGCTTCAAGAGACTGCAAACACAGGAAATTCATGTCCAACCTTATTGCCATTCGTTTGAAAGGATCAAGTTAAAAGTGAAAGCTGCCAAAACTGTCAATCCCATCCAAAGTCGGAAAATCGAAAATATGCTGCAGACAAAACTTATTCAGTTTCAAAACGAAATCTTGGTTGAGTAAGTCAATTAAAAGGGGATAGCAGCAGAGCCTAATGCATATTCATTACACAATAGCTGATTGCGTACACAATTAAAGGGCACACATGTAGCAAGTGAATGAAGTTAATACTCTAGAAGAAATAGTTAAAAGAGCGGACGACGAGCTTAGTGAGAGGAAAGACACAAGCACGCCATTATTATACAGAAAAAGTTAAAAATCCAAGGGCATCAACTGCAACTTAACCATAGTGATCGATACACACATAAGTAGTAGAATTTACCTCGGCCTTTTGGTGGCTCTATTATCAAATGCGCCACATTTGCTAATTAGCATATAGGCCTGATACATATTCAGAAGATCGTGGCAATTTTTTTTTCACTACAGACTTTGACAAGTCCGAGTTTCAGATTTGTTTGTCGTACAAAGTACAATGACAGCAAGCCACAACGTAACAGAGTGAGTGGTGAACAGTGAAAAAAGCTAAAGCTGCAAACTAATGAGGAGAGTAAGGAAATTGGATGTGGCACACATCTATTTAAAACAAACCCTTCCCCTACCATTCCTCATAGGAGCCCGTCTCATACTCCCACTATATCATGTTCAAATTTGAAGAGTTGAATTTGAGAAGATAGCAAACAGATATTTAAATTAATATAGTACGATATAGTATTTGTTGCCAATATAATTTTTAGCGGATGCCTTGACTTTCCGGAACCTTCTGTCTTAACAACCTATACACTATCACACACCAGTTAACAATGCCCTTTACAAGAAAAAAAAGAAAATCCACAGATTTCAACTTTCAACTTTACTGAAAGAGTTCCATGCTTTATTAGACCCTTTGTTAATACAAGATACATTCAACCGGAGAACTTCATGAGATTACGGTAAAACTCGCTATTTCACACTGTATTTACCGCCATGGATTTACAGAGCAGTAACTTATGTAATATTGTCGTGCACCTGTGAGAACTATGTAAAATAGATGGCGCTCTATCTCATTCGTGAAAAGCCAGCTTTTCCTATGGTGACGCGGTAATCGCATGACACACGTTATGCGCGAATGCCCTGATTCACGTGGGCCTTTAAACACGGTTGTGAGTATTAATTGACTTAAAACTTCGAATTCGACCAAAACCATTGTCATGAATTTTTGATGTGGATATGAATAACAAATAGTTTAGTTCCATTTTTAACTGTTTTCTCTCAGTTTCAGTCAAAAGTAAGAGAGGCAAAATATATGTATATATATTATATATATATTATATATTTATATGTTAATAGCCATTGGATGACGAATAAATCTGTATCTAACAATGTTTGTCTTATCCATTTGGTAACACGAATCACAAATTTTTACCCATTGCTGACCGACCAGATAAACAGAGACCCACGAGATAGATTTTGCAATTGTCTGACTTTATTATCTTGTCAGTTATAAGCTTTACAACGTATGCGTACCAAACTATGTTGAGATTTGCTTCCAGACAAATGGCCAGCCCAGTGAACCTCTCATGAATGAAGACCGCGTTTGATATTCTGTCGGTGATATCGATAAATAGTGACCATGATTTTGAGTAATATGGTAGCCTTTCAAGGGCGTGGGATGAAGAGAAGGGGTCGTCGATGAAGGAGAATAACTTCCAGTGAAATGTGACCGTTGTACGTTCATTTCACCTTTACATTCTTCTACTCAAAGCTACGATTTTGACGGGGAACTCGTGATAAACCCTTTGTACAAGGAATACCGCCTATTTGAAGTTTCCATGACATGGCAGAGTTAGAAGACGTGTAATTTATTAAGTCACTTTTATTTGCTCCCCTCTTTCTGCCTCCGTCTCTTCCTCAGCTTGCGACACCGATAGTGTTAGTTAATCTTTTAAAGATCTCTCCTCTTTTTTGTGGGGGGGGGGGGGGGGGATATCGTCTTTTCGCTGATGTCATAATGAATATAGATCTTTGAGAAGAGATGTGAAGTTGGAACCAATATTCTCTCAATTGATGATGCTGCTCCGGCGTCTCTCACTTTCTTTTCCTTTCTTTGTTGAGAATTTACAATGAAGGAAAAATTCACCTCCCTTACTTTACCAGCTTTGACTCAGACCAAGGCTCAGACCACAAAAGGGGATTAGGCCTATGCAGACCTTTAGCAAATCAGCTAATAATATTAAAGGAAATAAGGTCTTGTATTACAGAAAGAAAAATCATATCTTTAAAAATAATATCTGTGTACTAAACATGATAGATTTTTCAAAGTTTTTTAAGGAAGGGCGGTCGCCCAAAGGAATAACTTTCTCACTGATAGAAATTCTGTTACTTTGTCCAAGAATATTTTGTAATATTGTTCAATCAAACTTTCAGAAAATTCAAATGATGCACCGTCTATAACTCATCTTATTTATCATGTTTTGAGGAGATAAAGCTGTTGCAGATGTTCATTGATGACCATAAATTGTTTAACAATGACTAAAGCCATCTTTTGTGGTTCTTCTTTTGATGTATACTGCCAATTATAGGCCTACATGAATTAAGAACTGGTTTCATTTGTTCCTCTGAACAGGAAGTTGCCACTCCCTGCTTTGTGTGACGTCACAAGGGAACCTGGTTGTCATCAAGGAGGGAGACAATGGTCAATAGCATTAGTTGTTCAATAAAGTGAATAGAAGACGACAACAATGACACGCAATACAATAATTTTTTTCTTTTTTGAACATGTTAGAAAACTCGCTGGGGATATGTCTTTCTGATAAAAGGAGGACAGATAGTTGGGAAACGACTTTTCATACGCATCATTTTTACAGGCGTCTTGTCTATAAACCGATAGATTAGACGCTCGATAGATTATGAAACCGAACTGACCAAACAATCAACATTACCAAACGGGTTTTTCTCAGATGAATTAAACTTTCTTTCTCTGTCAATGAAGTAAAAAAGGACTCTAAACACTCTATACTTTGGCCTCTTTTTAAGTTTAAAGAAAACAACCTCACTTTAAAATGTTAAATTAAACTTTGAGTCCCTGGTACATTCAGTGGCGGACGTTGAATTCTAGTGTGTTTTTATGTGGGATTAAAATGGCATTTGTTGGCAATTTCGGACGTCGAGATAGCTTCTTTTCCTTAAATTTGTAGGATGTATATTTGTTACTCATTATAACTAATAATCCTCCGAAATTTACGTTTAGTATTTGTAACAACGACCCACCGTGTTGTAAAAACAATATAAATATAAAAAATAATATGAAGGTACTGAGTGTTCAAAGAGGATCAACTGGTCGGTTTATCTTTCAATGAAAAAGACTTACAAGCCGTGAACAGGGTTTAGAGCCTCTGATTTATGGAAATTAAACCCAAGACTTTTTCAATGTTCTTACTTTTCTTTTTGTTGAGAAAAATGTAATAATAATCCAAGACTTTTTAAACGTTCGTATTTTCCTTTTTGTTGAAAATATCAAACGATCTCGTACATCTATTTTGCACAAAAATGGCAATTCATTTTTTTTTTCTACGATACCTGCTACCAGCTGTTGTATGTTTCGGTTTCTCGTTGACACAAAAAGTGGCAAAATGTAAAAAACAAAAAAAAAAAAAAATAGAAAAGGTAAGGCGACACGCATTCTTTGAGTTGTGACGTAAAATAGAACCTGTGTGAACGATTTTCTATGCTTAAAAATTTTACGCACGACTAGATTGATTGATCGATTAAGTCACCTCCATTGTCATCAATTTATCTCGACGAGAACGTCACACGTTTAAAAAACAGAGAGAAGTAAGACAGACATTTTAATATACTATGATCTGACAATTTTGTCACTCTGTTTCAACTTCTCCCTCTGCCCATGAACGCAAAAGTGATGAAGACGACTCAGCGGTGACTCCGCGCTGCTTGCCTACCTGGACGGGATGTAATGTTTCACGCCGGTTTAATCACAAGGTTACGAATATCGCGTCTGAGGCAATCCACTTTTTCTTTTTGTCTCCCCTCTTTTACAGTGGATCTGCTTTTGTCGTTAACTTGGTGGAGAAAATTATGGCGCGAAAATTAGCGCGCGATATTAGTATGAAGGGCAGTCATCAATGAATGAAAGTTATCAACCGAAAAGAGATTGATTAACACGGAGTAATCTTCAAGGATTTTGTTCTTCCACGTAAGCAATTTTTCAATCAAGATCGTTTTTTTCCCCCCGATGTATGTTGTTTATTGCTCGTAGACTATTAAGACTATCTAAGCCATCCTTGAGTCAACAAATTTGGTAAAGAAAATACGTTTAGGTGTATTCATGCATCTATTTAAGTAATATACCTCTATGATACCTATTTACTTTTTCATCTAATCGTGAAGTGGTTTTGCAATATTTTAAAGGTAAATTCAGGTTTTAAAAGTTGAATACGGTGCAGCAAAAGGTAGTTAATAATTAAAGGCAATTCACACAACCGAAAGACAGATTTATAAGAAAGTAGAAAAAACCTGGATAGTAAAGCAAAGACGAAAATAATTAAAATCAGGAACGTTAAAAGTGAAGCAATTCAGTAGAAATGGCTAGTAAAGACGAAACACAATGATGCCAAGAAAAATAAATCATAGCAGACGACAATGTTGGTAACCACGTGACTGAACTACATTATGCTCAATCCAAATTATGTGCAACTACTATTTTAGCTGTTCAGCGGGCCCTAAGCTCCAGTTATTGCTTTTTTATTTGGGGGAGGGGGTGCCAAAGGAGTTGTCACCAAACTTAAAAATATAAGTAGCCGTCCTTGTGAGGGTATAAGGGAAAGGAGTGTTCCGCCCCCCTTCCCTCTTGTCCCTTGTTGACAAATTTTCCCTTTGCAGAGTAGCTCAGATGCAAACTGGGACTATCATAACCATATCTATAGCTACATATGTGTAATAAAATAGAAATTTAGATTTTAGGTGGCTATGCATTGCATTGAAAACGGATCAATGACTTCAGATACTCTTTTACCCGAGCTTCCCGGCACCGGACGACCCTGTTGTTCCGTGATGTTCTACAGATAAAAAGGTGTGTTTATACATGTGTCTATTTGGTGAAAACAGCCCAGAAGCAGTGTACTACCAGTCTTTTCACTAGCTTATCTCCTGCAAGTAGTATGTTTAATTTCACATAATTATTGTTTAGTTTGATATGATATCCTTTTCCATATCTTCCCTTTATCTTTTTTTTTTATTTCCTATCTGTAGGGGTACTCCTCTGTTTTCGTTTGCTATTTGTTTTCTAAAAATGAAAGTGTTTTTTTCATCGTTTACCACTTAAGATTATATCTTCTCTCTTGTCTTTTGAAGATGACAAACGACTTGGTTAAGTCAACAAACTTTCGGCTCTTCCTACTTTTTTATTCCTTTTTTTTTCACAGTAATTTTGTCTTCACTGTGTACTGTAGTGACCGCAAGCCATTTTCAACGTCTTATTTAAAGGGGGATGTGGCCGGTATCGTAAATAAGGCACTACATACGTCGGTGGCCGAACCTCAGTCGTAAACTTCACACATAAAAATGACACCCAACGAACGGCCACACTAAAACGACCAATTAAAAATCCATCTTTTTCACCGTTGAAAAGACAAACTGTGATTTACCGCTGTTTTCTTCTACGGTCACCAATTGGTCCAGAGAGACAGACCGTATATCTGGAAAACCGATACTAGCTTGACTTCTTAAAATCTGGAAACCATTCTAAACCGGTTAAAAGAACCTCGTGAAAAAAAGAAGGAAAAGTTCTCGAGCAAAAAAAAAAAAAAAAAAAAGAAAGAAAGAAAAGAAGTTGGACGAAAACAAGAGAAACATTGTATTTGTCTTGGTTGCACAGTTACCAGAAGCCACGGTTTCGCTAACTTTTAAGCTGAAAAAATAAATTACTCTTCACTCTAACACTCTAATTGAAGAAATTTCTCACGAAAGAAACTTGATGTTTATGTTATTTCTCGACTGCAGTATCAAAGGGAAAAGACTGATGGAAAATCAACGATAAAGGCATTTTTTTTTTCTCTTAAAACAGCACATCCTGCTTTAATAAGCATAACATACATATACATTGTTTAACGAGTTCACAAATGTACACTGGAACGGAAGTAACCTTCTATGGAATTCTAAGAGATCACAAATAAAGTGTCGCTCAGAATTTCATTTAAGGTCGAGGTGAAAGGTCATATTTTGACCTGAATATGACAAGGTGAGTATATTTCTGATCCTTCCTCGAATTTAAGTCCCAGGAGACTTTACATAATAAGCTTTGGACGGGAATTTTATTACACCATGGCGATCCGCAACGTGACTTACATACACTTGGTCTTTAATGGTCGCCCATACCGAAGCCTTAATCCCTCACCCCTTTAAGTTGACTGAACTTTAAAGGTGATTGGTCGTAAACGTACCTTAGTAACGTTTGTCTCAGGGAGTTAGTAAAAAGAGTGTGACGTCACATGCACGTTAATGAGACGATTAATTGCCATTGAATAAGAGTTCCAGAGAATGTGTTTACATAATCGAGATGATCCTTTAGGTATCGGTGCAAGCTTTGAATCATTTTGATCAATTACTTAACAACATCACCGACAATCAAAAAGTAGTCACTGCACAATTTGTGGAGATTTCTTTTCCCCAATCATGAACTTCATAAAATGCATTAACTCCCCCCGGCCTCTTCCCCACCCTCATTCGTTGAAGAAGGATTCTTTCGTTGCTAAACCAGTAAGTCCGCCTTTCTTCACATATTCAGGTCTCTATTCTTACCAATACAAGTTAAAGGGCCACGTGTCAGAATATTGAGGGCGGTATCCGTTAGCTACTTAGAGCACTTCCTTTCATGCCATAGATACAGAATACGTCTTCCATGCAAGCTATACCAGGCATTCAGAGCGGATTATCCGGGAAGTTCGAAACGGATACCCCTATCACTTTTCGGGAGCGTGTCCCTTTAAACGTATCCTACGTTAGCATGTTCTCGCTCGAGGCATATGTGTCTACGATCTGTAAATATTATATATATATATATATAGCTCAGTGCACTCTTAATTTTCAATTAAAGTCTTACAAGGTAATCCCAACAATGTATGCGATCATGATGTCAGGAAAAATATGTTCGTTTACAAAAATGAGTTCAATGTTTGTTTATTAGCAGAATACTTTAAACTTATTTAACTTACCGAAAATGTTTAATCTTGCAGAAACAAACATAGGCTATTTCTTATTTTTTCTTTTTGCCACAAGTTTGCCTAATTGGGTAAATATCACGTGGGAGAATTGCAAAGATTTAAAGTGTTATAACTCTTTAAAGCTAAAATACAGTCATCTCAAACTGAATTAGAATATCCCCCTATGCTAATTCACGACTGGTTCTCTCTGATTATGTGATACCATTTTGTCATTGAATTGCTTGATGTTTGCAGCATAACACCTTGCTTACGCAGTTAAGATATTCAGCAACATTGTGAAAAATATGCTTGTAAGAGAACTAAGAAGATTACTGTAAGATTTGCTGATTTTCAAAATACAGGGACGGCTGCTTATTCTCTTTAAAGCCTGTAAACTCTTCACTCACCCTCCCTGCTCCTAAAGGTATTTCTTGCATTTTCATAAAACATCTTTAAACTGAAACATGCAGAAGTAAAGAAGCGAAACCGGAAGGTTTATGAACGTTTTTAAAGTTTGTTTTTAAACCGCACTCTCTCTTTCGCTTCTGTAATCACATGTAGCCATCGTGTCTACATAAAGAACTTTCTTTGTCTTAAAATTCCCTATTTTGGCTATGAAACATATTGGTATGTCAAAAGTGAGGGCATTTTTAAGGCGCACATACCTTAATTGGGTTCTTACACCACTAATGTCCACTAAGATCACAAATGCCGCAATAAACCAAAGAACGATACATTTACGTAAACAACTAACGAAAAAGGAGGTGAGGGGGTGGGGGGAGGAACTTTGAGGGGGAGGAATTTTCCTCCAAGTTTTCGTTCAAGGTGCAACAAAAAAAAAATAAATATCATACATCTCGTTTCTGTGTTATTTAGGGCGGGGTGCGAGTATGGTGCAGGGGAGGGGTACGTTGTCGAGTCACAGTTAGTTAATGTGTGTAAAATGAGCAACTAAATGTTGTTCATGTGCATTTTAAATTACTGATTCATTGGCATTTCATTCTTCAGGAAAATGTGGAACTGCTGCATCAATATTCATTTTGTCGTTTCTTAATCTTTCTTTTTCTCTAGGGAAGGATGAGGGAGGATTTAGCGCAACTCGTTTCGTTTCGAAAGAGCCTCCATATAGCGACACATCGAACGTTTTGAAACAAAATTTAGATATGAAGTGAGCCACTCTGTACCGGATTTACCGGCTCATAATCTCTCATATTCGCTATGTTTACTGGTTGATCTTCATAAGTTTCTTCATACTCCGTTTAATATTTTTCTTTTCCCGGCCTCTTTTTTTTTTTTTTTTGTCTTCCCATATTAAGGATACTTTCCAAATCCTAAGGTCCCGTCTTATCATCAACGATTGTCATCGAGCAGGGAAAATAGAACGCGCCAACAGAGATCCACTGGACGAGTTTAATCCGGGGTGTCGACGGCGTGTTTGTACACTTGCTCGCCTTCGTTTCCGTAGATGAGGCTTCCGTGTCATGTTAGGATACGTGTTGATGGACGAGCCTATACTGTAACTGTAGAAGATAATCCCCCAGCAGACTTTCCAAAACCTACGTTTAGACCACACAAGCAAAACGACATACATAACACTCCAGGTCTATTTGGTGATAACTGAGGAGGGTACCGTGACCGCTTTCCTACAAATCACGGCTCTCTCGTTCTGTCTCTCCTTTCCAGGGCTCTTCCTCTGAGGAGCATATGAAGTTTTTATGTCTACCATACAGAGAGGTCCATAAAATACACAGGAGGTATATGACTACACGGCGTTTCACTGGAAGGTTTGGGGGCTTGGTGTAGGTTCTAAATTGAACCTAAGAATTAACGTCCGCTGGATCATTTACAAATGAGAGAATAAACTCTTCCGATTTTACGAGGAAAGAATCAATGCCGTGGCACATCTGGCATCGTAATCCGAGGTATCTTAAAAGTCACGTGACCCGTATTTCTATTCCCTATAGATTGTTTATGACACATATGGCCCTAACCGCTGGTTGTAACCGTGGAATAGTTCCTCGTTGTAATCCACCACATTGGGTAAAGCCTGTACTCTCAACTAGAAAAGATTGGTGACTGGTTTCCCCTCTTGACGAGAACTTGAAAAAAAGGAAAGAAAAAATGAATTGACTGAGCGATACGGTAAACAATCTTTTTATGATACACCGGTATATACATAGTACTCATGATTTTGTATTTTTTTGTTGTGTGTGTGTGGGTCCTTCGGTTACAGACATTTAAATGAAGGTTCATTTGTTTCTTTCTGAAAATAGAGTAAATTGCCTTTGAAATAATCGTTAAGTTTGTATCATACTTAAACCGTGGATGAATAATAAGTTAAAAAGGGACAAAAGGCATGTTGGTATATAAGATGAAAAGACATATTCCTGAGTAGGTTTATAATTTCTGTCAATTAAGATATTAGCGTTCTCCTCAGATTTTCAAGAGAGGGATACTGCATGGAGGGGCTTAAGAGAATCCCTAGGTGGGTTTTTTTTTTTTTTTTGATGGAGGAGCAATTTTGACGGCCTAAGATTCTTCTTAGAGAACACTATCTATCAGAAAGTTGCATGAATATGTTCTTTAGGCTACTTTTCTTTTTCCCTTTTTTTTCATTTTTTTGTTGCATAAACATTTTTTCGCATTAAGGAATGAAGTTGATTGAATTTAGAAATTGTCACACTCCTCCTGACATTTCAATATTTCATAAAGTGGGGATGGTAAAGGAGACATCATCAACAAACAAGCCTTGGTTCTTATTTCGGATCTTCGCCTACAATTATATTTGTAATAGTGAGATAATAAATGCATGATTTTGAATAAAACAAAAATAATGATAACACGTAACAGTTCGCGATATCCAGTTGCAAGGCAGTGTGTGGCGGATGGAAGAGGATACTTGTTGGACCTGAAGGATAGCCTAGAGTAATATTAAAAACTGATCACTGTTACCAGACCTTAGATCACTTCTTGTACCACCATTTGCTAGAACGAATGTCTTGCGCTTCATAATAAAAACTAAGTTCATTATCCACTCTGAAGCAGTAACCTTAAACCACTTTTATTTAAAGTTGATGGGTGAGTGGCCCCTATTTAAGAGATTATATTATGATAACTTATGGTATATCATCTGCAATAATGATTTCCGACAGTACACGATGGTGGCCAACTGGCCATGGTGATGATCGGCCAAATGTTCATGATGATAACATTCAACTGGCCATGATGATGATTTTCATCCGACTATGATGGTGATCCTCAAATGGCCATGATCTTCAAATGACCTTGACGATGACCTTCAACTTGTCATTATCTTCAACTTGCGATGGTTATGATCTTCAAATGTCTTTGATCATGATCTTGAACTGGCCATAATGATGATCTTCAACTAGACATAGTGATGATCTTCAGTTGGCCATAGCTATGATTTTCGGCTAGCCATGGTAACGATCTTCCAATGGCCATGATGACGACGATTAGCCTTGGATCAATGCCTTACAAAACAACTGACATGTGAAGACTATACTGTAATGTTTTTTGTTTCACTTACCCCGATCCTGTCTGAACATGAAGCTATAGCTCCATGGTAAAAAGTATTAATTAAACACGATCGTTTTGACACTTCCACCATTTTGTTCCACAAGTTGCAGACACCGTCCGTCATTTGCGTATTGATCTATGTTATCATTGGAGCTATTGGTATAACATATAACAGAGAAGCTTCTGGTAAACATTAGACTTAACACACATACATATGTATCACAAAGTTAGTAGTTATCGTTACTGTCCGTACATCATATCGTGAGGGATTATTATGTCTCCCATGATAACTTTTCAATGTTTTTCAGGTTGTTTCGTGGACATAAGATAATCCAGAACGTCAGTTTATGGATGGTTTGAAATTTGACGTCAAAGAAAAGCCATGGATAGCCGTCAGTTATTCCTTCGATTAAATTTATTTCTGATTTAGAGGAGGTTTTCAGGCAAGTAGATGCGGCATCTTCGTCAATGCGGCATCGATTTTGCTCGCTTCGTTCTCGCCGTTACGGCAAGCGAAGCGACGACGGAATCCAATAATCGACGGGGAGAAATCTAAACATCAACGACGAGGGATCCGCAGAAAAAGTGGGGGGAGGGGATATTGAACTGCAAAGAAAGAATGAGAAAAAGAGACGAGGAAACTTTTAAGTTGGATGTATATTCTAAAAAGGTAAACTGAAGAATCTGGGAGTAAGGATGATGTCACCTTGGGGGCTAGTTACCGCTGATTGATATGACAATGATCCTAAATCCCATTGGTTAGCATTTTAATGACGTGTACTACAAAAATGGAGGGCGCCTTTCATTATTAAGCAATCATAGTGTTCGTCTGTAAATTTTGAACACTGCAATAGATTTTGAAAGTTATCCTGATTGCAAAGCACATTCAAATGTAGATTTTGCATTCGTAATTTGTCATCATTCTGAAAACAAAGAATAGGTATAGGAAAATGAGCAGGACTGTATTTGGTTGTTTCTTCAATCTTCTACAGGTGGGACTCTTTTAAGTTCCTTTACCTCCGATTTGGTTAATTTCCTAAAAGCTTTTTAAAGGAAAACCTAAAATTAAACTGTTTATCATGAAACTTGTTGAAAATGATGTAAAATAGCAGATTATGTCAACTATTGGAAGCCGGAAGACACCGACTGCAAGTCAATAAAGGATAGCTAGGTGGTCCTGACAGGCATCCTAAATAATTGTCGGCATTTTCTTCTTCCAAATCTGATAAAAGTATACCTCTTTTACAGATTCTTGGTAAAAAGTGATCTAGAAATTAAAAATTCTGTCAGAAAAACCGTTTAAATTTATTTTTCTGGTGATGACGCCCCATAGGTAACTTGATGTACATGGGTATATGTTTTATTTCTCTTCCTAGCTTGAACATGGAATGTTCATTATTCTTCTCTCTTCTGAGACACTCTCTGACAGAGTTTGCCATTTGTAGATTATTTTTACCACGATTCTGTTTAAGACGATATTCTCATACCAGATTTGGAACTGAGAAGAAAGGGCAAAAAGTTATGTAACATGTATGTCACAGCCTATTCTCCTTTAAGTGAGACGAATTCTCATGTTCAATTTTCTCGTGTTTTCCAGTTCTCACCTTACCCTCAAAGGAATAGTCATCAAGGTAAGATGGTCCCATTGTGGTATAGTGTTATTGACGTCACATGCACTCGATTCCATTTTTTTTCTCGAGATGTAGATATACGAACGAGGCAACGTAGGCAAGTGTCTTAGTATAGGGTCTACACGTTTGGCAGATTTCAGAGTGGTATAGATAGTTCATACCTAGACATATCAGCCAACCCTTACACCTGATAACTTTGCCAAAGATCGCAATCCACTCCCCGTGCATCAGTCCACCGGTTTCAAACGATAATATCTCTGACCATGGCGTCAAGTTGCTTCGACACGTTCGGGCTCAGTTATTGGACGATAAATATAGCAAGAAGTTGTTCCGACTGTCCTCTTCTTCTTCTTCTTCTTCAGTAAGTCCTACACCTGAACATCTCAAAGTGGGGCACATCTAGACGGAATCAGAATGACCTGCTTACAAGAGTGCAATCATCTTCAAGAAAGGACACAGAGACCGGAAATCTTAGCACCTGCAATGAGGGTATGATGTAAGTCAAACATGATCCAAATTTACAAACCCGAAAAATATGTCAAAGTAAGGCTACAAAGTTGATATCCTCCAGAAATCGTCCAATCACCTATATATTTCAGGACGTCGCAATTCAGGGAGTTAAAAATTATCATAGTGCTACCCCGGAGAAGACACTTCTTATCATAAGTTTGTAACCAGGACGATTTACTTGACCTTTTTTTTCATTGAAAAGTGCAAGCTACTTATAACAGCCTTTTTTTTTCGTAATTTAAATCTTCAGAAAGAAACTTTGCAAAGTGTCGAATCCGGCAACCGTCACAACAGTCGGTTCTTTTATGTGTGTGTGTGTTTGTATGTGCGTGTGTGTGTGTACTGAAAGGAAAGTCTCTATCGTATGATTACCTGAATGAACAAAATCTTCGGTACAAACGCTTTCTTAGTGCGGTAAGTTGAAGGACCATAGAGCTGTGTGGAAGGACCCAGTGGAGCTACGTAGAAAGAAGCAGTACTTGAAGAGACCAGGGCCCTGTGAGACATGGACGGAAAGCAGGGCCCAGTGACGTGTGTGTTCTAATTATCTGACATTTCGTTTGTTTTGGAATCACGACACTTAGGCATCTGCTTAGGGCAACTAGGAATATATATTCAAACGTAGCCGCAAACGTACAGCCCGTAGTAAAACTTGAATTTAATGTTTTGCTCTATTGGCATAGGCTGTATACGTTTTCCTCTCAACTGATTCACCGATTTGAAATCCGTCAAAGAACAATATTAAAATTTACGTAATCTAATTACTGAAACTGTTACATAAGGACACAGTGATATTGCTCTGTGTTTCCACGTATCACTTATTCAAACACAAGGGCCCACGCATATCTGTAGACCTTGAGCTCAGTTTGAACTGTCACTTATGGCGAGCCTAATGTGCAGTTAATAGAATATCTAGGTTTATCACTCGATAATCAAAGCAGGGAGCCACTACTCCCTGATCCAAGTTTCCCTTGGATAATCGTGAAACTGCTCAGGCTGTTGAATGCTACTTTTTCATGAGACCAACACACCAGATGCTCAAGACATATTTAGAGACATATCATGGGCATAGCAGTGTTTTTTTGTTCAGTATCAACGAGTGCTCGGGCGCTCACGTGACAATTGACAAGGAGGAGGGGGGGGGGGTTGGTGGGAGGGAGGGAGGGAGCTCATTATGACTTGCAGAGGGCATCAACCGTGTTTCACTGTTTCAACGAAACTTTCTATACCAGACTACATCGCCTAAAAGATGTCAGACGATTCCAACTTTAGTGGTTAACCCATCGCCAGTGTGAGTGCAAGAAATACATTACTATTGGTACTTTAACTCGTCGATTCAGTTAGCTTTATGATCATGTGGCTAGCTAGCTTGAAGCTATATGAGTTACTGGTCAATTGCAGTGGATATATGGACAACACATGCGGCGGTACTGCCATCTACAGCGGTAACGACAACGGTAGCGACAATGGAGGCTTGTAAACAAGTCGATCGAATGTCATCAGAAGGTGAAATCTGTCCCAGATATTTGTCAAGAAAGTCTCAGTTGTCTTCGAAGGTGTGATTGAAAAATAGGAATTTTATTAAGCAGTGTTGGTATGACAGCCTGAGGGGTGGTCGCTAGCGAACTCATCAGCACGTTCCGTGCACTCAGCTTCCCACGACGCAACCAAGTGTCAAAATCTTAGTTGGATCCCTCACCGGTAATTGGGAGGTCTAAAACCCGAGATGTGTATTTTGGAAACACACTGACTAATGATGATCGAAGCGTCTTCTTCACCGGCTGGCTGCCTGCCTGCAGAACAGGGTCACCGGCCTCTGTTATAGTCGGGTAACCTTGTTGATGCCTCTGCCTAACACGACAAACTATACACCGAGAACTGCTTCAAGACGATTTCTTTCATTTCCATGGTTACGACGTCAAGCGTGGTATTTCAGTTAGTTGGTTATTTCGTCTGGTTACTACACTCGGGGGTGTATTCGCAAAGACATCCCGAAAAAAAGTCGAGATTTTTCCAACCGCAGACGTTGTCTTCAGTTTGATTCCACTTTGGGATAAAATGGGAAAGTTAATAGTCAAGATAAAATAAGTACTAAATAACATATTGGATGTCGATAATGAACATCTTCTATCATTGTAATAAACCAGTACTCCATCTTTGTCAACCGAGTGATCATTGCAGGTTGCTCATCAAATGAGGATGACCAACATCTAGATGTTGCTATCCGTCTACAGGAAATCAAAACTTCTATATTTATAAATTTTCAAGTGTAGCCTATGTCAACAATTAAAAGTCGTGGAACACTGTGAGAAACCGTAACAAAAAAGGTTAACCAATAATCTGTACTAAGAGGCAGGATTTGCACTGCATGTATGATCTAGATATTTACACTCACAAAGACCGCGTGAAATAAATTGACAGTCACAACCTTTCCTACTTAAGGACATCTCCTTCAATGGTCTTCTCCAAGTTTTGATCCCTACTGGCTTCTAACAAAACTTTTCCAAACAATGAGAAAAGACGGAGCACGACACATGTCACGATTACGTCACGATTTTCCGTCAATCAGAGAAACGCGGGAACCTAGTGAATAATTTGTAAATGTGTGCATGTTAGCTCTGACACAGAATGTTGCTTTCTTCGATGGAATTACATCGAATTAAGACCTACAGAAATAAACTTTTGACACGCACGGTCAGAAAATTTTTACCTCAATGGCAATCCGATGATGGCTTGTGTAAGATAACTTGTATGCTGAAGTGCCCAATGACTAAAATTTTTGTCCATTTCTTAGTGCTGATTCTGTTAAGGGTACGTTGCATTTGGCCGTGGCTGCTTTAATGTGTACTCTCAATGAAGCCACGAATTATTTGCATTTAATTCTACTCTATGATAAATGGTAGATATACAAACCGGATGAGACAGATTAGTCATAATCGAATGCAGTATTAAACATTATTTCCAGTTCCCGTGTCCATTATAATTCTAACTAGAAACTAATATTGATCCAATTTATCAATTAATTCAGTTTAATTCTTAACGTTGAATCAAGTGCACATATTCTTTGATAGTACTACAATCATCATATTCGTTATAGTAGCAGCTTGAAAGTAACCGCTAACAGACCCCTTGACGTCATAGTGATACAGTGAAGCCCTTTCCATGAAGATTTACTTCTAAATATAACACGTGCACGTTCCATCTCTGCCATTCGATCTACACGCGAGTAGACACAACGGTAGATAAATATATCGACTGTTCGTTTGTTTGCCTTAAAGAGGGCGCTCTTGTTTATTGATATGTGACGTCAAAGTCAGTAAGGGGGCTCTTGCATAAGAATTTTTAAAATCTCACTGATCCCGCATCGATGTTAAATCATAGTAGTTCATCAACTATCATTGAGCTTGTGTACTGTGGGGAGGGTGTAGGCTTACAAAAATCATGCATTAAGAAAAATAATATGCACCGTACATTTTTTTACTGAAAGACCTATATCATCACTTTTTATTGTTTTCATCTCATCTTAATTGATGAAGAAAGTAAAAAAAAAAAGAGTACAAATTTCTCTATTTGATGATGATACATGGATGTCTGAGTCCAACTACAACGTTTAATATTTTGTCTTTTCTATTTTTCTTTCCTTTACGGAATTTTTGAAGGAAACGTAGAAATCGTCAAGATAACAAGGGTGGAGCAAGATCTTCGAAACAAAATGAAACAACAGATGTCCATTATTATAATATTTCAACAAAGTAAGTGTTTGTCAAAGTTTTAGTCTTTGCCAATAGTGACTAATTCCCATGCATGTTCAACACGGTAATTAAGATCGTAATGGAAGTTGACCCAATTATTCGAGCTTTCCAAACCCATATGGCTGTTGAATAAGTCAAGATGGAAACTTCAATTTACATCAGTGTTTAGAAGGTTTCACACACTGTTCTCTCTGTACAGTCTGCAGCTATAAAGAGGAATTCTGCAAAGATTATGCCTGATTTTATGGTAAACGGGCCATACCAATTAGGTCCTTAATTAAAGCGGTAGTAATTTGAAACTTACTCAACTTTCACGAAAACTAAATTAAATCATTCACCCGATAAATCCTCCAATGTAACGAGAATTTGACCGTAACTGAGTGAAAATTCAATGCGACCTGGAAACTTTTCGCAAAACTGGTACATTGAACCAATCGTGTATCATGACGCAGCAGAAACGTTTAAGTCTGTCATTGTTTCTGATTGTAAGATTATCAGTAGCTTCGGTGAAAATGGTGAATCTGCTTCATTGTTACTTTATATATGGCATTGTGATGAGGACAAAAAACCATTAGAAAAAAGAAAAACTGATCAATGTTGCAATGAAAAAGAAAAGATTTGAAATGAAACTTTTGACGTATGTAGTTGGACGAACTTAATTTTGACGAGGGTATTTTAAGTTATGCTAAGAAAATTATTTTCCATAAATTCTATCTAGTTTTTTGTTTGTATGTCAAACTGCCCAGTAATAGATGGACAAATTGAAAGAAAACCTGGCAATTACAGAAAGGAAAATATCTAAATTATAGACAGGTTAAAGATACCCTCAGTCCTTAGTATCGATCTTACGTTTGATCTTACAGCCTGTAGTTTATACCAACCAAGCTGTTTCACATATCCATAGCCTGCCGTGGACGAACAGGGGCTTAAGATTGTCATCATCTCACAGCAGGGTAAGACTAGCTCTTTCACCGCACACGGACGATAGTCTTTTATCGAGCAAACACTCAATGCTAGCCATTCCATCCTCGGTTTTTCTCTCTGTCAATGCATCGTCCCACGTCACAGCTTGTGGTTTTCATTCAGTGTTCCGTTACTCGAGCCTACCTTACCGGTACGGTGAGTGTACGTATACATATTTTTGTACATATAACATCCATCTCAATTCCATCGCCGATCACTTAAAAGATTTACAGATGCGAGGAGTAATGCAACGTGGCGCTTGAAAGACGAGGGAACGTTGCGATGATTCGACCAAATGTCACGTATTAGGATCAACAATTGATATGATCAAAAACCCTTTAGCCCCCACCAGGGGATCAATTAACCCCCTATCATTTTACAGTGAAACGTAAGCCAATTGGGCTAAATGATTTGGAGTGATATACTAACCTGCACGAGGTCATCGAATATATTGCCGTCTCGACATGTATTTGAAAGACTATTCAATTCATACGATCCCCACACATAAAGACAAAGGACATTTTAATGGGAAACAAATCGGTATCACACGATAAATATGTCCACATGTTTTTGAAAACATCCTAAATGATTTTCCTGCAATCTTGTTTGTTCGCAACATCTTCCTACCGAGATGTAAAACTCACCAACGTCTCATACGTGCGTTGAGGGCGTTGCTCTAACGATCTGGAATGAGATATAAATTGCTCGAATGAGGTTGTCATTCATTTAAATTGACCATATATATATATATATATCTAAAGAAAACTCTCAAACTCTGAAAGCCAGGTAGCAAAGTAATGTTGACGTAACAGGGTAACATGACCATATAAAGAAAGGAAAGTGATATTCTGCCAATACTAAATATGCTTCAGTTCATTCATTCGTAGAATCCTCCACTCGTATTGGTCCACTGGACCGTGTATTATCCTGGGATAAAAGCAAGTAATTTAAGAATAAAATCACCGAAGAATGAATACGATAATGCTATAGATCGGCAATGTTTTTTTTTTTTTCGTCTGTTATCTTATGTCATAATATGCAAGACGAACATTGTTGTCAGGTTGCTAATCGTGTTACCTGTTTGGGGGGTTAGTTTTCAATAAAAATATGATTACTTACAACTTTCCTTTCGTTTTCGTCTTTTTCATCAAAACAGGATACTGCACGACCGGGGTTAATGGAACCGCTCTGGTTGGGCCCTCGTGTATCGCTTTGCATTAAGCCCGTTCATGCATTATCCTGTAGTTAATGCACGGTCCAGCGTTGATTAACCTTTAATTCATCATCTCGGCAATGGATGATTCTTTAGTGTATGTTCCTTTTTAATTTTTTCTTTTAAAGCAAACACAAAAATGACTACGCATTCACTTACCAGCCACTATCAGTTAGTTTTATTTGTCAGAAGAGTGTGACAGTTGTTACAATGTGAAGCATGTGACAGCTAGACCATGTAGTGAAATGTACTTGAATCAGTATGGAACAACTATAGGCCATACAGCTATACCGTAGTTGCATTTGAACTAAACTCTTGATAGCAAGATCATACTTCCAGAGTTGTAGTTGTATACGCATGTGATAACTGGCCCTACAGCAACAGGTCTTGATGTAGTTGTACCACGGATGTGACTGCTATGGTATCATACAACTGTAATTCTGTAGTTCTGCCAAGAAAGTGAACGCTGGGTTATCTCGATTGGAATTACATCTATACATTATTACATGGTTATTTCTAAAATGGCAATTGGCACGGAGGCTGTGGTGTGGTAGAGTGAAAGATGTTAGCAGTAAACTGTAACAAATTCACTATTAATCAAATATGACCGATATTTATCTAGACCTTTCCATTACAGACAATTTAGATTTTGAAGTGAAATTTTGAGATCTGAATGAAAACATTCATTTAAAGGTATTCACCGTTCACTTCTTTTCTCACGTGTCCCTTTTTCAAAACACAAGTAAGAAGTCTCAATGCCGGTATACATGTCCTTTAATTCCTTTTCTGAACTATTCTGTGGGTCAGTATTAAGCTAACATTACAATCTTTATATTGTTTCTCTACATAACGATGCACGGGTACATGTCTGCAATTTTGATTCAAGTAACTTTTTATCAAGGTTGTGAGTTATCCATAAAACCTGCTTATTTTTCATTCTATATCATACATTTTTCATCACACTTCCGTCAGATTGATACAATTTTCACCTTACCCAGAGTTCAGTTTGTCATGATGAAAAGAAGTAACATACGCTACGAAGGCCTACCCAGATACAAAGACTATGCCATGAAAGCCAAATTCAACTCTCCGGAGAGAAAGGACGATGCGGTAACCTTTAATTTGCATAATCAAATTGGACACTAATTTACATGTAATCAATATGCAAATTGGATTCGATCGTGTATGGACTGAACAAACCTGGCACAGGTGAACACGACAGAAGCGAGTGGTTAGTAAGGGATGGTTCCTCCTACTTATGTGATTATAATATCTATCACCGCGGTCATTAGTCCCATTTCAACATTTTGAAGTTGCACGGATTAAGACAGAACAAGATGGAGTTTAATCCACTTAACGGAGATGGAGAAAGACTGGAGGTGCAAGGATAGCCTAAGAGAGGGAAGGGTCACTTAATTTACAGCCGTGCCCAATGTGATATTTGTTTGACTGGATCCGTGGCGAGTGTGGGGGTGGTGCAGAAAGTATGCATGTCAGACGCAGAAGGCGAAAATCCTAGCTTATTCATGTGTATTGGAACATCACGCGTGGTAGATATTCAAAATTGGTGTCAAACTTGGTGGGTAGGTGTCATATAGTGTCCGCATAACCGATGACGTCATAGGTCAAAGGCCACTGGTCATAAAAACGAAAAACACATTTTATGCATTATCTCAATGTTTGAATATCTAGAGTGATAAAACTACCATATAAGAAAGTAGACAATACGAGGATTCTTTTCTTAATTTTGATGACTTCACCAGGTCAACGGTCACGTAATTAAAGGTCAAATCGGGAAAAATGCTTTAGAAGTGTGTCACGATCTCCTCGTAGGCGGTAAGTCGGACAAACTTAAACTTTGTGGGTGGGTACCCGGGTAGGTTGTTTAGTGTTCACCAGACTGATATAACGTCATAGGTCAAAGTTCAAGGGTCAAGGGTCACAGGTCATGAGAATAAAACAACAATGTTAGCATTTTCTCTATGTGTGAATATCCTAAGAGTTGTAAAGCTACCATATATAGACAGTACAGGATACAAGAATATTTTGAAAATATTGACGACGTCACGAGGTCAAAGGTCACGTGGTTAAAGGTCAAAACGGCAAAAAAGTTCTGTATCACGATAAAAGTGTGTCACGATCCCCTCCTAGACGATACGTTGGATCAACTTCGAACTTAGTGGGTGGGTGCATGGGTGTGAGATATAATGTCGACCCGACTGAAGACGTCACAGGTCAAGGCAAAGGTCATGATTACTGTAACGCATAATGCCGTGTTAGGTGGTGGTACCACATGGTGTCAACGTAAACGTTTACACCGCCTTTCCATGGACGTGACACGTTATTTCAACCTATACAACCAGTTCTGGGCTGAATGTTTACGTCTAGTGGCGATGTCGTTTTCCGTGCGTTGATAATACCTTATCTCAGTATATGTTTACACAGCGTATACATATATAGATCTACTGCACTATTTTTCAAGAACTCGAGATGTTAACGTATGCTGTGAAGAGAGTAATAGGCTGTTTTCGCAAACACAACGGAAGCGCCGAAAGTACTCGGAATTAATCAGTCGTGTCGGTATGTGTACTCGGACACGCGTCGTTCATTTGAACGGTTTCGTATTTTATGAACGGAGCGCTCAGGATGAAATATACCTAATAGCATGTGCTTACTGGTCGCCCACACCAGTCTAGAACGAACCTTAATTTGCCTGAGAACGATTGTAGATTCCACCAGGACGGAGGATATTTGCGTGGTCACTATGGTGACTGTCCCATTTTGCACACTGCACACTGGATTCTGCGTCCGCGCGCGACTTGTTTGCGAAAACAGCCTATTGAGTCACGCATAACGCGCTTTTCATGTCACTCAAAGGATCCAGAGTGACGAGGCGTGCGGATATGAGGAATGCTCTGACGCGCACGCGTTTTCTGGGAATACCTTTGACGCACGCTTAATCTTAATGCGCGTATGCACGTATTTTGTGCCGTCCGACGCTTACGCGGTGTATTGCAGCACTCATTACGTTACTTTGAATATTCACAGGGCGAAATTGTGTGGATGAAATGCAGTACCAATCTTCATCGTAGGATAAGGGCATCCAAATTTGGTGTCTCAAAAGGGGTTCAGACGTAAAACTATTGGAAAGTTTGTTTACTTTTCCGAGCCAAATTTTCCCAGAAAATCTCAATTGTTTTTTAATTGACAGTTTGTTTACTGTCTTGTGAGACCAAATTATATATATATATATATATATATATATATATATATATATATATATATATATATATATATATATATATATATATATATATATATATATATATATATATTATTGCTGAGGTGCCATTATCATAACATGTATATCAGTTTAAATACCATTGTCATACCATCTATAATTTCCCTTTTAAATATTACTGCCATTTATACCATCTCTATGTTACTGTGTAAAGATCATGTGACTTGCAGTTAGAAAAAAGCTGGCTTCATTTAGAAGTTTCAGAGTGAAACCCTGAATGATAATCAGTTCGAATTAAAATTATGTTTACAAGTATCGTTTTGGGATATGCTTTTTTTTTAAGTTTGATGAAAATGCAAAAATGATGACGTGGTGTTGCATAGTGTCGGTACCTCTTTTGTTGTATATTATATCTTACACTCTTAATTATTTAGCATCTGGTCACACTCAGTAAGTGATATCAATATTTGTAAAGAACAAAATATATGTTTCCCAAGTAAAGCCCTTGGGACATGATTAAAAAACATGAAAAATTATTCCTTGTAATAATGGTTAAGATAAAAAGATAAAAGGATTTCATTGGTCATATCGTTCGAGTGAGTCCCTCTCCTGGTGTCACAAATTTGCATACTAGCCAATGTTTATTCATGATGCAGGTATAAGAGAACAATTTGCCCGTAAAATTGTCAATATTTAAAGGATTTTGATGGAATTTGTGGCTATTTTTCAACACGTTTCACGATGACTACAACCAATATTCCAAAACGTTTCTTGCCACACCATCTGTAAATGCCATTAATTGTCAATTTAATTACACTATTGTCATAACATCCATATTTCGTCTGTTTACAGACGCTCATCGGGTTGTTTTGTGAAATTCACTGTCTTTTTTCTAAACTAATATCCTTTACCTACTAATGACAATTGGTCAAACTAAGGGGATCAAAATGATACAAATGAACATAAATAAATATGTTACTAATGATTCAATTTGATTTTTGAACATTCGTGACCAGACACTTTCACATTTGTAATTATTCACATGCACACAGCCGGTACAATAAGGGTAAAAAAATTCAAAACAGTTTGATAGTTTTCGTAGCTATGGATGTAAAACTTGACTAACTATTCTTAATAATAGTTCTTGTAATTTTTTTTCTTCCCTACAAAAATCATCACGAACTTCTTGATATCAACTCAATGCACCACTTTAAACATGGGGGTCATTGTCACACCATCTTTGATTTCTGGTTAAATACATTTGCCTTACATATCATGCATATCATTTCCTTTACTAACACTTTAAGGAACAAACAAGAAGGAAAGAACGTTTCAAGTTTAATTTTATCAGACGTTTTTCCTTTTGACTAGTCTTTGAAGACAGGAGTCATCATGTTACTTATTCGATTTAACTTTACGTGAACACATCTTTGCTATCAGAAAGACACAAAATTAATTTGCACATGTACATCCGGTAAACTTTTTCCTTCTAGTTTTTCTTCAATTTTATATTATTTTTTTCTACTATCTGTCGTTAAACTTTTTGACATAAATCTGCCAGGTCACGGATAGTTATTGGACGAATAAAAGTAAAAAAAAAGTAAGAAAAGAAAAAAAAAACCTATAAAAAACAGAAATCTGCTGTTAAACTCATTTCTGACAGAACGATAGAATTCATCGCCGCTAGTCAATTGGGGTTACAAAAAAGTTTCATAAATCCAGACGAAATTTTACCAAAATAAGAGAAAGAGACCGAGGGAAAGAGAGAGAGAAGAAGAAGAAGAAAAAGATGAAGAAAATAGGTGGAGAATTAGAGAAAAAGAAGAGGAAGGGAGAGGCAGATAAGAAAAACGCAAAAAATGAAGCCAAGGAGAGAAAAAGAAAATGGCCGGGAGGAATTAAGAGAAAAAGTTAACGCGGCCGATACCGTTACATCTGTCTATATTGGTGATAGCTGCCGGGTGAACGCACCTTTCTGTAGGATGCTAGCTACGGAGTGATAACCTTAACGGGAGATGACAACCCAAGTTTCTTTAGGCGTAAAATGAATGGTTAAACCATCTCCAGTTTTAGCGGAAACAAGCCCGTGGTTATTTTCATACAGCTGGGGCTGCTTTCAACGAACCATCCTTTCTTTCTAAATTGATAGCCGGGGAAAAAATCTTGAGCAACAAAAATAATAATAAGAAGAAGAAGGAGAAAAAAATTCTTCGAGACCGGTTCGTAGGATTCCGCGCTCTCTCTCTTCGTTCTCTATTTCTTGTATAGTTTTCAAGTTAGATTATTAAAGAAGTGTAGTGGTTTGGGACGCCTTAAACTACATAGCTCTAACTAGAACTACTACAATCAAGATGAGGTTTTCGGTGGCATAGGTAATTTAATTTTGGAAACTGTTTAAATTAGCATGAATATCAATTACAAGAATTAAAACTGTGATGAAAATCTGAACAAAGGTTTGCTCGAAAATTAATTTTCTTGGTACTCAGACATGTGTTGTGCATTTAGCTTTGACATCGTTATAGATTGGTAGATTGTTTTACCTTAACTGCCTTTATAGGTCACTGCACATGTTGTCAACTCTTTTTGGAAGTGCATTCGAAGAAAAGCTCAAGAAATCGGGTTGAGATTGAATTGGTAATGTAATGTTGGTGGGAATGTAGCGAACGGGGTAGTGGGGTGGGTGGGTAAAATGCAAATGGTAATATCTTAACAGTGGGTCAAATAATGACAGATATGTCACTGTATGTTGCCATTAATTTTCGTTCATTGTAACTCACTTTGGGAAGTGTCCACCAAAATTGACAACCACTGAAGTTGGTTCCATCAGAAACTGCCACTCACAGAACTAAGACACATCAACGAGGTAACGGGACACACACACACACCCGCACACACACACACACATACACACGGCACAACTTTGTTTTCCATTCATTCCGAGGACCTCATTGTGCTTTCTTTTGTTTTTTCTTCCTCAACCCTAACCTTAACAATAGACTGTCTGTTGCTAATCTCGAAAGAACCGGAGAAATCTTTTGAATTTTCTACAGAGGACCTAAAATCTATTGTTTCGGTCCTCGATCCCACCCGAAAACAATGGCACACACAAACACACACACACAAAGAACAATGTTGTCACGTGATAATCATTAATTGTTACTAGCGACAATGTTGTGACCTCTTATCCTACATACATGTGTGAGAGGATTATATGGAAAAAGGGTTACATTTGTAATTCAACTTGGAACTGTCTCTCGTAGTCTCAAAAAAAGGAAGAAATCATAAAAAAAAAAAAAACAAGAAACGAAATAGAAACCTCATCTGGATCATGTTGAAATATTTTCTGTTACATGACATTACTGAGACGAAAACAAATCATTTTAGAACAATGATTAAAAAACGCTACCACCACCTATAAAATAAATAAATAGAAAAAAGGAAAGAAAAATCAATTTGCATTTTCGCAATACCTTTGTTGTACAAACTTAATCTTATTTTGCTAACTTCAATTATTCAACTTCGTAATTGTTCAATAAAAATTCTAAAATAACAAACCTTTTGTACGGTACGGTATTGCTTTAGACTTAGTACATGCATAATTTCAAAGTTGTACGTAAGTTCCATTTTGGAAATGGCCGCATACTTGATCACTGTTTATTTTTTTTTCTCAACTATCGCACTTGTAGGACTTTCAACCTTTTTTCTCCAATCGATGCTCAACCGCCCTCGTTTGTACCCGTTCCCGACATACCGCTTTAAGAAAGGGATGACGCGAAAGAGTTTCGCTACCCGAGGCATTGCGTGTCCCAAGTTGCAATTAAGAATGTCACTTGCCATTTAGTCGATCCATAGTGAAAGACACGAGTTTGGGTTGGCATTCGGAAATTGGTTATTACAAGATTTTTAGCGAAAAAACTTCCACCATCGTAATTGAAATGGGTCTATCGGGAAACATATTTTTCAAGATAAATTTGATTGGCTTATTTATAAGAACATGAAGGAATTCGTTCTAGGGTTGGAAACCAACAAAAAAAAAAAAAAATAGGAATGTATAGAAGGAGCAGATTTTAATACAATATGATAGACGTGTTAAGGAGATGGTACTGAGAAATGGTTTCATTGTGAAGAAATGCCACGAAGGAGCCGTCAAAAAGTTTTATTTTATTACAAGAAGATCTGTTTCACGTGATAGGCAGTCAGTGAATACCGCCAGGGTAGAAGTTTACACTATTTCTTTCCTTTGGTAGTAAAACTACAGGGTGATGTCGAAAGACAAAACAAAAACAAGAAAACACAAACGTGAGGTCAAGTCAAATCGATACTTCTTTCTGCAAAAAGTAACCGCCGTTCGGAACAATGCATGCGGATACAATCATATTGTAATGACGTTGAACTAAACCAGACTACTAATCGAACCAATCAGAGCATGGGAATACATCATATACAATGAATATGCAATTTCAAATTGTTCATTCGTCACTGACAATTACGTTTGGAATCTCCACAAACTTCGGTATGTAAATCTTGGTAGTTACATGATGTGTATGCGCTCTACTTGTTTCAAATTTATTTCCCACAATCCAAGTATAAAGAGTTTTGTATACATAAAATAGTAGTTTGTTCATAAATATTAAACATGCAAATGCAGAGAATGTATGACAAAGCACAGAAAATTAACATATTATATCTGCTATGTTATACCTGGTATTTACTTGTATGTTACCTAGGGGGGAATATTTTAGCCAATGTTTGAATACATTTAGTGGAGGGGAACTTCTAATATGAGGGCTGAGAGAATTCCAGAATTAATCAACTTTGCTTAGTTTCTGAGAAGAGTTTGAACTTGTTCAATAGTAACGATAGTAGAGGTATTATTTGAACCTAGTGTATGTGATAGCTTGTGCTGTAAGTGCAAAAATCGTCGAAGGCTGAAGAAGGCAGTGAATATGGTGAAATTTGTAAAGAAATATTCCCAACTCCGATACTTGTGCAAGTCGTACAACGTGAGTGTTGTAATAAAAGGAGCAAACTGTAATCTACTTGACTTACGCTTCGGGTACTTGTTTCTGTTACTGAGCAGGCAGGTATTCGTATTAATCCTAATTAAGGAGACCGTAGTTAAAATGAGGAAGCGCAAGTCCATTGTAAAGAATTTGAATATGCATTTTAACCCTTTGCTATTCAAAATAACAATGTTGTTGAAATCTTATGTAAAGGAGAAAAAAAAATCAATTGGGCAGTTTTTTTTTTAAGGTGATAAATAAACTTCTTTACAACTCAGAAGAAGATTGGTCGTCTTTCGAGACAGTTAAACTTTACCGCAATGTAAAATCAGCACAGAGGACAAAACCATATAGGCCTAGTGTTATAGAAATACGTTGGCACATCAACGTAACACTGGCAAACAATGTACACATCTGGTCACTGTCAATTCCTCCACCTTACCGAAGGTCATGCTTTATACCTCACCACTCAATCACCAACAAAATACCTTTTCCTAACGTTATTTATCAAATTTGAGACTTTTTGAGATGAAAATTAAGTTTGAAAACTTACGCAGCCACTAAATACACATTAACACCTACCAAGATGTCAAAAGTGTGTACTACGTTGGTGTAAGGGCTTTGATTTCAATGATATTATTCTTCTGAATATCACGCCAAACCTCGGAATGTTTCGAATGAGATGCACTTAGTAAACGCATCATGATTTTCCTGTGAAGTTGGTCTATGAATTAAAGTTTTATTATTTTTTGTGATTTTTTGGTATAAGTTGGTCTATGAATTAAAGTTTTATTATTATATAAATAACAGTATTAAAGTAAAGTTGGCCTATGAATAAATGAACCACAGTACCATTCTCCAGTTTCTACATGCGTGACCCGCTGAGGGCACACCGAGACTGAAATGGTTCGAATGCCGAAGGAAACACAAATGTACGGTGTGTGATCCGCCGACGTCACCGATGACGTCGGATTACAAAGTGGAAAATCCAAACACGGAGGTAGGCTTACTTTAAAGGTGAATACATTTACAATAAATAAAAGGTCAAATGTAATATTTTTGTTATTGTAAAATCTCGACTTATGAATGACAAAGTGACAAAGTCATCCTTTAACAATACAAACTCAAATAAAAGATGTATGTCAAAAGGAATTAGGTAATAAAAACAATCGTTTTCCCTCTGAAAAAGAACTTCGTTTTTTTATCAAGTTCAAGGTAGTAAAAATAAACCAGGTTTGTAATGATTTCGACACGGTTTCACCCTTAGCTGCGCTGAAGACCATTATCTGATTATGGTTTGCGTGTTCCTATCACACCTTTCTCCTTCTCCTTCGCTCTCTCTTTACCTGTTCACATTTTGGGTCATATTTATAGTGAAAACAAGAGCTGAAGGGAAATGACGCGGTAGAATAACCTAGGCTTAGTCAGGCCTGACTGGAGGTCAGGCTTTGGTAGATTGAAACCTCTTCCACGACTGCCCTACATGTGATATATTCATACATGTATAGAGATATGTGTACACCTGGATACATCTGTATACCTAGCTACAACATGTTTAGAAAGGTGTGATGTTTCTACCATGGAAGTATCACCCTAGAAGAATACGTCCATGTTTCCACATGGTGTGTGTTCAAAATTTAACTCTCATGGACACACATCGTATGTACACGGTATCATATACTAAACTGCTTGACTTGGCCCTATTTGTCTGCATATTGCGTGTTGACGGTGGTTCGATAATCTTTCAGTCACATTTTCCGCTAGTTTGGGCATTATCCGACGTAAAATCGTAACATAACATAGTTTGGTCATATGAAAGCTTTTTTGATAAATTCCCCCCGTCCACCTCCAGCGCGGAGACTAGGTCGCCGCAAATTAAGGCAAATAGACCATTTGTGTACATAAGGCGCGTATCTCCCGAGGTTTGTAGGCAAGAACAACAACACCGATATACGGTATTATTATCTTTGTGTTTTGAACTATGTGTGCCCTAAACGCGTGCAGGGTATAAACCCGAACCTTGTATTGAATGCACTAGGCCAAGTCGTGCGTTTGTTATGATTTCTACACTGTTTTTGCAGCTTTACGCTTCCACCATTCGACTTGTCGTACTAATGTAATTATTTACCTAAGCTGTTGGGCTGTACCCACATGCATAGAAAGACTATATTTTGTTTCAATGCTAAGGGAGAGGATAATCAAAACACTCCGAGAATTGTTGGAGAAAGGACGGAATATATTCACTCACTGACAAGCTTTGCATGTTTCCTGTAGGTTTTTTTTTTGTAAGGGAACTTATTGCAGACTAGAGTATACACTGTAAAGCCTGAACATGCAATGAATAAGGCCTCCTGAATTTACGCACTTTGCCTGTCTCAACCAACCGAACCTTTGCGTATTCAAAGAAATACAAACATTTATAGAGGTAAGTGGTTAATTGACAACTATATATTTATATATATGCTATCTCTATCTAGCCTAACATTGATGATGCATGTGGAAGGGGGAAGAAACAAAGAAAAGAAAAAGAGAGAAAAAAAAATACGCTGTTTACAAAAATGTTGAGCAGACGAAAATCAAATAACATAAAATGTTTGATACTAGGAGAAGATGAAGGAGAAGTTCTCGATGAGCCGTACCGGTCACAAGTTTGAATCAGCCAGAATCACCGACTCTTGAAATAGAGTAAATAAAATTAGTCTCATGTCACGTCAAGGTCAACAAATTTGTCGTTGACGTTAATTAAAAAAAATATATATGTGGTACCATCGTACTTTTCTTGCGTAATTTTCGTTGAACATTTCTAGTGCGGCAGAGTAGAGATACTATATAGATTCCATTCATGAACGACAAAAAACAATTCTTTGGTTGTTTGGTGACATTTTTCCTCTTTTATTTAATTGTTGTTATTTATATTGAAAGACGCACGTGCATGTCTGGCAGGTTTTTGGCAAAACTCGAATTAAGACTTTGTTTTTTGTTTGTTTGTTTGTTTTTTTTGTTTTTGGCGTCACTGCATTTTTCATACCTGCAGCCAGTTTTAAAATTTAAGATGGTTAATCAATCCAAACCCTCCTGTAGATTACACACGGATTCAGAGAGAGTGGTAGAACGTTCAGCTGGTACCGACTATTCATCTTCGTCCATAACCAAATAAGAAAGAAAAAAAAAAAAGAAAGTAAACGCACTTTTTGCAATTTGTTTTTGTAAATAAAAAAAACGGATGTTAAAAGCACTTTTCATAAAGTGTGCCACAATTTTTGTAAATATACATAACCAGGCGGACATGCATAAGCAATTTCGTAATCAATCTTAACACACTTACAGTCGCTGAGAAGGTGCGTGAGGAGACAGTTGCCAGTTACGGTTTAAAGTATAGCTTGTTTTTTTTTTTTTTTACGTACCACCCTCGTAAAGGGGAACTCAAGGGGAAGGAATGTGTGCATTTAATGATTTCAAATTTGTATTAATTTGATTATCCGGTGTTACAGTTGATACTGTTACCTGTTAGGTATACTCATACTGGTCTTCCTCCGCCATCTTCATCATCACTTGACTGCACGGCTTGTGATCTATGGTTTATTTCATTTGTATTGTCATTACCTCCAATGGTTGTTTAGAGCGCTGTCCTGTTGAACCTCGTGACTGCTAGTTCTGCCGACACTTGCAAGAAACCGTCCAGTAGCTTATACATTACGACATAAAACGTACTATTTACAGCACTCACGGTTTATTGGCGTTAATATATGTGAATTTTCTTTTCTGTGCGCTATCCATTCTAGCATTATGCTTAAATTCTGCAAAAACTTTCCCTCTGTTCCTCCGAAAGATGAAAATTAAAAAGCAAAAGGGGGTCTCATTGATTGCATTTGTTTTAAGGTCATCTTTGCCAGTGACAATTTCTTAGCTTTGTGAGCTTGTGTTTTTTTTTCTTTTGCTTTTTTTTGGGGGGGGGGGGTAATTGGTAGGTACAAGGGTTGATGTATGGGGCAAAATATGCACGCCCTTATATTTCCCAATTATAAACTATGGTGACACGTTGTAGTGCTTACGTTGTACAATAAATTAAAGGTCTCTTGATTTATACCGGCCGCACTAATCCCCTAACATGACATCCCCTGTCAAATATCTCTGGCTGGTAATAATTCAGGCGAAGAACGGTAACCGGAAAATAATTTCAAATGGTTCGATGAGTGGTAACAGAGGCAAGGGGAAGGAGCCGAACTGGCGGGGTTGGGAACCAAACTGGCTGGCGGGGGCAGATCCATCAGCTGAAAAGATTTAGAAGCTCCAGGTGAAGGGATTCCGGTACCAGAAGATATCAGGTAGCTTAGGATGCAGAATACTGCCAAGATTTTTTTTTTTTTTTTTTGCCAAGACAGAGATATACCTTTCTTGTTCTCAGGTTACTGTAAACTGTTTCCTTTGTTTATTTGCTATTCTTTTGAATTTTGTTTAATCTAGATTCAAAAAAAAAAAAAAGTAAAAGAAAGCGAGAAAATCAGTTATCTTATAGTATAGGGAGCTGTGTTAGTTGCAAGCAGAGTGGAGGCCGCGGAGAGATGCTCACAAGAAATTCACAATTTATACCACGCACACCACGCACATTTGCACTGCCACCCGACAGTCGTCACGGACCAGTGACAATGCATTCATGCGTCATAATTCGTATCGCTAGCTTGTCCATGCAAAAGTGTTATGACGTCATGGGATTCAGTCAGCAATTTCAACGCAACATCCGTTCTGCCATCACAAAAGCTGAGATTCACAAAAAAGATTAGAAAATCTGGTGGGAAGGGGTGGGGGTTGATGGAAAGTGGTTGGTAAGAAACTGTCTGGAATCGAGGGGTGGGGGAGTATGTGTATGAGTGAAAGTTGGTCTGGAAACAGCAGAGTGAATTAGGGACGGGGTCAATTGTAGGTCAAAGTTGCTACAGATAGTGATTGCTGTATTTTTCTCACTGTTATTAGGAACTTTACCTTTCTTCGGGATATTTTGTCCATCTGACTGTCAATGTGCTTCTTCCCTTATTGTTGATATTTTGAATGCCCAACAAATGCTTTTCATAAAGTTCTCTCTAAGCCATCGTCACCATCATCTTAAACTGGAACCGTTAACATCATTGCCATCACCATCATCATGATCATTATTAACGCTATCATCAATACCAACATCGTCGTCACAAAGTATTGTTTGATTCAAATCAAGCCGATAACAATTATAATTTTAATCGAAACAAAGGATTAAATCAAACCCCGTCGTCACGTCTACATCACTGCGACCATGATTTTTCATCATCATCATCATAATAATAATAATCATCATCATCACCTTCTTTGTAATTATCATCGTTATCATTATCATCATAAACATTTTCACAGCATCTTCATCATCGTCATTATAATAATGGTAATTATCATCATTATAGCTAGTATAGTCATCATCATCACAACCATCATCATCACGTCCATCACCGCCACCACTACCAATACCATCATCATTATGGTAGTCGTATGCATATTGCCTTCAAAGTGTTAACCCTCTGCGAATATCAGTACAAACAACTTGCTTGTTGCATCGGAATCGATAGCACATGTAAAATGAAGTAAAGGCTTCACTGACCTCTCCCTCTCTGGGAGCGACTTCGTTGATGATCCTCTGCTATGGTCTTGGGTCAGTCGAGAAATAAATATTTGTGGACAGAGAATTGCGGAGAGCAGCAGAAATATTGTTTGGACAATGACATTAAAATGAATAATGACCATATAGTCAAACACATTAATCATGTTTATGGAGCGCCGAAGAGTGTCTGACCTCTGTTACATTATCCTGCGCGTTGGCTGCAAAAAGAAAACATACACAACAGGTTTAGCTTCCAGACTTAAACTGCACTCAGCTACAAAAGGGAATCCGTCGGTTTGTGTCCTGATCCGTAATGCAGTGATGTAAAATAAAACAGACCTGATTAATGACAGTACGAACTTTACTCTATTGCGCTGATTTCTTATCTCGTATGATGATAAAACGACTGGCATTCCAACCTATCGACACTTGCGGTGTGTGTATAAGCGTGAATACAAAATTTATCAACTTGAGGTCTTGAATATTAGCACACATACCTTCAGTGAGGTGTTGTGAAGGCAACACTCTATAGATAGAGTTAACGGTAAGTTTAGCTAACTCACCAAAGATTGCTAAGAATATGTACGGGCGTTGTCAATCGTGGAATATGTAACTAGTGTTTAAAAGCTCTCGGTACTCCGTATTAAAGAAGTACGTTCGATAAAGGGAATTTAGCGTTAGAGTATAGCAACAACTTTTCAAGAAAGGACCGTCTGAACTGCAGGCTTACATAGTTTTAAGTAAGTTTAATCAGCTACGTTGCCACAGACCCGCCCAATTATACCTCCCAGTTCAGACCGACTTTGATAAACGACAAGTTCTCTCAACAAAAATTCAAAATTTCAAAGGACGAGGCAGTTTCTGCTTACAGACGTAAGCAATTACAAACTTAAATTTTAAAAGCAAAGCCCGGAAATCTTAAAGTAAAGTTTGATGCATTTTATCAAAATGTGGGATCTTAGGTGACGTTTTAACAAAGCGGTGTTTCCAATGGCTTGAGACATAGGAAAAGGTAACGAAACAGGAATAAAAAAAAGTTGGAAAATTATTTTCTTTTTATTCTCCTCCCATGTAATCAACTGTGTCATTACAGGTGTTACTCTTTGTTTTCATGAAATGTATTATTCTATTTTGTATGTTTGCCTATTTCTACAAAGAGCGTTTACAGTTAGCTGTTTCCCCCAAAACTGAATGAGTAAGCACATAAAGACACATATTTAAAGTAATGATACACGGGGAATTTTGTGGAATAGTCACTAAATTGCATATAGGTTAAAAAGTCGCTGCACGCTCCGGAATTTAAGATGCAACAACCAAATCCCTTCATCAAAAATAAAAAAAAGCTAAACCGAGTGAAAGGTTAATAGGTAAGGGCATTGTTAGGATAAGGATATCCTTTAGCACAACAGATGTCATTTAAGATATACTTTCAGTTTAGTTACAAAGTTGTGAAAACAACATTGCCCACTCATGTGATTCTTTAATTTTGTAAGGCCTTATGAAACTTTACAATTTACATTTTTATTATCGACGAAAAAAACAGGTATACAAACAAGATAGAAAATAGTCGTCACAACGTAATTTGAGGTACAGTTATTACATTTGGACGCCTTTAAAGGCTCTGAATAACAAAGACATCATGTTCTACCCCTTCCCCTAATTGCAAATAGACTAATGAAGTTAATGATTAAATCAAAGAAAATTATCTCTGAACTTTGTGGTGAAATTTGTATCGAATTTCTTGAAAGAGGATAGTGTATTGAGAAAAATTGTTGTCAACGTATCTCGCAAATACCTTCGTGTTGTATTACTTGGTGTAACCCCTACATGCATCTCTCTCCGATGGGGGAAACAAGATGGGGCCAACAGTCACGTGACCAAAAACTTGCCATCAACCGCTTAGAGGGACAACAAAAGTTAATATGTTTTAATAATTTTAGGCGATTTTATATGTAATTAGCGTGGCCAAAAGGTCGCAATTAATTTATTTTGAGAGAAAAAGGGGAATAAATCGACAAAAACGTGATTTAACACTATACCTTGTCACCGATTGCAACAAATGTCAGCTCAGTCCAAGCAAGGTGGTAAACCTATGTTGTTGTTTTCATGTATTTTTTTCTCCGAGCAGTCACAGCAGTCACAGTACTGATTAGTTTTATTGTGATATCGTTTGATTTGCTTTACAAAACTAAATTTTGTTGTAAATTTATGTGTGTTTTTTTTTGTTGATAAACGAGAATACAGAAGAAGTTGCCAACCACTGGAAGCAAACACCGAGAATCTCTCAAGTGCTTAGAACTAGTTCCCATAATAATGAAGCTGTATCGCTCGTTTGTGTTGTTGTTGTTGTTGCTGTTGTTGTTGTTGTTGTTGCTGTTGTTGTTGTTGTTGTTGTTGAGATACAAATCTAGACATGCAGTTTTGTAGATCCCATAAACACAAAACAAAAATTTATTTGCATTTCAAAAGAATACAACTTCTTTTTCTGTACTGCACAACTCTCTTTGAGCAAAAATTAACAAATTCTAGTAATTGGAAACTGGAAGCCTGCTGCAAGCACGGAACTGTCAAAACAGTATACCATCAACACTGTCATATCTGGCTTCCTTACGAGGCGAGGTGTGGGTGACTTGGGGTGATTTCCTCCACGCCAATAAAAAGGCGCAAAAGAGAAGCACATTTACATTACTCTAAATAACTATCAAGCAAAAAATTTGGTTCTTGCACTCAAAAAAATATTCTTAACAATATTTCAGAGAGGGATCAATTGATTCACCGTGCCGGTTAATTCCCAGGAAGTGAATTACAACATCGTATCGTTCAGTAGTTCAGTCCCGAAATCTGTTTTGACGAGCTGTTCGACTATCTCCTGTGACAGTAATAAAACAATTTAGCTACATGATGCTGATGGGAGCCCAATTCATTATTGGTTTCCAGTCGGGTATTTGCTCGGTAGGGGGACGTTTCATCGACATATGCAACCTACTGAGTTTTTAATGCTTCGTTCATTTTTACAAACATTACCGTACCACTGTTATGCTAGAATAACATTCGCAGACGAGACACTGAGTTACAATTTTTCACGTTTAAAACAACCGTCGGCTCATTCCAAATATACACAACAATAGCAAGAGTGCAGATCTTTTATCAGCAAATACCTTGAATGGAAATCTGTTTGGGATGGATCCTACATAGGAATTGTAAAGTTTTTCGCTAGAGAGACGTCCCCGTTTCGGATTAGACGGTAAAATAATTTTCCTTGTATAAATGAACCATAAATGTTACTACTGTTGCAAAATAGGAACAACAATTTATCCGTAAATGATGACCGTCGGTTTATGACGGATTTGTAATGAACCTTTCAGTTTCTAAATAAAACTTTTTTTTTTCTTACTTTCTAAAACTTTTAAAATATCATATAAAACAGAAAATGGAATGCTTGTACAGCACCTGTCTGCGTTGTGGTGTTCGCTTTGGTTCCGTGTGGAAGGGCGCTATTCTGCAACGAGAAACGTCCGTTGAGGGTATTCCAAAAAAAAAAAAAAAAGAAGAAAGACGTCTGTGTACCTGTGATATTGTAGCCTTCACATACGGTCAGTGTGATAACTTGACACATTCGAGGCACTTTCACAGTGATTACACAATCCTGTTAGCATATATACTACATAATTTATGCGTACATAAAGCGATACAGAATTCCATCGTTTAAAAAAGATTGATACTTTGTAAAATCAGTGATTTTTATTGGTGAAAATGATACCTGTATATCATGTTTTGTTTTGGAAGTTATTCACTTTGTAAACATTTTATTTTTCATAGTGATGCACTGCTTTATGGGAATTCTGTGATGTCATACCTATCTGTGATGTCATACCTATCTGTGATGTCATACCTATCTGTGATGTCATTCCTACCATACTAACGGATCATCCTTTGTATTTCTTTACTGCCTTACAAGAAAGAGTATACTATAGTTTACACAAAGTTGTGACCCGCTGCTTTCACCACATTTATAGACTCAGTCACTGTAAATCCAATCTAATGTTTCACTGGTGTCATCTTTCAAAATTAAATAACGCCCTTGAATCTCAGACAACAAAGTAGAATCATTCCTGCACTTTGTCGGTGTTACATAGCATTTGTGTATTCGAGGAAATGAAAACCTTTCTTGACTTTATAGCGCAGTTTTATTCTGACAGTAATATCTTGAGTTATGAATAACATACTGAAGTGGAGTCTAAAGTACCTGTAGTAAAAAAAAATCTCTTTCATTTATAGTCCCCTTAAATTGTGTCTGAGTAGAAGTTCTTTCAAGTCCGTTTAATACCTTTAAAAGCTGTGAGCAACCATTAACAAGTTGTTGTCATCAAATCATTTTCTTTTTCTGTATTAATTTCTTTTTAGTATCAGCGTTGTTAGAGGAACGCCCAAATTTACGTATATTTAAATATCGGTTGGTTAACTTGGTAAAAATGATGGTCTTAAGAAAGGAAGGTATAAGAGGAAGGACCTGACTTAGGGCCCTTCTACGATAGACAGTGTTCAGGTTTGCAGTAAAAATAAAACCTACAACGATAACAAGTAGTTAGCAGTTCTGCCGATTGATATCGGGCGAATTTTAACTTTTTGGTCTGTCGATTAATTTAAGGGACATTTTGATCAAAAAGTCTGCTGCCAAAGTCATGCAATTTAACTCATAATGTTACAGCATATATTTCCCGTTTTGTTTGACCGATGACAGGGTAACTGTTAATCTAAATTTGACTGAAATATACTTTGAAGGAAAATGAAGAACCAACATGGTATTCAAAGAATATTGTTTTAGTCATTGTTAAATAATTCGGCCATCAGCAATAGCTTCATCTCCTCAACTATTACGCATGAGAAGTTATGGCAGATGCACCATTTAATTTGTTAAAAGTTTGGCTGAACAAATCATTCTTTAGCAACAAGTAAACTGAATTTCAATATATATATATATATATATATATATATATATATATATATATATATATATATATATATATATATATATATATATATACAGTTCTAAGTTCTAATCAATCGTTGCATAATACCGTTCCACTTTCGTAATATTTACGGTTGCATTGTTACACGTTTGCCCTACTTCATTTCATTTATCGTGTCATTTAACAAACGGTATTTGCATCTCAATATGTTACGTTATATCAAAACAAGAGAGAGAAACTCAAAGCGAGAAAAAAAAAAGCATGTGAAAGCTCCTCTTTCTCTTTCCATTTTCTCTCTCTCTCTCCCTCTTAAAGATAAGCCTTGAATTAAATATAATATAATTGCATTCAATAACTCCACAAAATCTCTTGTTTCGTCAATCATATGTGTAGCCATGCGGAGTTTAATCCTTGTCAAGGAGAGGAATATCTTCCTCTCCCCTGCGACCCTAGCTTCTTTTTCCTCCTTATATTCATCGCTCTTCCTCATATCTCTATAGTCTTTTATAGCGGGAGGGAGCGAAAAATTAATTGAAATAGCTTCATTTTAGTCTCATGGGGACGTCGCGCGTGGAGAAGTTGTTCAGACGTACCGCCGTAGTGTTTCCTTCTTGAGGATGCAGTGAAGGGGAAAAAGAGAATAGGTCCGGAAGAATGCGAGAGTGATGGAGAAAAATATGTATATATACAGTATATCAGATGTATACATGTCTTGTTGTAGACAGATATAGGCGTTACAAACAATGAAGACAATAAAAAAAGGGGGAGTAAGATGAAAATAGAAGAACAATCAAAGGGAAGAGGATTAACCTTCAAGAAAATGCATTAGAACCACAATAAGGTCGTATACATGCGGACGGCGTCGAGGGTCGGACGCGCCGGGCGTTTTTCGCGTATCTCTCATATATCTATATAGCGTAGCTTCCTGTCGCCTATGAACCACGTACTTGTGATTTTAAAGGGGCGTTTAAAATGAACGTCTCAATAGGATGGCTGGCGGATGAGAATTCAGAGTTAAAAAGCGCCTCGTCCGTCCGTTGTAACGGCTGAGCAGCCTTTTGTTGTTTAATTCTTTTAAAACCTTTTTCTTCAAGAGATGCACGCGCTTCCGGGGACTGGTTATCTCGTATCTCAAAAGGGGAAGATAAACAAGCTAACTTGTTATGGCATGGACACACTGATATATATATATATATATATATATATATATATATATATATATATATATATATATATATATATATCTATTATAGTACAGTAAACAGCACCATAACAAAGGGAAGATTGTTTTCAACAACATGTTTATCATTATGTGGAGGCATTCATGTAGAGCAACGAGTGTGTGTGTGTGGTTTTGCTGTAGGCGTCGAAGTCAGGGGAGGATGAGTATTGTTACGCTTAGGGCTCACTTAAGTTAATTCGCCTGTACATAATCATTGCCTTTTGGCATTCCATTCTGCTAGAGTGTTCAAAGGAATCTTAATGCTTTAATGTATATGTCCACTGAGGTACAATGTCTGGAGGTCTTATGACTGAACGAGACGTGAATGCCTCGTAATAGACTTATCTCATCTATGGTAACCTGAATACGACACGGTATCAATTATAATCGCACAAAGATACTGTAGAATATTAGTTTATGCTAAAACTCGTACATATGCATTAGACTTTAACTTAAAGCTGTAAATGATGCTGGCACTATAGAAAAGTTAACAGTTAATTTCGAACAGTCATACTTTTCGTATTAGATAATGACACTTGTAAAATATGCATACTGAAGATGTCTTCTGTAATGTCCTATATGGAACTTTTATCGACTGATAGTGTCAAGGAGAAAGTATTCCCAGCAAACGACAAAAGAAAAATCAACAACATTGTTTTGTTTCCATGAGACGCATTGAGTGATATATATTGTAAGTTTAACGTTAATTAATCATCCATGACTTTCCCCCCCCCCCCAAATCTCATAAAGTATAAACTCCACAAAAAAAAAAAAGAAAAGAAATATGAAACACAAAGTTGTGACTATGGAACGCCAGATTTAAATCCATAAAGTCATTTCGAGAATCATACATTATATGACAAATAAACAAATGATGAAATGATAGGTTCAAATAAAGGAAAAGTCGTGATTAATATCCGACAATTAATCGGTATATTGATACGGTATTCATCTAGGTGAACAGAACAACTGGCTTTAGATCACTGAAAAAAAAAGTGGAGACTAAATACGATTTTAGCTTTTACTTTTTTATGCTGCTCTCACTGTGAACCTAGGCATCGACCTCCTTTCCAGCGCCATCTCCGAACTTGAAATTGAAACAAAACGTGTATCAAGGAAACACAGCCAGATTAACTTTGTCTGTAAAGTTGTCTCGGTTTCATAATAAGAAATGAAAGGTATAAGGGATGAACGAAATAATTATGAAAATAGTTCTAATTAAAAGAGAATGACTGATTGATCCAGTCGAAAGTGAAACAAAAATTATTTGTATACTTTGCTGATCAGAAATATACGAATATTAAAAACAAGATCAGAAAAGTGGGTAGTCTTTTCTGCACGGAACCAAAGCGATTCATTTAAAAATATCTAAATATAAGTATGAATCAGTATGAATTAGCATTAGTACTAAATACCTACAGTACGATCAAGTATACCCCCCCCCCCCCATGATGTAAAAATGAATTCAAGACATCGGAATATACAGGAACATCGTATACTTCTCAGTGGATCCCATCTATATTTATCGTGGACAAGTTATGATTAAATTCACCCTGGAAAGGAACAGTCGGAACTAAGTGGGGTGGTATGTGCATGCAAGTAATACTTCCACTGTCATGAGTGAGTAGCCTATAAACTCACAGTGAGACTTCGTTGTTGTTTTAAACTCGCCGAAATAACAATAGAAGCACTGTTTTTCTCCCCCCCCCCTTCCCCATGCACCAAGCAAGTTCAAGTTAAGGTACCGTATAAATTAATAATATTGAGAATTCTCGTATTCATTGAGCACCAGCCTTCAAAAAAAAAAAATCACTAACTCACCCTTCACAAATATTGACATTACTGTGCCAAAAATAATTTGATCTCATTTAATTATTATTTAGAAAATAAGCTGAAGTCTTTTGTGTTTTTTTTTTTTTTGATACCTCTTCGCTGTTCAAGTCATTCCGTCTCTTTGTGCATCTTTATCTCCCCACTTTTGTCGACAGTCCCGTCCCCCCACGATTATCATGAATTATAAATATCACACCAATATTTTATAATAAACTAATAACTCGTAACGTCGAATTACTACTCACATATCTCTCTCTTGGCTAACAGAGTGAAACGATAAAAAGAAAATGAAGGCTGAAAAAAATTGATTCATACAAGTTTCATTTGAATATTTTCTTTATCTGTTCCGTATACTATGACTACCATGTTCAAATAATTTAATAATTATTTCCATGTTTATACGTTAGTAATACTTGCTCTTCCCCTCTCTCCTCCGCTAGACGATCCGAGTCCTTTGTTTGGGAGATGCCAAACTGATTAGGGAAATTTTTTCTATTACGCATAGCTTCATGCTATAGCCGAATGCCCTCAGATTTGGGATGTGGTGCAACAAAAATACACAATTGTGGCGTTTATCTTCTCCTAAAAATACGTTATCCTATGTTTAATTTCAGTCAAATTTTTACTTAACAAACAATTTTGGATGCACATTGGGTGGGATCCCCCTTGCACCCATGACTCGGCCAATGTCCCCCCCCCCCATCCATTTTGGATCGGTTATGTAAATTTAAAAAAAAAAAAACAGTTACATCGAAGTGTAAAATCGTGATTTTTATTTTGTTTTGAAAATGCATCAAGATGCGAAAAATTGCTTCCATAAGTAATAGGCCTAGAGGGTATGGGTGGGACTATTCTGAAGCACTGATTTTACAAACACCTAAATTAATGACATTAATATTTTATTTTCTCTTATAATCCTAGTTACGATAAAATCGTAGAATCAAATTTCATTTCATATTATTATTGGTATAAACCAATATCTGTTATGGAGAAATTTCCTTTTGTAACGACAAATACAGAAGACAAAAGAGAAGAACAATGCACTGTTTTCCGCGTCAATCAATTGTCAGTACTATCCCTCCCCCCTCCCACCTCGAAAAAAAAAAGAAGAAAATCCAGTGATTTCGTTTAGATTTGTTTCTATTATCTCGTGATTTATTTGAAAAGTAACATTGGTTCCTTTGGGGTTTTTTTTACAAATTTTCTATCAAAAGAAAAGAAGAAAGACAGCAATTGATTGTTTAAGATCACAATGAAATCTGTCAATTTTATGTACAACATTTTTTAACTGAAACGCACATCACAAAACCACCACCAGTATCCGCCTGCGTACCCTTCCTTCATCCCTTGGCTCATTTGTAATTAAACATTACACCATTTTTTTTTCTCAGATTTTGATAATTTCATTTTTTATTGATAAAATATATTCTTGAGTTCATTTTATCGTGCTTTGTCACCTTGTTCAAGGCCACGTTGTCACGCCACGTTACACTGTCATGTGTTCCGATTCCTTCGTAATGACCTTGGCCGAGCCACACGGCTAACTTCGCCAGCAAGAATCTGGTGGAGGCTTCTTTCACCTCCAAGAAATGTGATTTCTTCAATATTACACAACTACGTAGAAATTCGGCAGGCCAACATTACCAATTTTAATCTTAGACTATTGCTTCATCACATTGGGAAGGGGTTCTATGAGATTTGGGGAAATAATTAAAATCTCCAGAGAAATGTGATTATTATACAAATAATAATAAATTTAGAACAATACTGTTTCTTGTTTGCCTTGTTTAGATCAAGTGTTAACAAAATAACAAATACGTGTGAAGAAATCACCTGGTCCGGTTCGTTTTTTAGCGCCTGTAGTAATGTGCAATAAGTATACACTATTATAATTGTCCTGGTCAAGATATTGGTAGATTGTTGTCACTATGATGGCCTGCGTACCGTCCCGGCATTGCCTATGTACCGTATGTACATATTATATACATTATCATGCAAGTGTGTAAATGCATGTTACAGTCCCGAATGACTTAGTTTCAAAGAAAGGGCTCCCACAATTGCATATGTTGCAAGAGGATTTTTCTCTCGTTCGTGCCATGTTAGTAATTTCAAAGTTATCATATATTGTTCTCGTTTTTAATCGGATTTGTTTCTTTTTTTTGTCCAAGAGTGGTAAATACAAAAGAGATCTTGAATGTTGTTGATGAAGAAAATAAATTAAAGAATATCTGGGTCAATATTTCAGGATTTTTATGAAAGGAAAGTAAATGATGACGTTGGCCATGATGATCATGTTTTCCAGATGACGTGTGTTCAGTTGTTGAGGATGCAAGATATATGTTACAACCAAGTTTGTTGTTATTGTTATTGTTGTTGTTTTTTTTTTTTTGGTTTTGTTTCAGCGGGATGGGCTGGTAATGATCTCTCAGCAATCTGTGTATGAAGTAATCTATTTTTTTTTATGTCTGGTGCAATATTTCGAACGCTACCGCATTAAACTACAGGATTGCACCGCTTAAAAGCGAAAATCGAAAATTCAGTCTCCACAATCTTTTCATATTTGTCATATTAGTTGTACAAGTGAAAATTCTGCCATGGGTGAGCATATTGTCGATTGGTTTTAAATTTTCTTTTTTTCATTTGGTGTAGAAAGAAGACGCGATTTTTTTTTCTGAAAGATAATTTTTAAACATGGAATTAAACTTTTTTCATATTTTTACAAGAAGAGTCAGACATGGGTCAGAAATTAAAATATGATACAAAATGATTACTGCTCTTACATCTAACAGTGGATAAGATTTAGAGAAAATAATGTAATACTTCGAAGTAATTTACAAGCACAAAAATGATTTTAATTCAAATTGAAACAAAAAGGAATTGCAACCCCGTGAAAACACATTAAACGATAAAATTATTTTAACCGAAAACGAAAATTTCCTTGATTTAAATGGTTAAGGTTTCCGAATGTTTATTTACATTACAAGTATTTAAAAATAAAAAATATAAACATTTGAAGTTATTGCTTTTTACTTTAAAGAATGAGAGCCTGAAACAAGACTTGTTGCATCACTGAGGTATATGCCTGTCTCTTTTACTGCATTGTTCTAAATAAGGCAAATAACTTGCTACCTTAACTTACAAACTTATGAAGCGTCCACATTTCACACGTCCTGTAGCATTATCTTGGTATTAATGCAAGGTATTAAGGTACGGTATTTTATACAGGCTCAGGTTTGAAAAAGTCTTCTTGTTACTTATACCATGCTGAAACAAATAAAACATTGTCCTTTTTGGTTGGGATTGTATGCATATAAATGAACAAAAAGTCTTTCCAGTTATAGATGAGGAAAGGCAGTACTCCTCTAACAGACATAAAGTGTAAAATAAAATACTGCGAATGGGATACCGCTATCGAATACGGTATGGCTTTCATAGTTTTTGTCATATTTAATTAAACCTGAGGATTGTGTGTTTTTGGGCAGAGATATTCCACTGTGAAAACACCCCATAGATCAATGTTGTCCTATATTTCTACTGTGTTTATTGATATGGAAGCTAACCGTTTTAAATGTTTTGGTATCCGCTAGAGTCCTTTGGCACCCCTTGATTTTTCTCCTCTTTACTTGTTTTTGCAACATTCTCGTTGCAGACGCGACAAAGTCCTGTATAGCTGCTCTCGCTGCTGGTAAAGTTTGAGTAAAAAGAATTATTTTATTAAAAATATGATTTATTAAGTGTTTTTCAAATTTCATAGTATCGTCCGGTTCCATATTTTTTTTTCTATATAATCTGTCAAACCGCCCGTATCGATTCCAATGAGCAATAGCCCTTTTCCAAAATAACATAATTCAATTTAATGACGATGGGGTTAAAATTGTTCCTAACCACAAAAGCCATTTTCTGTATAGTATATAGAATCAAGTCAGTCTTTTCCTACTGATTTTTTTCCTTTTTTTGTTGAAACTTTTTTTTTTGAAGGGGGGGGGGGGGGGAAGACAAAGTGAGAAAGCAAGTAAGTGGTTTATCTCGAAGCGTGACAAGGAAAAACTACAAAAGTGTCAAGTTGGTTTAGCTGGGTAAGATGGGGCTCTTCCGATAATCATATATATCTGCATTACAAACCGCTTAAGAAAATAATCATTGTCATCCGCTCGTTGAAGAAAAGGTCAAAGAGGTACAACAATAGATAGATGAATGAGTAAAATCCCTTCAAAATAAAAAAGAAAAAAAAAATGGTGGCTTCCTTCGCGTTCCTTATACTTTCCTCATATTAAGTGATATTGTTTCTCTCCCTTTCCGTGGTTTGTAGCAGCAAGGATAGGTAGTATCTCTTGGATTATAATTTGCGAGTGTTTTCGTATTTAGTGAACGTGATGTAAAGTTTCCTGTCCGTTTCTCACTTTTAGCAAAAATTCGGTGACTGTTTGCCTGATGACGGGTTCGGGCATTGGAAAAAAATAAACGAATTATGACATGAAATGGTCACAAATACTTTTTAGTTTTAGTACTCACTGTAGTAAACTATGTAGGATTATTTATAGTCTCTTATGTTAATCTATATAATCTAAAGTTTATTTGAATTACTAACACATCTTTACAACTTTTTTATTCGAATGTCAAAAATATACCAGTTACTATTCACTTTTTTGTATTATGATTGATACTGAAGAAGCTCAGCATCCAGTTATAATTTTTTTTTATCTTCCGTGTAAAATTCTTTTTTTTCAAACTGTAAGGTAAAAGTTAATCGTAATCGTATCCACGCAGGAGTGGGGAGCATTCTTGGGTCTCTCTTATATCAGTCGTTTTGTATATGTGTATATTAAAGCTGGAATATGAGTTGAAAATCTGCCGGTGAAAATCAAATTCTGTGGGATATGTAATAGTCACAACAAAAACAAAAATGTTTAAGTCCCAATCTTCCATACATGAATATTCATGTCCATTCACATTGTTCTGTTTGATTTCAAGTAACGGTGATTGATTGCTTTGCTTTCTTGGAGAGTTTGAATTTTGTGGGGCCAACAAAAGTTGTCGAGACAATTTTCGTTTTCAAATGTCTGGAAGAGAGTGCATAGTTCTCTTTCATATGTTGTGACAGGTGATCTTTTTCCCTACTTTCTCTTCCCTGAAACACTGACGAACAACAAAGCTAGATGACCAGGCCATTGCCAGTACCACTTACATTCCACCATTAAAAGAAGATGGGAGTTCAACGAGTGAGACAAAAAGCATTTTCTTTTGTTCTTTTCCTCCTGTTCTTATTTTTTCAGTCTGTCAACTAACTGGGAGCAGAAAAGTCTTCAGCTACGACTTCAAAAACATACTAACTTTGGGAAGTGTTCATAGCTAGTTAAACACTTGCTTTACATGCTGATTAATAACTACACAGCTATAATCTACACTCAGTTTATTTTGATGATACTGCGGTAACGACAGTCTATCAATTGGAGCAACTAATATTCATAGTCAAATCTATTTTGGCAGACTTTTTCCAATATCCACATCGTCTTTCAATTCTCTATGACACGAAGAAGAGTAAATCCGGTTCACGCTGAAATCGACAACAGTGTTCCTCTAAAAGGAGATTATTGACAACATGACACAACCTCACTGTTGTACTATGGTTTCCATGCACATATATATAGGCCTACTGTTGCAACATAGTGAAGTGATTGTAACATTCATTGTAGTTCATAACGTTTAAACGAAATGATGAGCCTTGCTTTCCTCCAAGTCATTATTTAGTCCTCACAGGCAACAAACGATTAGTATAGGAATGCGGGGTATAAAGAAAAAAAATAATTTCCCTTACAGAAATATAAGTGTAGTGGTCAAATTTGGTGAAATAATTCACACTTTTTCTTTGTCCAAAAATTATTTCATTAAAAGGAAATAGCCCCTCACAACGACCGTGGTCAGCCTGTTTGAATCAAATTGTCACCTTTAAACTTCGCAGATTACAAGCCATCTATTATCCTTCTCTTTATGATAACTATCCAGTGTCCTTGATAGAATCAAACATTTTCCAACAGCTGCTAAAGAAAAAAAAAGTTAGTATGTGTATAAAGAAGTATGGGTGGGGCAATGGTGAAGGTTCTGGGCCTTTATTGAATTATTCAGCAATGCCTATGACTATTGTAGCTGAAGGAGTAAAGGGAATGACATTTACTTGATAAAAAGTGAGATTATTTTGTTTAATCTGATTTCTAAATACTTCTTGAAACATTCATGATTGGTTTGGATAGTTCAATATCTTTATTTCTTCCTCCACACCGTTCGCTTATGTTTCTTTTCCCCCTTTAATTTTATTTCTGTTAAAAAGCGAATGAGGGGGGGGGGGTGATCACATGATCATTCTCCAAGTGGATCAGTCCGTGTGGTCCAGACTGATCAACTGACTAGTTTGTGATCAAGAACTAATCCATGGACTTATTATATCCTAGTAGGTCAAATTAGTCAGAAGAGAGCACCATCCAGACTATAGTTTGTTTTCTGTGGTAGGAAGCAGGTCGGCCCCCTCCTTCTGTACAGATTTTTTTCTTTTAAACACACGTGGCCTTGAATTTTGTTTTAACAAATTTCAACAAGATTCCCAACCGATATCATGAAATATTTGCATCAATATCATCACCAAAGCCAAATATCATAAAAGGTACAAAACCAAAACGACAAAAAAACAGGAAGAGAAAACAGAAGAGAGAGCAACACCTTGTTTACCTTGATGATCAGCTATTCGAATAATTAGTTTTCCAGAATGACCCTTGACCTTTTGATGTAGCCTCCTTTCTTTGCTAAATCAAATCATAATTTTTTTTTTTTTGTGAACCGTATTATATTACAGTAACACCTGGAGCGATGGCTCTTTGCTTCTGCTATGTAAACAAACCTCTAAAAATTGTTTGATAATGATATTTTGATAAAAGCTCGTTCTCTTGATCTTCCATCTATGTATATTCGCGTGCGAACACTTTCCGTTTTCTTGTTTTGTTTCAATGTTATCGAGGGAGGGCTCCACCTGTAGACGAACTTACACCTCTTTAAAGTGTGTTGTCTCCGAGACTGGAAATAGGAAAACTAATTCCACCAGACGCGTGGACTAATGGAAGGTTTATTGAGTTCATGAGATGCAAAATGTAGAAGAGAGGAGGGGTGGAGAAATATAGGAAGAAGAGATTGGGGTTACATATATAGAAATATGGATAGGGATAAAAAGAAGAGATATTAAGTGTGTAAAATTCGTCGTCGTCATGCCAGCATTGATCAGTAACAACTCAATGTGATTACAGACTAGGAGGGTGTTAGTGAGTGATGTTGAAGTAGGGGAGGAGGGGGGGGGGGGGGGTGAAGAGAAGAATGTCACAAATGGCAACAATTTTTTAATTTAAGACACATTACTTACCTTTCTTTGCATGTCTCTCTCCAGATAAAGATGAACATTCATCATGCCAAAAAGAAGACAAAAAATAGATGAATAATTTGCCAACATTTTTGGCAAAAATAAGTTTGGTCGAAATACAAATCACTTTCAAATTTCCCAGCATGTGGATAGCAATTCGAAAAAACAATTGAGACAAGTGCTGAAAAATGTTGACATCTTTTTCATCGCTCATGAAATTGTACAGAAAAAAAAAACCATGCTCGGAAGAAATACTGGATCCTTTAAAGAATCTAATGTGAACCTTCACAAGACTCTCGGCTATATATATATATATATATAGTTTATATATATATATATAGTTTATATATATATATATAGTTTATATATATATATATCCACAAACCTTCGCACCCCCATCCTCACCACAATTCTTAATGAGTAATGCTATTTGGTTAATTTGGAATAAATCAGTTATCACTCCGATAATTCTCCCTATACTTAAAAGGATTTTGTATTTTGTATTTTCAGCCTTAGTTATGCTGGATTTGTAGTAATGGTCATCTTTGGAAAACATTTTTCAAATCATTTCAATGCCAACTTCGGATGATTTCTTCTCTTACTAGACTGTGAATGTACGTTCTTTCTCAGAGTCTGACAAGGTCCATGTCTGACCGAAGATGACAAATTCCAATGGAAAGTTGCAGTTATTAAGGAAAGTATTTTCCTTCAAATTTGTAGCTGTTTTCAGCGTAGTAATATTTTGCACCAAAGAAGACAAACTGTGTTAGAAACTATCAGTGATCGTATAAATTGTGAAGTTCCATCATACTTGTCTTTTGGGCCACAATCAGCTGCCACTGTAAACATATTCACAACTTTGAAGGGGTGGGGGTGTAGGTGGTGGTGGCGGGACTATGCCTCATTCTATCCATGGAACAATAGGCCCTTTCGTCTATTGGCTGACTCTAAGATAAACGTCTACTACCTAATATGTACGAGCATTCCGTTCTTGGTATGTATCCTTAGTCGAAAGCTTTATCGCTCGTTATCATCCGAGCATTTTAAGAAAGACGAATGGAATTGAATCTTGAAGATAACGTTGGTATCCAGTGCGTCAATTTGTATGTAAACAACAGTGAGACCTCAAGGGGTAAATAGTTTTCAATTTTAAAGGTCGTTGGTACCAGGGCCCCCCAATTTCGAGCTGGCTAAAAACTTGCCACGAGGTTCATCCTAAAAAAGTACTTTCCCCGCGATTCGTCGTTTAGATATTGAGAGGCAGGTATACTTGCTGTAAACTGGGAAGAGAGAGAGAGAGCACGGGAGGTAGGAGAGGAAATAAATAACTTGGAAAGAAAGTCCTCCAGGGTACAGGTAAACGATGTGTAATGATTTTAGCTAAAGGTGACCATAACTTCGATCTGATCATAGTTGTGGGGCAATAGGGAAAACCATTTTCAGTAGCCATTTTAAATAACCTTATAAAGCCAATTGGGACGAAGTGCTCGGTGCTCATTTATTTTGTGTCCGTCCGTCGAAGGCAGTTTGATCTAGCTTAAAAGAGCACCATATCCAGCTCGAGTTTGACCGGAGATAACTATTACTCTCAGAATAGTGGGTCATTCTTGCTCCATATTAAAGAGACAAAGACTTTGACAAGTCTTAAAATGGCGCCACAACCAGAATCGTTTTTGAATTTCATTGATTTTCGTTTTTCTCGTTTTGTTGTTTTTCTCTTTTTCGCTTCATTTGTCATTTTAAGCATTTCTATTCTCAATTCACGTATGCCGTTCTCTATATTTGCTGCTGGTAAATCCAGTGCTGAGTTGAACTTTTTTGTCGTATTATTTCTAAGTAGACTTAAAAAGAGAAAGGGGGGGGGGGGAGGCGTCCATTCTTTCGACTGTTTAAAGGTATGCCCTTGTACAGCTTAAGCGCTAAAAATATTCATTTCTCACGAATTAAAATCATTGAGGAACACTATTGAATCAAGCGAATTATTGATTTTCTAATCCATTTCCGTCGAGTGGTAATTCAGGTGACCATTTTCGTCCAAAATTACCCAAAAGTCAGCTTAAGAATGACGTCAGAAACACACCTCTGTGTGCACAATAGCTTGACGTACATCGTACGGATTAACATACGATTTTCGTGTAAAATTTATTAAAATCGCTCAATCTTTGATTTCTACGTTAAATCTTCGGAATGTGATAGATAAGAATATATCTGAGTATTCTCACTAGCGAACGCCAGTGACGAAAAGTTCTAGTGCTAAAAGTTCTAGTGCTGAAAGTGCTAGTTTCAAGCTCCTCGGCTTGTTGTCTTTGTCAAGGAAACGCATATTTGGCAAGTTTCGTTAACTAGGGGTTATTCGCACACCCCACGTGACCTAAAAATACATGCAACATATAGCAACATATATGATTAGTTTTAATTTCTTGGTCATAATTGTCGGGTAAAATGTTCCACTTGCCGTAAAATCGAGCCCTCCCACTGAAAAAGCTGCACACGGGCCTGTCAAGATAATTTTTCAAGACCCTACTGTATCATTAGGCTACCTACATGAATGCTGTATTTTTAGTACACTATACACAACATGGTCAATTTTAACTATTTGGTTAAGCCGCCGTCAAGTAGACTAATAATAAATCTTAATGTATATTAAAGAAGAGATAATGATTTTGAGCATATGACTTACTCTTCCTTCAGCAAAATTAAATCTTGTCATCCCCATTGTCTTGTTAATTACAATTAGGCCTAACTGTCTCCGTAAATCTTTCACACCCTGTATAGACCCTTTTAATATTGAATAATTATGACAATATACTGTACTAGTTAGTATTGACTGAGTTCTCCGAAGTTTTTCGCAAAACTGGTACACGTGTGGGCAATGACGTAGGAAAGGTTCATTTTGTATTGTTCATCTGTTAGTATGTCTTCCATAACGTTTGTTTTAAATTACGAATCTACCACAAATCTACCATACTATATGTTGCATTGTGATGAGGTAGACGATATTCTGCTTACGAAGAAGAACGTAATACAAATACACGTTGATTCCCGCCTTAAAAGTCTTCACAAATTTCCACGCCATAGGAACTCGATGACGTCACACATTGGCCATAATTGACCTAAGTTTAATATTGATATCACGTCAACGGAAGTAAAGATGTTTATCCTCCCTCTCTAGAAACTTTTTTTGTGGAAGTTGTTCACATGTAGGCCCCGGATCTCGGACATCTTAATATAGACAATAACAAAATGTAAAGTAACTTTGAACAGGAATGACGAAAATGACGATAAAGAGGTGAACGATGACCTACAAAGCTAATTCTTTACTTAAGTTTTAAAAAAAAGTATGTCAAGAGAATTATCATTCCTCGTCATTTACATAACTCTGTCTGGCACATGGACTGTGGAACAATTATCGGTGGTCGTGAGTGAGGTGGGTTTTTAGGGAGTGATGGTCGCAGTATAGAGGCAACCAGGAAAAGAATACATACTTGCACAAGCGACTGTAGTACGATAATTTATGGAAAACATATTTGTGAGAACTTTCGATACAGCTATCTTAATGCTTGATTATGCCATGTCTTTCGAGTGAATTTTATTGAGCATACCAACCCGATACGATACACTTAGTAGCATTGATCATGACTTTCTTTTAGTCCATGTATAAAGTTAATGGAACTATTGAAACAAAAGAAGATGCATCATGTTAACTGACGTGATTCACTCTAGTAGTCCCTTAAAGGTTTGATATTTATAAAAGGATTTATTTTCCCACTACATATTAACCATCCCTAAAACGCAGTTGTTGGGGTCATTTGCATGTTAACTTTGTCCGTTTGTGAAAATGACCACCTGTGTGTGTGGGGGGTGGGAAGGAATGTTGTGTGTATCACCTCACACATGTATACAAACTTATGATTATTTACATACCGACGACTACGGTATGTAAAGATTTGTTTTAAAAGTATACGCACATAGAAATTCACATGGCCTACATATATAACTTGTCACGCAAAGTGAAAAGTCCTTTATCCCCAACAACAAAACGAAAAAAAAAAAAAAATCAATACCAAAACCAAAAAAAAAAAAAAAAGTAGGGAGCTTGGGAACTTGTTACCTGTTCGAGGTCTGTTGGATCTAGTCAAAGAGATAAAAGCCTATTATAGATTATCTAGGGTTTCCTCCATTCGGTGATATTTGCCCATTCGTTCAGGTAACAACTGCCTATTTGACGTTTCCCCGGAAACCTACGTCTTCGATAAGTACCTGCGTGGTAGGTAGTAGTCCTAGGAACAACATGTTTTCTTTCTCACGATTAGGACGCATCAGAGGCAAAACGAAATATTTTGCGCAAGATCAGTGCAATCAAAATATAACAATTGGCCGCTGATCATCCGGTGATAGGAAGTCTTCTCTTCGCTACAGTGTGCCACAAAACCCGTCTAACGCACCGCAAGTGACCCTGTTGCCTCGGCGTCAGGCGGTCGCCAACACCTGCGTAGCTCTAGGGGCCTAGTTTCTCTTCTCTAAGAAAGAAAGAATTGGTTTGACCCCAGACGGAGTGTATTGGCTGGTCTTGTTTCCTGTAGTGGTATGGGCTTGCCTGTAGTATGTTCGTTATGGTTTAATCTAAGTTTTTTTTTTTTTTTTGGTCAGAGAAAACATAAATATCTAACCTTTTTTGCTGTAAGCTGTACGTTAGGTTGACTCATCGCATAGACTATTGGAGCTTAACACTCTACGTTACTGGGAAGAAAAGTAACAATAAAAAAACTACATTCCTTTCAGATAGAGGGCACGGATTTGTACCTAAAGATTTGCTTTCAGGCCTATGCTTTTCATTTCTCATTTCTTTTTCTGTATATTAGTATTACACAATTCATTAGAAATGGGAATACTTTTTTTATAGTTTCTTAAAACGTCAGCTCAGTCACTGAAAGGCTGTAAACCTCAACAGCTAGTTTTTGCCTACGGGCCGATCAGGGGATGTAATTACCGACAGTTCCCCCTCAAAAACAATTTGGTCGCTACCAAGTTGGCCACGAACGGAGAAATTTAAAAAGATAGTTTAGAAAAGTGCTGGAGGAATGCCTGTAACGCAGACAACTTCAGATTTCAAAGTCATTGAATTGGCAGGGCAATGCGAAACAGCTGTTGAAATCAGCTCACTGTGAAATTTGATGTTGCTCCATCGAGTAGAGACTCCGCGTATGAGGATGGTGTGTAAGCATTTAACTACGATACGTATCGATCCACGCGCGCATTTGTAAAGTTTGTGGTATACCCGACGAACTGAGAGAATGATTTCAAGGGGGGCGTAGTGAAAGGAAAACTGAAATAAACATCGTGAAATAATTTCGAATAATCTTGGAACACACACACACAGAGATCAGTGCAGAAACACTCGCGAAGCGGATTATATGATTTAAGACTATATGTGCTCGTGTATTGTACCAACCACGTTAAATTCGCTGTTGCCCGTATACCTCTATGACCTAATATCGGCTGGCTCTTTCTCCACGTTGAAGAAAAAAAGGCCACAGGGGTTGGTTGTGACTGCAATCCCCATAGTATGCAAGGTGGATGCTCTTACAATACGAATCACCATCGTCTAACACCAAACTGAATATTAAGTTGCGGTAGTTTTTTCAAGTCACCGGTGTATGGATGCCCTAATCTTTAGTTGAAAGTATCTTAGAGGATTTGAGTACACCAATTGCTCCAAAACGAAAAGAAAAAGTAGCAACAAATGAAAACGAGGGATAAACAACTCGTGATATATCACGATTTGAATATTTTAATTATTGTAACACTTAAAGCAATATGTAATAATGATAAGAGACAATACCGACAAATTAAAACAAAAGATACATATTAAGTATTTTAATATTCACTTCCTTAGTTACTCTATTTACGTAAATGAAATGTGCATGAAATGAATATCCTAATATATCCAGTGCTATATCATTTACACCATTGGCCCACTTCCTTATCATTCGCCATTGCCCGTCAGATTAAGTTTGCATATTCAGGATGTTTTATGACGTCACACCCCTGGAGGGCTTCATTGCCTGGAATCTTTTCTCTGGCACGTGCAATGCACCGTGAACCCATATTGTTCAATTGAATGGAAGAAATTTGGTTAATGGTCAGTTGTGAAAACAGCAATTTATACAATAATGTGATATAGATTATTACAGGAAGGAAACAATCTAGGGTATCAAGGAAAATTATATAAAAAAATAAAAGTATAATAAACGAAACGTCCCAGCATTGTCGTTTCTTATTTCCCATTGAAGTGAATGGAGGTTATTAACAATGGAGTTGAGTTTGTGTCTATATAAGGAATAATTACATCATGACAAGCTTGGTTCTACATGCCAGTCAAAGCATCATCTTTGCAATAAGCGTAGATTACAATTTTGATGAATGAGTTTCCGTTTCTTGAAATGACTATAATAGGCTACAAAAAATGCTATAAGGGCGTGAAAGACTGTAGGGCTGTAGGTGGGCTTAGCAAGTGAAAGAATGTGGGGCTGTGGGATAGGCTTAGCAAAGTTATCTTTGAGTGAAAGAAGGGTGATTGAGTCTCTCTGAGTCATAATCAACGGCAGCACATTCAGTTATTTTCCTTAATCCAATACAAACTGAACCATCTTAATTTAATTATGGATTGAAAAGATAAAGTAATGAAAGAATGGAAACTAACACATATTTATTAAATTTATTTCGTTAGATTCTGTTATCCTACCTCACCCGATTTTTCAGTTCCTCTTGTCAAAATTTTCCACTAACTCTTCCTCTTCTGCCCCAACAGCAAGATGTAGGCCTATCTAACGCTTTATTTCTTATTATTCTGTCCATCTTAATTTTTTAATATTTTTTAACGTGTGATAGAATTGGAGAATTATCATGTGACAGTAACGTTCGTGGCAAACTGTAAACACTATTATCTCACCGCAGAGCGTTAGAGGGAACTAATACCTACGCATGTGACAAGTTAGTTCATTGCATATTACCAAACCGATTTCTTTCTTTCTCCCCCTCTTGTGGTCCTAATTTACCCCCAGCGCAAACTCTTGGCTGGTGTCTACTGAGAACCTTAGTCACGCCTCAGTTCTCTCGCTATACTAACAGAAGCTCTCGCAGCCGTGAACTTTGACAGAATTAGTCACAGGTACTTAATGGGGGCAGCATTTCTCGTTGACAGCCGTTATGATTAAACGGTATCGTTAAGGGCATTCTTTGGGGTTTTGCGTAGGGGGTGCGTCAAAAACTGTACAAGAAAACCTTAAAAGGCTTACAAAACAAGGGTGGCACCTCGTTAAGGAAGGTGTCCATCCAGACGATGGCTTGTTTAACTTCTCTCTTGATTATAACATTTATCAGAGGGAGGGTGACGAATCTCGGTACGGTTCGTTACCCATGAATGGTTGCCGCAATCTTCGGCAACATAACAACTGCGTTCTGTTAGTACTGTTACATTATCCCCTTTCTGTATTTGGTCTGTAGACTGAGGAATAGCAAGTAAAAGATAATGGAAAACGAGGAGAAAGTTAGAGAAAATATGTGAGGGGGGGGGGGGGAATGCATAGAGCGTGGTGTACTCCAAGCACTGCACGTTTTCCATTTGTCAGTTTTGTTTGTGATGTAATAGATTGGGGTGCCTCCAACAATCATAGCAAAGTTGAACTATCGGCCGGCTGGCTGGCAGGCGATTTAGGTACACAGGCAACTGACGAAGGCAACTTTTCATATCACTGACGCCGTCAGTGACGGCACACGTGAAAACAACGAAACATTAATTTAAAGATGGATGGAGGGATGAAACCAGAATCTTCCGGTGTTGAGATTAGAATCGCAGACGAGCAGAGTTCTCTGTAGAGGTGAAACAAAAAAAAAAGGGGGGGGGGGCAGGGAATGAAACAACGTCAGTTGATGTTTTCGGACACGAGAAAGGTTTAGTAAAACAACATAATGTGAAAACATTGTGAGTGAATGTCTGTTCATTAAACCCTCGAAGATGTGGAATTTAAACAAGAAGAAAAAAATTAAACACAATATCGACATGGCTAATATAGTATTATCTTAGGATTTGAGAAGTAAACAAAAAGCTAGTCTAGTTTGGATACGAACAAGAGGAGAAATTGCCCCCCCCCCTCCCCTTAAACTACTGTATTTCCATCCAAAAATAATGGATGAAGAGACAAAATATAACTTTGCACTCAACTTGGGAGAAACTTCTTGACTGAAATACTGTTTTTGCGATATTTTTCTTTTTTTTTTGAAAAATGAAATCGTTTCATTTCTTACTTCATATAAGACGTCATCGAGAGATTTCTGTAAAGGATTGGCCACTGACGACAATTGGCATTCCATAACACGTAGGAATATGTTCTCTCTTTCTGAGTAAAAACCATATCTAAACTGCATGTTTCGTTTGGAATTTTTAAGGAAATAGGCTATCTGTTTTAAAATGGTTCATTGCACTTTCAGAAATTCCTGATGTCATTCAGGCAAAACTTTTTGGCAATATCTTAAGTTAGCAACAAGATGCTGACATGGGGTTTGAAATGCCTGCAGTGCGGAAAAAAAATATATTCCAATAAAAATCAGTACTCCTTCAAACTATCGGCAAAAAGGAAACATTGCCTTTAAAATGCACCAACATGGCATACAAAAGAAAATAGATTCAATCATTTTTAAGCCATTTAGTCTCACCAATAAACACCACCGACCGCTTTCTTTCTGCAAAACATTATGCATAAGATGAATTAAGGAAAATGCATCAGTTGAATTTTTGAAAAGTTTCGGTGATCAAATTATTCTTGAGCAAAAAATGACTGAATTCTATTTGTTAGAAACTTTTTCCTTGAAAAGAAGGCCACCGTACTGCCTTATATTTTAATAACCTATCTTTCTGTGTCGATATGCCTTGGTATCAGAAAATGGGACTTTAATCTCTAGGCCTAAAATAAACACAATATTTCCTTTGGAAATCTCTTTCCTCGCACGATCAAGAGAATTTTTATATCCTCTCTGAGTTGGTCACCTAGCCATATGTTCAATAGGTCCATTGCTGCATGAAATGTGGCATACATAACCGCCTTAGGTGACCAGTTAGGTAGATTAATGGCAGATAATGTTATTACGAAGGAAAATGGCTGTAACTAAAAAGTGATAACCTGTGCAAAGTTCAGCGTCACTTAAGCAATGAAACTACACACACACACACACTCATTTTATATTTTGTCTTCAAATATAACTTCACTTTGACAGGTTTGGTGTACAGTGATTGGACCACGAAGCTGGTTGGATTTTACTACCGGTTAATAGCGATTACGTCATCTCACATGTATGATGACGTAATCGTATTGTCACAGTTTTGGCGGAAAATGTATTCATAGGTACTAATCTTAACAGGCCAAGTCAATTTTCATACCTTTCATATCTTTCTTTGATATGAATTCATGTAGTTAATACAACGTAGTTTACGTTGTCTCTGAAGTTGTTTCCTGTAAGTTAATACTAGTTTCATATACTTCACCATTTGTCTCTATAAAATAGTGCACTTAGTTGTGGAGTTCACGAAGTTACCATGGAAACCGGTTATATCTGTTTGTATACCGCAGCTCATCTGAAATTTAACGTATCAAAATTATTTTATTTATTGTACATTAGCCAAATATGTTATGCATGAAATCGTAAATCTCATTACATTTCACTATTTTGGGGTGATGCATTTTCTACTCCAGAATCACAAAGACAGTGCCCCCCCCCTCATGTTGATTTTTTTTCTCCTTGGGCAAATCTCTGTCAAGTCCATCGCTCACCTTTTTTTATACGTGGTTGCTTCCGTAGGCGTTCAGTGCAACTACCTTACCCCAACATCCACCATCATCCTCACATTCACCCTCATCCTCATCTGAACTCTCAGATACACCCTTCCTTCTGCCTGCTCTTTTTCATTCATTCATTCATTCATTCATTCATTCATTCATTCATTCATTCATTCATTCATTCATTCATTTTTAACAGGGCTCAGCATGTTTGTAAAACAAAAGAAACGGAAAATAAAAACAAAAAGAGGGCGCGCTACAAAAAGAGTGGCTGTAACGTCAGAACGATTAATTTTGTCGATTCCACTATCTTTCTGATGATCGCAGAGGTCTGTTTTGTTGGGTGTTGATCAGACACAATACCTGGTAAGGGGTCTTTTCCCATACCCCAACCCACTATGAAATCACTATTCTTTATAAGTGTAAGTTTGATAACTTTTCACAGACTACATACGTTACGATGGGAGCGTATATCTGTTATAATTCTATTATTCTATCCCCTTAGCTACCAAATCTAACGTTTTCCAACGTTCCTCTCACCTGTCCTACAAAATTACCGTGAATTGTTCGATCATGAATTAAGTGGGGCTAACCAACTCAGACCCATTCCTCCTTCTTTGCAGAAGGTTGCCACACATACGAACAAATCGTTCTTTACGCACACATTGATGAAAGGAAATTTAATGAATTCTAAATTGGTTCAAAATTTCCTCTCCGACAGCAAATTGGAGGGTTCAGCGCCCGTTGAAACACTCAAACCGTGCTCATGGTGTATGTGTGTGTGCCTGTATGTATATACACATGTATATGTATGCGTGTATGTGTGTATGTCTTTCCCGCCCACAACATAAAACGCGTTGAATCTCATAAAAAAAAACTGAAAATTCCCTTTGACAGTGTATGAACAAAAAGGAAAAGAGAAAAGATTCTAAATCTAATTGTTGAAACGGTGAATTATTCCTTTTGGTTCCAGAGATGCACAGCTTGGCTGTCTTTAATTCCTAATAATCGAGGCTTCGTCAGAAATTGGAAACGGCAGATTTAAACCAGTTCATCCTGAAATAATGAAATTGTAGTTCTCCTAATTCAATTTGTCGTTTTTTATAGAAGCCATTATACCTTATCGATCGGCCAGGCAAGACATACGCGCTGGCATCCGTTGCCGTGGAAATTTCTCTGTTTTTTAACGTGTGCAGACGGTCCGCATCTTCGCGCGCGAAGCTTCTGCTGCCTAGTCCAACAACCTTGCCTGTTTAATATTATGTTTTTTTTTTCTTCTTTCGTTTTTCTTTGCTCATTTTTGTCCTCTTCTTTGAGGGGCTTGTTTTTATTTCTGTTTTTATTTTGTTTTGTTTTGGTTTGCCTCTATTCGTATGGAAGAGACTTTATCGGTTGTTCGAGTTGGAGGCAGGCAGGCAGGCAGTGTGACGGGCGCCGCAATTGGTTTTAAGATAACACGAAATAGAAACTTTAAAATTCGACTCCATCTGTGGTGAAAGAAGCGAGAGCCAGTTAATGCAGCTAAGCTATTCTTCTTTCCCCTTTTACCTCTTCCTTACATTGGCTTAATATTTCTTTAAATTATTTTGCTTGATACCTTTTTGTTGCCAAATTCGACGTAATTTTACCAAACCGGAAATGGACGTAAAAGGGAGGCTCTCCTGAGTTTTATTCATTCAGTCCAACTTCGCTTCAAATTATTTCTTTTTGTTGCTTAGATGTACTTTTTAGAGTCCTTTAAAAGAAAAGGCATTTAAAGAAAAAGATACCCAATGAAACGAAGGCTCAAATAAATTAACAAAAGCATGCATGGCTCCAACTGCATCATAATAGCATTTTAATTCGCTCGAAAAATAGATTTTCTAAAGTAATTTATGTTAGAAGAGATTTTAGGCAAATACAAGTAACGATCGAATAGAAATTACGGTATATGATCTGACTAGTCTTTTGTTATTAAAGTGAAAGTGATTTAGTTTCTTACCCTCCCCCTTTTTTAAAATGTTGAGATCGAAAGTTTTCACATTTTTGAAACAACGTCAAGTAATGTTTCACTTTTGTATATTTAATATTATCGTTTCTTTTCTGTTTTCGCAATTACATCTCACAAAGTAATCCCGATTGTAAACAAATTGGCGTAATTTCGGTTACCCTTTCAAAATTTTTGAAAGACTTTTAGGATATCTGGCGTTTCATTTTTTCTCTTTTCTCTTCTTCTTTATTATTATTTTATGTTAAAATAATCATCGAACATTGAATGAAAGGTTAAGAAAAATATGCAGTCATAAATCGTTTCTTTTGGAGGCAAGTCATTCGTTTCTTACAAACCAGTTTTACAGAGGCATTTCTTAGGCCCTAGTTCCTTTCAATGCAATTTCGAACTTAAACGCTCTCTTCCTCATGGAAAGGCAAATTGCAGAGGCAACGTTCACTAGCTCACGACGACAGTTTACAAAGACAGTGGTTTTCTCCTTACAAATACATTTCTACAAACCTAAGACAATATGCCAATTGTTCTTAAGTCTGTTTGTACAAGAAACCATACTCCTTTACAACATTTTATTGAGAAAAATATTTTCTTTTTTCTCCCAAATTCTAAAAGATGCAACAATAAAAACAATGTTTTTTTTCCTCAGAAAATGGGTTGGTCTCCAATAGTTGCAGTCAAATGAAAGTTGCTCCAACCTTGAGAATAGTTTTAAATGTTTGAAGTTAGCAATTGCACAATGCTAACATACTTTCCGTAAATATTGCACCCTTTTGAATTGATCTTTCGTATTGTTGTATTTTTATTCATTTTTCTTGCTGTTTTTCGTTTTTCTTTTCATTTCATATAATATCTACGTAAACTAATCTAACCGATTCAACGTTTACATCGTTGGCAATCCGAATTAAACCGATGAAAGAATTATATCGTGTCTTTTTGGACTTTTGAGGTGATTTTGATTTACACCAAAATGACAGACGGATTACCGTCCAAACGATGACGTTGACTGATTCTATGAATAATTATGAACTCATGGCCGGAAGGTTGTAATGAAATAGTGTCTGGCACCTTTTGGATCGAGTTAAGTCACAAAAAAAAAATACAGAGTTAACTTACGTCCGTTACTGCTGGCAAGTCCAACCACTAAAAGACGACAGGAAAGTATGTCATGAACTACAATTTTTCTCTTTTTTTTTTACAAACTGTAATTAGACAGTTTGGACATCTGAGTTAGATGGACCACTGAGTAGTTGTGTCAGCATTTTCAGCTTCATTGTTTTTGTATCGGTTTTGCCAATGTATGAAATTTAAGATTGGCAAGACAAATTAGACTTGTCACTTTGTAAGTTGTTGAGAACAACTAACAAATTATTGGACACTATACACATCATTATTATTACTACAGAGGATATAGGTAGTTATGAGAAAGCGTTAACCAGAAGGATAGGTAGCTGTGAAAAAGACTTTACCAGGAGAATAGGTAGTTGTGAGAAAGACCTTGGAGACTTTTCTCTACAGTTTTAAACAGTGCACTATTTTGACAAAACTATCCTCTCACTGGCAATTGTCAGAAAATGCATTTTATTAAAACTCATCGCGTGGTAAACTGCCCTCCCTTTACATAAAGGAAATTTATTGATCAGATTTCAACAGTCAAATCTATTTCTTTGATTTGACTTAATTTGCTTTGTTTTGATCTTTTCTGCAGGATTAATTCGTCTTCAACAGTGGTTGTGATTCAATTTACTCTAATCTGCAGAATTTATTGGTCAGACGTGAACAGCCAAGTCTATGTCTGTGTTTTGATTTGATTTAATGTTATCTTAACTGCATATATGATTCGTCAATCAGCTTGATAGTCAAGTCAATTTCTTTGATTTTGATTTAATTTGATCTCATCTGCAGAATTTATTGGTCAGACGTAAACAGCCAAGTCTGTTTCTTTGATTTGATCTGATCTCATATGTAGAATTAATTCATCAATCTTCGAAAGTCAAGCCATTTTCCTTATTCTGATCTAATCTCGTCTTCGGAATTTGTTGGTCAGACTTCAAGAGCCTAGTCGGTTTCTCTCATTTGATTTGATTAAATTTGATTTGATCTCACCTGCAGGATTTAGTTGTCAGTTTTCGACAATCAAATCGGCTTCTTTCATTTGATTTGACTTTGCCTGATCTCCAGAAAGATCAGACGAAAAAAAAAAATATATAAAGTCTTTCTGACAACCATCAACCCGCCAGTGCCATCAAAATGTTGTTGACAACAATTTCTAAAAAGTCACAAATATGGCCAGACAAATGCCCAGTGATTCAAAGAACCCGTGTTTATCGAATCATTTGGCATCATAAACCAAGTTTATCAACAGATAGGCCAAGTTGTTCTTTTTTTAAACTTTTTAACAATTTGATGAAACCTGTTTATCATCACTTAAATGATGAATCAGGTTTATCGAGTTTTTCGTGCAAAAAAAAAAAAAAAAACAGTTTTGTCGACGGATAAGCTAAGTTTAAAAGTCGATAAAACAGGTTTATTGACGTCAAATGCTCAATAATTCGAGAAACCAGGTTTGTGAAATTGATAAGCCAAGAACATCTGCTTTTAATATAGTAGCAAGAAACTCGATAAACCATGTTTTTCCAATTGCTGGGCATTCGGCTCCCCATACACAAAGCGTCCTACAGAAACCGTCACTTTTCTCAACGTTGAAGACACCTAACTTTTCGTTCTCATTTTTTAAAGCGGTGTGATCGATATTAGGAGGCCTCCTGAATGACTCTGATTTCAGGAAAATTTAATCGTGCCATTCGCATGTGTCGATAGATACCATGAAATGGCCTCAAAAATCTGTCAAACGTTGACTCGTCCAAATTAGAGAGTATTCATTCATACTTGAATTCTCAACTTTTACTCACCCATTACTGTCAGGTGACCGTGCATTATCTTGTAGTTAAATGCACGGTTAACTTAAGTGTAAAATCACTGACTGGCCGATGAGTACAATAAACGAGTAGATCGACAGTGTTTTGTCGTCTGCTATCTTACACAACAACGGTGATACTTTGTCTTTCGCGCAGGAACACTGTTGACATGTTTTGAATCGTATTTACCTTTCCGAGGGATTCGTTTTTAACGAAAACAAGGTTGTTTACGAACCCAAATTTTCTTTCGTTGTCGTCCTAAGAATCTATCTGTGTATGATGAATGAACAAGGTTAATCAACGCTGGACCTGTGCATTGAGCAAAAGGATAATGTACTCTTGGGGTTAATGTTATCGCTAGATGCACTCATGCATCGCTTGCAGTAACTTCCGATCGTGCATTACTCTTCCTTGATGCACGGTCCGGCGTCGATTAACCTTTCAATTATATACTATAGCTGTGCTAGTATTGCATTTTGTAGTCGTACTTTTCGCAGAACTGGTTACGTAGCAGCAATTACATATGACGCAGTAGCAAGTTTTCTTTTGCCATGTTTCATAATTTTAGAAAATTATCAGTAGATTTTGTTAAAAATTATGAATTACAAATTTTGATCTTACATATTGCAATCGTGATGAGATAATCCTCTAATAAGAACGTTATAAATGAAGACTTGTTTGAAAAAATACTTTACAAATTCTTCAAGGACGAATTAGTAGCCTATACCGGAACACATCTTTGGGTCACTGAGGGGATTTTCAATACAGTCAAGAGAAATACTGTGTGATACGAATTAAAGAATCGATAAGAACGAATGAACTAACAACTAGGACTATGGTTGAGAATATGACGTCATCAACTATATTGCCTTAAAGGAGCTATTTTGTAGACATCTTCTGCAGCCTAAGTCATGTATAGGAGAAAGATCTCATGGATAAAACGGAATAGACGCAGGGCATCAAACCACGCTAAGTGGATTTGCTACAGTGGTGTCGCCAAGAATTCGAGGTCAGCAATTTACTGAAAATCACGTCTGTACGTGCGTCTGTTTCATGTTGCAATAAAATATCTCCTACAATATCGACCGAATTCTTTCGATATTAGATCATAACCAGAAAGGAAAAAAAAGAAAGAATGACTCTGGCAAGGAAGTTGTTCGGCCCACCTGTTTTAAGATTCACCATTTGCTATTTCTCGATATCGTTTTCAGGAAACTCATAAAGCTCTCCATATCACGCAACAGGAAAAAGGCATAGGAAAAGTCGTTTACCTGTGCAATCAAAATTTTAAATCTACAGAAAATTTTCTCTCGATACGATGATATCATTTGAATTAGGATTTGAAAAAAATAAACCACTCCCTCACCCATTTTTTGTCTTCTTCCTCCTTCTACTTCTCCTTCTGTTTTTTGTCGGTCATTGTCCTTATTATCTTTGAAATCTTTGAAAAAAAAATAATCACATTTGATTTCATACCATATTTGATAAAGTGGTGATGGCGAATATAGCCTCTACATTGACTTAAAAGGCGGGTATACGTCACGTTAAACAGAGAATACGTATATTTATGTATCTTTGAACCATATAACTGATAAATATGATAAATATAAAAATCATTCACCGGCTACGAGGTTATGATTCGGAAGTATTTAAAAATGATTAATGGATATGGTTGTTATCTTTGCTTCGGTCGCCAAAGCTGAAATATACCAATTCATCGGTCATTTTTGTGTTTGTTTTTTGGTAAAAAAATTTTTAAAATATATTCTCGTAGAGGATCATTCCAGATGAAGGTTGGATACAGTCATAGGAAACCTCACGTCGAGGGTATCGATAAGCTCGTGCTTCAAAACTGACGAAGTCAAACGTGAAATCCACCGTCATGCCTTTCACATCAGGAAAGTGCAAATGATTATTACAAACTTAAATGATAGTCACACCGCGTGACGTCATAATAGCGGGATCGTTTATTCAATACTTTTGTCTTATAGTTAGGCCCTTTGGAGTAACAGGTCACTTCGTGATTATTGCTGGCTTTTAACGTCTTTTTTGTGTCTGGTGACTCTGATGTTAGCTGTTTGTTGCAATGCGCGCTTAGAACGATACAAGAACAAGTAAACCCATTCAGTCCTTGGCCCTACAACCACCCCCCCCCCCCGACACATGTTCCGTATACAGAAGACGGATAGAGGGAGTATTTGTCTGTCCTGTCTGAATCAAGAACCAAAATATACATGTTTCCTCATAGTTAGGCCTATTTATTTTACTTTTACTTGAAATATGCGTATGAGACCTATTCTGAGGGTGAATTTGTCTCAAGGTAGTAGCTTTTTCTCTTTGTCTGGAGAGGGGTGTGTGTGAGGTGTGTGTGGGGGGTATCGTTTCCTTCCCTTAAGTACCAAAACTACTTGATCAACTCGATGGCGGATGCATAAATGGACCTCCTACTGACAAATTCCTGATGCACCCACCCGTTGACAGCTATCATCACCCTATAATTGCACAAAACTTTCTAATATGTGTTCCTCGCTTATTAAATACTACAATACTTCCAAATACAAAAGCTAAAGGTAACCTAATTGGATCTTTTTTTCTCAGTGTTTTTACCCAGCCATATGGAGGTGGTGTGATGTTGGTGGATAGCCTATTGCACTTCCTTCAACACCGATGCTGATGATCTCAGTTTAAAGAAGCAAGCCAGAAACTCATATAAGGAAGCCAGAAACTTATAAAGGATGGAACCAAGTGCGTAACGTCTGATATACAAAGCAGGAAGATGACAAAATTCGTGTAACGTTAGGCGTGTAATCTTTCGTTGGTCATGCAAAAGATAACGCACGAGTGACAAACCTGTGACTAAATATTATAAAAGAGATTGTATTTACAGGGTGCTTTCAGAGTTGAACTAAAAACAACAGAAAAAAAAGGAAATTAGGCCACAAAGTGCTACAAGGGAGTTGCTGTTAACCCTGGTACCATGTTACCGTATAGACCGTCGGCAGTCACAAAATTCATTCCACGTAAATACCTTGCATCCGCTTTGAGTATGTAGCTTTCCATGGAAGGCCAAACAAGCAGTTTGGCCAACACCACATAAATTGTAAGCCTCCTCAAACTTGTTCTTATCACATTTGTTGTGACTGCTTGTTTTACCATGGAGCTGTTTTAAATTGATTGATAAAAACGGACTTCAGTCATAGAAGGTGACTGAATTTAATGCATACCTGTCTGTCAACAAATTCAACATTGGTGTTTCAAAGTTATGGTTAAAAAATTGGAAAGCAACCCAAAAATATCTCCTTGATGGTTTTGGAAATCTTTGATGCAATTTCGAAGTGTTTGTAATTGTTAGTTGTAATGCACGGTATGGGAGAACAGCGTAGCCAGTGGATTGTAGCGTAGTAAATTGTCCCAACTGGCGTCCAAAGAGAAGGTAAGTCGTCTGTTGCCGAGCTAATCACATATCTTTTCAGGAGGATTAACGTCTCATAAAAAGTCTTCCACCATTCACAACGTATGTGCATTTTTCATCACTTACCTCAAACAATCATAACGGTTAGCTCCCTGGTTTGATAAAATGTTGAGGTTCCCTAGTGGGGAGCCTGACCCCCCCCCCCCCTGGCGTATTCGCGGGACCGTCTCAAATTCTCAACACATGCAATCTTTTGTATAAGAGGTTTAGTCGTATTGTTGAAATCTTTACTTTGAAACAATTTGAAAGGCTCTTCTTTGTAATTGTAGACTACATATATCAGCAATGAAAGGAAGCAATGATTCTGTTTCAAAGTTTATTTTACATCAAAAACTGGCCTTGAGCCTTAATTTAATAAACGAGAAATTCGGATATGGATGCTTTTCCTGAAAGTTTATGAAAGCTGTTTGTGCTTTTCGAATACCCCATTCTGAGCAACTTTTCTTTGTAAACCACAACTCCCATTCGTCTTGAAGTTAACAGGGTTATATTCAATGATAAGTAGTGCAAAAGGGGGACAAGAAATGTCTTTTGTCTCTGTGTTTCTGACATAATATTTCCAACGGAAACATATAACTGGAAATTATAAGTGACACAAGTTTATTACCTGTTGTAATAAAATCGTTATTAGTGACTTTATTAGCCTAGTGTTATTTTGGAAAGGAAGTTATTCTCCAGTTGGATAGAACAACTGCTATTGAATCGGCCATTGAGAATAATCGTAGTAAGTACACTGATGGATGAAAAATGGACGTTAAAGGTTGGTGGGATGCATGTCATGATTTCATTTGAAGGAACGCAGGTGCAAGATATGAACATTTCAAATGATTTCATGTGGAAGAGATTGGGAATCACAGTTACTCAATCGTAAACCTTTAAAACTGAATAAAAGAAAAGTTTTAACTTTTTCCAAACTGTGTACATGTGGCATAAACAGATCTCAGTCCACTAGTACACTTACGGGATAAAATAACGGCTCTTGGAATTGACTTGTAATTCAACCTTTATTTTGGTTTTTCTTTTTTTCCGACATATGAAATAATCCAGTTACAATCAGACGGGTTACGCACAAAGGTTAGATATACTTGATTACTGGTGTAAAGCTCCACAAATACTGACTCTGTAAATTTTGCAGAAAGAGTTCACTCTTTGTTCGTGCCACGAGAGTTATATCATGACAAGCTATAGCTGTAGTGGTCATAATAGTAAAACAATGGTAAAATACATTGATCTTAACAGATTTCCAAGATGATGGTTCCAAGATGATTTTCAAGATGATTAAAGTGATTGCGTGTGTACTGAAAAACCAAAAAGATAAGATTATGTTCGATCTTAACTTTTTCTTTATTTTTAAATGTACACCCGCGGTTGTACATGAACGTACTATGTCTTTCAATGAAGGAAAATGACAGTAACTACTTCGAAAAGCAACGGGATTGGCAAAAAAACAGTAAAATGCAGAAATCACATTTGAAAATTAACGATTCTTTCCATAACCGCCTACATAATGAATATCCAACAGTACAAGGTTTCACTAGTGTATCAAACACATACTACTCAAGTCGTTGCTCCTTGGTAGGTATTGGGAAATGTAGTATTTGGTGAAAGGAAACACTGTATTTATAAATAACCTACGAACTGAACACAACCTTGCCTGCGGCGTCAGCGATCCTGAGTTGTTAACTGAATATTTAATACTAGTATACTTCCCATTGGCTTGTTCAAAGAAGCACACCGTTGATTTAAATGAAAGCTGTCAACCACTACATTATCGTATTCTACACTTTTTGTCGTTATGTTAGAAGAATCTGAAATCATATGGCAAAATTAACCAACTGAAATCTATTTACTTGCCCAGATTGTCTGAATGGTGTAATTAAAAGCCTTACCAAACTTTTAGAGGTGAAATTTCAATGTTTTTCCTTTTTACCTACGCGGGCAATCACTTTAATGAACGAAGGGTGCCACATAGAAACAATGAGTTCATATTAAATAGAAGTTACCTGTTGTCAACTTCATTCGGAGGCTGAGAGGAGCGATTGTGGTAGGAGTGAAATATTTTTAGAGGGAAGGTCGTGATTTGAAGGGCGACCCCCCTACACTGTTAAAAATGTAAATTGTTAAATGCAAATTTACAGAAAATAAAGAAATAAAAATGGAATACAGAAATGTTCTGATACTTAGTTTCAAGACAATTTCTGTCATTGTTATTTAATTTCTTTTTCTTATTTTCTGTATATTTACAGACATTTTTTGCAGTTTACAAAACCCATGCGGAGAACTCTGATCCAGTTCTTTTGTATGTTTGTTGTGTACAGAAACCACTCTCTTAATGGCAACACGTATATGGCAAATAGACTTCTTTCTCGTTTTTCTTACACACCCACCAAACGGCAACCAATCACAGTTTTGTCTTATTGCATATCTTACCATGTAGGAATTACCACTCATTCGCTGTCTAAAATGTAAAGGTTTGTTCATTGGGCATGCTTGAGAAGTTCAAATGGGTGTCATAAAGTTCACTTTATTATCTATACCTCCTTCCTCTATCCACAAATGTATTTTCAGAAACTTTATACCATTAACACAAAATTTAGAAACGTCTGTGAAAAGTACTACGAACTTTTTTTGTCTATAAGGACTGCTGGCTGTGGCTCCGGAGGTATCAGTGAAGCACGTCACTTATAACCTTTCTGTTGTATCTTGGTCAACAAATGTATCTACGTTAAAAGTTTTTGTACTTTGCAGTGTTGTATTTTCAGTGAGAAACAAAGGGCACAGCAGATAATTCTGGCATCGAAGGTTAGCCAAACTTATTTCTTGGAAATTAATTTTCAGGGCAACAAAACCAAGTTGATGTATTGTTTGACTCCAGTAAACGTTTTGGAATAAACCGACAATGACTTCAATCGTCCAACTGCAAAATCCACTTTTATCGATATTTGTTTTCATAATACTATTAGCCTATCATTACTTCTTTGTTATCATTATCAACGTTATTATTATTATTACTGTTAATATTGTTAGTGAATTTCTTCTTCCTTTTTTGTGGTGGCATTGTGCAGTCACGTGTTTACAGCAATTAAGTGTTTAAGTCAACAATGTTGTTCATCTAAAGTGGACGATACCATATCATTTCAAGTGCATTTAAGTCTTACATTACTTCACCGATCGTCCGTGTGACCAAGCCGAAGTCAGCGTTGTAATTACTACTAATGGCTTTACAAATCCGGCTTTGGTGGTATCTTGGAAGGCTGGGTTGCACATACACGTGTTAACAGATTTGAGAATAGTCCAAGTAACAATGACAACTACATTTTTTTTTTTTATATAATGTTATGACAATAACAAATTTCAAAGATTATATTATTTTGAAATTAAAGCGACACAAAGGACACATCTCCGATAAATTAGATACTGCATTTATCGAAACAATAACAGCGTGCAGCTCTATTAAGAATTTCTGTTGATTTACAGACAAAAAGTAAAAGAAAATACGTAAAGAAAACATAAAAAGTGCTGGCAATGACTGACAACACTTCGATGTTTTCCTTATGTATTTCTTAACGTTTGTTCTGTACATCTACAGGGATTTGTGAGTGTTGTTTATTGGAGACGTACGGTAACCTATACACATCTGACCAAACGTAATTAAACATTTAGTCATAAAAATAGCCAATGATGAAGTAGTTTCTGATTAAATAGTTTATGATAGTGAGGAACTTTTTTGAAGGAATATAAAAGACATACACAATGTAGTTAATCAGTTTTCGTTTCATCACAAACGTCACTAAATACATGAAACTAAATTAAGTAGATAGGTAGTGAACTCAAAAGAAAGGCTGAAGTGATAAATTTGTGATAGTTTATCCTGAATACACCAATGAGAAAGATATTTCTTATAAATTTTAATACAAATAAATACCATAGCGAGAATTTGAATAGACGGAATTATAGAAAATGCAATGGAAGTGATATTATATCTAGGTATCGACATTTTTTCTCTATTTATACCTAATCTTCGACGCTTGCCCCACCCACCCCACCCCCCTTTCGCGTGTACTTAAAACGATGTGAGAGTGATTTCATCATATAGTGAATAGAAAGCATAAAAAGTAAGACTTGCTCAAATTCGTTAAGCTAAAACCTTTTTTTTTTAAAAATGAGTCATAAAAACATGGCCCTTTTGCAATCCCACTCACTAGAAAGTTAAAAGTGCATAAAGTGATCGTGTCTCAGATTACGCACCTCCACTCATCCTATAGGGCAGGATTAACTGGGACTACATAAGTATATCTCTAAATTTAGTCACCCCTACAAACCACTCCTGGTCCCCCTCCTCCCCCCCCCCCCCATAAAAGAAGCATCTTGGAATCTTACTTGTTGAGCCAAATTTGCTCTTCAGTTCTCTCTCACTTTCACTGTCTAGATGAGCTTAATAGACAAATGGACAAAGGGAGAGAGGCATGGGTGGTCAATTGCTTAATTTATATACCTTTCTATATTCTGCGGCGATTTGACGTCATAAATTACCAAATCAAAAGTATCCAGATAGATACAAGGGCCGATCGTTGGAAGCACAAGTTGTTATTGGATAACTGATTAACAGAAGTCAACAGTGATTCTTTGATGTACCAATCTGATCATCTGGCTCTATTAGCCACTGTCTCGCTTGTAGTAACATCACCTAAACCACCTCCGTCCCCTAAGGACAATAAAATGTTTTTTTTTTTCCCCTCAAAAAGAAAATTCTATAAAATTACAGGTTACATTGGCGCAGTTTCAACCGGTCGGGGAATATCGAAGACAGCAACAAATCAAGGATGAGAAGATCTGAAGATCCTGGCGATAAATTTAAATCTCTCACCTTAATGAAAGAACTTTGACACTTTCCCCCGTCCTCTCTGGGTCTCTCCTTAAAGCAGTTCACTTTTAGGAAGTGGCCTCTCACCTAGTAAGAAGTAAAACAAAAAATATATATATATACATATAACGATTTGTATTTTACGATTTCTGAGAGAGTGTCGCCCATTGTTGTCAAACAATATATCGTTGTGGCATGGTGACTGTTTAGAGATCCAATTTGACTTTTACATCGCAGAGAAATAAACGACTTACCTTCGACTTAACCACCCCCCTCTTCTCTCTTTCTTTCCATGAGGAGATAAAAGAAATCAACGTAACCTGACTGGATGGTACCAAAACTCGTCAGGTGATTTTCCATAGAGATGGATCCAAATCGTGGAAAGCCACTCACCTTGGAGATATATCTGTCATACCAACTATATATATATATATGTATGTACTGATTTACTGCTAGATTTAGAGCAGGGGTCGGCAACCTTTCGGGGGGCGGGACAACTTGCTATTGCTGAATTGGAGGGCTAAAGGGGTCAGTTGAAATAGTCCGAGACGTGCACGAGAATTTGATAGTTTAAATAGGTATTGCAGACATGCGTGGCTATGCGTTCTCACCAGTGTTGCACATTGTGCTTCTTGTGCGCGATTTTGGCAGTTCTCCGCGAATTCTTTACACTGGCCGGGATGACTTGGCCCGCGGGCCATTGGTTGCCGACCCCTGTTTGAGAGAGTAATTCGCAGGAAAATGTTTGTAAGACGCGACACACTTCGTGGGGCAGGGTTGGGGGGCAAGACAATTTTGGTTAAACTATTTTCTAAATGAATAGACAATACAAGTAATGGATAAACACTCAAATGAGCAGTACAAGTTTAAGCTCGACATTCTAATACGGCAACTATAGGTACCTTGTCTCTTAAATATTGTCGTTATTTACATCAACAACGAAAAATGACCACACCTATCTCTCCAAAGGGGGAAAAGAACAAGAAGATAAGTAGAAATAACAGGAAAATTTTTTTTTTTAACATCTCGTCATAACTCAACTTTTAAGGTTTCTAAAAGTCTTCTTCAAGTTAAGATAATTGCGTGGACTAAACTGCTTCCACCGCCGGCGATCGGTTGTAATCGTATTACTTTCAAATTTTGAGAAAATTTTTCTCCGTTATAATTGACTTCACCGGGGCAATTTGAATCCTTCTGTCTGAAGAAAATGGCATTTTACAGTTTAAAAATTGAATTAATAGTCTGTACTCGAGAAAAACATGTTTCAAATATTACAGAAATAAAAAAAAAACGAAAGAGCCCATATATGAAGAGACAAGTTTATTCACCGCGTCGCCAAAATTTTGTTTGTAACCTTATACAAATATGTATCATATTGATATGTATAATAATTTTTCATTTATTACTTTGATGGACAAATACAAAAAGGGGAAAAAGACAGAAAAGGGAAAAAAAATTGTTACTAATTAGAATTCGATAATTTTATCCCAGATATGATAATCCCATTTGATCATTAAAATTTGTCTTTATATTCTGTCTTGCGTATTCGTGATGAAATTATTCAACATTTATAATTCAATTTCTCTCACAGAATAGCCTAACCTCTATCAAATTTGATTGAAAAGTTTTAGACCAGATAGAAACTACTTATTGTCGCCAATTAATTTTGATTAAAGATGACATGGTGATATTACTTTGGCTATCTCTTCGACTACAGGGTTGACGGCTGATAGACAGACAGCGCCGATCGACCTTGGACAGAGGAGGAAAGAGAGCTTTGCTTATTCATCTTATGAAGATGAAGACGCCGTTTAATAGTCTCTTTATTGTGGACAATTTGGGTTCATAACCTTAGACGTCATCTGCGAAGACGCGAATAATAGATGAAATGGTCAACTCAGGGTTACTCAAAAGAGACAAATTTTCTTTTGTCTATAAAATGAGGTATTTTTCACTTTCATCTAATATTTCATGTCGCATATTACCTATGTCTACTTTTCATTTTCGTTTAGTTTTATCTATGTGTAACAGTATTGAAGGACAGGACGCACCACATCTTTAAACAAATGAAACGGCTGGTTAGACAGGTGTAGTAAGTATCAATCAAAAATTCCCGTGGCTGGATTTGTGCGTCAGGAGAGACACTGTAAACATGATGTTGATTCAAAATTTCAGTTTTATTTGACGAAACATTCTTTGCCGATTGTAAAGACCAACTTTTGCAGAAAAATTATAAAATCATCCTAGATCCTTAGAGAACGAATTCTTGTCAAGCACTGAAAATTTAAATGAAGTGGCTTCTAGGAGGCGAACTTTAAACTGCAAATTAAAGCGAGTTCGTCATTGCTGCAAATACAGCAAACGAATGGAAAACGACTTCTTTGATGAACGTCAATATTCCATCTTACATTCCACGGTAATATTTAGGGGAATGCGTGGTGCTTTGGTGTGACAAATTTTATTAGCAGCAGTTTCAAAGATTCTTACACACCTTCAAATTCGCTTTACAACTTGGTAAACTATGTATTTCTCATAAAATTTTACATCAGGGTTGAAAACATATAATCATGGCGTTGACAGACGAGTACTGAGTACGTGTGCCGCTTTGTGTTCTTTTTAACAGTAATAGAAACAGCAGCCTTAAAGGGAAATGAAGCGTTTGTCTTACAGAAAACAACGATATTTCAAAAACCAATGTTTGTAAACTTAGAGTGATAGATTATTCCAAAAAAGGAAGCACAGTAGCATTCTTTTTAAGAAAAAAGTTTCTCACAGATACAAATGCAGTTACTTGTTGCCAAACAATAATTGTTACTCACCACATGCATAATGTTTTGAGGAGATGAAGCTTTTGCAGATGTTTATTGGTGAGACTGAATGGTTTAACAATGACTAAGGCTATTTCTTTTGTATGCCATGTTAGTGTATTCTAAACGCCCTATTTCCCTTTAAGTGATTTTGTACCGCATGCATATTCAGCAACAAGAGTTCCATATCGAGCTTAAAGGTCGTGTGACATGTATCATGTTAGCCAATATTCCAAAATCTCACAACCTTTAAAGATAAGTTATCATGTACGAAGTGAGATGCATTGACATTTCTATATCGTGTTAGATATGAAGAAAAGTATTCTTAAAGAACATGTGACATGAAAAGAGGTGACTACATTCAAAAGTTGCAAAGTGAAACCCTGGATAACAGTCCGTTGGAATTGCTTTTATATTTGTTCACTGTGAATGAGATATCACTTTTTCAAAAGTTTGATGAAAATGCAAAACCCGGATAATTGGGGAGTGTTGCACACTCAGTAGTTTTTTGTTGTTGTTAGAACTAAATATATATATTGTCGTTTAATATCTGGGTCCCACATTGGTAATTGATATCAACATTTAAAGAAAACAAATAAAAGCACATGCTTCCAAATTGAAATCCCCTAACAATTCTCAATTTTCCTGAAAACAAAGCCTACCTAAACAAAGACTAACATAAGGCATATCTTAAATCGGTCAAACATTGACCATTTTATGTACAAAAATTTCTCTTTTACAATTGCACATGTTTGCATATTTGGCTTATCTTTATTCATGGTACATTTGTCAAACAGAAACTTGTTTGTGAAAAGGTCAATGTTTGTCAGATTTTGATCGAATTGATCGAAATTGTGACTATTTTCAACGTTTTTTAAACATTTTTTCCATCAATACTCTAAAATGTAGCATGTGAGGGTAATCGTTCACAGAAGCACTTAAGAAAAACAAAATGGCCGTCCAGACTTTTAGGAGGTTAGTTTCTACCAGGATCTTGCAAGCATAGGAATCTATCACTAGCATTCCCTACATTGTTACGTCACTCTGGTAGGCTGTTTGTAGTACACGTTGCTATTTTACAGCCTCCCTACTAAACCCAACACAACAACTATTAGATTTAGGGCCATTTGTATGACATAAAGTTTCCAATTACGTGTAACATTTTCTTTTTTTCAACAATCTAGAACAGCTATTCTCCTTAATTCTTCTGTACCTTCTCTGTTTTCTGTTGTTCTCATCTTTGTGTCTTTGTTTATTGTGTTTCTATGTTTTCCCCTCATGTCTGTTGTTTTACTTTTGTCCTGCAAAAGGACCCTGATGTAAATTTCACAAGCTTTTCGGTAGTCTCCGTATACACGTTCAACTCTTCAACCGTGTGTGTATTTGTGCATTCCATTTCTGCATGAATTTTTGTTTTATTATAGAAGGGGAAGGTGGCAAGATGTAGAGTGGGGGTGAGGACTTGAGCGCTCATTTTCATTAAATGAAGAAATTCTTCGATCTTTTTGCTAAAAGGGTCAAAAGGTCAAACGGATTACAGAAGCTACAAAACTGTCAATTGCAGAATTCGAGAAATACCGGTGCAACAAGCCGATATCATTAGGAAAACTTGAATGCGTAAAGAACTTCATGAATGGTAAACGAGGTAACAAGAATGGAATCATTAGATGTTGTAAAAGTTTGCTACATATCAAGTGAACGGAGAACGCGGACACAGCTATGCTAATTATATTCAAAGATAATATTTCTTTTTCTTCTTCCCTTCCTTTGCATTGTTTGGTCACAATGGTCCTTTTTTTTTCACTAGATTCGTCATTAGCCCAGTTACAAAAGGCTTAAAAGAATTACCGGGCTCCTTTTGATATTGGCTTCTTATTATACTGCCACGCAGAAAAGGAATATGCACTGGCGCCTGTTGTGTAGCGCCTGTTGTTCAGCGGTTAAGCATTAATGCTCTATTTCACGTACTTACTGAAAACTAGAATAAAGTAAGACAATGCTGCTGGCATCACAGCAACTCAGTCAGGAAACTATTACAATTCGAATGAGTTGCAATTTAGAAATTGTTAAAAGTACAAACCACTATTTGTCGTTTAACATTTCCTGTCGTAGTATATGTACAAAATATGCATTACCGTCTCTGTCGATAATAGGCCTATGTACGATTTTTTTTTTACACGAACTTAAGGTTACGACCTCATAACACGTTTAAGGGAAATAAATAGACAATTGGTCGATAGGCTATTGTACTTTGGCACTTGCCAGTTCAAAGGAGCAGTGGTATAGTGTGTAAAAGGGACTTTACGAATTCGTAACCCTCGACGTGCATCCCTCAAAGATAACAAGAGCAGACATGAAAGCGACTTAACGACTTGAGTATGCATCGACGTCGGTTTGTATGTAAATATTTTCCTAGTGTTTCGAGTATACAATGAATGAGAACCGAATACGTTCTGGACAAATGGGAAAATCTCCCTTTTGTGTATGTAATATATATATTTGTATATTATAAGTTTTCATTTAAATATTTGGCAAAAATTTTTAATTGCTAACTAAGAAAGATATGGACAAGTTTAACTTCTGCAGAAGAAAAAAGGTTACTTGCTCATTGAGAAAAAAAGTGAACAAGTCAACATTTTGCAGACAATTGGTGAAAGACAAGATAAGTTTTAATTTGAACATTTGGCATCAAACTGTTTGAATTGTGAGAAGAGAACGTCATTCCTTTTGATCGGTCACTTATTAAATCAAATTGCCTGTCTATGTTACGAACGTTTCGTTTACGTATAACATTAATTATTTAACTTTCTAGAGAATACATTTATAAATATCTTTGCCTTCTATTCGTTGATTCATCGGGACAAAGTTGCTCCCATCAAGTACCCAATCAGAACTTGAAATGGCTCTCTAGAACCGTCAGTGTAACATGTCTCATGAAATCTTCTTGTCTGTTTCAGTTTTGTCGAAAATTAATCACTTACCAAAAGATAAATCTGGTTTATCTAGGATTTAGAATAGCCAAGCCACTTTTCTTTGTCTTTAAATGAAAACTCTTCCTGCACTGAAGGAATATAAATTCTATACAGAATTCTCTAAATCGTGGCTAAAACGTGGCTTCGAATGCTATGCATGACCATCTTTAACGTCATTTTGTATTTGGTTAAAGTTACCATAACCTGTAGGAACTTTTGAAGAAACGTAATCGCAAGTATATCGGCCTTTGTTACTTGATAGTTGTAACAAGTTGAAAGAGCCAAATCACAGCTCCATCTACGTTTGCACTTAATCAGGTCGCCTTCCAAAGCGGATGTGAAAATTACAAGTTATAGACAATGGTCGTAAAAGTTACAGATATATTTTTGTGGCTTATTTCGTATTTGCTAAACATGTTGTCCACGTTTGAAACAACCATTGGCATTCAATACACAGTCGTTCGTAATCCCGGTGATTAGTAAAACTGACGGAGTAGACTTTTAAAAGTTTAACCTCAAAATTTTGCTATTCGAAGTTAGCCCGAGAGTCTGAAACTAAGTGAGAGTACGACTTCCGAGATAGAGATTGCAAAGTTGTGAGGTAAAATCAGTGGTTGCTATGGTTACAGGAGTCAATAAATGATTAGTGTCCGAACAAATTCATAGCTCGAACAAAACACGACCTCTTGACTTTGGTGTGTGTCTGATTGTACTTTGTGGGGTTTTGAGGGTATAGGCCTTCGGTGTTATTTGCCACCAATTTTATTGCGGCACTACAGAATAGCGTAACTGCCGCCATGTAGTAGTGTGCAAGATAGAGGTGCAAAGCCTGGTCACATCTACCGATAAATCCCAAAACGAAAAGAAATAACGAAATAGAGAAACTTTGCATGCTTTTGTCTAATCCCTTTTTACTCCAAGCGAACTATGAATGATGATAAATTTCTGTTATTAGTGGACACACAAGTAAAGAAATTTAAATTCAAGCACACCAGATTTTTGTCTCTCTTAACTAACTATCCCTGGTAAAGGGAGAAATAGCTACAGCATACGATTAGACTGTTTTATTTATGGTTGGATCTCTCACTGTGTCATTCGTATAAAACTTGCTTTAATATTACAAGTTAGCAACTAGTTTGCTAGTGATGTAGATGTTTCATTTAAACTACAAGTCAGGTTTGACTTGCAGCTGTTATTTGCATTTTACCTCTTCACAAATGCAAGTAGAGTGTGTGACTGTGCAGATGACATATTTACAATTTGCAAAAAGTAGTTAGGATGTCATGTTGCAAAGAAACATAAAAAAAAAAAAGGAGAAGAAAAAAACATCTGCTTTATCGGCGAATACAGAGAAGACGTGTATATACTAGTTCTGCGAAAATTTGTGCGACAACGTGTTACAAACGTACATGTGTCCTTTTTTTTCTTTTGTTCAGTAGAACAATTAACAGTTTGTGCGATGTACGATGGACGATGTACATTGTGGGCGATATATAGATGGAGAAAATATCCATACATAGAGAAAAATTTACGATGTGGAAAGTACATGTGAGAAGGACGATTTCACTCAGTAGACGATATGTTGAAAGAGAACGATTTATATAGGGACTACTGTAGACGATATACCGTAGAACCATACCGTAGAACCATTTACGGTGTGGATGATTCATGGAGGTCTTAAATTGTAACTCATATGGAAACAAATGACAAAATCACAATGAAAGAAGAAAAATTAGAAAGCTAACTATTTGTATTCAAAGAAAGTTGTGATCTGAGGTAGCGTCACGTTATATATTTAAACCTCGTACGTACGCCTTCTAGCCGTACCGTGGATTGTATCAATCTTAAATAGATTTTTTTTTCATGTTTTGAAATCGGAACGTACGTTAACCTGTTACACTATTCCCGTGTTTGTTGACTGTTAGCGGTTAACAGCCATCCTCATCAATTGTTGACGGTGCGTACAAACATTTTAGGAGACCACAATAGAATCCGTTAGCTCATGAAACAAACAGCAGGAAGAACGAAAAACCTGACGTCACAATAGCCAAACTGACCTCAGCGTTGATAAATTTATCAAACCTTTTTCTATGTGGTCACGAGGAAGGCAATATTATTAGTTCCTGAACCGAGTGGATACGATAAATACCGTCTTTTAATAGGAAGTAGTTTTCTAGGTAAAAGTCCGCATATTACCCATTGTGACGTATAAAATCGAAGAATTGTTTCATTTTTACACCACCGTATGTCCGTGCATGTATGGTTGCCATGGAGAGATATTGATAATACAGAATTATCAATTATCACGATACATGCAATAAATATAAATTGCATAGAAGCAACATTAAATGCACTTCTCCATCCTATCATCCAGAGGAATACTCTTGTGCCGTCATAGACTTTCAACACGCGTAGATGTCCATACAATGACGTAATCAGTCCTACACATAGGTCTGACGGTCAACTTGGCAACGATACATTGCGTTATTGAATGGCGTTGGTGAAAACATCTGTATAAGTATGAAAACCCCGATATGATTGATAATTGTTATCCAACTATCTAGCAAACAGTAAACCGATTTACACTGGGATATGTATTTTATCGTCAGTGTGTATATAAATAAAAACATATGACAGACCCAACCGTCCAGTACAAAGAGACATTGTGCAAACCGATATCTTCAATTTGATTTCTGTGTCGAAGTCACGTGCTATAGAGTTTCCAAATGTAATGACGATATGATAAGAAACAAAAAGAAAAAAAAACACAAAACCTTAGATCTCTGAGACTAAACATATTGATAGGGACAACTGCTTCAATTTACTAATTCTAATTCAGGCAATTCCTGACAATATGTTTATACTTTCAAATTACCAGATTAGGGTATTTAAAAACAAAAGAATACGTATTTAGAAAGAAACGACCTTAACGAGACTTTTCAGACGTGATGTCTTTGTTGAGAGATTAGAGACAAAAAAAAAAAAATTAAAACTCTAAAACAATAATGTCAAAGGGTTTAAAATAGTGGTATTGTTTGTAGCCCACGTCTTCCCATAGACGTGGTAGATTTTTATCCCATTAATGAGTTTTTACAGTCATTATTAGTTCGACGAAAAAGGAAGCAATCAGATTACGTGCATGACGCCTTCCAGATCCTACCAGATACATTCTTTGAGTGGCAGCCAGACGTAGTTATGAGTTATGACTGAAAATATCATGTTTCTTTCGGTAAATATTGCACCAGAAAAGAGAGAAAGGATTATACTATGTACCACCATCCACTTCATCCACGCAGCAGAAACTGCGAAGGAAGTGGTTAGTGTCACACCAAAACGAAAAACTGTATTCTTTCTGCCACAAAGTGTTCGAATCTCGTTCGAAGAATATATTTAAAAAGTTAGAAAACCTGAAAGGAAATAGATTATCCGTCTCGACCTTTGTTACTCATAACCTAGAACTTTCCCCTCAGATAGGTTTAAATGAGTTTTTTTAAAGGAGGAATAAAGTCAGGACTTGCGCAAATCTTAAACAAGAGACTAACATATGGTGAACAACATTACCAAATTTCATTTAAAGATGTTGCTTACCTTCTACGATATTTCAACTTGAATGTCCATAAAAAATTATCAGGAGGCTGCCATTCTGAGATTGTGATGACGTAACCTGACCACATGTGACTGAATATTTTTATTTTTCTTTATATTTCATCATCAATATTTCATTGTTAGTGAATTACAATCAAGACATTATAACTGTCACAACAGATAAATGAAAAGAAAAATAAATGGCAGGAATAGTTAAAGGTGTGACGTCACATGTACATAGTCAAAGTCACGTGACATTTAAAGTACAAATCAAGCTTTTAAAGGGGCTCATTGAGTTGGTTTCCCAAAATCATTATATTTTGTAACATAAACTTGAGTATTACTTATATGTCGATGGTCAATGATGAAACTAAAAGGTTATGAACAGCCGACACACCTTGAGATGAAGTAACAATGATAGATAATTGATGAATTAAATCACTTTTTTTTTTACAAATCCAGACACTTTTTGAAACAGTGTATCAACTATAGGCAACTTCTACTCATAAAATACTACAATTTCTCACATTTTCGGTGACTGCAGGAATAGATTAAATGGGTAATGAGATTGATTAGAACTATTGGCATGAGATGGCGTCTTTCACAACCTTTGCAATGTCAATGATATCAACTCAGTGGGCCCCTTTAAGATTTGATAGTTACTTTTCTTTCATCAAAGTCCGATCTTTGAAATGCAGTGTGTTGATACTGACTTGGTGGGCTTTAGTGCAGCTCCAGTTTGAAGCTACCATGAAAAAATGTAAATGATGTAAATTATTAATTACCATCTACTGATTCATTATAAGATGTTTCAAATGTACACACACAAGCACATGTCCAACTTGTCTTTATTTCTTTCACCAGAAATAAAAGCAATTGGTATAAATGGCTTTCAGCGAGTCTGTCTTTCTGCAAGATTCTTCAAATCTTTATCTTTTCTTTGTTATCACTGAATCAGGAAGTCCATAAATTTGGTAGGCCTATATGTTATCCAACGAATTCAACTTACTCTTGTCATAACCTCGTGATGACCTGTCAATACTCATAGCTAAGTGGGTAGCCTTTATTCTGGGCAAGGCCTTAGTTACTGACGCACCAACACTACAGTGTACCAACTTTTTTACCATTAAAGGAATTGACGTTAGTCTGCATATAATGCCTGTAACTTGTAATGTTCATCTCATCTAGTAAATGTAACGTTATAGCTACAGAAGGCCTACGTAACCGGATGACGGTCTCGTTGTCCAAGAGTTTCGGTAGACTTAAACCTCCCATATCTTACTCGCTTCTTATTTCTGGCAATTCTTGATAGTTTGTTGCAATTTCGTAGTGACTTTTGCTACAGTACCACCAAAGTACCAGTTTGACATCTGATTGAAACGAATTTTGGTCCGATATCAAGGACGGGCTGCTCATCACCACAGTCGCTTGTAACTATCATAACGTTACGGTACTAGTTACGCGACGAACTAGCTATTTGGTTAGTTGGAGGCAAAATGGCGCCATGTGTCCCGTAAACGGACTTTTTTGAACAGGGCATGTCGTAACCCTCCCTATATAGGAATCCTAATCAAAGGTCATGAAGGGCGCCACCTGAATTCCTATTGCACATTATATGACATTTGCATTTGCCAGTGTAAGTTTGCGAAACCACAATGCACTCATTCTCGTAAAGACTATTTAATTAACTAGTTAGTTTGTTTTAATTATAGTAATTGTTAACAATTATCCACTGGGTGATATAGCAAACGATACTCGTTAGCCATAGGGAATAAAGATGCCACTTTAAGGGCATGAAGGGTAAATGATAGTTTAAATACAACGGCATCAATAAAAAAAAAAATGCAAGTAGAAAGAAAGAAGTGGAGAAAGAAAGAAAAAGAAAGAAAGAACAATGAATCAACCTGAAGATAACGATACGGCAAAGGTATACGGATGCCCTGCACTTTCGCTCTTTATCTTTTGCTCTTTATCTCTTTATCTTTATATCGCTCTTTATCTATTATCTCTAATGTTTTAATCTTATTTCGTGATACTGTGTTCATAGGATATTAACAAAAACCCATGTAAGACAAAAATGTCGTCCTAAAATATTCACCGTTAATACGAGCGTAAGCAATCCTTTCCCTACAATTTGTCTGTTGTTGTGGGTTATTGTTAATTTCTCTAATTTCTTTTCTCTTTTGTCTTGCAGAAAAAAAATAGTTCACTTGGTACTAAAAGAAACGAATACCTCAATAAATAAATCAATATCACTTTGCCCACCTTGTAGAATTATATCGGGAATTCATTGAACTGTAACCAGCGTTTTAATTACCAACACAGTAAAACGAAAAGTGATTACAATGGAAATATTAATTAATGACAGATTCACTTTAACAGCTATATGAATACTGCAATGCCAATATTGGAAAAACAAAAGTAGCAACAACAAAAAAAATACTCTGTGGTGTAAACTACTAAATTAAACACCATTAATAGTTCATTTTTGTATGGAAACCTTTACCCGAGGTACATGAGTAACTGATCAGAAAAGTCACCGCGAATTACAAAAAAAAAAAAAACAAATAAATCGCTTTACACCAATCTCAATCTTTGGTCGCTTCAGACGATCAGAAAATAAAAACTAGCTGGGGAATTTAAAATGCGTAAATTAATCTTGTGGGGGGGGGGGGGGACTTTAAATGGTGTGGCGCTATTACTTAAAGTAAGAGGCGGCTTCTGTCAGTTAATTGAAAGTTGTAACTTGTTAACGGAATGAATGCATGTTTATCGTCACATTGAAGCAGGAAGTAACATTGACTAGAAACATGGACTGTCCCTTGTGTGTTTGTATTACCGGTGGGGGTCGGTGTGGACTGGATAAGTTGTCATGGAAACCTGTAATGCGTACTAACCTTGGCAAACTGGCCACCTTCTCTCTTTTTGTCAGTTTTTTAATTTAATATCTTAAAAATAATCCAATCTATAGTATTTAATGTACCCGGAATTAAGAGGCTACCTATGCTTGCGGTTGCAATTGTAATTTTTTACGTTTATCATTCGTTGATATACAGTTTTGTCATGAATGATAAGATATAACCTACGGTCTTCTTCAAAACATAAATCACCGATATGTAAGTAATATGATTTTGTGATTTGTCATTATTCGCTTGTGAGTTCATTTTTTTTTTGGTATCTGGTGTTGACCGACGAGGCCCCAGCATCAGGTATATCGCCCGGCACTAATATTGTCAGGGCATGAATGCATACATTTTAATGTAAATTAATACACTTGAAAAAAAAACATACAGGTTGAGTTAGTTATATTCTATTTTTGTACAGTACTCTACATGTACAGGCATCTAGACAGTCCTGGTCATTTGCAAGTTTTACTTGTAGATTTTTTTTTTCTCTGCATTCAACCCGATTCTGCCTCACATCTTAGATAATAAAATGTGTGACTATTATATTAACTGTAACTTGGCGAAGTGGGTGCTGGACTTTCTACCAGATAGGGTCCAGAGAGTGTATGCTAATGGGAGACTTTCAAACTGGTATTGTTACTAATACTGGTGCCCTGCAAGATTGTGTCATATCATCAGTTCTGTTCACCCTGTATACATCCAACTACATCAAACCTAACACCCAACCTAACACCAATGGTGTAAAGTTTGCAGATGACACTTGAATCCTATGTCTTATAGTTACGAATGGTGATGAGACAGGGTACAGGCAAGAAATATCCACCATCATAAACTGGTGTGATGAAAACAAGCAACAACTGAATATGTCAAAAACGAAAGAGCTCGTAGTTGATTTCCGATGTAATAATTCACAACTAAAAAAATATTGAAATTAAAAATGAACCAGTAGGAAAAAGTGAAATCTTACAAGCACCTAGGTTTATTTTTAACACGTTAAATTGGGGTGAAACATGAGAATACTGTCCTAGCAAAAATAAACCGACGCATGTTTCCTTCTACGGAAGCTTAACCCATTCAGACTAGATACAATCCTTACTGATCTGTTTTATAAAGCGACAGCCAAAACTATTATTACATTCTGCTTGGAGGCTTGAGGTGGGAATGCTATGGTAAGAGGCATAAATAAGTTAAATGGATTAATTAAGAAGGCAAGTTAAGTTTGTCGGTCAGAGGGACTTAGTCCAGTAGAAGAGCTTCTTGGCAGTGCAACAAAAAGAAATATAAAGTCAATCGTTCCATGAGAGCATCCTCTTAGTCACCAATTACAATTTAGCCATATGACAAAGAGACCCATTGTTGTAAGATGTATGACTGAGAGATACAGGGTTTCTTTCTTGCCACGAGCCATTTTTTCATTTTGCCAATGAATGTTGTAGGAATTAAGTCAATTTTATGTATCATATGTGTTGTATGTAGGCTTATCATTCTTATTCTTTTCATGTATCATTCCTATTCTTTTGCATTATTAAACTCCATGTTCTTTTTTTCTCATTTGTCTCTTTCACTGAGATGAAATGAATGCCAGTTCCTTTTATGGTAGATAAAGCTTTTTATATCTTATATTATAAGTGTCTGAGAGTGTACGCATGCGCTTGTAGGATTGCGTAAACACTATAGTTGTGGCACATGGTTTGCAGTAACTCTCATTTCTTAAACTATTTTGGCCACTACATGCAGGTACTATATATCTAACGAAAAGAATAGATGTATAGACTTTGTGTATTTAGACTTTACGTATCTTAGTTTAAGACTTTGTAAAACTAGAACTATAGTAATGAGATTTAGTTGTCTATCCGTCTCTCCGTCTGTCTCTCTGTCTATTTTTTTCCTTGCTAATATTTCGTTTTGCTTTCTCTCGTTTCATTTGCTCACCTTCACATTTTTGTGATTTCCTCCTAAATTTCGCGGATTAACTTTTTTATCTATTCGCAAAGCGAGAGCTTATTTTAATGGTTTTTCAATAGTCATATCATTCAATCGATTTCAGCTGCTCCCTGGCGTTCTACTTTTGACACTTCTCCTCCCATCTTCTACTTTGAAATTATGTAAGCTTGGAAAATAAAACTAGGACTGAAATTGGAGGGAAGCTCTTACTAAGATAAAAATAATGTCTGATCCCGACAATGCTGGAAACAAAAAATCACCTAACCTAGTTCAATTATACACACGCATATATATATATATATATATATATATATATATATATATATATATATATATATATATATATATATATATATATATATATATATATATATATATATATATATATAAAACCATGTTCAGATGTGAATTGCATTTTAACATTTAAATCATAGATGAGACATTAGGCAAAATAACCTTTTGGCATTCCGATATGATTTTGTGTCGTAAAGACACATAATTCTACGAAGGGAGAAGAAGGGAAAATGACTAAAGAAAGAAAAAGAAGACGACGCGAGGGTATTTAATCAAGTCAGAACACCAGTGGACTAGTTTTAATCGAATGGAATCACAGGGATTTTGAGGGTTCAGCCCCCGATAATTAAAAGTTCGATGGAGCGACAGTAATGTTGAACACGTTGCCCGTGAAGGCGTGTTACAAAGCCGATCCTCTCGGTTGAGCTGTTGATGCGATTCCCCCGGTATAAGCCTACGAAGCAAACGTTTGAGGAAGAAATGAGAAAAAGAAATCGTAAGCGATGGAACTGGAGAAAAAAAAAAGAAAAATTCAAATGAGAGAGATTACTCCCCGTGGGCGGATTTTAGCGAGGAAAAAAATGTCAAGGAAAGCGAACACAACTTACAGTATGTTCAGACAATGGCCATTCTCAAGGGAAAACTTTTTCGGTCGTATGAACATTGTATAATATCTATGATATTCAGTTGTACAAATTCATTTTCATTTTCCACTTAGAAAACTGTGTCCTTATATAAAAAACAGCTGGTTTTCTACAACAATGAAAAGAAGGGAAAGCATAGAGAACTGGCATAAACAGAAAATGAAAATAGCCATCCACACATTTTATAAAATTGTATATTTACAGTAATTTCGCTGTTCTCTCAATTTCATCATATGGAACTGGGTGATTACTCTAATCTGGAGATTAGCAGAAGGTTAAAATAATAAACCAAAAATTTTTGAAAATCTGGTGTGCCAATGTTTCATTTTTCTTTTTTAATCTTTGTTATACCGGCTGCGACTCGACAACTTTGGAAAAAAAAACTTTCAAAGTGACGGTGTCGTAAATACTTTTCTCGGTAGAGAAATGCTCACGAAGGTACTGGTACACTTCGCATCGAATTACTACCACCTTTAACACCCGTCGAAATATTTTAGGCTAATCAAATTGAAAGAAAAAAAGGTAGTGTAAAATATGTCATTTTTTTTTGCAGCCAGACATACCACCACAATATGTAATGATATGATATGACACGTGTACCGTGATATACAATGATAGGTATATTTATGTTTCAAATGTTAGAAAAGGATCATTTAAATGGTATACACTGACTAGCAGTAAAAATCAGTACTCATAAGGTTAATGTTTGGAATATCTCGTGGCCACAACTGTCGCCTGACGTAAGTTCGTGAAGACATTCTTCTGATATGCTCACTTCTATCCCCTTAATTCGGAAATTCTTCCAGTTTTTGTGACTGAGCCATTTGCCGTTGATTATGACTGACAAAGAAGAATAGTAACATATTTGTTATTGTCAAGAACTATTTTTTTTGTTAATTATGCAAACAAACAAATGAAGTCTTATTATTCATTTGTTTATCTTCATTTAAATTAAACTCAATTATCGATAGCAATATTTTATTTTCGCTCTTTAGAGATAGAAGTAAGCAAAAAATATACAGGTCTGTACGTTTATCAGTTTATTTACAAGCGAATGGTTTGATGACGAGAAAGTTCTCATTCGTTTAATCTACTTCAACGTTGTATTTATCCTGCATTTTCACAAAAACTGTACACATTATTGAATTAAAAAAAGCAATACAAAACGGTGAAATTCATATACTATAAAACCTACATCAATGTAGAAGATCTGTTCTCCAAACAACTTGTATTAACCCAATAACAATTTGTGCAAGAGTTGAACTTCTGTTAAAGAACGAAAGGTACCGCAGTTGTGAGAAAGACTTTCCCTGGGGGATGGATAGCTATGAGAAATATTTTATTAAGGGGAATAGATAGTTGTCAGAAAAATTTACAATGTTATCATTCTGTGCAGTCTTTCTCACATAAGCCAAAAAATATAGGCCTATATCTTTATATAATGAGTAAAAGCTGACAAGAACAGCTACAAATTTGACCAAAGTATTCTCTCATTTTTCAAAATAGGTCGCTTGTACAACAATTACGTAAATGTTACATTCCAAATGTATTCTCTATTGGAATAAGCAGTTTGTTGGTCAGAACATACGCTGCCAAGTCGATTCCCACACTCATAGTGTTGGGCGTATCCAGATGTTCAATACATTTGATAACAGACCGTAAATGAAAAATATGTGTAGTCTTGGTCACAACTGATTCTCCTCCCTGAAGGGAACACGAAAGCAAATACTTTTACTCGTGTGAAAATATTTGCAAAAATAAAGTTGACTCTCGTTTTAACCTTTTGGTTACAGTAACGAAAAAAGGGAAACTTGTAAACTCATCATCTGAGGTTATCAGGCATTTTTACCTTAAAGGTGAATGATTATCTTGGGATATGTCTGTCTGGGTGTTTAATCTTTATTCATGTCTGTTTGTCTGTCTGTCTATATGTCTCTATGCAATCATACCAGTCTGCCTACCTGTCGGTCCCCTATGCAATCCCTTAATTTAGGCTTAAACGAATTTGATAACATCATTTGTTGATGATATTCTTGCAATCAACAAAACTAAAATGGATAACATACCCATTTACTTTTATTCCCCTTCCTATTTTCATATTTTCGTGACACTCACCTTCTACAATCACTCAATTGTAGAAGACTGTATAATCTTGTCTCTTTTGTTTACTTAGCCCAACCGCAGAAGAGAAAGAAACGAATGCTTTACGTTGAAACAATTGAGATATGTTGCAAAAAAATAACATAAAATATAAAACAACATACTACGATCGATTCGAAGAGATTAGATGCACAAGCATCAAAGAATTGTTATTTTCTATGACAGATTATAGGTGTGACTGTATTAATGAACAGCTATCGCCACGAATTAAGGGGATTCCATAAAAAGTATCACATATGTTGATTGGTTTACCTACTGTTACTGGTAAGAGGGTCACGCACAAAGACAAGAAGTTTTTAACAACTATTATTGACATTATTAGCTGTTGAACACGGCCATTCAACCATTGCTAAACATAAACCCGATAGTTCAAAGCTATAAATTTATTTAATGTTTATGGTCTTGTTTATTTTATGTACCTTTCCATATAATTACTTTATTCCTTGTATTTTTTCTCCACCACCAGCTCTTTGTAGTACACTCGCTGACATCATTTGGGAGAATCTCAGCATTAAACCGACTTAGAAACATGGATAACGAGAGGTCTCAAGTAAGCTTAAAAAAAAAATTACTTATTTCACAAGAAACGATCTCGTTGAAGTAATAATAATGACACCTGTTTACTAACTTTCCGCCTCAGTATTGTTCTTTGCTATGGAACCTTGATATTTTTATGAGGCGCAAATAAAATACTATTTTGACACGACAGGGACTGTGCTTAAAGCTGAAATATGGATTGAAAAATTGTCATATTTGGCCACTGAAATTCAAACATGCTATAGCGACTACAAAGAAAACCCCCAAAAACATTGTTTAGGACCCTTTTGTGCATGCTTAAAATATTCATATCCATTCACATTGGTCTGTTCGATTTCAAGTGATTTACAACTAGGCTTTCATGGAAAGTCTGAATGTTGTAGGGCCAACAAAAATATCCACACAAATGTCATATTCAAATATCTGGAAGATGAATGCATAGATCTCTTTCAGGTTTTGTGACGGGTGATCTTTGTTTACTTTCTCTTCCATAAAGCACTGGTGGAGAACAAAGACAGATCACCATGGCGATTGCCAGTACAACTCATATTCCAGCTTTAACAACGATTGCCTCAAAAACAAAACAGTCGAGATGCTTTTCCAAATACATACACAGCTGCAAGAACGAACAGTTTAACTCTTGCTTTAACTTCTGTGCTGTACCTTCTTTAATGCATTACTAAACGCCAAATGATCAGAATTTATTTTAACTGACCAAAGACGGAAGTTTAAACTATTGCAACTGTGACTTTCTTATTCATTCATTATTTTTTTTTATGTTAATAAGCTTACAAAAGTAAATTGTGAACATGACTTCCGTTTGGCAGATTGATATCAACGTTAAAAGAAAGGCTCAGTGCCTTTTTTCACTTCGATGTATTTCCTTCTTTTTTTTCTGCTTTCAGTAAAGAAGACAAGTAGTTGTGATATTTATCTTTCGTAACTTTTTGCACTTTCTTCCAAATTGGGTATTCGTATATCTTTTAACAGATTTGTGTTAATTAACAAAAAAAAATCATCTGCCAATGGTAGAGTTCAAGTAAACTTTATTTGACAACAAAACATTCCACGTTGAAAATAGGTACAGAGGTATAAAATACATACTCATAAATATGATCTAGCGGGCGTCAACAGCAGAAGAATAAAAAATAACATTTTTTTCTCTGCTTGGTCACTTTCTAACAGAATTTGTCATTAGCAGATAATTTTCTCCCTAAATCTGTCAGATAGATGTACTAGATTTGGAGATAGAAAGTGCAAAAAGTTGTGTAAGATGTATTTCACAGCTACCCATCCTACTTTAAAACGCCATTACCTCCATATAAGCTTCTTCCATTTAATATCAACGTTTCGGCATAACTTCTTAAAAAAAAAAGGAATGTTCGCTTGTATAATGTATGTCGTGAAGCTGTGAGCATGGAACTTTTTCTTTCAAAGTTAAAATACCTCACCCCCCATCCCCTTGTTTTTGTGTTTCTACGTCGCAATGCATGATGGACATTATTTATTTAGGGGACATTAACTAGTAGTCGTGCCGATGCTAAGATATCTCTTCTATGTGCATTAATCCTTTTACGCGACTCAACGTCTCGTATATCACCGGCAGTAAAGCTAACAATTTTTGAAAGACCGATTCATCAAAGTGGACAACATTCCCTCCATTTCTTCTCCCCAAAGTTAAAACAAATCATTTCATTTTACGACTTCGGTAAACAATTCGCATGGAAATCATTCAAATCTGGTTGGAAATATCATGAACAAACTCGTCACTGACGCAACTCGACGTCACATGTGATCACGTGATAAATTTTACAGCGACGTCATAGATCCGTAGTGTCAAAAACAAAGCAAATTCTCGGACCGTGGATAAAAAAAGATAAAAATAAAACATTAGTGCGACTGCGCGTGACGTTGGAGACATTTAATCTGTCCTTTTAACAGAAGTCATGCAAATTAAATAGCAGCATTTCAGACGGTCATATAAAAAAGTAACGTTTCCTTTTTAACATTGTTTTATCTGTGTAAACGAGAGACAAACCCTGCATTTTAACAGTGACTTCATGGTAAAGTCTAATACTCTAACATCCTCTCGGAAATACATTAGCAAACCTACCTTTCGATTTAAAAAACTACCTTTTTACCTTTCGAATTATGTTTTTACTGGCACTGTATAGGCTGCCATTTTCCCGCCTTACAAAACGAAAGTGACATCACAGTGCAACCTCATAAGTATAGAATACAGGTGCCCATCATAGCTGTTGGGTGTAATGTGTAAGCGCTGCTTTCATTATTGATCGATCGACTAGAGGAAGTTATTCATCCTAGGCTAAAAAGAAACTCTAAAAAGCTTTCTTCGCACATTTGCGTATTTTCCTTTTTTTTTTCCTTCAGTTTTTGTGTCTCCTGTAACAAGTCTACTGCTTTGGTTTTTTTTCTCCTAGCATGTCATTCAAGTTAAATTCTTATTACGATTTTGTTCATTTTTACCAGTATGAACAAACAATAGCCCATTCCTTATCTGATTTTTGTAAAATTCCAGTGTTGTTTTTCTTGTAATTTTTTTAATGCAGTTTTAATGTTCCAAAGGACACAATATAGACGTTTACATGCACAAGCTTTGTGAAAGCTGCTTTCAACCTCTCGTCACCAAAATACGATATTCTTTTTTTTTTGTGTAGGCACGGGGGGTCTCGTTCCCGATCGATGAATAAGACTTCCATTTTCCGATCCATTGTCGACATCCTTAGAAGAGTCATCGTAATCAGATACTTGGCCCCTCGTCTCACCCGACCCCTAAATGCCTCCTTGATCCATGTATCAAATTTTCTGACAGCTTAGCTGGCTTATTTGAAGGCGATACGTCATCATAATGTTTAGCCCTGACGTGGAGACAAATAAACCTTCTCTTAACCGGGAACCCTTTCCAGGCTCATAAAACTATTTAACTCCAAGATTTGTAAATCTTTTTAATTACAATGAGGTTTGAAGAAGCGACACCCTCGTTCTCCTCCTTTTCTTCCCTCCTCCTTCTCTTTCCTTTTTTCTTCTTTGAGACAAAAGTAGTTAAGCCGGTGAAGCATTTATTCGCTAAAACATCCATCCATTCATCTTGTGTGAGCAACGATTGGTCTTATGAATTTATGATCATCAAGGTCATGAATAAAGAAAGCTGCAAGCGCTTGAAACAAACAAAAGTGTTATGAAGTAGGACAAAGTTACCCATTTTCTTTCTCCCATCTCGAGCCCCTTTCATTACATCGGTTATCAAAACATAAGCCCTACAAAAAGTGACAAAGAAATTTAGATACATCTGGGCTCTGTCTGTTACGCAATCTTCTCATTTCATTCAGGAGATCTACAAACTACTGTGGGACAATTCCATGGGAACTTAATGAATATGTAGTGCCAAGCAAGAATAAACACATATTTGTTTGAATTCATCACTTAATGTGTACCTGAGAGTCCTTTTCAACGCCACAAATCAGGAGGAAATGCATCTCCTGTGACGTCATGATTACATTTAGGATTAGGAAATGCATTTCTATTAACTTAGTAACGTCAGGCATGTATCACTTTTGTAGCTTCGTAGATGGGATGGCATGTGTCGAATTGGCTGGAATGATTCTTGTGTTATTCAAGTTATCACAACAATACAAAAAATGTCAGCTGAACGAAACGTCGAAAAAAAGAGAAGAGATTGAATATATAATACAATACTGATATAATTCCGGTGAGGGAATTATTGCAAATGAATAAAACTGTTCGTAACTCACATATAATAACAATTCAATGATTAACTTGGACACATGGTCAGCTACGTTAAGTCTTCTCCAACTATTTTTACCAGAATACACAACAGAATTTACATTTTTTAAATTTGTATCACAACATGACTGAAAGTATGCCTACCTTGAGAAATCCGACAATGCTACTGTGATTATTAGGATCATATCTTCATAAGATGAACATCAGTCAATCAGTCGGCCGGTCAGTCAGTCAGTCAGTCAGTTTTTCAGTCAGTCAGTCAGGCGGGCAGGCAGGCAAGCTGGCAGGCAGACAGACAGACAGAAGAGCTCGGCAAAGAAGTAGACAGACAGTCAAATTTAATCAGTTAGTCAGTTACTTATGTAAGTCAATCGGCCAGCCAGTCACTCGTCTGAAATCGTCCGTTCATCTACACACACAGGTTATCATTATAAGACTTAACATATTCCATCACTTTATCATCTTTTCCGTTTATCACGTTGTCATCTGTTCAGTTTATCACTTCATCATTACACCAGATCATCGTTTAAATTTCATAATCTTATCACAGAATATAATTACATCATCTATATTTATTCAAAGGACTCACAAGTAGGTCACATCTACGAGTGTTTTTCTTTATGTTGATACGGCCCAGACTATTATTAGTTTCATCTGGTTCATTTTTCTTTTGTCTTGATTCATGCATGTATTTTTTTCTTCTGTATTGCATATAAATTTTGTACATAAAGTCTGTATTGTAAAGGTTTCACGTAAAGCTTCTATGCAAATTTTTGAATGTTTGTATGACAATTGAAATAAGAAATTCCTTTAAGAAAAGATAATTTAACATTGCGTTGTAGTTTGCAGCCAGTGTTGTAAAATCCCTGTTTCTTATCCGGTGAACTTAGTGTACCAAAATACCCTATCCGTTGCTTTTAACTTTTGTTTCTCATGAAACCACAACAAAACGAAAATCGGGAACGTTCCGAGAAGTTTATCTACAAAGTTACAATCTCTCTCGTAATTTTTCCCGCGAGTCTTTGAAATATCCAAATCAGGACTGATTTAGGAGTTAGCATGCCATACCCCGCTTCGTTTTTGACTCGAAAAGTGCAGTTTTAATGGCTTGTTTTGTGTGCGAAGGTTGTAAATTACACTCACTTTCGAGTGTATCGTATAGGCAATGTCTGTTGTGAATGCAGCAGGAAGAGGGATTGGTAGCGTTATTCTCCGATTTTCGTAGGAATATCTTTACTACTTGTCAAGTTTTGAAGAGTTTGATGGATAGTTTGGCTGAAATGAATTTCTTAATTTTACTATGTTTGTCTATCCTGATGAAAACTGCCATTTAGAGTGGCAGGGGCCATTTAAAATGGCAGATCCCTTTAATATCTTTTTTTTTTGTTTTCGAAAGGACGGTAAACTAAGACCATCGATAAAAGCCTGAGAAAAGACCGAATGAAATCATAACAAAGAATGAACATATTTCACGTAGCAAGATCAGCCTTCGATGGTGGTGGTGAGGGGTGGGGGAGGGGGGATTGGTAGGAAGAAAAGTTACGAGATGAATTCTGAATAACATCAGTTACTGATCATATCTTACGAATGTGGCGAGGAATGAACACAACGCATAACTTGTACTGTGTAAAACACATACACTCAATTTGTAGGACGGCTTATAGTCATGTGGATCAAAGTGCAGCGATGGAAACCTATGAAATACAGACGCCTCGTAAATTACCTGGGCGACTTTTATGAGCTCGCAAATTTCTAGATGCTATTTCCTCTCCTTGATTTAAACCCTTGTTTAACGTCGTTTAGCCAGATTTACTGGGGTATCCCTGGCAAACAGCACAAATAAACGACTTGCATGAACTAAGTCCGCTTTGGCTCTATGCAAAGGTTCAGATGTTATTTTTTTTCCTCTTAAGTTTTGGACGAAATGGTGATTCTCAACAACTTTGTGGAACCTTTGTTAATCTAGAGGGGTATTATAATGAAAGGGCTGGAAGCAGGGGGACGGACTGTCCGTGCATCATGTTAATGAAACAAGATACTGCATAATTTGTATTTGTATACTTTTTGTAGCGTATAGCCATCGGTGTGAGTCAAAACATGAGTTACGATTCTCAGTCGACGCTGAGTGGATTAAAGGGAATTCGTGAGTTATGATATGTCAATACAATACATCAAAGATTATTGTGAAATTAAAGCTTTAAGATGCACATAAAAAATCGCTGCATGCATCCGTTCTATTTGGTTATTGTTTTGAATATCGGCGAGTTCTGGTGCATGGGTGGTCACGTTTAAGTGCTATGTGGTTTTACAAGTAAAGTGCAAGAAGCGACACCTAAAATAGTAAATCCGTATAAACTACCTCTCTTATCTGGGTCAAAGGTCACATGTCAGCGAACCGTTTATGATTTTAACTCTGTGGGTACGTGGCCACTGTGTAAGTGAGCCGATTTTCCAAAGGATATTGCAAGTAAGGTTGGGAGAAGAATAAAGGTAGCATAATGATTCCTGGATATGTAAAAGTATATTGTCTGTGACATGACAGACAGCCCTTACATTTCGGTTTACCCATTGCAGATAAACTAGTCTCCCTTTATGCACGGTTGGTTGGTTTATCGCTATATCCTTTTACCCATAATGCTCGAGTGGCACTGGAAGTGACGTCTATTTAATGTGATTATTTATTAGTCAAAAGTTACGCGGTCGCTAATTTCGAGGTTTAGAACCCATCAGGTATCGGTGCCTCATCGAGAGTCGCCAAATGTATATCCGTAAACCTTTCGCGTTTATCAAACCCATACCTCACCAACATCGATTGTCTCTACGTGTTTGTAAGTTGGATCTGTATGTGGGTTCGTTTGTATGTATGTAAGTACGTGTGTGTGTGTGTAATTGTACTGTGACAAATAGCTTGCGTTTCGCTGATGTGCATTTTCTCAGAACTATTAAATAGCTGTCTCCGTTTTTCAAGTGTCCTATTTGTAACAAATGATGTATACGAGAATGCAAGCAGCTGTGCCTATCATGTTTTTATGGTCTGTTATGTGCAGTGGGTTTTGTAATATAGTGGATGAGTTAGCCTTTGCCCCAAGAAGATGCTTTTTGCAGACGTTTGCAGGGGTGAGCTTGGTATTGCTCGATTAATCATGGAAACGGTACCACGAACGCGACAGGAAAATGAGCTATCCTTCAAAGAGAAACAATAAACGTTGGCACACAGCGCGTCAACAAAATAGATACATTGGTCGGACCACGTTCATGTGTACCTCTTGGTATTAAAGGGAAAGAGAGAGAGAGAAAGAGACTGAGATGGGGAGAGGCGTAGGTGGGGGAAACGAGAGCATTATTGTGAAGATCATTTGTAGATGAAATAACCAACAGAAGGTGTAAATGTATAACAAAGCTGGTCGAAAGAGCTCCCTCTACACTGACCCCGGCAGCAGTTTTTGTTCAAAGTAGATTTCTAAGATAGGGGATAAGATTGTATACGGACTGAATATTTCAAAGCAAGCATGACTGTGGTATTCGTCTTTTGTTTTGTTATAGTCATTCTTCCAAAGTACATTCAGATTACTGTGAACATTTACTCAGCACTGTGACAGGAAGAAATGAACGATGAAGTTAAATCCTAATTAAGTAGATGGTTTCATTTCTGGTAGAGTTTCAGGTTTCAAATTCTCCCTTTTTGTAATGTTTTTTGTACTCATTTCATTTCCAAATGAACGCCTTTAAATATATCAAAAGATAGGATACAAAGTTTTTGGTAACACCTTTCTTTTTCTTAAAAAGCAGTCATTTGTAACTTCATTTTGGACAATACTATTGTAAATTTTGTTTTGCATGTGGAGGAAGTCTATATTTTATTTGCCAATTACTGAATGTATGCACAAAGTCGCCTTCCTTTATAGGGTTGTGGCCAGCCCTTCTCAAGGGTTGGCTCATTCGCCTGATCAGCCAGGTATGCACCCGCCACCTTCTTCTGGGCTTGGGTCTTTCTTTGCGTCTGCCTCTCCTCTCCCGTCAACAAAGCAGTAACGGATACCTGCTACGGAGTACTCGGTGCGAGCAAGAGCCAATAGCTATTACCGCAATTCTTTGGGCTTTTTGGTGAAATGGACGGCATTTACTTATCACTTCTTCTCATAGAGTCGTTTGGGAGGCGAATGGAGTCGCGCAAAGTAGTCCCGCATTTCATTACATCTCACAAACTGATCCATGCTCACCAGATTCCGGTCGTTGTTCCCCGTGGTAATCGTTAGGCATATTACCGAGGTCCGCCCGGACACCGTCTGGTCTTCAACAATCGGTCGGTGTCCCTGGCGAATACTGTAAGGGTCTCGGATGAGAGTCGGTCGAGTGTCGGACGAGTACCGGCAGGAGACAGACCAAAGTACCGTTCATGAAATTGGGCATATACAGAGAAAAATCAAACGGTCACCGATCGAGCAGTTCTCGGGACCCGTAAAGAACCCATGAGAGTCCCTTTTTAATGTCAACATGAAAGAGATTTTGCTCCGATCTGTAAGCTCCGGGCGATACCTAAAAATCCGACATATCAACGGGGTGGGGTGGTTAAATGTGACCTACGCATAAGAAGTATGCAATGTAAACCACACCACACCAGAAAACTGCAGCAGAAGAAAAGTATCACTTACGGAATATACGTCTATTTTTTTTTTACCTCAAAGAATGCTTTCACTGACTAGTCACACTGCTCTTCGTTTGAGGGTTTTTTTCTTCCTTTTAATATTTTCTCTTTTGTTGTGATCTACAGGTTTCCAAAATTCTATCAAATCATCGATCAGCCGTCACGAGGAACAACATTCCAGATAGCCACCAACATTCATCTAGAGCTACATGAAATTGAACTGCTAGAATTTTCAAAGGACCAACTTGTCCCATACTTCCACTCAACTTTTTGTTAGAATTTCCTGTCGGTGGTAAGAAATCTTCTAAATATACAATATAAATATATTATATTATTATTCCTTAAAAGTAACCGGGGAGTGTGTTTGTGGGGGAGGGGTGTCTTACAAACTCCAAGAAATCGTAGATGTTCACATATATTGACCTAAATTTAAGTATTAGTCTCTGTAAGATTTTTGATAAAAAAAACTTGGCATGCAGATTAAGTAAGCATGTAGATAAAATTGCATTTATGTTAATTTTTCATAATTTCATAATTTAGTGTTAAATTATAAACTGTTCGGATTTTAACTACAAGAGACAGTTCCGACTTTTTGCTCTGGCAACAAAAAGAAAAAGAAAATAAGTCTCGTTAAAGCAGAATGTACTGTAATTCCTGCATTTTCCAAGTACACCAAAGGACTGGTTATACTTCTTATAGGTGCAGAAAGTTATAAAAACTCCTGCACGGAGGTATATTTGTCCAAGTTATAGCTTAGCTAATCTCCAAAGGAAACGCGTTTGCATAGGAGGTTCGTTGTAGCAGTGTTCACACGAAAGTGTCGCACAGGGTCTAGTTGTAACTTTTTAGCCGAAAAAACTAAATCGCTCTTCTTTCTACCGTAATTAGCACTCTAATTAATGAAATTTTTAATGAAAGAAACCTGGCATAGCATGTTACTATCCACATTGGTATCGAATGAAAGAAAATTAAGGAAGATCAACCGTAAGGGCTATTTTTATTCCTTCAAACAGCACATCCTACTTTATAACTAAAATAACCGAAGCTGACGTTAAAATTAGGCTATACCCACATGACTCGGGATGACCTGTAAAAGGTACTACCGGATTATATTGGTCGAAAGAGGACATTTATGTCTATTATCATTATTTGATATGCTTAGATCAAAGAGGTAGTCCCAGAGCCATGCATGGGGGGGGGGGGGGGGAGGGGTCTTTTGAGAGAGTGACTAATTTTTAGGATGGTTGAAAATCAGGTAAAATGGTCAACAAATCTAAAATTCATAAAAGCTATCCAGTATGACAGTAGACGGGAACAAAAAATTGAGCTGGTTACATATAAATGAAAAGTAAAAAAACAATGAAGAGAATTTACCTGCACTCAATTAATGGAATGGAATTTCTATCAGAGAAAGTATGCATCGCTGAGAATGAAAAGGACATGTCCCATTGGATACCGTTGGAGCAAAACTTCTTGGTTACATGATGTTAAAGTACTCACGTGCGTTTAAACAATACCGAAATTAATAATCTACCGAGATCATAGTTTCTGACGGCCAGTCACACGGCAACCTAGCTATATCAGGTCATTGTAACACATATTCTACTTTTTCGTGTAACAGTTTACATGCTTGGTTAATAATGTTCTCAAATGATGTGATCTACATGTGGGTCTGCCATGCAATTTCATCGCCCTGTTGGCAAGTTTCCGTGGCTGTTTTATCACCTGCTATTAATGCTGTCTTTTATACTTCACGGGCGCCGGTTTCGTATACGACTGACAGCATCCGTTTGGCTCTCTTCCATTTTGTCAGAACCTCGCATCGAGAATCAGGATGGAGTTCTCTGAGGTGGGCCAGGGATCTTCCAGTTCAGTGTCCTCTTCGCCATATGTTAAAGAAACACTCTGCCAGTTGAAAACGTCAAATAAATCAATGTACGCATTGTCCTCACATGTGGGACTTGCTAAAGTTTTAAAAAAGTTTTGTTTGTGACAGATATTTGAATGTGAAAATTGTCTCGACATTTGCGTTGGCCCTACAAAATTCAGACTCTCCGAGAAAGTATGAAAGCCAATTACCGTTACTTCAAATCAAACAGATCAATTTATATTTATCAATGCCAAAAATGCGGCTTGAACAATGTTTTCTTTTTGTAGTGGCTATGACATATCTACGGAATTTGACTTTCACTAACAAATTTTCAACTCATAATCCAGCTTTAAGAGATTTGGAGATTCTAGGCTGGGGTCAGGGGTCATACTGCAATGTACACGATTCATGGCCATTTATTTTATTGTTAACGTTTTACATTTAGATAAATCAGCTTAATAATTGGCCTTGTGTATTGATCTTAACCTGCAAATACATTATCGGTTAAAGAAAACGAGTGGATTTCAGGCGTTCCAAGTCAGGGTTAGTTGGTTAAACAACAAGCAACAAAAACACACACACATCCAAAAAGACAAAGGTATTAATTTTGGACAGAGCAAATGATATAATCATACTTTTTTCTGGAACTGTTTTCAAACACAATGACAAATCAATGATAATAATAGCAACATTGACTTACGGTTGAATATAACTCATCGCCTCAAAGATTTCGATTGAACGTTATTATTTTATTTTTCACCCGTCGGTTCAGTTTTAGCCAACTCTTGGCTGGGCTTATGATGCAGGTTCTGACATCAAGTTTAAGTAAGAGATGTTCGAGTCAGCGTATTGCTTTAAATTGTCATAACCCTCTGGGCGATTTGCCAATCAACGTGATCTCCAACCCTACAGAGGTGAAAGGTCAACTACACCACATCCAGTTTGCACCTCTGCACCAGCCGACAATACTTAAATAATTTCGTCGATGTTGCGGTAGAAGTGGCTGGTTTAAAAAGGCTATAGTACAGCCGCTGCTATTAATACCTGCCTGACACTCGTCACTTTAGTTTACCTGTCGCAGCAGACGGTGGGGCGTCGTATGATAGGTTACATCATGCGTCACATCCGGGTAATGGGAATCATCTGGGGTTTCAACACCTAGGTGGCCTTCACATTCCGCGAGTAATTGCCCAAATTATAAAGTGGAGCCAATTGATTCCACGTGTAAGCTTGAAAATCGTATTTCTAGACGGACAGCTTAAAGTTCAAGTTAACGGCAGTACGGAATAGTCGAGGGACCACTGCTGGTCGACGGAGTGGTAGACATCGCTTATTTTCTGGTGATGATAGAAAAGACTAAATGCAACTACTACGCAACTACGTAATTCAAAATAACGAGGCCTGTTTATTGTATATTCTAGCTATTTATAATTTGGTCTTTACATGTACTTTAGGCAATAGTCGTTTCAATCTCATTCATAAAACAGAGAGGGGCAATTGGTGAAGGAAAGGAAAAAAAAAAAAAAACGTACGTGAGTTGATTAATAAACGGGTTGATTGCTACGAGCTTTGTAAGTCTTTGAAATAAATTTTAGTGTTACGGTTATGCAAAGAAGCTAATATTAAAATTCTGAGATAGGACGTAAGATTCTGAAGAGGAGTAATAAAATTCTATCAATTATTTTGTACGCTGTGGCAGTTTAGTCCACCCACACTCGGGTGTATTAACATTGTTGAGAACCATTGGACATGAAGGGCAAACTCCAGAGGCTCAATCCTAGTCTGGCTCTCTGAGCATACTTTGAGGAGTGTGCCACACCACAATTCACACAATTTTGGCTAGCATTTTAGAAGAAATGATGATTCATAACGTGTAACACAAGTTATTTTTTTTTCTTTCACTGTCCATCTGAATCGTATTACACCTAAACTGGTTGTCACAATTACTATCAATATATGGTAGAACTGATTTGTCAGTTACTTTTCAAGAACTCACAAGATGTTCTCTTTGTTTCCAGAATCACCTGTCATAGCTTGGAAAGGTTCCTGATTATGTAATCGATCTGACCTGGCAGTAAAATGAACACAGACTACAGAGTGGCCATCACAGTGCACACAGTGCACCATCTTCTGCATACAGAAGTACGGACAAACCGTACGTCGTTGTATACTAAGGCACTATGTATATAGTTTGGACACATTAACTCAGTGTTTGTGGTCCATAAGCTGAACATTTCAAATCAGTGGTTCGTTTGAATAAGAAGATGCCTTTTTGTGTAGAGAATGCTTACTCATTTGTTTAAAGGCTGTATTGCATCACCCTAAGCTATATTTTTACCTCCCTGAGAGGAAAATTCTCAACTGGTTCTAAGTTACAGTACTCTTAGATTGCCAGCAAATTCGAAAGATGCAGAGCAGCTCGTATTACACAGCGTACACAGGGATCCATTGTTTTGATTACACATGTGGAGGAATGTAAGACAGGCTGAGGGAGGGACTAGAGGTAGGTGGTTGGGAGAATTGAAACTGTCTGGGGTGATGCATTACAGTCTTTAATGTAGGGTATATGTGAGGTATATGTAAGGTATATGTAGGGTATATGTGGAGATCAATCGTTATACGAATAAGAGTAAGAAGAGTAAACCGACGACAGAGGAAAATTATCGTTTGCTTCACCTAGGGAGGTGCCCTACTTGCTTCAACAACATTGCCCTAGCCATCCTCACCATTGTCATTCCATAATCTTGCAGAATTGATGTTGCCCACTGAAGGAATTCCAGCCTCTGTATTGAAATCATTGGTTGACCAACGGTTAACAAGAGATAAAGAAACGTACGGTAGCAATGATTTGGGGGTCAGTGCTGGCTCCCACCAAATTCACAAATGCCTATACAGTCTAAATTAAAATTATTCAATCATAAACAATAAAAAGAATAAAATAAATCAATAATAAATAAAATGGTGGTAGTGCTACTTATGAGAGAAGATTTCACGCCAGAAATCCTTAACTACGTTTTTTAAGTTCATTAGTGAAAGGAAGAAGTAAATACCCCTCGATGTAGAATAGCTGTATTGCCTTGTTGCATACCTCGTTGTCTTTTCGTTCTTGAAATAACGTTATTCCATCCTCGCATGTATAAATACATGCAATGATATACTTAATGCTATAATTCTGGCATTCTCGTTTCTATTAACCTGCCAAAGATGTATCCACATGACCTGCGTCCTGCATGACTGTGAGGTCTTCACTCTTAACGACCCTACGGTGCAGTATACCAATTAACAAATGGGCTCACCTTATAGAATCAATTATGCAGTATTCGTTTTACCACTTCACATAATAAGCATTTTCTCTGTGACCAAGTCACAACTCACAAGCAGAGATGTCAATTAATTGCCATTAACATGTTAATCAATTGCGTCAGAACTTGTTTAGTGTTTGAATCAAACATAGAGCGCTGGTACAGGAGGTGAAAACGAACTAAAAAGTGTAATCCATCTTTTGTTTTAATTTATTTATTCAGATTTATTGGTCTTCTTTTTTTTCCTTTTTTTTTTGCCAGGGAGCTATGGCGTTTGGAGGCATCCGTCAAGACTAAAACACGGTCACGATAGCCATCACTCGATCTCAGATGCTCTGCAGATTTGCAGGTTTAAAAAAGACCGAAAAAACCGGAGAAAGGAAAAGAAACGGAGAGGAGAGAGAGAAAGAGAGATAGATAGAAGTAGCGGTGTTAAGTTTTCTTCTCCACCCAAGGCTCCGGGATATTTTCCAAAGTGATAAGGGAAGGAGCTTGGCAGAGCGATAATCCGACTCAAAATCTAAAAGACAAAAGAAATGTGGACCCAAGTGACAGGCGTGGATTAATTTCCTAAGCCAGGAGCAACACGCAACGAATTGAAATCTTGCAGGCATTTGGATGGTGATTGATAGTGTAACGTTGTACGTAGGGAGTGTCCTATAGCGCTCACGCTTCTGTCACTCAATACGGAGTTATTACGCCATGAGAAAAGTTCCTTTTTTTTCTCCCTTGTTTTTCCGATAATTTAACCAAAATTTGTTGGTGATGTTTATTCCAACGTCTTCAAAACCCCATTTCTAGCCTTCCCCATCGGTGTGCCCCCCCTTCCTTGGTGAGTGAGTGAATCATAGGGAAAACGCGACAATTTAGGTCAAAGGTCGTCAGGAATTAGATCAAAGGCCACGAAGCTGTTAAGATATCCCCCCCCCCCCCCGCATGATTACATGGCTTTAAGTGTCACATTTGCAAAGAATCGTTTCTTTTGAAGTGTATGCTGGTAAAAGTAAAACATAAAAACCGTTTTAATTGTGCATTCATGAACAATTGATATACCAACACACATGTGCTTCCTCTTAACATGTTTTTATTTCTGGTGGGGAAGCTGGGTACCCGAAAATATAACTTACGTTAAGGTGCGAGGTCATCGTTAAAAGTTGAAACTGTTAAACACATGCCTTGGGTCGCGTGGTTGTAATGCAATGCATAGATTTGTAATGCTAAAAGAACGACTGCAGGAAATTTATGACAGTGGTTGTCACATCAACCCAGGTACATGGCATGAAATATTTTATTATTGGCCAGGCAATCACGTGACAGAGGTACTGTTCAATGTTCTAGCCATATTCAATGGTATTTTACTACTAAGGGTGTAATCAACACTTCTGGCGAGTTTTTTTTTTTTCCTTTTAGAATTTAACCTACGTTCAAATACCATACTCAGTATAACATCTACTTATTTTCTACTGCTCTAAAATTTTACATTGTCAGTTTTTACCCAATAATATCTAAATCATAATTGCTAAGATAGACTCTACCGTGGTTAGCTTCATGGTCACACTAATGTGCTATGTAATGTGATATCCTTGAAGTTACCATGGGAGGTTGTCGGAGGGGGGGGGGGGGCACAAATATCGTCACGTCCATTTACATTGCATATTACCTGGTTTGCTTATGCTTCCCAAAAATAATTGGAACACAAGAACATAGTGCACATGCAGGGTAAGGGGATTGACCCATGCGGTATGGTATCATTTTCAAGGTTTTCACCCATATTGACACATGTGGTTCCTATCCGTTCATGGTTTCATGCATGTTGAAAACGTGTACATGAAATGTTAACTACACAAATAAGACAAGTGTGTAACCACTTTGCATAGGGGGAACTTCGCGGGCTCTGCATCATCCATCTTCTTTGTTCTTTTATTCTCGTTTCTTTCTGTCTCCCTATGTAGCTAAAATTCTGACAAAAAACGTTTTCTTGAAGAGTTTCCATGACAGTTTTTGATTGATTGTAGTTTCGAACATTCTAATCCAAACCATGGTGGGATTTGAAACATGGTGGGACATAAGAGGTGGTGAGGTTGTGGTGCCCTCACAGTCAATCGAAATATTGTTGACCTATAGGGTAGATCAAAGAGTTATGACACATTCAACATGCACCGTGACGTATTAGTTACGTTGCATCTATACTTGGTATCCATTAATTGACATTAATTTACTCATTAGTAAACAGATTTTAGAACTGTTTAATCAAACCGTCATAAATGATATCGGTATTACTGATCATGGTCGAATAAAGAAAAATGAATCAAACAATAATAAGAACGGTTGCACACATTTGATGACGAGACCACGTCGTTTACATCAGAATCAAATCATAACTTGATCCCTTTAGATTTTTATTTCTAATGTATTTTAATGTTCAGAGGCATCGAGGAATGTGTACTTTCCATGTGGAAGATAGATCGGTATGTTAAATGCATCATAATTTTCAGACAAGATTAACCGTTCCATGAAGCATCACGCATGATTTCTAATCGCATTTGAATGAGCAACACCGAGGCTGGTTTTATGAGGTCTGAAGGAAAAAGACAGACACACCGATAGCATCCAGATGTGACATATAGGAACAAATGGGTTGTTCCCGCCCCTCCCCCCCCCCCCATGGAAAAAAACTTACACATACTCACGTGATTATACACTGTGTAGTTCAAATACATGGCTTTAATGAAAGCGCGCCATTGGTAGATTAAAAGAGTACCACAACATATTTTTTTCCGTCACACACACAGGAAAAAGGTCACGAAATCTTTTATTTAATCTGTTTTATCTATGAACAGTAAAACAAAGGCGTTTATTCAAAGGTCAGTAGACTGGAATGTCCTGGTGTATCATTTTATTTATGATTCGTTTTATTCGCTATATGTTAGATGTGATTTAACGTACTCATTGAGCAATGCAAACTATAATTCCTCCTATTTAAGTCTTATTCTTAACAATATCTAGTATGCTATACCATTACTGAATATCATCGTAATTTTTTTTTTGGGGGGGGGGCAATAAATTGTTCATATAATTAATCGCATATGACGCAGGAGAAAAGTTCATTTTTGTTACTTTCTCTTCTGCCAGAAGATTATCAGTAACTCTTGTTTCAAATTATGAATATATCTCACAACGCCACATTGCCTATTGTATTGTAACCAGCCTGTACTCTGCAAAACAACAACAACGAAAAATAATGTTGGAAATAAATTTTGCCAACCCCCGCTTTATACCGTCTGATAGGGACTGATTCGTATCGATGCAGACGGATTAGTTGTACTATCAGGAAGTAACCATGATAATTGAAAACAATTAGGGAGATGACACGGGCATGGTCAATGACATTTGACTCGTTGGTTTTGGTTTTGTTTCCGTAATTCAAATCGTCCTTACCATCGACAAGAGTTTAACTTTCGATATCTTTTATTGACATAAATGAAATAGAGGTTTTCATGAAATTCAGTGTTTTCCTATACCAAATTATTTTTTAGGACTAGCATTGCCGACATAGGTTTTTTTTTATGTGCTGACGTGGCAGAGTTTGAGGTATTAAATCGTTGAATTGTGTAAAATTAAAATCTTAATAATAAAATATGATATCGATGATGGTATCTTTTTCTGTATGTTTTTGAACATGTCTCGTTCGTATAAGGAAGTTACAACGGAAGAACAACGTTAATTTGGTCATATGAAGTTAAGCTTCTGTATTTCGAGGACTCATTCTCAGTCTGCCTGTCTGTCTGTTTCCCTGTCTGTGTATGTTAGACAATAAATGAAAACTCACGTTCAACATTTGTAAAGTTATTTTGTCTTCGTTTCGAATACCTACGTTCGATGTGGCATGAATACTATCGCCAAAACTACCGAAATAAATTGACACAAAATATGGAAAGATTTCTTCTCTTAGCAATTCAGTATACTCTTGCCCATAAACTCCATAAACCGTACGAAATTACATAAACCACCCGTCCACCCCAACCCCCATCCCTCCCAACCCATCGGTTAAGAGTTTGAAATCGAAGCTTAAGTATAAACAATTATTATAATAGTTCGACCAAAAGATTTAAATGAAGGTCGGGGAAAGAGCTGGCAAGGACCACTGCAGCTTTCACGCACTAGAAAAACAAAATGATGACTTTGCTAAAAATATCCCGGTAACAGACCTGTAAAAGTTGCCATGGAAAAATCGCCCAAGAGAAGGTTTTTGGAGCGGTCGTTTTATCGGCCGAGGCTGTACAGTGAGGGTGGCTCCCATGGTCAGGTATGAACCACATATATAAGCTACCCTTCGACGATTCAATAAAGTCATTGTAGACAGAAGAAAAAAATCATCTTCCACTTACATGTTGTACTTACTCTCAAAATTAAGAGTGAGTATTCACTATAAAGGTGTAAGAATAAGCTCTCTGAAAAAGGGTCATACTTACTGCCGTAGATTGAATACTCACTCTTAATTTTGGAGCCATCCCTAATCCCGCTCTTTGTGATTTGGAGAGTATGATGACATTAACTCTCTTTCGAAAGAATGGAGAGAAAAGACAACTACTCAAAAGTATTTGGTTTTTGGTGGAAATGTGAATAAAAAGTGTCAACACGCTACATTTATGGTCAATGCAGTAGCCTTTCATCTTCCGTAGACAGAAAATTCATCACTAGATCGAAACGCCACGCTCATGGTCCTGAGGAAGATTCCCACAAGCGACCATGTTCCTGTCCATCACTGAGATAATCCATTCAGAATCGTGTCTGGTAATGACGTATGACCCTGTTTGCTGATGTTGTTAATGGTCCGAGAGAGAAAGAGCTAGTCCAGAGGACAGCAGCAACGCAAGACCTCCTATAAGCGTCGCTTTGCATAGTCAATAGCTTCTCGCGGAGAGCGTGCTAACGATCATCGAAAGCGCCCACCACGTTTTCCTGTCCCCCCGTCCATGCATTGTTTAAATCAAAAATAAATTTGGCGCAAAGTTTTCGATTACAAATTGAGCAAATCTAATAGGAGATACGTCAGCGGTGGATCGGTTAAATGCCTGTTTGCGCGGGGTGTTTACCAAAATGTGATGAATTAGACATGCATGCAGTCAAGATGAACACGAACAGTAATCTACATTCCGACATCGTCGAAGGAAACTAATATTGTCACGATGTTGAAATGGAAGAAAACAAGGAACATGACAATGCAAAAAAGAAGAAGAAAAGAAATAGCTATGGCAAACACTGTGACATTACATCATGTATAGTTCAGGTTTGAAGTGATCGGTGTTGTCTTGAATTTAGAACCAGCGAGCACAATAAAAGGAAATCTGCTCCATCACGGCCATCATGCAATAATGAAGTAAAATTTGGATGTACTTTTTTTGTGATTATTTCACAACGTTGAGCAATATGATGGTACACCTTATTGTTTATCATGCGTACTTTTAGCATGGGAAAGACATGAAAAAAACTACACTTTAAAAATGATAATGCTGGGTTGCATGGTACTTTATAAAGCCGAAAAAAAATTAAATTTGCCCAATGAATTAAAATTCATAAATGCCCCTGATGATTTCCTGCATCGTGATTGGCTGAAAACCATTAAAACCAGGTCACAGCTAACGGCCTGGACCATCGTGGCATTTAAAGTTTTCCGTACGTCGATCGGTCAAGTTTTGGACTAGCAGAGGTAGAAGTTTAAAGAGGTACTGACGTCCCTTGACAACTAGGCTCTCGGACCAAAATATAACTGCGACACCCTCGATTTTATATAACAATCTAACTCTAATAGTCATAAATTCCTCATCATTTGTAAGTTAACTGGTGTTTTCGACATCAAAGAAAAAAAAAAGAGGTAGCAGAGACAACTGACATGACTAAAGGAGATTGCTGTGGCTCGCCGTGACTCGCACTTGTTTCTTTACTCTCGTTGACCATCTCACTATATAAAAGTCACGTTTAAGTTACACCCTAATGGACCCGTGGACGGTGACGTCAGAAAACAGAATCATGATATGACAGATTTTTCAAATGTACATGGGAAACGGTTACCAGGACACCACAGAATCATACCATCATATCATGTACCTTATTTTTAAAACATGTAAATTCGCGTTGAATTTTCTTTGAATCTCGGAACCTAATACACGATTTATCTCTATACATAGAGAAAGAAAGTATATAAGACAACGAGGAACTTTGGCAGAACATACAACATTCAGTGATTCCAAAGAACAAGCATTACTGATACAATGACGAATTTGTCTTTCATAGCATGTCCCGTCTGAGACGAACACCTATCTCAAAGGTGTTTCTCCCACAGTCGACCCAATTGTCTCATATTGTCTCATACTGTCTCATATTGTCTCATACTGTCTCATATTGTCTCACACTGTCTCATATTGTCTAATATTGTCTCATACTGTCTCATATTATCGCATACACTAAGGGAACGGTTGTACTGTGTTTTTTTTATTCTTTAGTCATATGCTTATGGATTACACGAGAACCAATAAACTATACTTGAACATTGATAAAGTTCATATTAACCCCGTATTCGATTCACATCCCACGAGAGATGACTATCTTTCCTTTATACATGACTGAGAACCGATATCATTTCCAGATATCGATTTTAGATATCGAGATATCTAAAAACAAAAAAGAAGAGCTTCTCTGGTCATAACCAGTGTAAATCTGCATTTTCTGAATCAGTACCGTAACTACTGTACTCGACAAACTGTGCCTGTCCCGCCTTGAATGAAAACCGCCGTCCGGATAGACTATACAGTGTATACAGTGTACGGTGATCTCCTTTACTCCAAAATCCTTTACATGAAACCCGAGACAAACCATGGCAACCAAACATACTCAAAGGTCGACAATAAACTGGTATCTTTGACACGCCTGATCTCATTCATTCTCGACCCTGGGTTCCTTCAACTTCGGGACAGTTGGTGGTAGCTGATCAAAGAAAAAGTTATCCTGAAGGCTTTGGTGCAGAATCCACAGCACGGTACTCCTCCAAAGAAAGGCTTAGACCACCAGTATCAAATAAATGCTGATACTGACATGGGGGTTTCTTTATCCTATAAACATTTCGACATCTTCTGAGTCGGGTGCCTTGGATTTCTTCTTCGATATAAACGTTATGTTTTACACACAGACTGAAATGTCTGGCAAAGTTCTGCCTACCTGTAAAAAAAAAATGAAGCGTCAAGAAATTGGACATATATCTTAGAAGGAAATACCATTATCTTGCGCTTCACATACTTTGGTTCTTTAAGCAAAGCACGTATCCTTTCATATCACGCAAGACTGAAACTTAACTGCTAGCATTCTTTTTTTTTTTTAGCTTTCTGAAAAAAAGGGAAAGGATTGATGATGTTTACAAGAAAGTCTGTTGGATATACCTTGAATAATACATTTGATGCCGGATTTTCGAGTTGTCTGTGTGCAGCAGGGATTTCTTTGTGGGTGCATTTCTATATAATTTCACCAGCATTATCCAACAATGACCGCAGCAAGTAACGTCTAACCTTATATGTCTTCCCTCTTGTTGCACTTTTAATCAAAGCCCCCGTAGCAGAGAGGTTACAGGAACCCTAATTGTCCGGCAAATAAAACAAAGTAACTTAACCGTATCGTGTCTATGTGGTATAGGAATTTATCAGGTAATCTCCTTTCCGGCTGGGATCGCTAACAGGAAATTCAGCGAGACGTTCGGTCTGGTTTTACCTGTTCTACCGTTGCCTTGCCCACCACGCCAAGCAGTTTCCTTTTAAGTGCTGCAGTGGAAACTGCAGGCATGGACTAAACTGGGATTTGAACCAACCACAACAGGCAAAATAAATTTGAAAAGTTTGATATAGGCTTATATTCACCGTTTAGTTTCAAGAACTGACCACAGTTCTTTGTAATGTAAAACTCTCTAAAAAAACAAAAGAGTAGAATTCGCTCAAAACAGGTTGTGACACATGACCCACTTGTATAGTAAGAGTGAATTTTACCTGGAATGGAGTGAAAATTCTCATTTGACTGTGTATAAAACATCTCTCTATTTGGAGTGAATTTTCACTCCATTCTGCTAGAAATTCACTCATACTACGAGTGTACAAGACACACTCTTTTGAGTAAATTTCACTCTTTTGTTTTTAGAGAGAAGACAGTGTGGTTGAACAAGCCAGAAACAATGGGTCAATTGTTGAGAAGATCGGTTTAACAATGACATAATGACAAGATAAAACAAAGAATTTAGGCTTTCCCAGATTTTCCACAAAATAAGTTTCACTTTATTCTTACCGTCGTGTTTATTTATCATTTTCTTGAATTGTAATTATACTTAAAGATAACCAATAAAGTAAAAAAGAGAGATCGATGCGATTTTACTTTTAGTTAGTCGTTGGAAATCTTTTGCAGCGTTTGCTTCCTTTTTCTATCATTATAACATTTTGCTCACCGAAGTAACGAAAACTCCCCTCAAAAAGAAACAATGAAGTTACAGTGGAAAATTGTGACGGGAGGGTGGGGTTGTGGGAGGGGGATGGGTAGGCAGGGGATGTGGAAGAGAAAGACTTCATGAGGACCTGTGAGAAGTAATCTTTGGAAACTTGACCCAGTAGACAAATTCGTTAAATGTTTCAATGGTGAAAGCCAACGTGGCACAAAAATACAGATCATGTGGTGTTCTTCAAAATGGAAGGTTCCAAAAAGTATTGATACAATATAAATACAATATATGTAGATATAATATAAATATCGTCAAACAGACGATATGTGTAATGAATGAAATTATATATATAATTGAAGATATGAAAATAATAATATATTATATATATATATATATATATATATATATATATATATATATATATATATATATATATATATATATATATATATATATATATATATATATATATATATATATATGACTTTTTTTAATTTCTGCACTGGGTTGGCAATAATTTTAGCACACAGTCACTCAAACAAATTCAAAGCAAATTGTGTAGACCACTTTAAAGGTAGCTCGCACTATCAAGGCTAAATAAGATAATTGATTTGCCTGTTTCAATTGACAGTGTGTCTCTCTGGCAGCAATTTACATGAAAGGACCTTGCGATTATATGAAAGGAACTTTTGGAAATCCTTTGGGCGTTTTTTTAACACGAACCTCAATTTTAGGTCAATGCAATGAACTTATATTGGCTCACATAATATCGACAAATTGGACAGATGGGGGAGTAAAATGGTACAGTTATATTTTGGCGACTTCTTGTTTGAGTGTTGAATTAACATCATTTGGACTGTGATTTTTCTCTATTTGGTTTTATTTATTTGCGTTTGGTTTTTGTATTTTGCATAGGGGTCGATATATATGCGGGGGGGGGGGGGGAGCCTGAGAGTGAACTCTACCTCTAGGTCGACCACAATTTTGAGCTGGTGTCACATTTGTTGAATAAACCTAAATTACTGTTTCTCTGCTCTGAATTTTCTAATTTTGCTATAAGGTTTTAAAAGGAAATAAGAAGTGGTTTTTCCTCAGTCAAAACAAGAAGGAGAGACAAAAAAAAAAAATAAATAAATAAATAAAGACAAAATCTAGAGCAGCCAGTATAACGTTCGAAACAAGTACATAACTGTGTTCAACATAAAACAAACAGAAACTCTCACAAATAAGCAATGCGCAATATGTGTGTATGTATCCAATATCCAATAATACGACGTGGCGGTTTGTGCAAACCGTAGATTTTGGGATGCACATGTGCTTTTAAATTTACAAACATGCTTTATCCTTTGAAGGAACATTCAACAATAAAGTGTAAATCTGTTGAAAGTATCATAAATCTATGACAGCATAGGAACAAATGGTAACAATATGATTTAGAAGAAAAGGACGGTATTAACAATATAAAATACAGTATGTAAACTTCCCTTCTTACTTCCTCCTTACTTCATTTTGAAATTAACCCGTTTACCTGAGACCTTGTAGTCGGGTCTCCCTTTAAAACTCGCGACTTTCATAGCCCAGGAATACCCGTGAAATCTCACAACCGTCAGCTTTTCTTTGAAATGATTTGTAAGGGCGTAGAGTTTGTTTGACAAAGGGATTGAGACACTAACAAGTTATGATTTAACCTCCCGTCCAAGATTTACGTAACCCAATGCACTTTGAGTTTTAGGATCTCAGCGCGGCGATGCCAGAGACGAGTTATAAATATCTCACTTTTAGATTCCGAAGATTATTAATCTGTTTGCTGAACACCTGGATGAAGCTGAAGAACAGAGATTGGTTTCTCTTTCCTTTTTCCTTCTCCTTTTTCTTTTGATGGTCTTCTAGTTTATAATGATTTAAGTGGACAAGCAGGTATATTCGATGGAGAGCTCAGAAAAGAAACCCTGACGTCATATTCTGAAATGGTGGCGGAATTCCTAAATGAAAGAGGGACATGGCTTCCATTGCTAAACCCGCACACATGTATCTGACAATCATATTGCATGGTTTATATATAGCCTAGCTAGTTAAAGAAAAGCTTCTTAACTCCAGTGTGTATATATGCAGTATCGTTGTGTGTTCATCCAATGGCTTCTATATTGTCCCAATTATTATTTATCACAGAGGATACACTTTGAGTCACTGGTGGTCCTCACAAAACTGCCACCTCCAATTTTCTGCCATCCTGCCGTTGAACCTTAGAAGGGTCCAAAGAGAGTCTACTCATTTTTCGAAGGTGTCTCAAGCGATCTCTCAAATAGGGATAAAGAATCAAATTACTCTTAGAGAGAGTTTAAAGTGACAACACTCTCAAAGTGCGATAAAGTGCCATTGAACTGTTAGAGTTTTTAAGGTAACCACACCCTCGAGGTGGGATAAAGTGTCAGTATCCCTTAGAATTTCTGAGATGACCACACTTTGAGGTGGGATAAAGTGTCATTGAATAGAGTCTGAAATAATGAGAATTAAGTGGACGAACTACACTCTATCACCCTCACTAGTATTAACAGTTTAGTTGGAATGATGATAACTCCCTTTAATTAGGATTAAACTTACTCTCTGAAAGCATAGATACTCCAAAATTATCATCATAGAAGCTGTAAAAGATAGAGGTTTTCTCCATAATACATGACTGCATAAAGGAATATATTTTGTCATACCAGTCTCACGACAGGCAACAAGGCCTGTGAAGAAAAACAAGCAATGATTACACCTATCTCTTCATTTTTTAAGTGTCATTCCCTGTGTACTGATGTATTTTGGAAGGATAGTTTACGGACAAGAAAGAACTATTTCTTTCCGCCTTAAAAAAAAAAAATAAGAAATGCTGTCACATTCGGAGTGAGAAATTTTATTCTTGTTTGCTCTTGTATAGTAAAAATGATTCACTGTCACTAAGACTACCCATTTCAATGTATCCACAGATCGCATGTGAATGTATTGTTTACCTGTCTTCACGATTCTGTAAACAAAATGCGTAAACTTAAGTTTATTGGAGTCCATTCTTTTTGGCGTGCCTTTTGTCTGATTCATCACTGACAGCTAATTTGGAGCAAATTTTAAAGTCAGTTGAAAAAATAATGAACCATTAGAAATTTCAGTGCAGGCAGTGGATATTGACGTAAACTTTCACACTGGAAGGTATAATTTTCATCATTTTTTTTGTGTAATCAGTTAAGGCCGTTGTAGTTTCCATGCACTGTACAAATAGCGACTGATACTCTAACCGTAGTAGGTCAAATGTTACCGATTAACTCAACAAAACAATGCGTAAAACAAAATACAGAAGTGCGTGACAAAAAGAGACCCGACAAAGCAAAGTACCATAGGAATAATGAAAATATTATACAATAAAAATACAGAAAAAAAGTACCAACTGTCTTTCCCTGTGAAATTAATGACCTCATTTTCCTGTCATCTTTGGAGGGCCGACTATCAGGTTTCAGCATTACGATGGCGTGAGGAGCCAAAGGTTCCTGTTAAATCATAATTTTCCAATAAATGCAAGAGGAACTAAATATATATAACGGAATCTATAGAAGACTCTGACTGGTACCGATAAACCACTGAAAAATCTCACTCGAAGAGACTGACTGACTGACTGACTGACTGACTGACTGACTGACTGACTGACTGACTGACTGACTGACTGACTGACTGAATGAATGAATGAATGAATGAATGACTGACTGACTGACTGACTGACTGACTGACTGACTGACTGACTGACTGACTGACTGACTGACTGACTGAATGAATGAATGACTGAATGACTGAATGACCGACTAAATGACAGACCGACCGACTGAATGACCAACAGGCAGACTTACAGAGTGACTGACATTTATCATCATTGTGACAGGCACATGTGACAGTTACATGCAGTTTTATCACTACTGTAGTGGTAAATATGTAGTGTCGTATACTGTTCACTTGTAGAACTAAACGATCTAACAAACGTTGCATAGGGAGTTTTGAAGTCTTGTAACCATATTACATTTTTTCTTTCATGTGTGGTCACAGAGTTTTGCCAAAATCTTGCACCATTTTTATTACCACCATTCTCCTAAGAGCTCATTCTGGTCTTATAGGCCGTAGTGAAAAAAATTTAATGTATAAATTAATAACCAAACCAAGAAACCTCTGTAAAACGTCACAGCTTTTGCGTGCCACAGCTTGAAGCAATGACTTCTTTTCCCGTGTTTCCAGTGATGTGAAAAAATCCACGATTTTATTTAACTGAGCTTTCAATCTTTTTTGTGAAAGCAACGTAATATCAGTTGTTTACCATCTCAAAGTATATCTACAGGTGAGAACCTTCCCACATGTTGTGCAAAACATTCAGACAGAGAGACACAAACACTGTGTGTGCATGTGTGTGTGTGTCTTGTGTATGCTTTTCCTCCATTTTGTGTGTGTGTGTGTGTATGTGTGTGTTAGAACTACAAACATCAGCGTGATGTGGCCAACGCATTTTTGCTTTGAAATATGTCAAGTCATTTTAAATATTTCGCAATTTTTAGAGTTATCCGCGTCTCTCCCTGCAAATTGACATAACTTATGTATTGAAATATTATTGCATGAACGACAGTTTGCACTGTCTGCTAGTCTTAGCGTTACCAATTAGAAAGAATTTTCATTTTGGTGTCGTTTTATTCTCTCCTTGGCATTTTGATATGTTGCCAAGAGGAACTAATAAACTAGCCTCGCCGTCCGGTGAATCATTCAGGTCAATACTGAAAGACAATCATAGCATACAAAAAAAATATGATTGATATGGAGACACGCGGAGGGTGTCAGACAGGTAAGTGATGGCGCTATTGTTGTTTAAGACCCTGCGTAAGTTAAAATGCATATTACCCTTTTACATGATGTAAGCTAAAATAACTTTACTGTTACATGTCAATCGGGGTAATGGCCATGGTGGTATAGCAACGATGGTTGTCGAACATGGGGCCCCGGAATTTACATTATGCATGGTAACATATATTATATTATATATTATATTATCCATTAACATGGTAACATACACAATGTTTGGTAAAATTAGATCAGTTAACATAAATATTTTGCAAACGGGCAGTTTGAGGCGATGAGTAATTGATAATTGTTTAGGGTGTTAAATGTATTTAAAGTAGATTTATGCATTTTCCTCTAATCTTCATTTTTTTTATCCATTTTCGTACAGATGTTAAGTTTCATTCTGTAATTCCTGGCTCACAGTATATCAGCAGGAAAAATGGACTTATGTGATTACTTTTCTAAGTGTTAATCAACGGACCGATCTTGCAAAGTTACATTTATTCACAGTTAATAACTGACGTGGTTATCAGTTATTCCATCATAGCTATTTGTGTAATACAAAATGTAATATATGAAAAATAATTCCTTTAATCTCCATGCATTGAATGCGATAAATATATGATATACTAATATAAAAACTGCTCTAGTATATCATAGGTAGGCCAAAACTATTCGGCATTCATTACACGGAATGATATAAATTTTGAATTAGATTCCTTTTTTTTTTAAATTTCCTTGAACACTTTTTTTCAAGTCCCCACACTTCCAAGAGATACTTGCTTGATTACAGGTCGAAAATTTTCACTGCATTTTCTTTTCAAGCAGGAATGGATTTAATGTTTCCATTACTCTTACGAAGTCAAATGTTATTGAAGAGTAGTTCATGTTATTCCATCTCTAATTTACCCAGGGTCGAGTATAATCGTATAGAGCAAACTTGACGTAACTTTTTTCCTTCCAGTCTGAGTGAACGGCTGAATTTTTGACCAAAAAGCATCCGCGATCGGCCGAAAACATAATTAAGATCACACATTGAAGACACATTTGAAATAACGATAGTTTAAAGTCAAACGAAAGCTCCTGTTTTTTTTTTTGGCAAAGTTTTGCTTTTTAAGTCAGTTGCTATTCTTTATCTTTACTGTTCCTGACCTTTCAGGGGAGATCAATAGCTACCTATCCTCCTGGTAAAGTCTTCTTCACATAACTACATGTCCTCCTAAATTACCTTGTTTCTCAATAACTACATATCCTCCTGGGAAAGTATTTCTCATAACTACACATACCATTCTCTAAACATAGGTCCATCTCATTTTTTCCTCCCTGTATAAATGTTTAAATGAAACGGTCGCATATAATCCTTAAAGCTTATTGACCACTTTATCCGGTTACTACTCCATTTCACAAAATCTTGTTTTTGCTGTTGTTATGGTTTCAGTTTTTGATTTTCGAATTACAACAGGAAAACGACGGCTCATTTAAAAAGGTACAGAATTGTTCTTTTTTCCTTTTGTAGTTCACCTATTTGAGGAAATCAGGGATTTTTTTTTGAAGCAAATGGGGATTACCAGGGGTCTTTATTCGTAAAAGTGGTCTCATTTTACTGCACGCGTGGCCTACACATACCTGCAGTATATATATATATATATATATATATATATATATATATATATATACATATATATAAATATATATATATATTGACTCCATACCTCTAAACTTGGCGGATAACCCAGTCCAATGTTCAGTAGATCAAAGATTCACAAACTCTAAGAATTTTTGTCGGAAATTCGGAACTGTATAGGATCATACGTAAAATAGCAAAGATCATACTAGTCAAAGTTTACCTAATTTTGGTTGAAGCACGGACAATCCGGTCAAAGAACTCACCCACTAAAAATCATAAAAGTGAGCAATGTTATTGATGTCAAGTTACAAAAGCATGGACAGATGTTACCTCATCTTATTACAATTATTATTATTATTATTGGTGATTTCAAGTTCATCCCTTCAGTCAAAGCGTGTTACTACGGTAACATTTGATAAACAAAAAAATATTGTTCTGTGATTTTAGTTATCGCCATCAGTGATAGTGTTCAGATTTCAGTTGAAATAATTGTTTTCGTTTGAATGTATTCAAAGCATATGATAAATAAATCTGATCTAGAATTATTGAATTCAATATCAAAGGTTTGTCGTGAAGCGGTTTTTCGATTGTTATTCATTTAACTTTCGAGGCAACGGTAAGAAAGGTGAAGATCTGGCTGGCAGTCTCTGCTCAGTTATTCATGGTGGTTGTTTGCGTCCATATTTTGGTTTTTTTTTCATCTATATCCAACGAATAATTGTTTCATAATAAACCCCATGAAAGTTCTAATGAAAATATTTATCATAAAGAGAAAATATTAGAACTAATCTTTACTTTTTACATCCCTTATGTCATCGATATTATTATTTTGTGTGATGAGTGCAAGGTCAAAGTACAAGGTTATGGGAGTTCATTCAACAACTCATTGGTTTTTTTTTTTATTTTGTATGATGAGTGCAAGGTCAAAGTACAAGGTTATGGGAGTTCATTCAACAACTCATTGGTTTTTTTTTTTTTGCTAAATTATTCATTTTCGCATTCGTTGATTCATTCATTCATTCGACAGTTGTATTTTGCTTGATGTGAGGGTTATTTTTAAGGTTAAGTTAATCCATGCATTCAAGAACTCATTCATTTTCTTCTTTTCTTTTATTTCTTATTTATTTATTCATCCATTTATCAACTCATTCATACCTGCATTGTTCATCGAGCTATTCATTTCTTGTTCATTTCATTTTTGATTGTTACCTTAGGTTATCATCTTACACGTAACCTATACTCGAATATACACACACAAGCTATTGAATGAATTATATTTGGTGATCCATTCTCAACTCTTGCGGCACACGCCTACGCACCCACCTGAGCAAAAAAACACAGTAGTTACCCCTGATACTAGACAATAACTTCAAACATGTCGCCATGGTAACTGCCTCTGATATATTACATTACTTTTTTCTGTGGATTCTTATCGGTACAGACTCGTGGTAGGATCTAAAGACCTCCTTGTATTTTTCGAACTGTTGATTTTGATTACATCTGCATCTTATGATCTGAACCGAGAGAAGGGGGCCTCCCAGAAGAGATCTTCTTAAAGGATCTCAACAACTAAAAGTTTGCTCTTTTCCAGTGAATGATAATCAAGTTCAGTTTTTTTTTCAGATAAGCATTTAAACATAAAGCAATGCATATTATAACCAGAAAGCCAAAATGCCGTGGTGATTCCTTGCCGTATGGTTATAAACAAACATGAATTACCAACTTGACAAGCATTAGATCGATTACAGTTTATCCTTCTTGAAACATCACGGTAACAACTTTTTGACCCAAAATGACCTTTCACCTTCTCTTTTAAAAAATAGCTTCAAAAATTGATAGAATTATCGATTCAATATGGGCAATGCACATGCTAAGTATGAAATCCCTCACACTTACCCTCTTTGAGTTATATAAAGTGTTTACATGATTTTGACTTGTGGTGACATCAAATGAGCTTTCACATCATCCAAAAAACAATAGGGCACAATTACTGAAAATGAGCAATAGACGTGCAAAACATGGGACCTCTCAACATTTCTCTTTTTGAGATGATAGTCTACTATTAATAGTTTAATAGTTTGCATAACTTTGACTTTTTGAAAGGATGGTCCAACCACGAATGTGGCTTTGATGTGTTTAGCAGTAGATGAATCTGACCATTACAATGAAATTTCCATTCAGCTTCCTCGTGTGGTTCTCAGAATACTGGCAGTTGAAGTCACATTTGTTACGAAAGTTAACTTGAAGCAAACAGGAGCTAGTGAAGTCATCTCCTCACATTACTAAAACATTTTTATGTTTTTCTTTAAACTTTACACCAAATTTAATACTTTAATAGCCTATCTAGTGTTATCACAATGTGAATGTATGATGGGTATGAGAGTTTGGCGACCTCCACATATCCAATACTTAAGCAGACGACCCATTGATTTCAAGACCAAAAACAAAAACTTCATTAATCAAGAAAAGAAAAGAGTCTTCATGAATGTGATCAGATGATGTCACCCCTGCTTGCTTCAAGTTCACATTTGGTGGTAAATGACATAACTTCAACTAATAATATCTAAAAATTCACACATGGGAAAAGTTTCACCAGAAAGGTCAGATTATCTTAGTCTTAAGGATACCAAACACTAATTTGTGACTGGACCATTCGTTTTAACTCTGGTACCTCTAAATGACATTTGACTTCCACCAAATATAATAGGGATCATTCAATATAGACTCAATATGGACAATCAAGATGCTTAGCATGAGTTACAGTTATCCTTCTTTAGATATAGTGTTAACAAGGATTTTTGTAAATTGCTTTTGGTGGAGGTCAAAGGTCATTGACCTCAAACGACCTTTGACCTCCTCCAAAATCACGAAGGATCATCTTTTAGTATGGCTTACCCACACATTAGATATGAGATCTCTCAGGGTTAACGTGTTCGAGATATTTTATTTACAATGTTTTCACAGTTTTACCTCTGGTAGCCTTAAATGACCTTTGACCTCCACCAAACACAATAGGACTTATCTACTCAGAATGGCCAATTTAAACACTTAGTATGAGGTCATTCAAGGTTATCCTTCTTCAGATATCGTGTTTACAGGGTTCTCACACTGTGATCTCCTGTGACTCAAATGACCTCTGACCTCCAGCAAAAACATACGGATCATCTACTTATTATGAAAACTCACACAATAAGTATGAGATCAGTCAAGGTTGCCTTTCTTGAGATATTGTGTTTATAAGATTCTCATATTTTGACCTCTGGTGACCTCAAATGATCTTTACCCTCCACCAAAAGCAATAGGGAATATCTACTCACAATGTCTAATCCACACAGTAGGTATGAGGTCAGCCGATGTTACCCTTCTGGAGATATCGTGGTTACAAGGTTAATGCAGTTTGACCTCTGGTGACCTCGAATGACCTATTTACCTCTACCAAAAAATGATAGGGAACATCTACTCAGATTGGCCAACCCACACAGTAAATATGAGATCAGCAAAGGTTACCCTGCTGGAGACATTGTGTTTACAAGCACAAGCGCTGTGTTTACAAGCACTGTCTTTACCCTCTCACATACGACGTCACCATCGCATAGATTCCTTCCACCTTCGGCAAGGAATCAAAAATAAGAAAATGAAGTAGATGGAAACATTAGATTTGTATTCCAGCCCGTCTGAAGTTGAAAACTTTCTAGAGGAATAGAGAACGTTTGTAAAAGTAATCATCTGACGGACTATAAACCCCTCCATTTCGTTAAATTTACATCAAAGCTCACCTAGCAAACACCGCGTCTGCAAATAACGTAATTAATTTCCTTTTTTTCTTTCTTTTTTTATATCTCTGTATTTGCATAAACCCTTCTCACCTGTTAAAACAATTTAATAACTCTTGTAAAACACTGGAAGTGACATAAATGTGTCTGTTAAATACATCAGCAGACGACATTATAAATCGACTAGGTGAAGAACACGATGTGATAGCGCCACCTATTAGCTAAACTAACACTCCAAGGTAACTCGTGATAGATGGCTTTAATTATAACATCTGCATGGCTTCCGAACATGCCGGAAATTTAAGCATCATTTTTAAAGTTCTTTTGTTTTTACCAGACGTTACTATCACATCCACTGGAGCTTATTGGTAGTCTAACATGGCGACCTTGGCCTGTGAGGCTACGGACGATTACCGCCACTGAAACAGGTTTTTTTTTCTTTTCTTTTTAATGACCTAGCCAATTACAGCATGTTGCAATTTGGGTTAAAAACAGGTGACATTGACATACCACTTTCTCCAAATCATTCACTACGCCATATGGCTATCTCAAATTTTGTTTTTCATAATTTTGTTATTGCAATCTTGAGTGAGAATTTAGTCACATAGAAGTTGACTAAGTCAATCGAAGTAAGTTATATTCAGTTCGACGTTTTTACCACTTGGCAATATTTTGCTTTACTATTTAATATTTTGCTTCAATTAATATTTTGCTTCTGTTAATATTTTGCTTCTCGTCCGGTCCCTTCCACGCCCAATATACCTTTCACCTGTCATAAACTTAAGAAACAGTTAAATAAAAACTAACATTTTCGGTCAATATGTTTATTTTTTGTACGAATTTGTCAACTTCTTTCAGTGGACCTGCAAGGGCATTTGTCTTCTTTGGATGGAAACTGCCCGAAAAGGAAACTTGTGTACGATGTTTTGTTCTCCATCTGACTCGCCTAACTTCCTCTAAAGGGTCTGGCCAAAACCTGCTCACCTCAAGCTGTGTTTCTTCACATGGTATCAAGTCATGTTAAACATACTTCATGATTAAAGGGTCTATTACATATAAACTGATAAAAGTCACATGGCACCTAAACTTAAGTACAAACATGTGGTAGATACGCATGCGCACTACGATATAACCTATAACTTCGGTTACTTTCACACAGATCTAAGTACAAGACTGCTCGGTTAAACAATAATGGTAACTTGGATGGAAAATGCATGAATGTTACAGGAAAACTGATGGTGTTGTCTTTTCTTTTTTAGCAAATCTCGAAGGTGTGAGAAACGAATCCAAACTCACTATCGAGGTGCACAGGGATTGGAGGAACAACATCGGTTATTGCATATATCGTGAAACATCCTATAGTTCGGCACTGTGTGTTGTGAGCGGAGTTACTGAGTCCGCTAGTGTGATTTACAAGTTGACTTTGCACAAGCAACAGGGGGTCTATGTGCATGTGCCAGCATGACTGTCATTCAAATTACTCATTTGTCCTACTTAATACCTTTAATTCATCCTACATCTCAAGTATTTATTTATTTACTTGCTTTCTATAGTTCACCGTGAATGGTGCTACTGGTGTTGTTCCATGCTACCCTATGTGGCTCCATGCTATGATGTGACTCCATCCTATGATGTGGCTCCATATTTATTTACTTACTTTCTATAGTTCACCGTGAATGGTGCTACTGGTGTTGTTCCATGATACCCTATGTGGCTCCATGCTATGATGTGACTCCATCCTATGATGTGACTCCATGCCATACCAAATAAAGCTCCAACCTACCCCTCGGTGAGTAGCTGACATGTCTGTATATCTGTATATGTGTCACCGTAATCGCCCGTTCAATGAATTATTTAGACCATGCCCATCTTGCGGCAGGGGGGTGGTCTCTTTTCTGTTTAGTATTAAGCCTGAATACTACTGACGAAGTCCATTTTACAGATCCTCCGTTCGTTTGGAGTAAACACGAGCTTTAAACTTATCTGTCAATAACAATTGTAGTTTGCAGATGTAGAAAACAACATTCTTCGTTCACCATTATAACCTTCACCTGGATCGGGAATTGATGTATAAAACAAGTCCAACCTTTGGGAGGGGGCTCCCACAAACGGTATATAAAAAAAGTCAAATTATCACATTTGTTTTTGTACCAGGAAGAGCTATAAAAAAATTGAAAGGAACAACTTATGCCATAAATCATGTTAAAATATGTAACTGTACATTTGTGAGAGACACATAGTGGTGATTTGTTTGTATCTATTTGTTTGATAACCAATAACAAGCGTAAACAAACCCCCAGAAGAAAAACAATATGATGTAAAACACTAACTGAATTCCTATCCTTCTGTTGGGTAGCAAAATGTGCTCTGGAAATTCAGACGTGGGGGTCACAGTATTATTTCCCTAAACTAGTGTGAAAAAATGGGGGAAACCATCTTCTTCCCAGACCTATGAAAATGAGAGAGAGAAGGGATGGGCGATCGCCCCCGCTGCTCTACCCCCCCCCCCCTCGCCGCCACGGTTCCTGAGTCACCAAGGAGACCTTACTTTCACTCAGACGTACCTCTGTGAATATTCGATTATTACTGGTATTTGGAACGTTTCTCATTAACTTAAATCCAATTTTGACAATGAAGATACCAAAATCGATATCCTCAGAAAGTGTGGTGTGAATAATATGATTAAAAAATAAGAAATATGTAAGCTTTGGTATCAAATGCATTGACAATTGCCGTTTTGATATGATGCACATCATAGCATTGTTTGCTCTGATAAATCACGTACTTACTCACTGGCAGAATGTTTTATGACAGCTATCGGGATATAAAATGTATGTTTATACCTTTTTTCCTATCATTGAGAATATTTTCCATGCAACCAAGGGGAATGTTTATCATATCATTTACTACATTTTTTTTTCTGAAACCATATCTCGTGGATCGTGAAATATTTCTGCAGATTACCTCACAACGGGAGTATATTTTGCAGCAAACACATTTAAATTTGTCCGTCATTTCATTTTTTTAATTATCGTTGTATCTTCTTCCGCGTTCCAGAGATCAGTGGTTACTAATACATTAAAACCACATTCCTGTAGTTTCGGAGAATTCCTAATTTTTATAATTTATTAGAATTTTTTACCCCAAATAACTCTTCTCTTCTAGAACTTTAAAATAGGCTTAAGGTAATATTAATAATCTGCCGAACTAGTCGGTGAAGCTACCGTGTTTAATGTTCCGGGTTTTACTTGCTCTACTTGTACGGAAGACGTCGGTACATTTCCACCAAACTGCCTCCTTAACTATAGCTATAGTCTGCTAAGTATGTAAAATATAGATGTGGAATCTTGGAAGTGACGTTGTACGTGGTTGAACTATATGAATTGCAGATTGCTTTCAATATTTACATGAAGCAGAGAGCCCTGTATGACGAAAGTGAGGACTTACTTTGCAGGTGAAAATTACGTCGAGGATAACATGTTTTCTTCGTTCTGTCACACGTGTCTCAGTAACACATATCCCCGACAATATTGACACAATTAACGCATAATAAATAAAGCCGATGACTGCACATGTACGTTTCATGACGTTTCGTTACGCTAATTCGTAGTAAGAAGAAGGTGGTACGGTGGATGAACGGTTTTTGTTTACTCAGAGAGTGACATAAAACTCAATTCTTGTTTATTTCTATGATGCCTATACACACAGATAAACCCCGTCAAACACACATCAACCAACACAGACAGTTTTATTTTGTTGTTTCGTTTACAGGTCCCTATAAACAAAGTTGTATTACATTCGGCAATTCTGCAAGATTTCGAGCATTAAATATTCATTACAGCCACTGTTTGAGCGCCTAGTCCTCACAGAATTTCCGTAATGTGTTTAAATCATGTCTCGAGAACACCCTTTTCTGCGTGATAAAACATGAGGTCATATTGAGACATACCAAAATGGCTAGAGTATGTTCCTTCGATGAAACCTTATCATGTATTATATCCTTTGAGGATTGGCCGGTTTGAACCACATTTTGTTACACGTACCAGGTATAACCTTGCCAACTTTCCAAAGATAATATTCCCCAGCCTTTGTTGACATTTGTACATGTTACGAAAACACTGTGTGATGTGAATATGCTAAAAAAAAAAAAAGCAGAGGAATCTTCCAAGGTTAGTATAGTTACTGCGTCAACTATTACAATTTTGTTCTCATATATTTCTCTTCTGTTTGTGTCGTGCTGTTTGTAAGCTTTCTGCAATTTTGTATGTCACATTATTTATACGAAAACCTCGTCTTAGTGGAGTTACGTGTTGTAATGAAAAATGTACTTACAGTGTGTAAGCAACAACACAAACATTCAGAGTGCGACGTTTGTTTAAAATTAGTATAATCAAACGAAAAAAAAATCTTCTAAAATGAATACTGATTAAAATCATAAAATAAAATGAATTGAAGATTTTTTTTTCAATATTCCTCATCAGTTTTCTCAAAAAATCCAGATTAACACGCACACTTTCACAACATATACTGTTACAAACTCTAAAGAGGTTACACTGCATATACTATGCAAACCATGAGGTAATCATTACGAACGTTGGTCAAAATGTATTTCGTCAACTGTGACAAATCCTGAGCGACAAAAGTGAAATAAATTGCAAAAAACGGCAAATAGATGGCGCCAGTTTAATATAGAAACAGCCCACTCAATTATCCCAGTGCAATGACTTACAAGGATTCTGTTCGTGAACGACTTGGAACATGCATGTATTTTTTCGTCTGATTCAACCATACCGTTTAGACATAGTGCGCACATGCATCGCTGCTGAACTTCTAATCTCAGTATCACCATTACAAAAAAATTCATCACACGTGACCTGTTTGGGTGGGGAGTCAATGTATCCATCAGTATAAAGGCATGTGGGTAAATTGCCTGAACTTAAATTCAGTTGCTTTGGAGTGTATTTGATTTTGAAGTCATGTTCAGTCATTTTACTAGTTTTAATATTTACATCTTTGATTTCAGATTACGTATTATTGACCCTAAGAACGTGATATGCTGCTTGAAAATGAAGTTGATCAAAACAGGCCCGGAGGAGTAGCCACAAATTTGTCAGTGAGGAGGAGAAGCAGATAGAACACTGTTCAAATGTAGCGTCGCCATACGTGCGCGTGGTCATGCATGAAATCTTTGTCCAAATTCAGCTGCAAATGGCACTTTCCAGGCTTTTGAAGGCCAAAAATAGACCTTTTGCATATGGATAGTTCCGAAATACCCACAATATTGTGATAAACATCACAAAATATTTACCAATAGGGCGGGGGGGGGGGGTGGTGAATGCCACCGTCGCCCCTCCTCTATCTTAACTACGCTCCTGTCTCAACGAGTCACTGTTTTTTGGATGCTGTATGCACTATAGCCATTGAACCATTCTATTGCCCATCAACAATGTCACGGAATGTTTTTCGAGGTACACGAAGTATTGTGTTTGGGTTACAGAAAAGACAAATATTGTTAAAACTTAAAATTATGGATAAGAATGATGTTCAAAAAAGATTGGACAGCAGCCTTTTTTTTTTCAAGAAATAAGTTTTTCACATTTAGATATTCAAGAATACTTTGTTCAACGCAAACTTTCAAAACATCAAATGATGCATGTTGCTGACGGATTTTTTTTTGTTTTTGTGAATGCATCAACGATTAAAGCTATTTCCCGTTGTTTTTCGTTATGTATCCAGATCTATCACCAAGCATACCCCCCCCCCCTGCCCCGTCCAGAAGCATCTTTTCTTTCTAATAAGTTAATAACTTTTGAACACTTCAGCAAGTAACAACTATAGGTAATAAGTAGCCCGGGCGTGTATTACTCATGCAACAGCTCTGAGCGCCTTGCACGTTATAAAAATAGTATACAATATACCAAAACCTGCTAAGAAGATTACGTAATCACGCTACCTGTAAGAATTCGGAATGATAGCCTGTTGGAAAGGAGGGAAAGAAAGCTTTAAACAAATGTTGTTTGTTTTCTTTCTTGTATTTTTCGATAGTGCAATATATCGATAATTTTAAACTACCTGCCTGCTTACCTGACCCGAATCACTCAAAAAGGTGAAAATATCAGAATTCATGAAGTGGTGGTGCTGAGTCTACGTTCGTCTTTCCAATCTCTTCGGCTAGGAACAAACATGAAAATATTCCTCTGAAGATAAATAAAAATGCCTCAGAGTTCAATCATTTTCGTCCTATATCTGTCGAAATGAGTTAATAGCAAACTGCCCCTGTGGTCATCTTTTATGATTTAATTATGTCTCTTTTTATCTTTATCAACCTAATTTGCATATTTAATGTCTGAACCAAGAGATAATGATCTAATCAGCTGGCATTATCTTGCCGTTGTGTAACGCATGAATATTCATTGACCAGTGTCTCTCTCGAAAGAAACTTTCTTTCAATTTACTCCGAATCTGTTTTTGTTTTTAATATTTTTGTTTCCTTTTTTTGTATATATTTTATAATCAAACCCCACATCTTTCTTTCAAATCTTGAATACGTTATTAAGGTAGGTTTTTGAGTAGTCGCTTTGTTTTTTCTAATAACTGCTTATTTACATACAAAGGCACAATTAAAAAAATAATTACTCCATCAATTAGAGGCTGGCCCAGCTATTTAACTTTTTTCTTTCCCCAGAAGATCAAATTAATGGGTAAAAAATATATAAAAAATAAAATACAGAAGTTAACTCATGTTTAATGATTGTGCGGGCCTCGGACCAACCCTGCGGCATACTCGTCGAACGATACACTGATAAAGCGAAAGTTGCATCACAAAATCCAGGGAGCTGTTTAAAGGGTTTAACCGGCACTGAAAGTTTGAGGAATTTTCGTGTAGGGCTGTATAGTATGACAATGCCGTATGATGCGTATGTACAACACTGTCGCTGAAAGAAAAAGTTGTTTTAGAGATTGGCCACCAAAAAAGATCGAAAAGTTAAAAACAAATTAGGAAAATGTGTTTATATTTATTGCTGAAAACCGTTATTCAATATGCCCGTTGTTTGGAATTATTCAAAGATAGGTCTATAGTTCACAGAGGTGCAATGTATTATGGGATATCTGTGACGTCACAATAACAAGAACAGTATGCAGATATCCTTTGTTCTTCTCTGTATGATCTTGGCTGTCCTAATACAAAAGTTACGACAGTTACAGAAGTGTGACCTCCATTTTCTCGACATTTTAAGGTCAATTTACGATAATGCCAATTGCCAAATTTTAAGGTTAAATACGCAATTCATTCTCAAAAAAACAATGAAGAGTTATTGCAGTTCTTTGTATCGAGGCACCTGGGAATTTTCCTTGGCCAGGACTGTATATGTTTAAACATCAGTATCTTGAGTTAAGAACAAAAAAAAAAGACTATTAGAGCTTGAAGTGAGAGCAGTGAAAAAAAATATGCTCTTTTGAAATTGCCACAGGAGTATTTATTTAACAACTATTTACTATTTTCGCATTTCATGGTTAAAAGTTTGTCAGCCACTGTTCAAATTGAAATTATAGTTCAGTGACATCACAGGCCAGGAAAAGATTAAAAAAAACATGAGTATGAGTCTATGTAGTGACCATGTCATATCCGCGGTACCAGTCCCCCCTTGGGATGGATAAAGGTCCGAAGAGAGACAATGATTTAGAGCTTATAAATGCACTTTGATAACAAATGAGGGGCTGGGGAGGGGGAGGGGTGATGAGGAAGGTGAGGGTGAGGGATAGAAGAGGAGAAATGAGAAGGGGACGAGATCTAGGAAAGAAAGAAACAAGATAATTCATTCAGATGGAATGTTGTTGGTTGAAGGTCATCAGTGTTTGCTTGCAGCATTCAGGAATAAAATGATGACTTTTATGCGAACAACCCTATGGAGAGGCATAAAACACAGAGTCATGAGTATGATTACCTATGAGGTGCAAACATAAGAAAAATTAAACAATAAGAGTATTTTGTCTCTCTACTGGGGCACTATCTGACTATTTGTCTTAATTACTTTTTTTAATTATTCTTTAGCGTTCGGAAACTTGGCGGAACTTCAGGAACCAATAGGAGTCCATTGCATACTGACGTAATTATACAAAGACGGTATAAATCCCGCACTAAAGATTTACATTATCTAACCGATTTTCAACATCTTTTCAGAGCTGGAAGGGAAAATCCAGTTCTGCCGAAGAGCCAGTTTGTGACCTCATCGTTGTGTAGGGTCACGTAGAGGGTCACTTTGCCGTTGACTGAATCGTTGCTGAATGGACTGCAGTGGACTGAAATGGACAAAAGTAGACTTGACTGAACTGGACATACGTAGGCTGGGCTTTTCTGAAGTGAACTGATGTGAACTAAGTTGGAGTGATATACCTCTTTTGTAAACGGAAACTTGGTATCTCAAGATATGTACAAATCACAAAGCCCCAACGTGTAATTTGTTCCCATTTCAAAAACATTAGTCTGCTGACTTTCAACTCTCAGGGCAAAAAAAGGAGGTCGCCTTGTACTGACGTCATGAAATGTGTCAGGGTGTCTAGGAGTGTGACGGTGGCACAGAAAGTTAGCATAGACCTTTGCTACCTTCTAATTACGGTATATTCAATAGGATACTTATGCTGTATGATCAACAGAAAGATTGAGGCATTGCCTTTATTGAAGCATCCTCGTGATTGGCCGCCCCTACCCTTGTTATATAAACGATGAATTGATTGGTCCTAACGTTCCTGTCCCACCGTCGTAGTGGTAGACACAATCGTACAGAGAAAGCATGAACATGTATCAGGGAGCTGCAAATTTAGACTAACTGCACATAAGGTGCATTATTTGTTGTTTGTTCGTCACACCGTTTCCTTCAAATACTTCGCTTCTGCCAAATGAGACTAATTCTTAATAAAATTGGCAAAATTCTAATACAAATAGAAAAAAATTATGCACTATTGCTAAAGAAAACTGGTAGGCTAGTGGGTAAATTCACTGCGTGAATGAACGTTTTGTCCAGACAGTTGTTCACATATGTAGAGGGCGTTATTTGTATTATCTCTGTTCACTCCGTCGGAGAACGTCTCTTGAGCTTTGGGAAGGTTTAGTATTTGTCTCCTGTATTTAAGTACACTACTCCTCGGGTTTGTATTTATTAATTAAACACCTCCTTCATATCCTTTGTCCAGTCCAGACAGTTCATCACGTGTCAAAACCAGCTGGCCAAAGTGAAAAATAGGGACTAAAATAAAAACAATGGTTGACCGTCGTTTAACGTATATTAAAAATATTTGTTTAATCCATAAGATCAGTAACCACAACACTTTGTTAATCCCGATTTAATCTTTGGATGTACCTGGATTAAAATAATATTTCATTCATTCAGTGTGGGACTAATCATAGGTCGCATGTTCTAGGCGACTTATGACTGTACCTTTGGGATGCCAACGGTTCATAACACATCATGAAAATAAAGTTACAGTTTTCTTCCATTCAGTTTTTATCATTTCTGGTTTCCTCTTCTCTTTTGTCTCATTTGTCCTCATCTGTCGCCATTATCTATGCCTTGACGGTCGGCCATCATCTACTCCTTTTCTTTTATTTCTCTTATCATACCATTCTTTATGAATTCAGCCTGTTAATTCATCTCATGAGCTTCTTCAGCTTCTTGATAAACAGTAAATTTGTCCTTGTTTTTAATACAAACCCAAGAAAGCAATTTCGTGGTATGCCCCCTTTATTGAATTGAATGGGAAGTATATCCCCTTCATCTTTATTCACACCGAAGCATCTGTCAAATTGCTACTCTGATAAGACAACATCTATTTGTAAGCAATTACCACTCACATATTGTACCTAACTACCATCCTATACGGATGCACTCTGTTCGTCTGCACATGACCTGAAGAACATTCGGTACCGTCATCTGGAGCAAGGGGTCGTAAGTAGGCGCTTGTGTCTCTGTAGCTTTGATTCAGTTTTGCCAGCATCCAGTAAGTATGTGTACGTCATCTATGAACAGAACTTTGAAAGCTGAGACGTCTTAATAAAGTCAGTTATGGTCCTCGTGACTGGTTACTGCAGACGATAGATGTGTAATTGGTAAGTTTGGCCATCGACCTTACAATAGACTCACAGTATCAGGGAATTGGCCGTATCCCGACAAGGTCTGCAATGGTACAAGACAGGAGAAGAATAAAAAAAAAAAATGGAAAGTGTAAAGTGACAAACCTTAAAGAGGAAGCTCTTGATAATTAAAGATCAAAATTTGTCAAAACGCAATGTCATTTGTTGCCACTCAAATTTGACAAAACACAATAATATTTGCTTACTATCATCGACCCGAATATCATTAAAGTGTTTGCGTGCGTAGGGCAAAAAGTGAAAAACATTGCAATTTCATCTCGAAAAGTTTGGTAAGGCTTTCAATTACACCATTCAGACAATCTGGAAAAATAGATAGGTTTCAGTTGGTAAATTCTGCCATATGATTTCAAATTCTTCTAACATGAAAAACAAAAAAGTGTAGAATACGATGATGTAGTGGGTGACAGTTTTCATTCAAATCAACGGTGTGCTTCTTCGAACAAGCCAATGGGAAGTATACTAGTATTGAATATTCAGTTTGTGAAAACAACTCAGGATCACTGACGCCACAATGTTATGTTCAGTTTGTAGGTTATTTGTAAATACAGTGTTTCCTTTCACCAAATGCTATAATTCCCGATACCTACCAAGGAGCGACGGCCTGAGTAGTATGTTTTTGATAGACTAGTGAGACCTGTACTGTTGCATATTCATTATGTAGCCGGTTATAGTAAGAACCGTTAATTTTCAAATATGATTTCTGTTTTTTACTGGTTTTATGCCAATCCCGTTGCTTTTCTAAGTAGTTACTGTCATTTTCCTTCATTGAAAGACATAGTCCGTTCATGTATAACCTCGCGTGTACATTTAAAAATTACGAAAAGATAAGATCAAATATAATCTTATCTTTTTTTTTTCAGTAAAGACGCAACTTTCGCTTTAAATACCATGACGACACTACTAACTTTAACAAGTTTTTTTTTATATTTTTTATAACATACTCATTCGCATTAGTTAATATTTCCATGTTTGAATCGTTAGGCGAATTTTGGAATGGCGGTTCTTTTTTTTCTTTTGTGTTACTTTAACCCTGATCGTAATCTGATCATTCTATTTTCCACGACTTTTTTAGCAATATCTGAAAAGTTAAACTCGGCACATCAAAAACACGATGGATTCATTACTTCCATGGCGCTTTCTGGAGAGTCGACAACCATTTTTTTCCTGGTATAGGGTATCTTCCTAAATATAATGTCTCCCATACGAATGGTCACATCAGTTCAGAAATATCCTGTTTGGGAAAAATATTACAACGACTGTGCGTTTGAATGTATGCATCAATAATAACTTTACAACGCAACGAATACACAACGAAAAAACACGCAAGCAAATTATCAGTTATATATATAAAAACAAAAAAAACCCTGTTATGAGCACAATGTTAGACATAACCTAAAAGGCAATGCTATGTTTGCAATGAATCAAACGGTGAAGAAAGTATCCACTAGAAATATACTTTTAACCAGTAGAAAAATAGTGTCAGCAGGTTATAGCACCGTATGAAAACAAAAATTAAAACTAATCTTCATTTTAGTATTGTTAGATACCGCGTTCGGCAAACCTCGAGACTTCCGGAAAAGTAACACCTATATGTGACTAAAATGAGATTGCATCCTCCCACTACCCCCAGCAATCGTAAAGAGGGAGGGACACTCAAATTGTTTCTTAAAGCTTGTTTACCTTGATCTCATAATCGAAATTTGATTACTCGCTGAGGCCTCTTGTCAGAAGTTTGAATGTCTTTGTATTCATCGAAAACGAGTTACAAGGAACAATGTAATAGGATTCATAATTTGCTATTAATCGCTATGAAATGTTTATTATACGTTTCCATAAATGTGTGAAATCTTTCTTCGGAGTGTCATGCCAATTTGACAGAAGTGGTATTTTAGGTTAAGGTACCACAATTAACCTGAATTGAAAGTATCTTGTGTGGAGAAAATCTGTATAACTGAGTGAAATTGTATTTAGTCTCCAGTAAATGTAACTAAAATGAATTATAAGAAACCATTTAATTATTGTGTTCCAACGACATCGGTTTCCAATCAGTTCCAACCCCGTATGTGGTTATCCTGTCAACATGTGACCTCGTTACCATTGAAGATGTGGTGAATTATTGCCACCGCAAAAATTATTACGGTTATATGTACGACTTTCTTTGAGAATTATCTTTTCCGAAATCCCGACTGTGCATGTGCACTTCGTCAACACAGTATCGCATCTACAACAAATGTTAAAAAAAAAAACATTGTTTTATATGAGATACTCAAATCCTCTTTTCTATACCAACTGCAAATGTATAGAAGGTCCACCGATGAAGTTGTGTGTCTTGAACAGCAAAAAAAAAAAAAGGAACACCGTCAAAACATTGTGTTACAGACTGACGGAAAATGCACGTGTATTTTCACGCTATGTATATATGATAATTAAGTTTGTTTGTTTACCATGTATCCAGAATTAATTACGCCAAGTTATTTGCCAGAAGGATGTTTCAGTATATTCATAAAACAGAATTACTGGTACCAATGTTCTTTGTGTTAAATTAGAGCAAGTTGCCAGTCCAACTTTATGCAACTATGATATCATTACGTAAATATAGTTCCATTTTATTGTTCCATATTCATGTAATATCAGCTTCCAAAAGGCGCGTTTTACGCTACGCTCCCAGTCCGACTGAAAACAAATTGCTCATAAAGTATCCCGAATAGCCAGGTATGCTGCTCTTAAAGGGGAGAAGAGAACGTCACAATAAAGTGTGAAATGGCATTGCAGATTTATTGGTACGTATTTAACTTAAGAGCCCCCCACAGCCCTTGCTAATCCCTTGCCACCCCCCCCCCCTCTTAATTCATTTGCGGCAACGTTTGTCGTCTTTCGTTGATTCAGAAGTCTCATAAGATGTTTAACCTATACCCAACTATTAATCACCGTTACTTTAAGTTTCGTTTATATATAAATATGCATTGAATATCAGGTGTATGCCGTCCTCACTAATATTCACCGCCCATTGGTCACATTTGTGTTTAACATTCATGTTGAAATAATGAATATTCATCCAATGTAAATTAGCGTTTTGCTCGTCAACTGCTTTGTTGCACTTTAAAACAATTGAAAGAGTACGCTACAACTAAATGGGTATCACCTAAGTTGGTTCTGCCGGTGGTCGTGAATGAATTAAATTTGCCCAAATGTCGGTTTTGCTTCACTGATGGATACACAGCAACGCGAAACTCTCTCTCTCTTTTGTCATCTATCGGATAAAGTTTAAATCAGTGTCCTAAATTGCTCTAGTTTAATTATTAAATGCAATGAGATTTAAATCACAGTTTCGTTGGCTGGCTAGGCTGGCTTTACATTAAACATTGTTTTACTATAAATGTCTATGTGAATGGTTGAGGATTGGCTGGTATATTCAAACTTTCTTAGCCAACTTACGTTTCGTTTTGGGCTACGAATTCAGTGGGATAAAAGAAAGAAGATGAAAAAAATGTCAAAATTGCGAACGTAAATAATGTTATGACATTATTTTGATATCATCAACGTGAAAGGTTGTTAATGCGTCTTTACAAGTTACGATAGTTTTAGTCCCATGGTATAGCTGTCAGGAAGCACCATAATTCTATAGCTATATGTACGTTTGTTGATCTGGAACTTTGTGCTTCCAAATGTAGTTATTGTTTACAATGATCGCAATCACTATATCGGGTGCTTTTCTCTCCCCGTTACCCCTCCCTTTCACCTCACTTACCCCTCGTTGTCCAGTAGCACATGCTGCGTAGGGAAAACATATTTAAAAAAGACAAACACTGACGTTCACAAGAGAAGGGGTAGAAAAGGTTGGCCAGAAGACCAGATATTAAACGTGTTGAGTAGAAATATAAATAAATGTAACAGGCGTTTTTTTTTTTCTTGTACAAAAATGTAAGGAAAAGACGTTAGTCTAAATTAGACTGGCAATAAATACCTTTAAAACTTATTTCTTTAGAAGGAGTGTTTGTGTGTAAATCTCCACTGCCAGTTTGAGGGTGACGCACCATTCAAGATCATTAGTTGAGATTTCAGTATGTTTAATATGTAATTAGAATGACAAAGGATATATATACCTTGAATAATTCATACGTGAAGATGGAATCTCTAGGCGAATTCCGGAAATACACAAGCGGATGCATACTTACCAAACTTCCAGTTTAAGTCATTTGAGTTTTTTAATACAATGTTTTGTTCGACTAAATATGTTACTTCATGATCAACTTTATTATTATTGTTGTTGTTTTTATTATTATAAGTATTATTACTATCATACTTATTGCTAGTATTATACCTCAGTGTAATTATGATTATCATTTTTATTACTATTACAACTACTACACTATTATTAGTATTACCGTAATTATTATTACTACTAGGCCTACAATAATTATTGCTATTATATTAGTGTTCCGTTTATTATGTAATTATTCGTAGAGGTAGTATTGGTATTATCATTATCATAAGTGTTTTTTTTTTTACTTTTTTAGTTTTATCATCGTTTCTGTTATTGTGTATTGAATATTGTTCATTTGGCGACAACACGGCCAACTTGGTTACACTATGACATATGATGCTCTCGCAGATTGTTCGTGCATGCAACCGTACGCATATGGATGTAGTGGTGTAGGCCACTTATTTGCATACAGTACATGAGGTCACCATGAGGTCAGTTCATGATACTGGTTGGTCACGATTACGTCATCATGAATCTTGAGTCGTAGCGACGGTGTAGTGCAATTTAATTTTGTTATGAATTTAATACCGGGAACTGAGATCACTAGAGTGATAATGAAATTTCGACTATTACATAATTAGACTATATTATTGAAATTATCGTTACAATATACTGTAACGAATAGTTTCCTTGGTTATTGTAATATGATACTGAACAACCGGAAGTGAACGTTTCTAAATAAATAACAGATTTCTAATTACCTATAGCACCACATCACATGACTGATGTGTTCTAGAGATTGTCACAAACGAACTCGTATGATTTTGTTCTGTAAAGGATTTTTGTCAAGTTCTGGTCTTTTCAAAATGCTTACATGCTAACGAGTTTGATGTTACGCTCTCAGACGCTACGAAATATATTAATGGCATCATTTGTGAAGTTTGTAGAAACAAAGTCATCTTTAGCACAATGTTTAAAAAAATGGCCAACCTGCATTTCACAGAGAGCTAAACCTATGACCTAACCTTATTTTCATTATTGAACCCCATGTATTTTCATATTAATGCTAAAGTTAGCAGTGCGCACCATGCGCAATTTAAAACCATCATTACCTCCAACATCATACATACATTATTTGAAATATGAATGCTCTTCAAAAGGATTCATTGGGGTGATATGATTATATTTTTTGCCGAGTATGAAGGAAATCATTGGGTCATCCCGATATTTCTAATTAGCCTCATTAGTCATGTATCTATTCCTAGTTATTTTTCAAGTTTACGTGGCTAAAACTGTATAGTAAAAAGTGTCCGGTTACAGATCTTAAACAAGTGTCTTTGATCCCCAATTACTTTATCATCGTTGCTTCAGTTGTGTGTCAGATGTCCAGTGTATCTTAGTTTGGGCATTTACCATCGACGCATGAGTAATAGTCAACGGGCTTTGACAAAATATCATGAATTTTGTGAACCAACTCAATGAGCCTCTTTAAAAGTTGGTGTGACATGAAAATGATATTTTGTAGCATTGGCTGTGTGAATAATTAAAAACGTTGAAAATAGTCACACATTCCATCAAAATCTGTCAAATATTGGCAATGTAACGTACAAATTATCTGTCGTACACCTGCATCATAAATAGACATTGGCTAATTATGCCAAATTCGGACGTCCAGAGATGGACTCCTACGTTTTACGTTATCCTCTGTTTTCTGTTTACCTAATCTTTATTTCAAAGACAATAGAGAAGTACAAATGAGTACACACACACACACACACACACACACACACACACACACACACACACACACACACACACACACACACACACACACACACACACACACACACACACACACACACACACACACACACACACATATATATATATATATATATATATATATATATATATATATACCCTAACGAAAGTTCGACAATCCACATCATCATATTTGTAGTTTCATCAGACTTTGAAAAGCCATATCTCAAAACCGTAATTTATAAATACAATTCCAACGGATTGTCGTGCAGGTTTTCTGAATGCAGCCAGTTGCTTTCTTGATGAATGTTACACGTCCTTTAAGAGGTCATTTTAAACCGACCTATCTTTACGGTGGGCAGGAAGTGAAAGTGGCGTGCAATAAAACAAAGGCGAAAAACATAAAAACAGTATAATATATTTGTTTTTGAAAGCTGCTCATGCAACATCCCTCAGATTCGAAAGCTTTTACTTTTTATCACCAATCTCTCTTCAACTCTCTACAAGCAGAAGATCCATCAAAAATATTTTTTATAGCTTGCGAAACCTGTCCATGTCCTAGCAATCGACCACCGCTACGTCATCATGTAAGCAACCTGGCCAGATTGAGAAAACAAACTACGTATCGTTCGTCATTGACCTTCATCTCTTATAGACTGTCTATAGTCGTTTCTTCAACTGTCTCCTGGAAATCGTGCGCACCGGACCGTTACGCTGAATCACCGAGCAAATAGGGAACTGCTTGTCTTTGTAGTCTAGGCAGGCCGTGCAACCATCGTGACAATCAGTAAATTATCATACCCAACAGAGGTGGCGATTTTCACGCGCCCGCCCATTGTTTACTTAAAAGGCTGGTCAATATCTTCTCAAGCAAAATTTTAAAATAAACACGAACCAGAACTACTTGGGTGGGCATGTTTAATTGATGTCGATATTTTCCAAACAAACCGTTGCACAAGGAGGCGGTCTGATTGGCTTATGGACCGAGTCAATCTGTGGAAATAGAAAGATAGCTCGCTTTTGTTCACCGGTGAATTGTGGGTGGGCCTTAGGCGGTGTTTTTAGCTAATCACTGTTGCAGTTTTTCCCTTCATTTTCTCCCTTTCGTAGAGTCTTCACTACTCTCCTCAGATCGCCCTCCCTCTCTCCACCTCTCTCTGTCTCTCTCTGTCTTGTTGTATATCTCTCTTTCTCGGTTTTATTTGCTTTCTTATTCTGTGGTTACCTTCGCGCGTCCTAGTCGTTGAACATGCTTGCATCAATATTAAACAAACACGGGAGTCTAGCAAAGCAAACTTCGTCGATAGTACAATAACAACCAGACCAAACCAGGGTGCCGTTTTTAGACGAGATTCGATTCCACTGCAAGCGCATCGTCACTCGATACTTCATGCTGAACAATACCGTCGAGAGAAGTTTGAAAAAGGAAACTTTCCTTCTTTACCCGAAATAATGCTTCAACCCTGATACAGTTTGATTGTAACCAATACCAGAGGAACGACTATCACAGGCGTGTTAATAGGAGAGGAATAAATTTTAGTTCGAGAGAGAAAGAGAGAGATAGAGAGGAAGAATTTTACAACATGGCTTCATTAGGTGGATTATACTCTGCGTATGCGCCGCAGGCGTTCCCTTACATTCTCACCACGCCCCCTCACCACCCCTACCTCTACGGGCTGAGGGAAGGGGCGTATACTTCAACACTTCCGTTTACGCCACTGCCGCCTAGTTTGCCTCGGAGGGACACTCCACAGAAACCACCGTATTCTTACATTGCCCTCATCGCAATGGCGATTCGAAACGCGGCCGATAAAAAGATAACCCTGAATGGGATTTATCAGTTTATCATGGATAGGTTTCCTTACTACCACGATAACAAACAAGGCTGGCAAAACTCGATACGACACAATTTAAGTCTCAACGATTGCTTCGTGAAAGTACCTAGAGAGAAGGGAAAACCAGGTAAAGGGAATTATTGGACCTTAGCCCCAGATTGTGAAGATATGTTTGAAAACGGAAACTTTCGTCGCCGAAAGAGGAGACCAAAAGGTAACCCTGCCTCCAAATCGGTAGTATTTAAAGTCCGGGATGGAAAGAAAAGTCAAACCCAAGGTGATGAAAAAGAAGAAGGAGAAAATGTTACTACGGGACATGAGGATGGAGATGACGAGAAGAGGTCTTGTGAGAGATGTGACCAACCGCAGAATGGACATGAGGAGAAAGAAGATGGTGAAGGTCATGATGTGGGGGGAGACGATAACTGAAGATGCAAAAAACCGTGCACAAACACATCTTCATCATCTCCCTGGAAAATCTGATTCTATTTGTGATGATGAAAGTAAAAAAGATGAGAGTTCTTTAGATGGAGATTACTTGAAAAGATTTGAAGAAGATGATGAGCGTATTCTCGGAGATTCAAATTCTACGAAAGAGTCCTTGGATCATCCACGGGAGACTTTCGACGACGATGAAAGGAAGTCGGCCTCCTTTTGCACCGGTGATGAGGATGACAATCTCACAAACTCTGGAATATCGACACCGAACAAGTTATCGGATAGCACCGTCTGTCGTAAATCGGTTTTTTCTATCGATTCCATATTATCGTCCGCCGACATCGTAACGAGGAGGAAGCGACGGTTACCCGACGGGAAGTTATTCGACAACACGTGTGAAGTTAAGTCCCCTTGTAAAGCGGATATTGAAACCCCCAGTCCTTTTGATCACCTCTCTTTAGCTGGACAACTGTCTCCAGGGATATCTCATTCTCATCTGGATCCAGATAATGTCACCTCTACCGGCGGAAATTACGAACCGTTTCCAACCACTCTGCAAAAGTTAGCCTCCGTCGCTACCGTCCAGTGCAGTACCGAACGTTTCCCTTCCTCCAGGTTGGTGGCCCCCGCTTGGCGAGGGTCCCCCTATTCGTTCCCCTTTAGCGAACGAGACAACTCCGGGTACCACGTGCCTACGAGAGCTCTGTGGTACCCCAGTGGACCAGTACTATCGACGCCGTCCTCTGTGTGTAGCCCATTAGGACGATACATGCTCCGCATCTGAAAATAATTTGTCATGTGCTTAAAAAGCTAGCGGAAGTTTTATCCTCAACTCATTTTTTATTTCAATTTTCACCTTCGTTTCTTTCAACATGGATTTTTGGTTTTCTTTCTTTCATTTTTTTTTTTTTGTGGACGAACCTTGTGTGCCTTTTGACCAAAGAAAATTAAGAGATGTTACGCATCACCACCAAATCCGTTCGTCTATATTTCCTTCATCCTGATGCCTTACCAAAGACGAAGCTCAAATCTTCTCAACTCCATTTTTTGTAAAATATGCACAAAAAGAAAAAGAAAAAAAAAAAGCAGGCCTATGCACTTACTGCCGCGTGACGTCATAACGTCAACTTTTGAAGAAAAATCCTCGAACGGACCAAATGTACGTACACGATACACGGTAACATATTGTGATCTCACCCAAAGGGTAAAGTTTGTTTATTACATAATTCTTTTTTTTTTTTTAAATAATTGATGGTGCCTTCGATTTAGCTTGAGTCATTTGAATTTTGCTTCGTTTGTAGAAAAACCAGAAACATGGCTGATCGATTGGAAAAGGGCAAAATTAAGATTCTAGGGCCCTTTATTTCTGCCGTCACGATAGAATTTTCGATAGGTTTAAATTTCGTTTCTGTCACAAATTTGATTTACTTTTAAATTGTAATTTTAATAGTCACGAAAAAACTTGACACTCATAACCATGTCAATTGTTTGTGAGTGTCAATTTAAATTTTTTATGGAGGTACGAAAAATACGAAATTTCATTGGTTAGTGAAAATGACTATTGATAATGAATTTATAGCGAGATAAAGTTTTAGCAGATGCTTTGGCTTCATCGGGCTGTCTTATTTTGTTTGATCGAGAACCCATAAACAATGAATATTAATTTTTCTTTCCCAGACGTACCAAAAAATGAGAGTGAATTTAACCTAGCTGGAGAAGTTACAATAATTACGATATAAATCTGAATGTTTCAAAATCATTATAATTGCACCTGTGTGTATTTGAAACTTTTTTATGTGTGTATTCAAATTATAGAAGTTGGTATTCGTTATCAGATGGCAAGAAACAAAAGTAATTGTATGTATGTTACTAATTAATACCACAATTTTTATCACAAAGTAAAATTTGTAAATTATGAGTCGGTTTTTCTTCTCTCTGTAAATTTAATTTAATAAAATGAAAGCCTTACTTAAGAGCCAGTAAACCATAGAGTTATAATTACGTCTAGTATAATGCTCGTAAAATTAAACATGCTCTTTGTCAATGAGTTTCCAAACTGTGATGTAATATACTTTATAGTCTCGAGATAAATTATACTTGATAATGTTCATGTGAAATTCTTTTAATCATTTAATATATGATCAAAACATTTCAAGTCTAATCATGCCAACGAAGGTAAGATTTTCTTGTTAGTCTGTCACAAATTGACAAAATTAACAGTGAGATAATTATAGCCCCACGGCAATGCCTTAAAATTACCTCTCTCCATTTTTTTTTTGTAAGTCCGAAATGTTCGTTTAAAATCCATGTTGCGTTTAGACCATGTGACACAGTGAGTTATATGTGTAACATGGGAATATACGTTTAAGTTAATGTAACCAATTAGCAACTTTGATTTTAACATATCACGTGAAGCCTGAGTAATACGTTTTAATATCGCTTAAAATCCGTTACTATTCTGTCACTTGCTCCCGTTTTGTAAATTATGTGTAAGGATAATTAAAAAGTAACAGCAGCACAGCTGCAACGGTCAAACAGTAATAAAATAAAATAGAAAAAAACTAACCTGAAAAAATATATACATATAATAATGTAATATCGGAAACAGGTCAAGAAAGATCAGATTAAAACATAACAACCAGTCAACTCTATTATATTAAACTCGTTTGCATAGATTGCCATTAAAATTTAAGGAAACTGCAATAACCATAAAAAAATAATAAAATGCAAAATGAATCAGAGGGAAGCCTTTAGTAAAAAAATCATCTCACTTGGCATAAATTTTTAAGTCTTATCAGCTTATTGTAAAAGTTTTAAACGAATTAAAGCATTGAAAAAAAACTTGATTGAATTCTTTAGTTTTGTATTTATTTCAACAATGGCAAAACTTAAATATCTTTCTTTTTATTAACCATATAATTATATAAATAATGAATGACATTTTTTTTAAAGGTATCGTTACAAATGATGTCCAGTGCACATATACATATACGGCTCGTCTGCATCCTAAAAACACGCTTATACTCATCAAACACACATACGTCTATGAAAACAAAAAAAGTTAACCAATCAGTGTATGTAATGTCTTCCTTAAAGTTTATGTACAAATGCATAATTCAATAATTGGGAATGTTAATATATATTTAATAGTTGGGGCAGGAGTACAGGGGTGGTGGGGAAGGTGATCGATTAATTTTTGCATTTGCCACTTTTAATTAGAACAAAAATTAATTGAACTTACGGCAAGTATATCGCAACTGCTTGACTAAACAGAAGGGGGAAAGGGGAATGCAAAAACTTGGTATTTCAGAGAGACAAAACCTTTTTTATTTTTCTTCATTCATCACTGGGTGTTAAAAATTATTATCATATCAATGACAAAGAAATGTTAAATTAGAAAAGGTAAATAAGTTGTTTGAAAAACAAAATTAAAATTTAAGTACCGTACTTAAATATAATTTTCTTTGATCTTTATCTTTTTTCTTTTAATCATGAATATTCATCATGGAATGTTCCATATTTCTTTACTTTTCGTATGTTTATCTCATCAATATTGGTTACCTATGGGATACTTTCTCGAATTTTCAGTTTCCTAAGTTGAAAAAAAAAATATATATATTTGAATTTGTTCGACCAAAACCACCTGACACAAATATTTAACCGTCTATACAGATCCTCAAAGTCAGTAAGAAGCCTCCCATAGCACCGGCTGGTCGTCACCTGTTTGATAAGATCAATTGTCAATTTTGTTTTCAAATCCAATTTACATTATAAAACCATTAAAGTAAATGTTCATTGTTTAATTTAAATCTTTGAATGACATTTTTGACAGCGGTAAAATAGTTTATTTAAGGATTTTTACCCCTTTATTGTTATTGCTTGAGATAAATATTTCACTGATTCATAAAGAAAAATGAAGTGGTATGTGGTCTGGGGCCCTGGAAACTTTATTTTCATGTCAAAAAATAAGCAAATAAATAAAACAGAGCATTTTATTGGCAGATTGTTAGTCTCTGAACAGTTGGTTGGTTTCTACTCAAAAAGTTGAATGGGTTACTTGCGTCTTCATCGAACATGAATATTCATAAGCTAGACTGCAAGGCAGAGGTTATCTGTCTAATAAGATCCATCTGCAATATATTATTTCTTATAATAAAGAATTTAAAAAAGGAGGGAGGAGCAAGGTAAAATTCAAAAAGAGTATACGGTACATATAAGTGTTGTTTTGAAGTCGTAGCATAGCAGAGCAAGGAGAAAAATTAGATAGACAATGAAAACAAGAAAAAGAAAGAAGGAAGAAAACTAAAATAAACGAACAAATTCTTAAAAGTGAGAAACGTTTAAGCTTCCACTCATCATGGCTGAACATACCCCTTGCATCCTTTTCCGACCATGACTTACCATACACCAACACACTGAGTTGACTTCGGCAAACGGAGCTATCTTCAAAATACATTTAAATAATTTTATGTTCCTAATGTTGCATTAATATGTTCTACTTTGATATGTCACCCTTACCCAATGATTAAGTGTAATTAAAGATGGATTAACTGTTACAAAAGTGTGAGCCCTTGACAGGAAGCGTATTTTAATTTAAATTCCTTTTATTGTTAATTTTTTGAAAACCGGCAACCGTCATGCTCATTGTTTGTTTATAAATGTAATTTCGTCGGATTAATAACTGTGTGGCCACTCGATTTTCTTCGACTCGGAAAAGTTTGAAAATAAGGCAGATATGCCCCATATCAAGGTCAGGAAAGACGTTAGAATTGACTCGTCAGCTTAAAAAAATAAATTTGGGTGCACGTTAGGTAATTTCTTTCTTTTTCTATCATTGTGTTTACTCCTTGCATATTACTTTTAGAACATGAATTATGCAGGTAGTCTCAAAGATATGCAAATCAGCAAAAATTTTCTAAGCTGCAACTACCAATGCTCACGTTATGATAACTATTAATGTTATAATGTTATAGCAGCTTGTTGTTGTGTTTTGTGTCTTGCTTTATATTGTTTTGACTTTTTGAGAAGATGCCTGACATTTTCATGCCACCCAAGCAAACTTATTTTTAAGTAATATGTTACGTACATTTCCTTTTTACCTTTGAGCAACTTGGTCGGGTTAAACTTTCCGGCCATCAAAAAATACCCTAAGCATACAATCACGACCAGAGAGCTACCCTTTCGAATTCTGTGATGGCAGTTATTCCTCCCCCCCCCCCCGCCTTCCACCTTAGGAAACGCCTTAGAGAGAAAGTAATTGTTTTGCAAACATAATTAGTTTTGTGTACTGAATATGACTGGGTCATATAATATGAATATGCATTAGGCAAGTTGAGCTTCCTTGACGCTCAGAAGTGCAACTGCCATTCCTTTAACCATGATTAATGATCTAGTATCCTGCTCTGTCAATGCATGTTTGTGGCAAGTGTTTATTGATGAACGTTAGTTACCTAGCAACCAAGGCAATGTTGATACATTGTCCGTTAAGCTGAGTACATTCGCACCTCACCGGATAAACTGCCGGGTCACGTTGAAATGCGTGGCATTTCGCATTCTTATAGGTATGTCAACCTAGCGTTAAAACCCTAACGTGCAATTGATATAATGTCAGCCTAGAAGAGCGAGTAATTTTAATGACCTGTCAAAGTTGTTGAAGAAAGGGAAAGGATTACAAGAAAAGTTATATTTCAAACTTGGCTGATTCTTTTTTTTTTCTTTTCCAGTGAGTAAGTCCAAATGAATACAATGTGAATTTAGTAGCCTGTACTTGTTCGATGAAGGGGTAGTCGTGTGCTAATTACTTAACTCACTGAAGGGGTGCATGAGGGAAGGGGGCCTCTTTGACTTTTATTTATTTCATTAACATTTGAAGAAGAATTCGAACGTGCATATCATGATAAATATGTTGCAGATGGACAGACGGATGGAAGATGTTTCTTTCGTATATTTGAAGGACTGATAATTAATTCTAGTTGTTAATCCCCACTTTCAATGGTTTACTGTGTAGACAAGATTTAATTGGTATTTTTCTGTTTATTGTTGTTGTTGTTTTTGTTGGTATTTCATGTCTTGTGGTGTCGTCGGATATGTGACTCTGTATAGCGTCTTCAGAAAAAAAAAAATGTGTGAAATATGTTGACGTGACATTTATGAAATGTATAAAACAAATATTGATGATATGATGTTGTATTAAATATAAACTGAATTGAAACATTTTGTCTAAAAGTTTATCTGGATCCCTTAAATGTTTGTTCACTTTCTAAGGAAGCTTTACCCTTACTTTCAAAATTTTACGTTTAGTCTTGTCCCTCTTTTGTCAGAAAAAATTGCCGTAAACACAAGTGAACCATAAAATCAGCAACCACCCCTTTCTGTATGTTTGCGGTAAGTGTGGGGAAGGGAGAGGTGGGAGGTCTTTTTGATGGGGGATCTAAGAATCATAACTAAGGATCATCATAACTAATCGATACAATCGGATTAACCCCCTCTTTTCCTCCCCCCCCCTCCTCCCCTATACCCGTTCTAGAAGCCATAGCCTGCAAAAAGAAAAGTAAACTATAAGAAAGAACGAAAATATAGAACAGTTGTAAAATGGTGACTGTACTTCGATAACTTACGACGTCACATTATAGTTTAATGTATTTCACTTGAAAACGACGAGGAGGACGTAAGCCCTTAAGATTGTACCCGATACCCAACAGCCCTACTTCTGAAATAAATAGAGTTGCATTTATTCAATATTTTAAATGTATCGTTTGTTTAACATCAACCCTCAGTTCAGATTCCACACTTCCATACTTTATTGATAGAATAAACAAGATCCTACACCAAGAGGTCTTTATACCCTCCGAGTCCTATCCAGATTTCACGATCGAGACGTAAATCACGGGGGTTTTGTTTAGTGTCCTCGTTGTCTCTTTGGTTATGTAAATATATAATTTTAATATTTATATATGGCATCACGGTAAATGAACCACATTGTGTTAGTGCCAGATAGTGTCACAGCTCTGAGCTACATGACAGCGTGCTGACGTGGCCAAGCCGCAACGGTGATTTGTGTTGCATCTTCCTGGGCCTTGCCGCGATGACGTAATCGCATGCTTAATGAACTTCAACGAGAAAATACTATGATGGAATCTTTTCTTCTTTCGAAAAAAAAAGTTAAAGACTGTAAGATGAGTTAATGTGGTTCTTTGGCCTACTTTGCTTTACTTTTCTTTTTCCTGCACAAACACCATGTTCGCAAAAATGAAAGAATGGAAAATATTTCATATAGTTATATTAAGTATATAGCCCACTGTGGACTTGAAAGTACTTAATACTTTCAGTGATAAAGGCGATGGAGAGTGAATAACACGGGCTGGTTAGATGTGCATGAGTAGCAAGTTCCAACTGTTTTAGTCCTGGCAATACAAACAAAACTTTGGGTAAGGCACCAATAGAAATTAGATCAAGGTTGATAGGGGAGAAGTCAAGCGCGTGGTTGCACCTATACGATAAGGCCTTGTAGAGTGTTTAAAATGGTACAACAGTACCGACACAATTTGACATAACGGCATGACAATATTCAAAGAAAAAATTTGCATATGAAAGTGGTGGTTAGTTTTAATTATTGCCGAGATGATGAATAAGTAGAGAATGGCTGAGCTGACAGATGAAATTTGACCAAAAAAAAAAAAAAACATCCTTAATCGACAGAAACAATTGAAAAATCCAAGTTTTTTAGGAATGAGGTAAATTGAACTGTGAAATTTAAATAACTTTTCTTAGGGAAGAAACATAAACCATTCATACATACGATTGTGCCGCTTAAAAATCAGTATATGTAAGGCATCTAAACCTAAATAAGACCATATATAAGATTACATGTAAGACCATATGTAAGACCACATGTAAGACCATATGTAAGACTATATGTAAGACCATATGTAAGAGCATATGTAAGTTTAAACTTACAGCTTGTCTCGGTCTTGCCAAGGAGAGGTATGTACAATAACAGGGAGAGTTGGACTTTACAAGCCTTAATGACATACTGCTGTATATCCATCCTCGTCAAATACATTTTATATCACGATTAAGGAAACTTTTCGCATTAGGAAAGAAAAAAAAAACTACAGGCCTACTATACTTGCATGCTTGTTAACTCAGATGGTTATATGAAAGAAAAATTATTAAATGAACAAGGAATAAAAGCAAAGCAAACAGAAGAAAAAGAAAGAGAGAGAGAGAGAGAGAGAAAAGAATAAAGAGAACTTGACGTTATTGGGAGAGAAAAACAGAGGGTAAAAGCGGTTCCCACCATTTAGAGAATACCACCCATCGTTTCTGTTTGTAATTGTTTGTTTTCACCGGTTCCCGGGGATTACTTCAACAAACCTCCCGTTAGATCAATCCTGTATATTTTGATTTCTATGGTCTAAGCTTCGATCCGAGATGATTTATCGGCAGGCATCTAAAACAGACAAAGAAATATACTCCTCGGATGCTTCATCAAACAAACTCTCGGTACCATCATTGAATTATGACTCTATCTTTACATAGTTACAGTGTCTTCGAAAAAAAAAAAAAAAATAAAAACAAGAAGAAAATAGGGTTGAAGTAAGGAGGTTGAAAAAAACGGAACCCATTATATACTTTCAACCTTTTCAAAAAGTCATTTCCCCATCATCTATATATTCGGTATTCTAATCTCGCCAACCATTGTTGATTTTTCCATCCCTTTGAACATGAAGATAAATGATGTGATTTTTATGAAGGAACAATTTATGTATTCTTAACCGGGATCCACGGCGAACCTAGCCTGCCTGCCATACCTGCAACTATGGCCGAGGGTTTCTTAAAGCGACCCGCTTATTCGCCAGATAGTAATGATACATTTAACAATGCAATACATGCTGGGATTATGAATATTCATACGCATTGAATATTTTTTGATAAACTTTTTATACGCCATAACAATTTTTTTCATTCATGTTTGTGTTTTTGAAGTTAGGATCCCTGCCTTCGATCCCTACAAATGCTTTATAAACAATACCGAGTGTGTTTGATTAACGCGATAAGATATATCTTGGAACGACCCACATTTCATTTCACAATCGAGAAATGAATGATATTACGTTGTTATATATATATATATATATATATATATATATATATATATATATATATATATATATATATATATATATATATAATCATTTTCCGAATAAATGGACTTTTTTCAAAATGAAATAATTCAAAAAACAACTATTAATATTGCCATCAGTTTGTGACTTTCTCCGTGAATACAAAGTGCATCTCCCACCAGCACCCTCTCTAACCATGGGCGCCATATTTAATAATAGGTAGAAGGTAATCGTGAGGTATCAATATTTCGAAACACAGGGAAAACTCGGTTGGTCGAGAAATATGAATACCATAAATGATGATAATAAGACGTCAGAAGGAAGGGGAAGGGAGGGGGTGGGTAGATAAATCAGATGACAGGAAGAAGGAGGGGTTGGTAGATGCTTTACCATTGCATAATCACAATGATTGTATTTAAAACTTTTTCCTTATTGTTTCCTAAAGATATGATCATAGCGCTGGTGTAAATTCAATTGGTGTAAAATACGGCGGAACATATATATACCAAATGTCTTTATATGCATGCAAACAAGTTAATAGGTAAGTGTTACATGGAGCGCACCCAGCTCCACACGCCCCCCATATATATATATATCCCTTTAATGTATGTATCCCCCCTAACTCGTTATCCTAAACCAGAGGTCCTCTCGCAGGAATCCTGTGAAGCCCAATTAAAGTCTCTGCTACGATCTTCAAAATATTTATCTTCAACTAATTGAACCTGTATAGTCTATCTTCGTGTTTATGTCTGAGCCTATAGTATAGCCGGTCTATTTTTGTTTTAAGATATTCCAATTAATTCTGTTCGGAAAGCTGTAAAACAATGGATTAACCGTCAACTTGAGGAGGACATTTATTGTCAGCTTAACATAAAGAGATAGCAGCCTTATGTAATTTTTCCATATTTATCATCAAGGAACTTTGGAATCATCTCATGTATTATATGTTGGTGACGAAGGAGAAAGGAAGAGAGAAATTAGGGAAAGGGGGAGGGAATGGTCTGACGACAGACGACGGAGGGAGAGGGGTAGGGCATATAGCTAACGTTTACAAGAGCAAAGTTTGCTTGGACTCATAAACCCGAATCGCATCGTAGCAGTTTTTCGAACCATTACGTTTTGTTTGCCAATCATCTCCGGCATTTCTTGTTTCTCCCATCTTCAGGACCATCACATGATTAATTCCGATTTGCAAGATAAATCATTCATTTTTAATATTTTTAAAAGGATAACATATATAGTCTAAAGCAAACTCATGTACTTTGAAAAAGAGATGTGACAGAAATTAAATTATTTCATCCTCTACGTTTCAAGAAACTGAAAATCCATCCGGTCAATTTTTCGAATTCGACTGCTAACGGTGAACTTGAAACAGAATTCTGCTACCAAAGTTGAGATACGTTTAAAGGTAACAAAAGATTCTGTAAAATATGTATCCGTTGGATGAATTCTTGCGACTTAACACATTCTTTGAAATCAAGGAATCTTCATCGTACAAAATGAATTACTGTATGATCATAGAAACGATGTTGTAAAATTCAAAAGTTGCATTTCTTTTTCTTTTTCGTTATTTTATTTATTTAGTTTGCTTTTTCGTGCTCTGACCAATTTTGGCGTATATTTAGAATGTATTTGGCCACTGTGTAGCGTACAAGATCACGCTTAATTCATACCTAGCTAATTCAATAAACTTCCTTTCATTTCCACGATTTTTTTCTTGCTTCGTTTTATTTGCCACAAAGTTTCTCGCGATTTCTCGATATGATTTTCTTCAAGTTAAGAAATGACATGTTGTTTTTTTCCTACATTTTCTCGTGTACCGCCTCTCATCTGTTATTTTCCCATGATTTTTAAATATTTCTGCATGCGTGTATGTATGCGGTGAACATGGAACGTCAATCATAACGTTAGTCAATATTCCACTATTCAGGGGGTAAAAGATAACCTTGTATTCTTTTCTCTCTTTATCTTTTGTACAAGAAGCGTTATACTATTCAAAAAACTGTGTTCTGTTTATAAATTTTGCTGTAAAACCCGTCGACTGTGTACTATCAAAACAATAACTGTTTGTAAACCGCTGAATCGTTTGACTTTAAAAAGTGTTATGGTTTTGGTGCGCTTTTAGAATAAAGGAAGTTGTGATAGCACCAAAAGTTTCAAAGAAAAAAAAAAGTTGTTCAGGGGGTACCACAGAAGGTGTCTCTCCTGTGCGTATGTGTTTGATTGTGTGTCACCGAGTCTTCAAACAGTCTATCAGTGAAGAAAAACAAGAAAAAAGGATTGAATTGTAAAACAAGAAAGACAAAAACTTAGAGAAAAAAATCGGTCCACAGGCAATATTTGTAAGTAACAAAAGAAATCTCAGGTTGGCTTTGTTAAAGTTGAACAATGAAAAGGTGACAACCGAGTTTGGACGTTGTTTAAACTTCTCCCCCCTTATTGTAGGGCGCCAAGTGGAATGAACACAACCAGCAAAAACATCATTAGTTAAAAAACCTTCTTTCTTTCTTTTTTTTTTTATTTCTTTCCGTTCTCGTATTTTTCTCCATAAGGTTAATTCGTCGGCTCTCTTGTTAGCTAAGCAGTTATAAAACAACCCTTGGTGTTTGACACTCGTGAGGTGATATGTTTAGCCTGTCGCGTTAATAGAAATTTTAAAGGTGCTACATAAAGGCTGTCGTTGGTTGGCTTCCGTTGGAAAATCGAATACCATTGACGAAGGCTATGCTGGCAATGTTTGCTGCATATATATACAGACATGAAAAACCGTGTAAACAAGAATTAAACATCAAACGAGTACTCCAAAATAAAAAGGGGGAAAAAAAAAGGGGGGGGGGGAGGGCTGTGTAAGTTTAAGCGATCAGTTTGCCCTGCGTGAGTGACAAACTCAGTATGGCCAATAGACCCACAACGTCTTTGAAAAGTTTATTGTGTATTACGGACGTGCAAATAATGTGATGATAGTTCAGACTTAATCGAATTAACTTACTTCAAGAGCCAGAGATATGCTTTCGGGATGAAAGAATTTGTCTCTGGAGCTGAGCATCTCTGTTAAGTGTCTGAATCAGGGTCGTTGGTTACGACCAAAGTCCAAGTGGCCGATGTACGACCGGCAGGATGGAAGGGGGGGGGGGGATGAAGGAGTATAAGGCTGAAGTGGAAGTGGTTTGGCCTGTATACCTTTCTATACTAATAACCATATGTACCGATCATAGGTCTATGTTAGTTAGATACTACGACAGCATATACAAAACTACCAACGCCATTCATCAGATTAATAACATATTTACGAATCGAATGATTTCGATTTTGAAAAGTGGTTTCGAATTCTTGCACCTTTCACATAGAGTTCCTCTTAATTTAATCCCTTAGGCTTTGCGAAGTTTCTTCCACTGCCTCCCCCCCCCCCCCCAAGAAACAAATAACCTTTTATGTGGTAGAACCGCAATGAAAATATCAGCAAGGTGCGTATCAAGTCGCTTTGCACGTAATGTGTAGCAACGCATCGATAAGTACTTTTCAATTGACAGATACTTCTAATAAGCTAACAATGTCATTTATTGGTCACCGTTTGGCTCAGCGATCAGACGATGTGGTGCAAACTTCTCACTTTCTCAACTACATATAAGTTAGTTAATTCCTCCCCCCCCCCCCCCCCCCTTGCATATTGCACTTATATTTGGGTTTTTAACGGTATAACGGTAAGTATGAGATGATACAACGGTTTTCTCTTCGCTGAGACAGATTGGTCGACGCACCCAAGTTAACTTGCTTGTAATAGTGAATAATTTGAAATTTAATCGTTAAGCAATAGAAATTGGAGTTTAGTTTAGTGGTGCGTTTATCAAGTGACGCTTGTCGGGGTGCCTCCGTTGTAATACAAAAAAAAAAAAAAAAAAAAAAAAAAAAAAGATCACATGGATTCATCTACCCATTGTTTTCCATTCAACTCCATCTGCAATAAAATTAAAGAAGTGACGTAATTTAATATTATTGCTTGAAGTCTTAAAATTACACATGAAACAACTTTCTACTCCTTACGGTTTTTCTCAAGTTCGACATACAATTTCCGACACGCAGTATAAAATTAAGGGCGAAATAAATTGGCAATCTCTGCCGCACTAACAGGCTTAATGTGTGCTTGGCTTCGGTGTAGGTGAACTGACGTCACTTCTAGCACCTGCCATATATCCACAGTTATAAAACAGCAATTTCTAGCAGTAAACTGGAATATTGCAGGTCATAGCGTCAAGGTTTGTATCAACAAAAGCAGCTTGGGCAAACTTTCGTTTTGTAAACCTGACAGTAAAATGAAGAGAAAAAAAAAAGTAGGTTTCCAAGATTTCATTACATGATGGCGTGTAACGGCTTCCATATATCGAGTAAAACAATCAAAATATGTGTTTACATGAAAAACATCAAATCATAGAATTTTGGATGTATGATGATGCTGTGACTGAATGACTGCACAAAACGAGAATAATGTAAATTGCAACCAATTCCACCTTACAATTTGATAGAAAAAGTGTATTCATTATAGGGCCTACAGGATTTAAGCCGTGTATGCTCCGTGTGGACAAGAATAATAGGGGGAAAATGGGGGAAAAAACAATAAAGAAGAGGGAAAAAAATGTTGTTTGTCTTTATGTTAACCAGACCGCTATCAAGGATTATAGCTAGATGGAGGAAAATTTCACGCTGTTTAATGATGTCATGGAGTTTATCGTATCAACAATACGACATAATAAAAAAAAAGAAGCCTGACCAGTTCGAGCCCCATATACAGCAGTAGGTAATGAAATATATTAGCCACTATAGGGGAAATGAGAAAAACAAACCTGGATATGTCATCATTGAAAAAAAAAATCTTGACACTCTTCTAATAAGAGCGGCTGTTGTTGAAATTTAAAATTTTCAGATATTCCTTCGATTTCATGAACAACAGAGAGAAAAGATTTTCAAAATCGTCAACTTTGCGGTAACTTAAAATGGTAAAAAAAGAATGGAATTGTAAAAAAAAATCCGGATTCGTGCGTGGATGTTTATTTTATTGCACAGGACGATGCAGTAAATGCAACGTTAAAACAAAAGAATGATATTTAGACGAGGCAATGTTTACGATTGCATCAAGCTCGGATCAACTCGAAATTACTTTGAAGAATTCTGTTTGATATCTTCGTACATAAGGACCTTGCATTTAGCCACATTTATCTCTACTCGCTAGACACACGTATTTCTGAGTCTTCGTTTTGGGCTTTTGAAGGCTCATAGAACCATTAGAAAACGTCCAACACTCTAAAGAAAGTACATTTATCTGAATAAAACTTGAGAAATCTGCAAATAGTTGTTGTAGTTTTTTTTTTCAATTGTGAATGTGATCCATATAAAGTTAGCAGATCCGTAGGGACGAAAAATATTCGGGACCTAAACAATTAATTAGGTTTTGAATTTCATATTCTAAACTAGGCTATGCAGTTTAAAAAGCGATAAGTGGGTCTAACTGTGAAGATATGTTTGTCATGGCTCGAGATCCCTTAACCAATAAAAAAATGCACCAAACAGATCTGTTTGGTGCATCTTTTGATGATGTAAGGATATGAACATGAATGTAGGTAAAGCTCAGGACAAAAAAGGAAAAAATAAATCTGTCTATTCATGTTCTAGCTGATTCATTTCACTGTCTTTTTAATTTATATAATATGTATGAAAATAAACAGAACGGGCGTCAAAAACAGGTGTGCGTGTGTCTCGTGCATGTATGGACCTAAGAAGATTCTGTGGGAACAATCGAGTTGCGCTATATTTAGACGTACATCCGCGCGTGCGACTAAAAGTAGAACTTTACAAATCCGCCTAGAGATAGAACAATAATCCTATCGGTATTAGCTATGAGCAATTTCACAGACAATACTGGTATAACGTACTTTGTGGGTTAAGACAAACAATAAACGTAATACTGAACGAGCAGTTTTATTTCAACTAGCATTCTCCTTCCCTCCCCCCTTTTTTTATTTGATTTGTTTACTTGTTGTATCAATGTATTATTTTTCTGTCCTTAGAGTAGCCATACGTTAGCTCTTTCGATAGTTTGGGGTCCACCTCAACCTTTCATTTTGTGATGCATGCAACTCTTATATATGTTCCATACCATGTTTACAGATATCTGTCTACTTGTTGTCGGTTTATGTTACATTTTTGTTTTACTTTAGCCTATTTCTATTAACATTCGCTCTGTACGCATTAACGTCATTGTTATCATCTATCGTGGCCCACTCACTTCGTGAAGATTCAAATAAGTTATTCAAACTCGAAATTTACTTAGATAGTTGCAAAAGAATTAATGAAATACATGTAGAAAGTTTAAACAAATGTTACATATAGACAATAACGCAATATTCAAATGGACATAAAGCACAACCGCTTGGCAAACATGCACAAGGCCATACCCTACACATATACGTGCATCCATGGTTGGCTACATAGCAGCGGTTTCGCGCAATGTTTGAGACACAAGTCTCTGCGAAAAATATCCAAGTTTAGTTTTGAAACAAGGTGTTGGGATTACCGTGAGTAAAGACTTGTAGTATAATTACATCTAAAAATGTTATCAAGTCTCTGAATATTCATGAAAAGAGATGACTTGTGTGTTGAATTCTAGTGGCAATAATATATATTTGATGGACAAAATTGACCAACCACAAGGATGAAGAGAAAAAGAATACCAGCGTAGCTGACCACGTTAGCATATTAGATTAGCAAGTTTGAGATCACGTGGTTGGGTTGCCAATGGAAGGATCATGCAAGCAGTCACGCACATGGTGAGGACAATTTTAAAAATAACACCTCCCCGAGCCAACCGTTAAAACAGAGATTTATTTTGGATAAGAATAAATAAATAAAACGCAGCTAAGACAATAACATGATCGTGTACTAAGAAATAACGAATACTGTGTGAGGGTCAAAGTGTATCCGTACCATCCACATGGAGACTAAAGCCAGCTATACACGTGCACACTACCTAAAATATAAACAGAGAAATGTAAGGCCTATAAAGCAACGGTGAAATAGTATAGTTCAACTTCGATCGAAGCAAAACTCAAGAATTAAACAACGAACCTGATTTTAAGGTTGACCTACATATCTGGTGAAGTTATTTTTACCACGTTTATCTACTGAAAGAAAGAAAAAGAAATGTTAAAGAAGAGAGGATGTGACAGGCTGTGAGAGGATGTGAAAAGAGGAGGGGAGAAGGTTGGTGGGATGTTCCTCGATGAGGAGTATACAGCACACGAGCGAGACCCCAGTCCCATTGGCAAACTAGCTGGGAATATTATTTGACTTGACACTTTACTTGACCATTTGCTGCAGATTAAAATAAAATTTCTTAGAAACGTTGGTGTGACTGTTCTGGTCAGCAGCTGATCCAGAGGGGCTTATAATGAACGGTGCACTTCCATCGCCCCTCCCTTCCCTCCCTCCACTCCCTCCCCTCTCACTCCCCACTTATACTGCAATGGCTGGATCCAACCTTGAACCGCTGTCTCCTAAAAGACTAGATAATAAAGCTACTTCAGCATAACAAAGTTGGTCGTAAATGGGACAAGACCTACACAAGACATGAAAGTGCACCTTTTTCTAAGTATTCCATTTGTAAGAGAGGTGATATCAAAGAACGAAACTTGTCCATTTTAGACACATGAAGGTTCCAAATATTATCGATAAATGTTGACTGTGTCAGTTTGGTAATATTAACAGCGGCCTGGTTGGGTATACCACCTTCGCCTATCGAATTTCTTTTGTACTAAGCTGACTGCAAGCGCACATTATTTAAATCGAACAAAATGGCCTGCCCTATCATCTCGACACATGTTAGCAATCCAGATTCTAGAATTGTTTGTATTAAGATTATTCCTTTTATCCGAGGATCATTAACTCGAATATTCGCATAAAATCGTAGTGTCACGTACATAAAAGCTACAGAAAAAGTTAAAAAGTCTTTATAATTGCTCAATTTATCACCTCTGCAAGAGAAAAAGCAACTTTACAGTAATCATATTTGGCTGACGAGAAGATTTCGTTGACAAAGTAATTCCATTGTCAGACGACAGACCTGAATGGGAGAAGATTTCAAAGATGTTTATGATTGAAATTTGAAAAATTGCCACCAGGTTAAACTATAAGTCATTTTATACAAATACAATATGAAAAGTGCTTTCACTGGATCCCTTGAAACTGGTTAATCTCTTAAAAGTTCAACTTCTTTTCTTTCTGAAAGTTGAACTTCGGGCTTAATACTCCTCGGCTTTTTTCCTGCTAATATTGTAACGCAAAAGTCGGTCAAAATGTTTTCCCTCAATTATGAGGACAATTAAGACTTTCAACCAATTTAATTTGTTAAAACGTGATAAGTTTGTCACAAATTTCACCCATAATTCACGCTGTAAGTCATCTAATTCGGATTTTTTTTTAGAAAATTAACCTGCAGCGAAACTCACTTGTGGTGCTGTTAGGAATATTACCCAATTTATTTTCTTTTCAAATTACTGGGGAAAGAATGGTTAATTATAAGCAATATGTGGAACATTTTATGAGGTCAAGAAAGAAAGACGTTCTAAGAGTAGAAAAGGTCGCTTCGAGATAAGTCGATCTTAAACTTATAACTCTTATTACATTGTTCTCACTTATAAATTCGGTTAAATATGACCCACGCATTTGATTTGCAGGTATGAATTTGATAAAACATATGCACGAAATCTGTAGTGGATTAACTGTGCCGACTTTTTCTTCACAAAGGTTTACTGATAGATCTCTTGCCTTAATATGTACCTCAGTCTTTTGTAGGATAATAAAAATGTTTGGCGACGGGGAAGAATGTTCCTCATCTGTTGCATTAATGTTGCCAGGTTCGAAAACATTTACTACATGGAAAAAAGAATCGCAGTATGTATATATTTTTTTCGTTTACACAGAAAGTTCTAGGCTAACCTTGACATTCTTAAATTGTATCCGGTAAGATGTGCTGTTAGTGCCTATGTTTTTAAAAATGCACCACAGGATTGATTATACTTCTTACAGTTGCAAAAAAAAAAAAAGGTGTAAAAACTACCGTACTTTGGTATTTTTGAAGGAAAATTGCAAAACTTGCAAAATTTTCCAAAATAAATAATATTGCATAAGAGATTCGTTGTGGCTATTTGCCCCAAAGTTAGGTATATTTACCACATGCACCGGTTCCGCTAACTTTCAGTCGAAGAAACTAAATCAATCCTCTTTTTGCGGTTTTTTTTTTTTTTTCTAAATCGTGAAAATTTGTGGGAGAGAGACTTGACGTAGATTTCCTTTTTCTATGTTCACGGTATCAAATGGAAGAGAAAGTTGGAAGATTACTAATAAAGGCTATTTTCATCAAAGAGTTTATCCTGCTTGAAGTTGTTCAGTGGGTACAGTGTTTCTTGATCAAGGAACAATTACTGTTAATTTGTGGAGCTGACGGAGAATCAAAAATCGTCTACTAATAAAAACCCCAATCGTGACACCTAAAGTTTTTGTTAGCAAAATGCATCATTGCAATGCAATATACGATGTGATGATCTATGTATGATAAAAGTATAATTTACAGCGAAATTGCTGACACTTCTCTAAAAGATGACAAATGACAAATTAAATCATTCTGCGCAGTAACGTGCAGTAATGTGGGTACCAGTTTTGCGAAAACGTTCGGTGACCATATTCATTTCTAGCACAGTCATGGCATATACATTGTCCTTAAAGGGGAACGAAAGTCAGAACTTTTGACAATAAGATATAAATATTAAATGAGAGAGTAACATTTTGTAAACACTTTCACTGAATTTCATCTAGGACACAGTTTACTTTCCAAGATATTGTAATTTATAGCAAAAAGAGAATCCAGCAAGAAACTGACATTTTGAAATTGTAATGACGTAACAGTTGTTGACAGATGCTGAATGGTCATATAATCATAGTGACTTACGGCCAATTGACTTTCCAGCTTAGAAGCTACGAAAGTGATACATGTCTGATTCCACTAAGCTGATGGAGATGAATGCCCTAAATTTAACTCTGATGGTGATGTCATCGGACAGTAAGAAATGCGTTTCCTTGTGGTTATTAAAAACAACTTCTACGTACGCATTAAGTGGAGGGACTAATGCTGAAGTTCATCAAATTTTCGAGATATAAAGGCCAATATCATACTGACGACGTCATTGAATGTTTTCTCCGCATTAACCTATGTAACATTCTTTTTGGTATACAAACTATGTCTCAGTAAAAATTAGACCCACAGTGAAGTGTGCACTCTGAGCCTATCTGACGTCAAGTAGCAATGTATTCTTGCATACCTTCGTCATCTCAGTTTCGAATGGAATCTTCTTTCATCCGAAGTCGTATACCCATTGGTCTTAAGCCTGTGATGTCATATTTACTGAGTGACCTAACGAGGAGTAGGAAAAGGAGAGCGAAGTGAACCAATTGTCATGTCTAGCTAGGCTTGCCATAGTGCTGAACCAAACGTGCTTCGTCCAAAAGTTAACAGTTCAGTAAGTGGAATTTACGAATAAACTGTTTTATTAGAAGGGAGAATATCCAAAGTTATCCTTGTTTATGCTTCTGCAAACATATAAACTGTTCACACAAGTCTATGATCAGAAAATTGGTTCCATCATGTTGAAGTCAAAGATGGAACAGATTTGAAAGTGCTTCTCCCCTTTACTAGCTTCCTAAATCCTCATGTCTATATGAATTATTATAATGTCTGCAGAGATTGTGTAGTGACGTCATGTCATAGTCTTTGTACATTATTATTGGGACAACATAGAAATACATTTTATTTTCTGTTGTCTCTGTTCATCTTTCAGTGGGTTCCTTTTCTCTCCAAAGTTTTTGATTTAACTTTAATGTCGTTGCTTTTATCTGCCTTTGATTATATCTGCAACAAATGCCAAACGATTAATAACGATCTATCCAACAATATTTAACAGCTGGAAAAAGATGAAAATCTGGATATATTCATAGGGGGAGTTGTGACAGTAACCTCTCTGTATTCATCTTGAGGAGATATGTGTGTATGTGAAATAAAATCTTGCCTGTCCGTCTGTCTGTCTGTCAAAATACTGATCACGTGACATATGAAACTCAAGACCTCTCGGTGTTCTCTTAAAAGGGTTTCTTGAGTCCTGAGATTCAAGTTTTTTTTTTTCAAACCTGTCACGGTTTCTTCTCCCACTAATGACGAATTGTCAAACTAAGACAATCCCAACGTGTCACACACAAATGAACATCAGTGAGAGGGCATTTTTTTAATTCGTAACCAGACACTTTTTTCACAGCATTTTTAGTAGTTTATTTTTTATTGTTTTAGTAGTTTTTCATATGAACTAACAGTTAGAACATAGATACGCCAGGGTCGAAAGTTAAATAAGTTTTACAACTTTTACAACTAGGCCTATTGGATGTGTAACTTGACTATCGTACTTATGCTAATTATAAGCATTACCTATAAGCCTATTACAAGGATGTGGTTGAACCCTTCAAAATATCCACAAATTTATCGATATGAACTCAATGGGACGCTTTTGTAGGAAATTTTGGGTTTAAAATACATAAACATGATATACACAGTAAATGCGCCACCTAGTCCTTAAAAATACACATAATGTTCTCAAATCATCTCTCGAGAAGACCTATTCTGCATGATGAAACATGACGTAATATCCAGATATACCTTAATAGTTAGGGTACGTTCTTCTCGAGAAGGCATAAACATGTATGATATCATGTGAGAATAGGATGGAGAATAACTTCCATCATTGTTCAAGCCAAGTAAGCCTCACCAATAAACATCAGCATTGGCTTCATCTCTTGAAAATATCATGCATAAGGCGAGTTGGGGAGGATACATTATTTGATTTTTTTTTAAATTGTGGTGAATAAATTGCTTTTGAGCAGCAAATAACTGAATTTCTATCTTTGAGAAACTTATTTCGTGAAAGGAAGATCCTAGCCTTATTTTGTGTAATCAATCGATCAGTATCCATGACTATTGATTTTTTTTTTTTCTGTAAAACAAACACAATATTTCACTTTAAAGCAGGAACCCCTGTCTATTAATGACGTCTTTGTCGTCAGAATACCTAATCACAATGCAATGAATTTTAAGTATGACAGAATCATTGTTTGCAACAAAAGTTGAAGTGATCATCTCCTAAAACCCAAGAAGTAAGAAGAAAATAAGGATAAAATCAGTTCTGCAATGACACGGGCCTATCAGGGAGCTAAATTTCATCTCCCTGGCTACGTACGATTGCTTGTATGTACCAGTTATGCGACAAAAAAGTTCGGCAACCATGTTAATGTTTAGAACAGTTTTCGAAAAAATTTTCTTCCAACAGTCCAACAGGACAATTAATGACATGGAAGTTTTATAGAGACGTTAAATTATTCCTAAAGAGATCAACAAAATGGAAAAATGTAAATTTCGTGAAAAAAAAAAAGTTATTCAGAGGTTCTGCCAAAACCCTCATGACAGCCTTGAAATAAGACTGAAAATAAAATAAATCACGTGTTTGTGAAAACATAGACTATTACTACAGGAGAGAAGGATCGAATTTGTTGCAGGTTTACCTATCTCAAACTCCTTTTTTTAAAGACTTTTGCGCTAGGTCAAATAAATCTTTACAATTCCTAACTTTAAGTTAGAATTAGTCTTTCAAAAAGATTTCTGATCCGAGAGTGTAGCCTTAAATATAGCTTTTAATTTATCAAGGTTTGCAAGAAAGCCAAGGACCCGTAAGTTTATTTGCGTGACTAGATTTACCCAATCAATTAAGTGTTGTAGTAACGGAGGAATGTTACTGTTACTACAAACCTTAGGTTACTTTTCTTTCTTTTCCCCTACCACTATGTTTTCTTAACTCCTTATGAAGCACCCAATTTATCAGAAAAGGACGCTGCCAAAGATTAAACTAGAAGTGTTCTGCACACGAAAGAGTAGTGCCCTTGTAAAATCGTTTAAGGGCTCTTTCAAATAACAACGTATACGTCAAAAGGTGTCACAATTTGCAGCTGATAGAATTCCCCTATATATAAAAGAAATAACACACCCACAAAATAGTCTTTGACGAAACAAATATGTTTGCTTAAATGAGATCCGCTGTTCCTTTGGTGAATATTATAGACTCTCTCTCGACAAGGATACTTAATTCCCACTTCGTTACTTCGAGCCAGGAAACAATAGAGAGATGAATGCTGGAAGCAAAACATAGTAACTCCTTGAAGTTCTTAACAGCATTTTTTTCCTCTTGTTCTAGGGCGTTTAGTGGCCCCATACAAGTCAGAAAGCTCCTCTTCTTACACCTTTCAGTTCTTTTTGGTATTTTAGCTCCGTTGTTTGATTTCCAATAGTTTTCTTTTTTTCTCTCAACGCCTCTTCAAGCCTTTTGTCAACCCTTGGGTTACCGAAAGAATGTCCTATAAGTCAGGAGAAAGATTTTCACACATCGATTTCAAGTACCTCTCCCTTAGATAAGAGGCTAACAGTTAGGCCTAACCGTTAGTAATCCAAATAAAGAACAACAAAGGAGGACAAAGGGAAAAACAGTTTGGACCCAAACAAACAACAAAGCATTTGGTAGGCTTTGTTCATCGCGACTGGTTGTTGATCGACGGTCCGATGAAGACACATACTGTCATGTACTTTAAACAGACCAAAGCTATTATATCCACGAAACCCACTCAAGGGGCTACACGAATGCAGGACATCAACTGCCGGATGAAATTAAAAAAAAAAAAAAAAAACATCGGCTGAAACTGGTAGTGTATTCATAAAAGAAGTGAAGATCCAATTACAGAGAGGGACTTTAATGGATGTCATTAAAAATTAAAAACAAAACTGTTGAACTGTAAATTGCATTAATATTCTGAAAGTAGGTGAAATTTTTGTTCTCAACTCGCATTACAAAGTTGCATCAGTCAATTGTACAATATTTATGGGTTACAAATAGAAAAGAGTTTACCATGTTTGTTGGATTACTCAGAGTAAAAGGAATAATTACATCTATTACAACTTTTGCAAACACGTTATAATCCAGCCATTTTTTTTATTTGCCAATAACCATCAAGAATATGGTCATGTTGTTTAAAATTTTTCGTATACGGTACTGTATATACACGACTTCATGCATATACACGGTAAATTATGAAACAGGTTCGCATTGGATAAGGCCTTACTAATTAACGGGACCAAGAAATATACTCCCAAAACTGTTATGAATGTAAAATATGAAGAAGGAAACAAACCATACAAAAATGTGAAGTAATATGTCGTATGTTATGACTACATGCAACGCTAAACCTTTTTGTTTTCTAAGAACGTATTAAAACAAAAACACAATATGTGTCACATTTGTTGTTGCATGAAATCTTTTACCACAGATGCAATATAATGACACTTAAAACTGCAAGAATGATCATAAAAAAAATGCTTCAGAAAATGAGAAGGGACCACATCTTTCGCAAAATATTCCAGTCATGATGAAGTCATGGTTGCAATGTACCGTAAATATGGCCGGTGGCAACTCAGAAATGTGGGTGTGTCATTCGGGTGCGATTGTATGTGTGTACGTTTGTACATGTTTGTGTGTACGTTTGATTGGTAATTATTCTTGAAATATGACTGGGTGGTGTCGGCCAACACCCATATTCGCATTTTACTGGCACCACCGTCCAAGCATTAACTTTTCATACCTGTGAATATTTTTCATCCTGTATACTTTTTCTTTTGTTTTCGTTTTGCTCCATGCAGTTTGCTTTGTCTCATCGTGAAGATGAAAACTCCATGTTTTCATATCCCTGCCTCTCTCTTTTCGTCGACCTCACCTCGTGGAGAGAAAAAAAAAGAAAACGTCATCGTCATCTCACTCTATTTTATTCTGTTAAAATTGTTTAAAGGGAAACAAAGTTACAAAGTTCAGTTAAGAAAGAAATAAATTTTAGCTACATCTTACACGGTGCATGGGTGATATATGTGGTCATGATGTTTAACGATTGAGCCCACTGTATACAATTTGACTCATCATTAATCATGGTCTTAGTCGTCGGTTGTGAATATGACAGGGATTTGGGAAATAACAGCTCCCTGAATATACTGTCAGACTTTATGGAAACATATTTGTTTGCTCAGATTCTTTAATTTCATTCAAGAGCCAGGTAACTGGTTGGTTACCGAATAACTGCGGATATGCCTTGCGAGCCTGTTAAGAACAATTTTTTACTTCATATTTTGTATATTACAATTAATGATAGAAGGACAACGCTGTTGCTTTTCGTCAAGTTAAAAATACTAAATCACTTAAAAAAAAAACTTAAAATACTTAAACTACTTGCATCCTTGAATCTCATTTTGAAACATTTAAGTCACTTTTCTGCTGAAGAATTCATTTCCGAATACAAGTTACTACCGCTTTGCCAAAACGTATCATGCATTTGTCTGAATTGTTTCATTCCAAACAGCGCACTGACGAAAACCAAACAGTATAACGGTATTTACTTTATCCATTCCTCAATTAATCCCTTTTCAAAAACATTCATGTTACCATCTTTTATTTGTGGGTTGCTCTTCCATTGAAAGTCCTCCAACATCATTTACGTCCACTCCTTGTTGAAGGACATAAAAATGTTTAATTTGGTGACAGGTAAGGCCCCTTTCGGCTGGCTAAATCGCATCGTCTGAATATCGCCCACTCGAGCGAGCTATCAACGCATCTGTCAGGATAACGAAGTGAGAGCTTGAGCCCTATCTCGACCGATAACATTTTTTCTTTTTTTTGTTTTGCCGTGAGTGATTAGCACCAATTAAAAGGTCTTGAAAAAATATTATCTCACATTGAAATTAAAGAGAACAAATATACCCTTCGAGATAGGCTGAGTTTGTCTTAGATGGGGTCGGTGATTGAATGTTCTCGCTCATGTTGAGTGAATAATGAATAACATTTTTGTTACGTTGGATGGCGGGCCTATCATCGTTACTTGAGGGACGATCAGTCTCAGACGATTTGAAACGAGGCTGAAACAATTTATTGGTGAGGTTGTCATGAGATGCTTGTTACCGACACTCCATTTACTTTAATTACTGGTAAGGGGAAGGTTAAGGGTGAGGATTGAGTTCTTAATCAGCCCTGGTGTCTCACCTCTCATCAGACAGCCCTGTTTTCAACACCAGGGACTCTTCAGTGTTAAAAAAGGGGGTTAAAATATATCTCGTGACAACTACTTCTTTGTTCCATTGGCTACACGTGTAGCCTGTTCTATACGACAAGCTTTAAGCGCAAGGATTCGCCCTTTATAATATGTGATATAATTGTTTTCGGTCTAATCTGGTGATTTTATTCTATTATACAGTGTAGTTTACAGGAAATAAGTGGAACAGACACACACAAAACAGCACCAACATGAAAGAAAAAAGGAAGAAGAAAAAAAAAAAGAAAAGAAAATTATATCAGAGAGATAATGACTAGCCAGTCGGCTGATCTGAGAACAATGTGAACTATTGGCATACATATGCAAATTAGACTGGGGTATATGCAACCTCTTTCAAACAAGGCGCCGAGCTATGGTAAATATCCCAGCATTGTTATCTGCGGGAGCAATAATTTGCAAAAGTTTAAAGCCCATGCCATAGTTTCCATGGCAACCACTATTGATAGTATTACAACCAAAAAAACAATAAATGTGCCTGCTGTATCCTTCGACATTTTAAACCTTAAGGTATCGCCATAGTTTAAGCTCAGGGTGGTACCACACTTATTTCGGATTTGATTTTTTCTTTAAACAAAGCCTTGTAGAAATAAAGGTAATTTTGAGTTTACAGGAATTATCAAATGAATCATTTAAAAGTAAATTTTGGTAGAGTCCTGCTTATACATTAATTTTGGTAGATTCCTATCCATTTGCAATTGTCACATTTTTTTTCTCTGTTTAATACCGTTAATTCTCTCTACTTAATTCGTTAATTAACAATGCAGAAAAAAAAATGTCACATTGGTAACTGCATTTATGAAAAGGACTCTCAAATTTAAGGAATAAAGTAGAGAGAAAATGTAACAATTGCAAATGGATAGGAATCTACCAAAATTAATGTATAAGTAGTAACAAAATATGGAAACTACATTTATGGATCGGACTGTGTTAAATGTAATCATGTCATACACTGCAGCTATCACACATTGCTTACAATCTGTCGTATGTTGCATGTCATGTTTTAATTTCTATTGCGATAGAATGTTATAGTGACAAACAATTTATAAGTTTACATTGATTTCTTCTTCTTCAAAGAGTGGCTGTTTTAACAATTATCAGATTTAAATTGCCTGTCCTTAGTAGATCGAAACTAACTCCTGGAAACTTCGAGCACAATAGATACTCTAAAAGAGTGACTTTTCACTCGTTAGCATTTAGAGAGGGCATTGTAATCAGTTTGCTAAATCACATACAAGACAAGAAAATGGAAACAAATTCCTTAACTTTTGATGGAATAATTGTCTAAATGTGGCATGTAGAGAACAGCTTATACAGTAATGACAAATATTTTAATTCCCTATTTCCGTTCCATAATTCCTAGAATTAGCGGGAACTTGACCACATTTAGACGCAGTCTGTACTTGCAGTTGCCCATCGATGTTTACCGTGCACGTTTTATACCAGAAACGGAACAAACAAGGAAGAAGCGCAATCTCAGGAGAGTGAGATTTGTTGTGAATCTTTTAATCATACAGTTGACATATCTTGAAGCTGCTGAAAAACAGGCCTGACTATTTTAACTCAATTATTATGAAGCGCTTATTTGGATGGTATAGGTTGCAAAATGGTCGCTGCTTGTAAAAAATATAATAATAATCAACGTGACTTCAAGTCGTATGGATGCCTCCGAGATGGCGGGGGGGGGGGGGGAATGTTTAAATTTTGGTGGATTCTGGACAATCAGAACTCTGAATTTCATTAAAGCAACATATTGTCTATAGTTTAAGCAGATTGTGGGTATCAAGAGGACAAGGGTGTGGACTGACATGTGTGATCCCTGACTAGCGTTTGTTAATACGATCCAGATAGACTATCATCAAGGAGGAAGGCCTCACGTGCAGTATACGATATGGAGACTTTTGTTGGGACTTAAGATGCAACACGGTAACTTAAAAATTCGCCTCCGCTCTTCTGTCATTCTATACGGCATGCGACGACGGCTGTGAACTTCGACAGGCTTGCAAGATGGCGACATATAGACCGTGCCACACAACACGGTCACCTAGCCCATGACCTGATTACTATAGATCACATCACGTGGTGATAAATCATATTTTAAGGCAAAACGTCAAATATTGCGAACAGATTATAAGATAAGAAATGCAGAGATATAGACTACTCTTCATCTTTTTCACATTATTTTGTTGATCGCGGTGATAGGAACAACTAAAGAGTAATTCCCTGACTTCCCAAACATTACGAAACAATTTCCGAAGCCAAGATCGAAGCTTCAGAAACAGAATGAAAATGTATCCATGAGTCAGCCAAATCAATTAAGATGGTATTTTTCAGTTTTGGTTATCATATTTTTTATTTTCTACTTCATTTAAGCTATTGCTTTATTTTGTTTCACTTTCGAATTTCTAATTTAGAATATCCCTTTAAAATCTACGTCACGAGTTGGGTTAACTGTCAATCAAGGGCTTCTCTTATCCCGAATCAATCGTCACGTACGGATGACGTTTTCAAAGTCTCAGTAAACACTATTGTAAACTGCTGGGTCCGACAACAAACACCCCAAACTAAACGGCAGTCTGGTCGACAGAAATGACAGAAACTTACAGAAAACTTTGCATCTTCCATGATAAACTTGGCTTTGTAGACATCGACTTCCAGTTGATCATCGAATGAAACAAAAAAGAAGGAAAAGACACTATTTTATCTTCCATCACAAATGCGTGGTTTGAAGTGTCAGCAACAATGTGTGCCGACTGAGTATTTTTCTTTTATTCTTTTACAGTGAAAAAGAAATTTTTATACCCCTAAGTTGAAAATGGAATCGTCTTTCAAAAGGAAAGCCGCCTATCAAACAGTTCCTTTGGTCCATGCTTGACAAACTTTAGACTGAAATTGTATGTACTTTGATATTGATCCTTGATGATTTTGTGTTTAATGTAAAGTTTGACTGATATAATAAGTACTGAATATGCTCTTTGTTTTTGGCAGTTTATTTGTGTTTCTCTAATTTTATTGTTTTCTGATTTTTAACAAAGATTTTAACAAGTTTTGCGTAAAAGCCCTCGATTCAGCGTGTGATCAGAAATGTAAACTCAAATTAAAAGTAAACATAATTTTTTAGTTCACGAAATACCAACCTATAGTCACTAGCGGCAAATGCAGACAAGGTTGTTCGACTGTAATCCCCATCTGATCATTTTCTTAGCAAACACTTTGAGGATATTTTTGATAAAGAAAAATGCGGTAATAAAATTATATTTATGACTCAGAATTCCAGTAAACAAGTTTGTTAACGGGCTCTGAAAGTCGAATCAAGACATTTCTTTGTTTTCTATCATAAGCAAAACCGAAGAAAAATAAATTATAAAAAAATACAAGGTTCTATGTAAATCTAATGCATATACCGAACACATTTCAAATGTTGGCAAATCCCACCGTAAAAAAATCTAACCATAAAAGAAAAAAATATCTGATCCACTGACATACTCTGCGAGGCAATCCCCACCGAACACTCTCCAACCTGAAAGTTAACCTGGGGCAACTCCTCCCTGACAATTCCTTCCTCAGATGTGGGGGCGGGGGTAGGATTAAGGAAAGGGTTAAGCAAACTGTCTGGTAGTTGTCGGGAAGTTGTCGGGAAATTGTCCGACAACAGGAATTGTTCCTGACACGGGACACAAGCTTATCTATATAGACAGTGCTTCCTGACATGTATTCTGACTAGCATAATTGTTCACAAAAACTTGGGCTCTAAGTTCTGCTTATTACAAGCTTTTACGGTATTAAGAAAGAAAAAAGAAAAACGTTAAAAGTCATGGAAAGGCTGGAAAAAGCCTTGGACTTCGTAGGCTTCCCCCTCGTCATCCCAGGGCCTCTGTGCCCTCCCCCACAAGGCGAGAAACCCCGGTTGCTTCACTCCCTCCGTTCGGGATATGTCTAAGTTGCCACCAGTCAAACTGGGCTAACTACGACCCTCCCCATAACTATACCTAAACTCATTTGAGACATTGAAATATTGAGCGAAAATATTAATTACATTACTTTTAGTAAATATTATATTAAATATTTTATTAATATTAATAAACGATTTTCTTTATACCAAGTCATCATGAAACATTGAAGAAATTTCAACAACCGGGCGTTAAGCCTACCCGGCCATAGGATCAACTTTGCGCGTCATGCATCCGCGTCGGAGGGCGAAGTACTTTACCGGAGGAATGTACTAGACTACCGGTGATCGATTGAAACTTACTGTCACGCAGGAGCCTCTTGACGGCAGTTTGTTGGATGACTGTGAGCGATGTTTTGTTTCTTTGAACATTTTAGCTGGTAAATGTCACTTGCCAAGTTGCAAACAGTTATGTTGGTGTAGCCAAAAAAAGAAGCATGAAATTTGCCGAGAGTGTAGCAGAAGATGTCATCTTGGAACATTCCAGCTCCCTAGATTACTTACTACCACATCATTCTCTCCTTTAAATATCGCCCTCGATTAAGTTCCCACATTTCTAAAACACCATTCCCCGCTCACGTAAACTATCAACTTTACTCCTACCATTTCTTTCTCAGTCTTCTGCCTCCTCACATATTTCGTGACTCTCCCTTAAGTCTAAGTCCCATAATCCCCCTACCACTTTTTGAAATGCACCTCCTCCGCTCCTTTGCACCCCTCTCCTGTGTTATTCATACCCCCATTTACTCGCTTAAGCTATCCCCACCGCTTACGTAACCCACCCTCGCTCCTTTACACCCTTCCCTGCCCTTTCACACCATGTCCTCTTTTAGATTCTCTCCTTTGATTATATCTCCACCTCCCCCTCCCCAGCCGCTCTCCACAACCGCCATCATCTCCGTAATTTCTTCTTCCTTAAACCCGCCCTCCTTCGCATAAGTTCGTCCTTACTTAAAATCTTCCCTTATCTGCTCCTTTACTTACCGCTACACACGTCATCTCATCCGGTAACCCCCCCCCCCCCTCTGTATTAAATCCTACTTCTCATAGGCCCTTCCTTGAACACCCATCCCTCCATCATTTATGCCCCGCTTCTGTCAGTCAATACCTCCCACCCTCACCCACCCTCACAAAAATTCTTCCCCAGCCCTCTCTTTAGCGGTCCCTCTCTATTACTCTTTCATCCGCACTTTCCTTTACTTCTCCCCATTCCTCATTTTCCTCCCCCTCCCCTCCCCCCTCCCCCTCCCCCCACCTCCCCCTCCCCCTCCCCCCACCTCCCCCTCCCCCTCCCCCCACCATCATCTTCCTCACCGTTTTGACACTAGCAGGCATTGATACGAACATCATTGAAGTCCTCCAGTAGCTTGTCAATATTGCCTGGAGTCTCCAAGACATGGCTGTTTAACTATCTTTCGTGAAGATAGAGGGTTGCTGCCTACGATTTGCCTCCAAAGTGGCCTCGGGCCTTCCGTAATCTAAACATAAACTTATCACAGTATCTTTTTTATCTAAATGTAAATGCATTCATTTCTCTGTCGTTATCAGCCATCTGAATATAGGAGGTAATTATTTATAATTGTTGTTTTCAATAACATCGAGAACGTTCTGTCGCTGGGCCCTCCGAAGGGATACTTCCGATCTTGATGTCAGCTTAGCACTGATATATTTGTATTTAATTACGTAAGGTGTACGATAGATTGGTCTGGTAAGATATATACACATCCGTCGTGGGGACTGGCACGGAGGGGTAATGGGTGTGTCTGTCAATCCAAAAAGGGTTCGCAAGATGGTCTTTTGATGATATCCCACCATTGCTATTGGGTCCCCGGCGGTAAGATCAAAGTGTTGACGGAGTGGCATTGGTTTTGATGCTTTTGAACAATAGACCTAGACATTATATGGTTTAACACAAATCGGATGACTTAAAGACACCCACACAGTCGGCAAAAACGAAAAATATGTGGAACTATTTATTCGATTCAATCAAATGAAGTAATGTTTGGTTCATTGGCTTACCTTGACTACTGTGTGTGAACACTTATTACAGCATGATGTGGGATTTCCTTACCGTTGACCCTGGCAGTAGCTCCAACAGGGGAGTTTGCCAAATTCCCTGCTCCAACTTTGAGTGGTTTCTAATAAGTGACATTGTAGTGTATACAATGCATGCCGGTACTTCTGCTTGAGCTATTAATGGTCTTGTAATTGAACCTTGTCAGCTGCCAAGCTGGGATTTTAAGAGAGAGAGAGACAGAGAGGTTGGAAGGGGGGGGGGGTCGGCGTTATGACGTCTTTTGTTCTGCATTGGATGGAACCATGGCGCTATTACAGACATCGATCAAGTTTAACATGCCACGCTTTTTTAGGTGTTAGTTACACCGGATAGTGAAGAAAGGGAATGGACAACAACTGAAACAATAAAACCAAACACCACAAAAGAAAACTTGTAAAATTAAAATATTAAAGCAAGCAGTCAACAATTTGACCGATACCGTCAAAGAATTTGGTTAATGTAGTACAGTCGATGATGATGAAGACTATAGAAGTTACTCAGTACAACGATCCAAACCTCGTTCAAATGTTCCTGTTAATTGTCAACATAACTTACAGTGCAATGTGTCACGTTTCCAGCGTACATGCTCTCCAAAGCTTTCCTATGTCGATGCTAATGACCACTTTTGGCCCATTTTCCTTAAATTTACGGTTTCGAGATGTAAAAGTGGAAGATGAAGAAATCTCCATCTGTTCAAGTTCAGGACTGTCATCTGAATTATGTCATTATTTCTGTGTCTGGTGTAAGATACGACAAAAAAAAAATAGTAAAATAAGATAAAACAAAGAGAAATATAGTGCAGATTTGTTTGTTTCTAAAAGTACATCACAGAACTCCTTACAAGTTCGGACCAGTCACTCTCACTACCTGCAGAGCAATGATTTTATTTGAAAGTTTCAGAGGAACCAAAAAAGAAATATATTTAAACAGAAGCTGGTGATCAAAGTTTCGTACCGCCATATGATGTCTCACATTGTCTTGCACCCGCAAATTAGCGCCCTCCGACGGACCCTCATGTATGCAAGTTACGTCACACCAGAGTTTCTCTACCAAACGTGTGATTGGTTATGGCCTGGCCTATTATGGCATTTAAAAATTTCAGTATGTCGCCCTTTCACATGTTGATCTAGAAAGGTGAAAGTTTTGGTAGTTGCTCCCGTCCCCTTGACAAAAGCCCTTTTACCGAAATATCACTACGTACGACACCTTCGATTTTCAAAGACAATATAAATCTCCTTCCGTCGTCCTAATTTTCACATCATCTGTACTTCAATTGGTGCTCTTCAACATCCAAGTAAATGAATAGTAAATGATAACTGAAAACATAACGAAAAACGACCCCCCCCCCCCCCATGGCTGAATTTAGGAACCTTTCCCGGCGGGTTAATACACACATCTTGCGGATGTACATTAGCTAATGGTGGTATGTAACCGCGAGAAGAGGATGCTTTCCGAAGTAGGGAAAGCGCCCTCAAAGAGGGAAAGGACATCACATACTGCCTCATATTACGGTTGACGTCTCTTTCTCTCTCTCTCTCTTTGCCCTGATTCTGTTTTGATGTAGTATTTGTGGATTTTAATACGGTACCTGAGAGAAGAGAGTTCAATTTTGATTTATGTCAGGTTCTTTCTCTCTCTGTTTCTTTGCTTTTTCATCGAGCTGTGTTTAACTCAGACGGGTACAATACGTGCCTTCGGAAAGTTCGTTCGTTGATTTAAATCTGTCAGCGACATCCAGTAAACACCGAATCATGGAATAAATAAGCCGTGGTCCAATTGTTTATTTATTTCGGACCGCAAGCCCTACCTCGGAAAAATTCTGGTACGATAAACAGGAAAATATTACAGCACGGTGTCGACGCATGCACGGGATGTATGTGCCCATCCAACGAGAAAAATATGTCGAAAGGTCAAATCTGTTGATTGTGCTTACCTGTAAACAATTTCTGAGCAATCCTGCCGATAAATTTGGGTGAATGAAAAGAGGTTAGATGCTGTCGAAAGCGTTAACACCTATTTGTAATCATGTGATGATAGTGAGGTACACATGTAGCCTATATAGGTATGTTAAACCACATTTGATAGCTTCATGGTTAAATGAAGGACTGGATTTCTTTTGCGGGGAGGGGGAGGGGCCGGAATCCCAGAAGTCTGCTATAGAGACAAACTTATGGGGGGTTGTTTAGGCTGATGGAGTCTACCTTTGGGAGACGTACATGATAATGACCCCCCACCCCTTCCAGGATGAATGGGTATTATTTACAGTATAAAGTATCACAGAAAGTCACAAAAGACTGAAATAAAAATGATCAGATTCGAATCAGGGTTAGGGTTATGAAACGAAGACCATGATCGCAGATTCATCTGAAGAGAGAGAGAGAAAAAAGACACAAAACATGACAATATTTTGATCTCATTATCGCAACTACTTATCACGTTATATATATAAAGTTATAATGTATGGCAGATATAATATAACTGACATAATAACTGACGCGAAAAAAAAAATCGTAACAGATGATACAAAGTGAACGAACATGTTCAATTGAATCGAAGTAAATAACGTGTAAATACCATATACCAGTTCTGCGAAAACGTATGGCCATTTTTCTGCGCCGACACAGGTACAGTCCATTGTTTCTTCCTAATGAAGAATGGTGACAATTTATGGGAGATATACACTATTAAATAGTATTAATATATTTAAATATTAAATATATACTATTAAATCATGATTAGCAAGACAATCGAAGATCAAGGTTCCAGTCACCTTCTCCTGAGCAGGAAATGGAGGACTTAAACTTTGACTTGCATCGAAGTCGATTCATGCCATTCATCGCGGCTGTAGGTTTCTGATGATGTCAACAAAACAAGAGAGCACCAATGGTGCAGACCTTACACTTTAACACCCTGAATGTACTATTTACGTATATCATGTCAAATCATAGGAACTACTAATGGCGCATCACTGTACCACTCATCAACAGTATATAAGAGAATCCGTTGGACTGCGCAAGTTGCAGAATTTCATAAACAAGAGCACCAACACTGCAGAAGTTGGATCTTTATTGATAAATCCGTGAAAATTTTGATAGGTATGCTACTGCCAAATAACAATGCTTATAATTAAAGTCACTATTTACATCCAATAATTACGAAAACTTCCAATTTTATGTAATTTTTCTCCATGGTTTATAGGGGCTGTGGGCTTATGAATTAGTACTAACGTGGAAAAGTGAATGTTCACAAGGTTTCCAAAACCGATTTAAATCTGTAACTATTTGCTCATTAATGGTCAATTGTATGTGACGTATGGGGAAGCTCTTAGTTTGACCATCGATCTATCACTAGAATACTTATGTGAAGGAAACTTGATACAAAGTTGACAGGTTTGGGAAGAATTGAAAGAATCTGAATTTAATGAAAGAACTCAAAGTCACCTGTAATGTCTCCATACACACCATGCTGCCTTAGTTTCAGTTAGTACACCAACTCACACTGGCCCATTACTCAATTGTCATAGAGGTATTTGAGATGTATATAACATTTGAAAGGGGCACTTTAAAAGTAGAAGAAGAAGAAGCATTTTGCAGGATTTCATAAAATGGTCCATAGGGCCTACATAAAACCATAGACAACAAATCAACAAACACCCTAAGATAACTGTCAGTAGAGTATCCTTATGACAATTCATCAACATTATACAAGAAAATCTGTAGGAGGAGAACCACATAGTAGAAATCTATAAAATGGACCACAGGGTTCACATGAGACCTTGAACTTTATTATTATCCAACATGAACTAGCACCAAAGGAAAATTGTGGCCAAGGTAAAAATGTGCGAGAAGCAGCGTTTCAAACATATTTCAGAAAATGTGACATGGGGCCCACATGGGGCCCACATGCATGGGGCTTTGGACTGAAAATCCCTGAACACCCTGGAAGTACCATTAAGAGAGTGTTATTGTGATAAACTATCAACGTAATATCGTTATCATATCAACATCGTTTTGCAAAATTTCATTGGCTAGGCCAAAGAGCCCACATGAAACCGTAGACCGCAAAAATCCCGAACACCAGTGACCCACAACCCAAGCAACATTCTGTCTATGTTTCAAACAAATCCATGAAAGCATGTAGGAGGAGAAGCGTTTTGAAACTTTTGGACAGACTTTTAGACATAGTCACGCCGACTTATAGCAATAGTCCACTCCAGCATGCTGGTATGAGATAAAAAGTGATTTTTTTATCACTAGTGCAAGCTCAACAAACAGGTTTTGCATTAAGAAGATAAATGTGTCTGCAAGGTAGCAAAATTTTGCAATTTGTTAACTTATTTCCTTGTGATGTTGTAGCACTAATGCGCTTCCGTATACTACAGTGCTCATACAATAGAACGGTTAAATTGACCAATCCATGCAAAGTTTAACTGCTTCAAGTTTTGAAGAAATAAAAAGAAAATCGGAAAATAAACACACATTAGACTATAGAAGTCTAAATGTACATATAAGGCCGTGTATGAAGGTACTGTAACAAAGATTATCGCTGTATTTATAAACGAAGTAATAGGTTTTGGGAGAAATACGGTAGGCTACTTAACATAGTTCAACTACCCAGTACAGTCTTCCTTCAAAGAGCCATAAATATCCTCCCTTGAGAAACATTAAGAGTTGCAACAACAAAAGTTGAGGAAGGGGATAGGTCAATGTGAATAAAAATGACAAACGTTTTTATTTTTGGTCTTTCTTTGTGTTATGCATGCACCTTTGATGAAACATTACACTGAGCCTGCAAAGAGATTATGCCACAAAACTAACTTGGCACACTTTTAACCTTACTTGAGAGACAGACACTAACCAACATATGAACTGAAACAGTCTTTGCTTTCAAATGAGAAAATGTTTGGTCAAATGTTCAGGCTGTTTAGTCTGAGGTTTTTCTTATAATCTGTGTTGGATGTATCATCCTCGTGGCTCAATTATAGAGCTATAGCTAAAATTCCATGATTAGAGCTATACCTCCATGATTAGAGCTATACCTCCACTATTAGAGCTATATCGCCATAATTAGAGCTATAGTTGAATGATTAGAGCTATAGTTCCACGATAGAGCTATAGTTGAATGATTAGAGCTATAGCTCCACGATTAGAGCTTTAACTTCATGTTAAGAGAAGGACTGGAGGGGAAGTGATGATGGAAATGTCTTTCTAATAACTATTTGTCTTTCTTTACATTTGATCGGGAAAGATCCACATCCAATGAAAAATATCATGCTATGTGTGTGTGGGTTTGTTTAGGGAGCCGAACGGGGACACACACAGGAACTTCAAGCTTTCAACCGGGGTTACACCGAAAAAGGGGATATCCCCGTTTCTGGATATTTTATCATAATGCAAATTGGGGTATCAGATACGCGCCCTCAACTGTATAGGTGAATCTAACTTTTTCCCCAATTACTTATTTTATGGATCTATATCTGTGTGTAGGGGTGTATGTGTGTAAAAAATTATACACACAATCCCGTTTCTGGAGTCAATCGGGGATACATGCAAGACTAAAAACGGGTGTGTGTGCATATGCTCGAGTAGATCAGCAGTGCGTATTTTTAAATCGGTGAACGGTGGTGATTTGAACAATTTATTAATGGGGCAGAATAAATCGATAACACATTGCCTTACTTAAGCGTAGACTGAATATTCAGGAGACACAAGCAAAACAAGCGAACAGTTAGAAAAATGCGTGAAGGTAAAGCTAAAACCTCACACATACTGTAGAGTTTACAAAGCGCCTTAAAACAACGCGCTGGTCCGTTGGGAGGCGCTATTCACAAATGAGAGAATTGATTATGTTGGCAAAGCGTATACAGGTCGTTGGAGTTTCGAATAGATCGCACTTACGACTGTTCGTGCCGAAAGGCTTCGCTAAGATTTGTTAGCGATACTGTTTTCTTATGAGGAGGTATTCGATCCTTCATCGAATGAAACCCAGATTGACGTAAAATGAAAACCGTTTTACCAATAGCGCTGCACTTTTCTAATATTCATAAATCCCTTGATAGAACAAAAGGTAAAGAACACTAGTAAAATGATACGGTTATCCTCGGTTCCCCGAGGCCTCGGCAGAGGTGGGAAAATGTTCCCGACGACAACCTTTTCTCTACAGTCTCAAATTCGTTTTTAAAGAGATGAGACATGCCGTGAAGAAAAAAATAGAACGGAGTTAATAATAAGGAAGGGAAGACCTCGACGTTTACCTTTCCATAGCGATATATCGTACGCAAAATGAAACAACGAAAATAATAAAAATGGACCACACATCGTGACCTCGACGGATTCCCAACTGTGAAGTACTCTCCAGACAAATTGGTAGAATATGGACTCGTAAGCCTACATACACTCGGTTCGGATTTCAGTGGCAGATTAACTTTGCAGTCATATGAATATAATTTCGCGAGAACTCGGCCTTTACCCAGCTTGTGACTCGCTTTAATAATCTCCTATCGAATCGATTGTTTCAAAAACAATTGGCTAGATAACAATTTGTCAGGCCGATCACCCACTTATATCTCACGCAATTAAATGTTAAATTGATTGCAGTTATTGACAGCGTGCATGTTTCTGGGCACTCTGTATCGAAAGCTCAAAGTCAAAGGATTGACGGGTATGCGGGACGAGAAGACTGCAGTTGTTTTATATCAAATGATTTGATTTAAAACAATTGCAAAACGGCATGATAAGAAGCCAGGCAATAATTGGAAACGTTACCCAGTATATTCTCGTGGGATATCTCTCTTTATTCTTTTTCTGTGCATGTGAGAGTGGGTTTAGTTACATTTTCTATAACCTCGCCTACAAGTCGGTCTGCATGAGTGAGGATGCTTTTTTTTACACAGTCTTCATCCATATGAATAATATAACTGCATTCGCAGGAAAAAATGAATAGGGAGGGAAAAACAAACAGAAAGGCAAACCAACGAACAAACAGCCTAAGAAAGAAGGAAACCCCAAAATTCCACTCCGGAGATAACAGGATTTCATTACTGTTTCTTTTTTTTTATTTTGTAAATATTTGAATGGACTCACATTTGGTCAGAATTTCTGCCGTAAAGTCAGACTCTATACATAATTTTTTTGAAGTGACACTGAACCCCTTTGAAGTTCAGAATTGGTATACATATTCTAATTTCTTTAAAACAGAAAGAGACGCTACTCTTTCTGATTTTTATTATATAGGCAGAGAATGATATCTGTGAAAAGGTATAAGTCACTTTTCATGGAGTCCTTACAACACATTGGTCAATGAATATTTTAACTTTCATACTTCCATACACAACTTTAAAAGTTAGTGTTCAGGGATGTTTAGGACCTAATACCAGGAAAAAAAAACAACTCCAGTAAAAAATAAAATATTGTAATAAAATAGATGGTCAATGAGTAACTGACTGGAGAGGGCTTAAAAGATAAGGGAGATTTAACTCTACAGAGAAAAAATAACATATCAGTAAGAAAGAAACTACCAACTAGTGGATAAATCGGTGCCCGACTCAAAAATATTATTTCATTATTATTAAATTTATACCAGCACCTTCAGTAAAACGTTACTAAAAAGCGCTTTACAAAAAAAAAAAAACAAAAAAAAAAAACATTTATGAATATTTAGTACTAACTGGGTTCAGAGAATACCGTCACTAAGAAACATTTGAAATAGGCAGATTTTATAGAATTATTCCAGTGATAATTTAAAGATAGCTTACAGGGAAAACACACTCATCCAAAACTGAATTAGTATACGCCCCGTCCTCATCCTGCTTCATGAATGGCTCTTTCTCATTATCTGACATTTTTGTCGTTGAATTACTTAAATTTGCAACATAACATCTTGCTTATGAAGTGTATTGATATTTAGCAACATCATGGAAAACTCTTATGAGAAATGATGGGAAGAGAATTGCAAGATTTTGGTGAATTGTCAAGATATTGTAGGGACGACTGCCTATTTTCTTTAAATGAAAGGAATAGTTTTACATGCACTTCTATCAATTCAAATTTCATGTACACGATCAGTACCTTGTTCATGACTCGTAAGACATTGCTGTTTGAAGAACTACTGCTAAAGAAGTGTTTCCAGTCCCCGCAAGGGTTACAAAATATTGTGTAATAACAGCAAATTACTGCAAAACGTCTTTGATCTTCTTTGAAAACGAGGTGCTTGTTTAACCTTGTGAAAACCACGAGTGAAAAATAAGACTGAGCTTAAAAAGGCCTTTCTTTAAAGGGAAATAGGGCGTTTAGAATACAGCAAAGATAATAGCTTTAATCATTGTTAAACCATTTTGTCTCATCAATAAACATCCACCAAAGCTTCATCTCCTCAAAACATTAAGTATGTGATGATGAGTAATGGAAGATGCATCATTTAAATCGTGAAAAGTTTAGGTGAACAAGTTGTCGAGCAAAAACTAAATTTCTACCTGCGAGAAAAACTTATTAAGGCTACTTTCCTTCCTGATTTTGAATAATCCATCATTCTATGGCCACAAATATTGGTTTTAAAAATATGGTCGTTTTCTGTAAAAAAAAAGCCCTATTTACCTTAAAGAGAGCAAAGATGATATAAAATGCAAACAATGTTTAATTAAATCGTCTGGTATGGCATTAAAAGTTTTCCGAAATGTAATAGTCCATTGAGAAATAAAAAATTGTCTAAAAATCTATTACTTCCAAAAGAGCATGAAAGCCTATTACTATAGGGTTTTCACCAATGAAAAAAAAAGATTTGCTTCATTTTCCTTATATTTTTACCCTTTAAACCATAAAAATTGTAGACCCTGTTGGGTTGGATCACTTATATCGCATATACACAAGGAGTCTGGTACTTCCTCATTCACGCACCACGGTCCCCTCCCCCAGCCGACAGATATACGTGGAATGATAGAAAAGAACACACAGGTAAAGGGGAAGGGGGGGCTTTATGCGGGGAGCTGTACGTTGAATGGATGATTAGAGTAATCATAAAGGAGTGAGGATCTGGTGAAGCAAAGGGGAGGCGGGGGGGGGGGGCGGGGGTAACTTATATAATGTGCTGAAATGGTCAAAGAGCCCTTAGGAAGGGCTATAAAAATGGATGTACGAAATGACGTCATGTGACGTCAACTGAAGTCAAACATTTAGCTTGGTGGTGGGTACTGCAAGAGAAGGAGCGTTGTGTACGTTTATCTCAATTTAAATCATTCGAAATTTTAATAATACTTAGTACAAATCTTGTGTATCAATCACAGGGGCGAAAAAATGTAGCAAGCAGACAGAAATTTTCTCGTGTAAATCTGAGAACTGAAACAATAAACACAAGTTGTGGGGGAAATTTTCTGTAGTGCACACCAACTGTTAAAGGAATTTACCAGTGAAAATTTTGATAAAGTTAAAGTTTTATTCCATAGTTGATTGTATACACGGTAGGTAGAAGACACAGACACCTCCGTTTTTCTTTTTTTTTCTGTACAAAGAGAAGGACCATCACAATTTCAGTTCTAACAGGAGAATAATCACTTATAGGAGAAGTTTGGCAAACGAAATAAGATCATTTCCTCCAGAGCCTGAAACAGTCAAACGTTTTTTAACATGCCCCTTTCCCCAGAGAAACCAAATCTACGTATCCAAACGTGGCTTTTCCCCCCACATTTTCATACTTCTCTGCAATCCTTTTGCTATCCTGAGATATTGTCTCTCATTGAGTCAATTGTCTAAGATGGCCTTTGTCAATGTTTCGTCAATGTTCGGCAATACTCGTTAATGTTCGTCAATATTCGTCAATGTTTCGTAAAAGTTTAGAGGATGAGGACCAGGATTTTGTTTTTTTTCAAACTGTCTAAACAAATGTCAACATATTTTACTTTGGGTAAATATACGGATGACTTTTGGGATCAGAGTAAATGGCTTTCGGATTCCATTCTCAGCAATTTGTGTGACAAAATGCATTGTGGTTTCGACGAATTCATTACGAGATTTTTTTTAATGAATCTGACATATTGCATAAGGAGACTAAGTATAGTATACTTGGTTATTTTAAAAATACAGTAATTTATCATATCACTAATTGAGATGTACAATGACATCTGCTGATCTAAGTTGATCACTGATACTGTAGGTATCCGCCTAAACATACACAGCTGCATAGTACAGAGATATCCCTACATACCAAATATCAAATTGGCGCAAGCTTCCCTTCTTGAGATATTGTGTTTACAAGATAGGCATCACAAACATACACACACACACCCGCATGATTACAGAGGATACGATTTAATTGAAACGGAAAATGTCAGTTGTGAGTCTAAACGGCATTGAATTCAGCCAGTTAGGTTGTATCAAACTCCGAAACAAATATCTTTTATTTATCATGGTGTCATTAAATCAAAGAATCTACATATAGAAAGATTTAGTGCACCTCTGATTAACTGTGTACCACCATGTAACTCCAAATGCACGGTTATGTGGTTGGTGGGGGCAGCACAGCTTTTCGATTGGAAGCCTGGCAACACACGGCGCGTCCGTAGCGGTAAGACACCTGTCTCGTTTTCGTTGTGTCATATTGACCTAATACCAACTACGAGATCAGTCGATGCTTCCAACCTTACGATGGTGTGTTTGCAAAGTTTTTTGTAATTTGACCGGCGTTGACCCCAAATGATCTTTGATCTCCACAAAAGTCGATCGGCATCTTGCACCTAGTTGAATAATCCATGATTCTGCTCTTGAGACATTTTTTTTTCGGAGGTTGTCCCATGTTGACCTGAACTGAACCTTTCCCTCTACCTTTAACCTAAAATATCTATGGTAACTTTCGCGGAAATCATACCAACATGGTAGTAAAGGAGCCACTCTCGATCATGATATCTCTTTACATTTCAGGCGTTCAACCCCAAGAGGACATTACACATGAAGTGTTTCTACTAGTAACATCCTTGTCGGAGTGATAGAAAATAGTCCTAAAAAAGAAAGGCAGTTTTTTTAATATGGTAAACAAAGAGGATACTCTGAAACAGTGTTAGTTCTTTTAGATATCACTCGGATGGTGAATATTCAACGATCCAATATAAAAGTTCAACCAATCGTTACCGTGATTCATACATATTCATATGGGAGGTAGGGCGCTGACATAACGTCTGCTTATCATGCTATGTTGTATCATGTAGGAAGTAAAGTCATCTCGAGATCTGATTACGATACAAAACAAAAACTATGTGAGGATAAGATGCCCCAACTCATATTTATATGAAATATTTATATTATATAATGCCAGCAATTTTTCTTGTAGTGCAGACCCCCCCCCAAAAAAAATCTCCAAAAATATCTTTAAGAGGTAGACTGAAACAAGAACACTGACAAAAATTTGCATTGTGTGGAAATGTATTAGCGATTGCTTATTTTTCTCTAAATATGTCACGTAAAAAATAGATTTCTAAGAAAAAAGCGAAACAAAATGATACCAATAGGATTCACTATTAATCCTTGCGTGTTAATACCTTATAAACTTATAACAACAATGTACTTATTAATTAAGAACCTACATAAATATGTAAGATACGTATATATCCTACTTAGCTCTGTTAGCAACATATTCCCTGCCACCGCCACATTTTTTTTTTCTTTTTTTTTTGGCATCGGACAAAAACTTAGTTTTCAAGGTTCGATTTATGAATTTGACAACAAACAAAAAATCACCAGACTAACGATGTTAAATATTATATTCTACGAGTCGTTCGCATGACTCTTTTAAATAGCTTCAACCAGTTACTCTAGATGTCCAATCTAACCAAATAGTCGTGGTTATCTTTAACCAGTGGACGAAAACAACCAATGGCAACACCGAAGACTGTTAAGGATGACCCTTTACATTCCTACTTTTGTAATTTTTGACTCATAGTCAACTTCATATTCACTTTGTAAGTAAACATTTTTAGTATACTAAGCTTTCCTTGCACTCTAACACAAATCTGCCAGAAAGTTGGGACTATTGGCGGGCTCAATCAATGCTACGTGAGGAATAACGACACATCGACCAATTCCGAATTATCATGGCCTATGCAATTCTCTTGGGAGTGAGAAATGTACGCAGTCTCTCGCTCTGTGATGATTTCTTTACACAAAGGGACAACACAGTTCCAGGAAAAGCAGTATTGGAAATGGTTAGAAACACCAGGGTGTGTTTGTGGGGTGTGGGACCAGGGACCAGGGTGTGTTTGAGGGGTGTGGGGTGGGGGAACATCCTAATCAGTCTCCATTACCTATTTTGATACAAAGTAAGAACGAAAGCAGTCGAGCGGGTGTGGGAGAAAAGAATTAGAAAACTACCCTGCAGGGATCAGCACAGGGACAGCTATGGAGAACTTCAACCTAAGGCTAATTGAATATAAAATAAAACCAAATGGAGGCGTGTATAAAAAATTGGCGAGGGGGGGGGGGAGGGAAAAACAAAGCTACGACATCTATGACATAGAATGTGTATATCAAACCATTATCATAACCAGCGACAGAACTCAACCATTTGCCAAATTCAAGAAACTGGCCAAAGATACTTTTAGAAAGAAGATACTTTTAGATAGAAAATTATGATTGCCATAACAATAAATATTAACAGGAAAGAAGAAAGACAAAAAAATGACTATACAAAGTTTGTAATAAATCACTTTGTTGTAGATAGAAAAGGTTAGGAAAGCATTTGTAAACACCTCCTCTATCACTTGATGGATGTTTCTGATGGAAGACTTCACAGAAAATGAGCGTGGTGTATCTGAAAACAATGCTGGGTCTTATGCTTTATATAACAAGTTCACAAGATTAATTTTTTGTCCTATTGTCACTCTGGATTACCAATTCATAGGTTGCAAACCAAAAAACAAACAAAGACATGTTTGAAAACTAAGTTGGGAATTAAACAGGATCACCTGATCAGCTGCTTATCATGTCCATTAAAAAAAAAAACAAATAACAGGCTATGATTAAGTGTCAGTGAGTCTTAATTGAGCAAACTGACAGAAATCACAAGTAATTCACAGGAATTGTAACTACTGTTTGAGAGTCTGGTGGATCCTGCTCAATACTAAAGCTGGGAATTCTCCATTACAAAAACTACGGTAAATCACTCAGAATCAAGGAACTTGCAGGTGAAATTTAAGCTAAAAGTGCTGTTAAGTCCAAAATATCGTAATTCTTGATACTTTTACAGTTCAAGAAAACTGTAGTCTGTTTATCCCAGTAAGCACCATAATCTTGATAGGAGCTGCTCCATCAGGTGAACTTCACACCGGATGGTTGCCAAACAGCATAACTACGAACAAGGCACAAATGATGGTACTGACGCTTATGATAATTACGGCCGAAGAAATGGGTGTTAACGAACAGCTACGAACAAACAGCTGGTCCAGGGAATTCATTCAATGAATGCCTGTGTGTTGATCATTGTCTATAAATAAAAAACCATGAGAGAAAAAAAATGAAAACAAAGGACAAAAAGATGACAATTTAAAGTCACCCTCTTTTAAAAAAAAAATAAAAAAAATACTTAATATGAATTTTTAGACCCGTTGAATTATTACAATTTAATGATTTTCTCCTCTGTTTTTTGTAAATGCCTAATTTCTTTTATTTCTTGACAAGAGCACCCTGGTCCATTCAGCTCTTTGAAATACGATTAGCTGTACCCGAGAAGTCGATCGCCGACGAAAAAGATTTAACTTTCCGTCTTCCTACCACGAAGTCTGAAGAGTCAAGCTTGTTCCTGTCAAGACAGCCTCTGACATCTCTCCATCTATCAATAGTTTTCATTATCAAATCAGGTGCAAACGGTCCATCATGATGATAAATCGATCTTCTCGATACTGATAGCTCTCGATCAATCGATCAATCCTTCTAGAACCTCAAACCAAAACCAATCACCAAGTGTTATATAGAAGAAAAAAAAAAGGTGGTACACTTTTATTTGGCTAGTTTTCAACAGAAGAAACGATAACAATGATTATTTGGGTCATAACCTGTTTGGTGGTGGGTTAAACAACATTAAAGGTGGTAACTTCTAAAACTGCTAACTGCGATGTTCATAAAGTGATTTATCTCTTAAATCTAAGGAATTATGGGTCTCAAGTGGGTCATTCCTTACATGTGAAATTTGTAAACTCTCACACGTCTCCTCCATTCAATGAAACATGAGGTCACGATAGAGTTTTCTCCATCTCGATCCCCTCCGAATTCACTTTGATTGACCCATTTTTCTTTACACTATGGGTCTGTGATTTTCTGTGGCTTAGTTTGCATTGATGTAGTTCTTATAAAATATTTATCAACTGTTCTAAGTTTAAATCTAGTTAACTATTAAACAAATCTTAATTTTAATTTTTCTCTCCTATTCATACAATCTGTTGTAATTTATCTCCTCATACAATGGGACTCGACACGCTCGGAGACGGACGGCAGTGGGGAGATAAGTTCCACTTTTATCGAATCCACATCGATTCATCCTGCCGATGAAAGACTTGTGACATGATTATTTTTTTATAAATATCAAAACTGCAATATATAATACTTTACAAATGAAGAAAAAAAAGAGAGAGATTGACACTGGCGATACGTAACTGCTGCAAACTGAGGAAAAGGAACTAAAGAAAAAAGCAAAGAAGGACATTGTCAAGAACCTCGACACGTAAAAATGTGGTTTGCATGTCAACAGAAGCTTTTTCTATCTACTAATGTTACATTTATCATCTTCACACTACAAAAATAATTCGTAAAATTTATATAGGCAAACTGAATGATCGGGAAATTTTCCCTTCACCGAGTTAAAGACAAAGACAGTTTCGGATAGACTTGACTAGTTCCACGTCATTCGCTCTGCAGAGTTGCAATTTCATAACTTTGTGCGCAGACAGACAGAGATGCAGAAAGGACATACAGATGAGATGTGAAGAAGATGGACTAAGATGACAAAGGGAATGCATGAGGTTTAAACAGCATCCTCTCACCGAACCCCAGAGATAACAATTAAGTTGAAGGTAAACAAAAATGAGTGGGTTTCCAGTTTCTGTTCATCTATGATTAAAGGGAGAATATGTGATTATGAGAAAAACTTCATGCAGTTTGCTGTATAGTATTCTTCTACATGAGCTGTAAACTTGCATCTGGGAAAGATGACCATTAACCATTGACTACTAAAGTTTGGAAAACAATTTTCCAAGTTTACTGAAGACAGTTTACATTCAACGTTCCTCATATGTGGGTCCGCTTTAATGAGACAAAAATCACGACATATCCCTCCCCATCAAACATAGCTACCCATGACCTTGGACTAGCCATGTGACTATGGCTCAGCATGCAATGAAATGAAATGTATCCTCACAGAAATGTATTTCCTAACATGTCGTTCTTTGATGTTTTTTATAAACTGCAAACAAGAAATGAGAACAATTGGTCAGAGGACACAGGAAATAAATATTACATGCATGGCTGCAGACTTTCTTTAGAAATATGCAAAGGGCATTTCTTGAAACAGTTTGAATTACGTTTTTGTCACACCTAGGCTGTCCTACTTTTGATGGGGGACACCCCTGCAAATAGCTATAAGTGAGAGAGAGACAGAAGCAGTCGTTTAGACTGAGACAAGACTCATAGGACTGGATTATTAAGGACTAAAGAGGCTGGAAAAATAGATGGCAAAATATGGGAGAAAACTGGAAAAGATACACAGATGTGTAGTTAATAAAACATGTCCAAATTGAGGATAAAGTAAAACTTGAGAAATATCAATTCAATACAGACATAGGTACAAATAAGGACCGAAAGAAGAGCAACATTAAGCTTAACAAAGGGCTAATTTTGTATACCAACATGGACTTAATTCAAAACAAAAAAGATAAACTCACACAATTATATTCTTTAAATAATTTTGTCAATATTACCCTTTCCTTTTACGACTGGAACTTTCTATACCAGATGGCAGAGTACAAAAAGGGAATTTCAGAAAAAGTTGGTCTTCAAAATGCTATGAAGCAGGAAAGACGGTCAAAAATATCATCCTCAGGAAATAAAGATAGACCAAAATGTTAAAAAGAGAATAAAAGAAAAGCAAAGGCTCAACGATGACTTTTGAAGTGTCTGGATACATCATCCAACTTTGATGATCTCTTGAACGACGATACATCCAAAATTGATTGATATCAAATAGATGACAACTTTACAACAGCACCTTCAACTGGGTGGTAAATTGCCCCTCCAAAGAGTGGTCAATGCCCCTACAACAGGTGGTCAATGCCCCTCCAATGGGTGGTCAAAGTGACTGACACAACATGCTACGAAGTTATCACGTTTTGTGAAGACAAATGTTTTTAAAAATTGTCAAAATGTGTCCCTTACAGATAATGGTCACAGCTGGCAAAAGCCCCCCAAAATGAATGCTTCTCCCATGAGATGTAAAGGGACTTGCCTCTTTCACTATTCTAGAGAGAACAATGAAATTTCACCAGATTTGTGACATACTTGAAACAACAGTCAGATGCTAAAACATGGCAGAAAACTGGAAGTGATTTTGTTTAAAGACAGTCACTTTGAAGGAACGACAGATGCATCCCAAACAGACACATAATATAAACAGATGCATAATTAACAGACACATCACAAAAAGACACATCACAGAAGACATGTCAAGACTCGTTGAGCCTATGACATTGTTGGTCTCTCTTTGTCTTAGTTATTTGTTTTATATTTGCAAATGAACGATGACAATGCATTCACTTTCTACAAAGACAGGAAGGAGGGGGGGTGGAGGGGGAAACAGAAGGGGAAGATGGTGGGACAGATTTTGCATTGTTGCTTCACCTTTGGTTTTTGCTTTTAAATGCAGAACTATTAAATACATTTTAAGGTACATATCAGATATGACATTACCAGAAATCAATTCCTTTACATAAATTTCAAAATCTATATAGATTGACTTCATTCTCTTCCACGTTGGTGATTGACTTCAAAGCAGTCTGCACATGTGACTTAACGCCCCCTTCATCTTACACTGCAAAGAACTCACTATTTGAGATTTAATCAGAAGAGCCAATTTTGAGCAAGGAGGTAATGCAATAAAACCACACAGCAGAGGAACTATGAAGCAACCAAAACAATATGCAATTAAAAGTTAATAAATTAATATGCAAATCGCTTGATACGAAGGAAACCTATACGTAACAGAAAATCTGCTCTGCTAACATGTCCAGTTGTGACCTTGAAGAATCTTGAGTGTGACCTGGTTTCAGGCAAAATGAGTCACTTGCAGAATCTCCCCCTGGTTCAAAACTATATGCCAGGTGAACGAACTTGGGTTGAGACCTGGCAGAGTGTGTTTGGTAAGTGATCGAGCAATTGCAGATCCTTAAAAGAGGAAACGTTAGGCCACGACCTTTGGTAATATGTAGACAGCCAAGATGGCCTGACTAGGAGCAGAGGTAAAAGGCAGTGAAAAAAAGGGTTCTAACTTAAACAACTCCCCCTCAAGGCAGCATTACGTCTCGACATGGTGTGGTCATCATTGTCTCTGTTCGTAGTTTCGAAGATTGTTTCACGTTTTTTTTTTTACATCCTCGTGGGTCCGTACCTTAGGCGTTGGGATTCTTGGTCATCAGGTCTAAGTCACAAGCCACCATTTCTTTCACCAGTTCCTAGAAAAAGATCACAAGATAACCAAAATTTTCTTTCCTTTTTGTTGCCATGACCCTAGCTATGACTCTGACAGCAGGGTCTCTATATTGTATCAGAGGGGTTTTTCAAAGGAACGAGGGACGTCGGTCCACATTTGGTTACGGTTCTTGCAAATCATCATTTAAAAGAATGGTCCAGATGATCTGCCAGACTCCTATCACTTGAGGAATAATCGATACCAATCGTAACCGGGTATTTTCCCATGAAACCAACACCCACTTGATACTCAAATATACTGACATTGTAACTTATTTTAAGATACATATGATGTATAAGACAGCCTCTCGCATATTTCGCAATCAGGGCATAATCGCATAACAGTCGAGCAATGATTGTGCATGGTGACATGATGGATCCCCCCAACAGGCAGTTGAACATGTTTTTCATTTGCTGTCACCCATCCCTTAATTTCCAAACTCATGTCCCAAATGGAGAATAATAAAAAATGATCTTCCAAGGCATTTCCTGGTAAAAGCAATACCGATGAGGTCCAAAACAAATTTATATTTTGACCTATTTTACACTTAATGACATTCAAGACAGCCTCATGCATAATTCATAATCATGACATGACATTGAAGTTGCACAACAGTTTTGCTCACTCTTGTCACTGTGCAACTTCTACATCACAGCCTTGGTCCACCCATTCAAAACTTTTGGCAGTTTTAAACGATCTACAAAGACAAGGAGCAAATTGAGAGGTATTGACATGTTGTTGGGCATCATTATGGAATTTACAAGAATATTTGGAACATTGTCTCGCCTATTCTTTTGACTTACATCAAACGACACTTTTGGTTTCCATCCCATGGCTTTTTCGGCTCTGGTAGAATCACCTCGGAGGAAGTCCTGCCAGACAAGAAAAAAAAAAGAGGGAAAAAAAACCCTTAAATATGATGAAATCAAAATTTGTGACCTCTCTCCCTTTCTATGATAATTGAAACCTTTTTTTAAATCTGTTGATTTTTCACCAGAAAATACTGAAAGAAAAGGTGGTATAACAATCACAGCAGGATACACTGAACATGTAGAAAAACTGATAATTTTTTTGTTGTGTATTTAATCTAACAAAACATGAGAGCCAGTGGCATTAACACCATGTGCTTTGGAGGGGTCAATCTCTGGATAAGGGGACATGTGGTGGGCCTGGCAAACATGGTGATACCTTCTTTGCAATGGACTTCGGGAGTGGGGACCTTTCCCCAGCTGGGCCGTACATGGCATCCCCCTTCAACATAACCCCAACACATTTCTAACCCCAAGCAACCTGAAAGTAAGTTATGGAACTGTGGACATACAGATGAGTTATTCTTGAAAATGTTGGGACACTTTGGGTTTCTTAATTACTGCATTTCACATTGATAAGTGATATCAATATTTTTAAAGAAGTCACTATAAGCTTAAAAAAAAACCCTTTGGGCATATAAAATGCCCAAATTTTGTTCTTGAAATAAAGATTAAGTAAACAAAAGAAAACATACAGAGGAAGATATATCACATGAGTCCCTCAATCGGTGTCACAAATTTGCATATTTGGCTTAGTTTATTCATGATGCAATTAAAAAGAAAAATTGTTTGTAAATTGGTCAATGTTTGATGGATTTTTACAAAAAATGACTATCTTCAATGTTTTTATGATATATTAGGTTACTATCATCCAAAATGTGCTTTCAATGTCATATGTACATTAACCTTGATGTACTACACGACATGTAGCGCTGATTAAAAGAACCAAGATCTTCCATTATAGTACCACGAAAAATATACACAAATCAAATGTAAAAAAGAAATATGTTGTAACACTTTGGTGAGAAAAAAAGCTTGCTCCGAAAGTATTTTATACCCAGAGGACCCAACACTGACAGCCAGTTCACGGGCGCTGAGGCTGACAAACTTTTTGGTTTGTTATGAACGTGTGACATCTTACAGCTGATTCAAAGGTCGTTCACTCCTGCCTCCCTGACAAACACGACAGTGGCGAGATGAATACTTGACCCGTTGCGCAGAGACGGAGGCTTTCAAAAAAAAAAAAAAAAAACATCTACACCCCGATATAGCTTACATCCTCCCATCCATCTCAATTTGCTTCCACAATTAGTCTCCATCTCCCTCGCACTCTCTTGCACCCCAGTAGGTCATCCCTCTACCAATAACAACCCAACTACACTTGACAAGCGATCCTCTTGATTGAAACCTTCCAACCTTCTACCCAGCTGGATTCTGACGTTGCTTCTCATACCGATCTTGTTCGCCACTAACATCATCAGACGCATCTTCTATCTTCCCAATTTAAATTTTTCTTTCCCCCCTCTCTCAATCTCTAACGAACGTCAATCGCCTCGAGCGGAACATCCCGCCACAACCACGGCCGGCTTACTGCCTACCATTTGATCTCGGTTCCAGACACTGATGGCCATTACTCGATTGCTTTCATGGGAATGACGGTAGAGAGAGAGGTATTTGCACCGAGGAAAGGCGAGGAGGCATACCATCGTGCGCCTGACGAGACGGGACGCCATAGAGGCCGCAGCGGTCGTGTTTCACACCCCGTGTGTCTAATTGGTCCCCTACCACAGCAATCACTTAGGCTCATTGGGCATGTAATGCACCCCGCCGGCAGGTTGATCCTAACTGAAACCGCCCTGTCACTTGCGAGTGATTGTTATGATTGCCACGTTTTAAAAATCCACAAAGGGTTCCTTAAGTTTTGGGAAATGCTGAACAAACATAGGCCACTGAGTTGAGAGGGGGGTGTTTACTTTCCAATGATAACATGTGTTTTGTTAGGCTTTACTTAGTGTTACACTTGCAGTGTTTAAGCCTTCCTCCCATAAAGATCATAATAGGTCAGAAAAAAAAAAGCAGCAGCAAGAGTGTAAATCTGTAACCAGTTAAGCAAACAATTTTTATCTCTCTCTCTTCTGTACTGTCAAAAGTAATCTGCATTTTGGCCTCGTTTTCGTTGAGGAAGATATAAACGGTAATGGAGGATGTTTAACATAAATACCATAGGAGAGCCATATTTGCAAAGTAAACAGCAACAAAGAAATAAGCTTTACACTTTCTATTGAATAACTGATACAGTTTTATGTACTTTCTGCACTAAATTGTTGTTTTATAGCATTTCAAACAAAGGATGGTTTATTATGCACCAGTAAACTTTACTCACTATTTAATTAACCTCAAATATACACCTGATAATGTTCACAACAGGACTTCACTGGTAGTAGTTTTGGGTCCTGTTGAAAGCATGCAACGTACATCAAGGTTACTATTCACAGTGTGGAGTGAAATTTCTGTTTCATGTGACAAGAACATTCGGTTGCAAGGATTTCACTGTCTACAATGTCCATTGTAGCCATTCAAAGAAACACATTCATTATCTGACTTTTTTTTGTGGAAAACTTTGACACGAAAATTGGGACTGGATTTGGTGAAAGCATTGATAGGGTAATGGTTCTGTTACTATTGCTCAATTATTGCTTGGATGTGAGAAAGAACATGCAATACACCAGGATGTCACTGCAAAAGAATTGCTGTTGCTTCTAATGAGATCACAAAGAGGTATACAGGGCTTAGAGACTGGAATTATTCTTATTTCTTACATTTGAAAGATTTTCATTTTCTCTCTCTAAGAATATGTTCATTAATAAATTATGAATCTGTCATACACAACCACATTTCATAAATATATGCAACGTGATGACTTATTGTTTTGCTGACAAAAACATCACACAAATGGACAATGATCCTCGTTCTAAATGATACAAAAGGATATTGTTGTCATGAATGCACCTACTGCAACCTCTGATGTAGGTGTTTACAGTAGTACTATGCAGTGTTTGTTTTTTGTTTTATTTTTTTACTTTAAGAATGAATTTCACAGATGGTCCAATGCTGTGCAGTGTTTGTCTGTGTGTAGCTGTTGCACTACAGTATGTAGATGCATATCAAAGCATCAGCCTGACAGAGTGACTGAGCGAGCATATTATATACAGCATGTGTCAGAGAAGGTACTTGTAAAATATGTAAAAAATAAATACATTCAATCTTTGGGGCTTGCTACCAATGTCAGAGCATCTGACGGTATAACACTGTGGTACTGTGAATGACTTTCCTTACTAACCTTGCACTGCAAATGACTAACCTCTTGTTAAACTGTCAAAACGCTCTTAATCCTAACCTCCCTCACGTCCTCAATGTAAACACACCCACACCTCAAATTTCATTGAGCTGGTATTTTGGTTGACAAAAAATACAACAGGCACTATACACTAACACACTCTCCCTCCCTCTCAAACTTTAGCAAAACTTACAGTATGTTTGATTCCACTGTACCCCCCTGCCACTGAAAAGTGGAGGAATCATCTCATAGCTGGCTAATGTGTCCTAAAATATGGTTTATTGCACCTATCAAGAAGTTTTTTTCATTTTACTTACTCAAGAGAGAAGCCCTCCCCCCTGTCACCAGGGCTCTCCCACAACATCTGGCAGACTACTGCATAAGTTCACATTATAAACTATGGTGATCTTGATATTACTTCCTGAACAATTCAGGATAAGACACAGTTTGGAGAGGGAGCTCTTTAAGAAATCAGAATGATGACGCACTTGCAGCCACAACACATGACTAGTGTGAATGACTTGCCTCTAGTCAAGACACAAATTAGGGTTTTCAGTCAAAGTAGGTCTTGTCATTCAGAATAACCCTGCTGGCCTGAACAGAGGGGGCTCTTTTGAAATTTGTAACATGGAAAGATTCCTCAGCTGAAACAACCACACATGTACCTTACAGGTAACCTCCCTTTGGCAAAACAGGCAGCATGAAAAGAGTCTCTCCATAATAAGTCTACCCGATGTTTTCACTTCACCTTTTTCTATGGAACTTTTTGGTTTTCTAATGGGGGGATGTGGGAGGTGAAGGAGTGATTAAGGAACATGTTTCAAATCAATATAAGACTACAAACAATAACTAAAACCTTCTTGATGGTAAGTAGGACCAACAGGATTGACATGGGATTGTGAGGTGCGTGGGAATATTGTTGATGTGTTTTGCATAATCTACCACACTTACCAAATCTTCATTTCTCTCCCCTCCTCCCCCCCCCCCCCTTCCGAGAAAGACTTTCCTAATCCATCTGGAACAAAATTCATCTATGAAAACAGACGACCTTGCCTTCTCCTGGCCAAACTCTTAATCTCTCAATTACACTTAGTGACAACATGAGTGGGTCCCTGAGAAAAACGGCGATTCCGCAGCCGAGAGACGGGGGGAAAGGTGCAACGAGCCACACGGTGAGTGACGGAGTTCCTGGCTCCCTCGCAACGGTTGAACCAATGTGTCAATTGATCTCCATTGTCGGTGTCTAATGAACCTTGCCACAACATGGCAATGTCATTTCTTTAGAGAATAACCCACTCATTGAACAACTTAAACCATGTCCCTCTCTTTGCCATTGGTTCTACTTCCTAATTCTCTCATTCAGATAAACTCTTATCCTAGAGGCAGAAAGTCACAATAATGATTCCAGGGGAAGGAAAACATGGGCATGGAAGAAAGAAGAAGAAAAAAAAAAAAAACGAAAAATTGGGTACAAATTACTGCCTTTCCAGTCTTCGAACACCTGTGAATATTTTTCACGATGTGTATTCCGATGGATTGTCTCAAGGTGAAATTCCTGCTCGATGAAAGTTGAATGACAGTATGTTTTCAGTGATAATGTGATTATGGATAGCCAAACAGAAAGAAAAAGAAGAGAAAGAATAAAGCAGAGGCGTTCGCTTTCCACGGCAGCAGCAGATACCTTAGGGCAGGACTGCAAAGAGGGAAGAACAAAAGGGACCCACATTGAATTTGACAATTATAACATCTATAAAACTGGAAATGAAAAAAAGAAATAAGACATAGATGTTACAAAAAAGGAGAGTGATATAGCTTCAAGTTCATGTGGGCTTTAAAGGTTGTGTGGCATGCTTCTAGAAAAAGCACCCTTCATTCAGAAGTTGCAAAGTAAGACCCTATGTGAAAATCAGTTGGAATTTTGTTCATATCTTTTACCATTTTTGAGTTATGACTTTTCAAAGTTTGAGGAAAATGCTGGTGTGGAGTGTTGGACAGTGTCAGTATTTCTTTCATTAAGCCTTTATATTTTGCCTCTTGATTACTGAGCTACACATTGGCAAGTGATACTGATATTTCTGAAGAAGAAGAAAATACATGCTACCAAAATAAAACCCTCCAGGCATATAAAATTCTCAAATGTCCTTGAAATAAAGGTTACATAGACAAAGGATTAATATATGACATATCATAGGAGTCCATCTCCTGATGTCACAAATTTGCATAATTAGCCAATATTTATTCATGATGCAGCTGTGAAACATTAATTTTCCTGTATATTGGTCAATCTTTAGTGGATTTTGATGGAATTTGTTGCTATTTTTAATATTTCCAATGCCTCATGCACCCAATACTACAAAATATTTTCATGTCACACAACCTTTGATATATCAAAATTTCAAAACATTTGCTGGAACTTTGTTGAAAATCGTAAACAGCCATCCATGGATTAAAACTAATGTCCCTGTGTCTTGTTTGGGTATATTCATAGTTATATTCTGTAGTAATCATGGCAAATTTGAAAGAAAATGTGATGCTACAATTTTACAGTGTGGTTAAATAAGAAAGTAAAATACAATAAAAATAGAAAGACACAGTTCTGGATGATGTATTGTTCGAGTGTGCTCCCTATCAACCCATAAACAACACATTCTGCTTTTTCACTGTTGTGTAATCAAGAATGAAGGTACATGTACTGCACAAAAGATGCACCCATGGTGAAGCAAGCAGTGCATGATAATTTGGGACTAAAGTTGGCAGATGGATAATCTTGTAAAGCAATTAAGTTATGAAAAATCCAGCAAACTTGACACTCCTACTGGCTCCGCTCATGACCCCACCCTCTTGCTTATTCTATTACAACAGATGCAATAAAGGACCTCTTCACTCAGTTTTTCACCTCTTTGTCACTAACTTGTTGTTTACTACCTCCTTACAATATACACATGTTCTGATTGTTCTTGTGTTGGGCACTTCTTTTTAGAAATATGTTACATTTTACAAATTGCATTGGGTGTATAAGTAAATAAATGGCCACAAAGCGAGGTATTAAGAGAAGATGGAATTTGCATAAGGAAGGAGAAGGGATAAGGAGGGGAGAGATGAGGAAAGGAGAGAGATGGGGCATGGAGGGGGAGGAAAATGGGGTAAGGAGGAAGAAATGGGATAAGATAGGTTAAGAAGTGAGAAGATGGTTTAGGAGGATGACGATAGTGTAGCGAGGGGGCAATGGGGTAAGGAGGGAGATGGGATAAGGAGGGGGTGGGCTAAAAGAAATGGAGTAGGAGTGATGGAATAAAAGTGGGTGATGGATTAGGAGGGAACGATAGGCAGATGGGAGAACGAGTGGATGACATAAGGGTAACAGAATGGGATCTTGGTGTGGACACCAGTCTCACTGTTCCTCCCCGTCCTTAGTCCATAGGTTCTAACAACACACAAAAACAAAACAGGTCAAAAAAAAAAGGGGAAAGAAAAGAGTCGCAGTTTTTCAGTCTGTATTTCATGCTGTCTCCAAATCTACCATTTCTTTGCTTCTCGTCTTGATGTGAAAGATTTGAATAGAAACAAAAAAAAAAAAAAAATCAGCAAGAAGACATAGTAAAGCATGCATCATTCAACAAAACCTTACAACAAGCGATCTCCCCTCTCCCCCCAAAAAAAGAAGAACGGAAGAGATGAAGAAATAAATGTCACATTAAAAGCTTTTTTGACGCAACAAGGCATTTTTTCCGGTCCACTGCCAAGGCCATCCCTCATGTTCTGATGCCCAGGCACTCGGCATGGATGGTGAAATCTGACAACCTCGAGAGTCATAGATGACAATGGTCATCATTGACTGTAGACAATCAAACACATCGTTTGAGTGACGTGTTGCCCTCCTTTCCATGTTTTGCACACTCCTCGTGAAGTGATAATCAATTTTCATCCTGCCTCTCAATTCATCTGGGACACTTCAATGCTCCTCCCAGAACAACGGTTCCATTTCACAGTAACCACTCAAAAGCCCCTTAAATCCCAACAATCACGCTGTGTCCGCGGGCCAAATTGCCATCAACTCTGACGACATCGCCCTAAATGATACCAAACTTGAACGATCGAGAAAAACGAGGGGATCAAGCCGTCCCAGCCAAACCCGACAAAAAATCAAATGAAGGAATATTAAGCCAAGGCATTAGCTAACAGCCTTTCAGAATCAAGGCAACCCTCAGCACCCGGGGCAGAATATTGTTTATTTTCAAAATATGAATCGCTCTTCCAACACTCCAATACATCTCAGGCCTTGTCCTGTGAGCTTTTCAAGAAGAAGAAGAAGAAAAAAGAAAGAAGCAAAAAATAAAAAAAAAGGAACTATAAAAAAAGAAGAAAAAGAATGCTCTCAGGCAAGACTAGGGTAGCATCTCATAAAATGAGAAGAGGGATCTGGGCTTAACGAGCTTTGGCTTTCATCAGCTTGACGATACAAATTCAGTGACTCGGAAACGACGAGGACAAAACATAAGAACATTTCTGTGACTCCTGATACTTAATCTCGAAGGCTGGCCAGATGAAAAACCAGAGAAAAAGAGAACGAATAAACGAGGAAAGGGGAAATGAAAAATGTAGGATCTTTGACACGATGTTTCCTGAAATGTGTCCCGCTTCTCTGCTCATTTCTTTCTTTAAACAATCCAAATGCTTCTGTCTGGGACTGCAAATCCTAACCGCTGGGGTCACCATTCAGTTGCTAAAGACCATTTCCGCAGGTGACTGGGGCACGATTCGGCCGCCATTTCATAGAACACAGTTTATGATCTGCTGCAGAGAGCTCCAAGACTAGAGGGAGCTTCCTCCAAAAATGTTAAAAACAAATGGATTGATTCTTAATAAAGATGAAACCCTGCCATCCTTTCTCATTCAGGGCTTAGAAGCTAAATTTGTTGCAAGAAAGATGTTTTCCCTTCTGAGCATTCCCTCTCTGAATGACCCATTAACATGCATCTCGCAGAGAATTACAAGGGTAGAAAACTAACACAACTAAAATTCTTGCAAAGTATTCCTCTAGTCAACATAGTTTCAACGTTCCTTCACCGTGCATGACACAATTCATGCCAAAACCTTGAATTATAAACTTCTGTTTTCTTTCCATGATAGGAAGTTTTGCCGGGAATTTCCACAACAGCTAAAGGGCTTGGAGAGGGCACCTGTGTGCGTTATTCTTTTCACAATCAACACGAGAGGGACAACTTTCACCAGCAACTTTGTCAAGCTACAAGGGTCTCAGTCTTAAAGACGACGAAAGCTTTGACAGAGGACCGAACCGAGTCTTACTTGTACCGCTGATTTCGAATACAATAAGTCGATGCATTCTTTATGGCTATTTGTTCACACCGTGTGATGGTGGTGTCTAGACCAGCTTGGGTGAGATTTTAAGCAGCTTAAGTGTGGGGTTTGTATTTAAATGCTGTATGCCTATATCATCCACTGTAATGATGAACTTTTTCAACAGCTTTACCACAAACTGCTGGGAAGATTGGAATGGATCGATAGACCGTCAAAGCATGTTATACTGTACTATCCATTTTGACAAAATAATGTTTCAACACACACACTCACAAAACACATGCACACACACATTCACAAGTCGACATTACACATGGAGTGAGGACTTCCTTGAATTTTGCTTTGTTGTTGCTTCCTGAGCCCTAACCTTAAAAATACACTCTCCCTATTTTAGTTTTTCGAGGACTTGAGATATCTTTATAGAAATTCTCTCTTAGGACCTGAAAGTATTACAATGCAAATGCAAAAGTACTGAGAGTCATAAGAAGCACAACAGCATATTAAAACACAACCCTTGTAGAAATAAATCATTTTAAAATAAGGAAAGTTTTCCATTTCTGACCAGACAGGGGCAGAGAGAGGCAGTCAGATGATTGCAAGTCTCCTTGGAGACCTGACAGATTGTCTAAAACGAGGTGCAGTACCACAGAGAGTGGCAAAGAGTGTAAATTAATCAGAATTGTCATCATCACGAATTAATCGCTTGACATGGTGCAGCAACAGCGTAATCACTCCTTACATACCATTTGCCTGAGTGGTGGCACCCTATTATGCAGCCACCTGTTTGAATCTTTCAATGTCTGTCCTAAGCGACTCGGAGTATGTACCGCTCCACCTTCAACACGAGGCAACATGGACTGCCCCGCTCGCTCACTGCGTCGTTGTGCACTGGGAGATTCCTTCGTGGATTCTTATCAGGTAAGGCCTGGGGCAAAGGTCAAGCCGATTTTGACTTCAAGCTGGTTCTGATTGACTATGACAAATCACTGCTTATTGGTTTTTGAATTGGTCTTGGTACACTGCCCAGCATCGCTGCCCAGGCATGCTGGGCTCCAATCATATCATACGCCTCACTCCGGTAGATGCCCAAATTTTGGAGTTTAACCTTTGCTTGCTTCAAATTGCTATCTCCTCAGAAGTAATGATAACTATCATGATTTGTCCTCCAGTGAAATTTTTTTTTTTTTTGTCTTTTGCGATATTTCTGTCTTTCTGTCGAGGGCAATATGGTCTGACGAGATGGAGAGAGTGCCTATGGTTCGATTCCAGATAGCAAAAAGTACAGCAAAACCCTCTTAGGCTTTCCATTCTATTCTAAATACAAGGATTCTGTTGCTTGATTGACAGGACCCCTTGCAGTACGTGTACTTATTTAATACAATAGATGTGGCTGAAGTGTGGACGAAAGTGCACGAGCAAACAGAAATGTAGCAAACGAAGCTGGGACAATTCCTTCATCTGGATACACTTTGGGAAGCAGTGAAGCACGTAGATGCACACGCTCATGTACATGCACAGAGAGAGAGACCGTACTGGTTGTATGCACAGTAGGAATGTTGTTTCAACGATAATAAAAATAACTTTTTCCACGATCGCTGTAATCGTTCATAGAATCAACTTCTTTTAAAAATAATGGTGATCCCTTGGTGAACAAAAAAGCATGACACACAAATATGGGTTCAAATATTCATGGCTTTAAAGCCCCTTTTGTTAAGCAAATATTTGGTACTGAAGCAACTTCAAGTTAAGCAGCACATTAACATTTGACACAGTGGGTCAATCTCAATTTGTAACATTTCATACCAAAAGGTGCAAATACAGTATGCATTGGCAAAAAAACAAAACAAAATATTTTGTGGTTGCATCATGATTATCACAGAATATCAAATTTATTGAGGGGAAGGAGAAATGAATTTTTAGTCTTAGATTTGACATTTTTTTCCTGGCTGGTGGTGCTGCCCTCTGTAAGTGCTGGATGCACCCAGGTTTCAAACTGTGCAAAATTGCTAAAATTTGGGAAACTTACGAAAAAAAATGCATCAATGGAAATTATATCATCTTTTGCAATGCCACATTATCCATTCACTACTACAGTGCCTTCTAAATTCTACCAGACACAGTGTTGTCTTTTTGCAGTGGCAGATCCAGATTCAATAACACAAAACACATTTAATACAGGTCGCCCCTATGCTGTGGTTAGGCGAGCCTATCTACGATAATGTACAGTGGGTAGTACCTGTGAATTGCTTCCCCAAGGTCCATCCTTCCTCCAAATTGAAAACCAACTTTCAGTGAGAAATAAGAAAACTTTGAGATTATATGAACAAGATTTATAAGTTCAAAATTATGCATTGGTATAGTATAAGTTTCCACTGCTATGCTTTCACTACACACATGGATGTGAGTACACACTTTCAAGTAGACACATTTTAGCAAATGTTACACAAGCTTGAAAAGAAAAACAAACTCAAAAACAAAATGCAGTGCTATGGACACTTAAGTTACTTAAACTAGTATCCCCTTGAGGCTTCTATGAAAGCCACTACACATACAATGCAATACTAATATAGAGGGCAGTAGTTAAAAATAAGTATTACCAAATCAAGGAAAATGACATGCTTCTCCACTGTTCACAGTTGCGTTATCACTGCTGAACAGTGAACACAGTCAGTGCAGTAGTGCTACAACAATGTGTGTTTCATGACAGCAAACAATTGTTTCAACCTGGACTAGAAAAAATGCTTTCTAAATCGAAGGAGTCTCTATGCAAAAGCAGATGAATTTACAGCTCCATATCCAAAGTATCTTAAGAGGGAAATGCAGTCACCCCAAACTTTGAATTAGTATACCCCCCTATATTTATTCATGAATGGCTCTTTCTCATTATCAGATATCATTTTTGATGTTGAATTGCTTACTTTGGCACCAAATTTTCAAAATAAAGTGCGACAACTGCTTAATATTCCCTTTATGAACTGAGATATTTAGCAGTCTTATGTGCCTTCAACAAGGCAGCATGATCTAAAAAGAATCATTGTTTCTTTATTTTCTTTGCTGCTACTTTTTTCACCTTGTCATGCCGTCAATGATGCCACTTATGCAGCCCCACAATTTAATGCACTTTCAATGAGAGCGGCGTCTTAGAAGTATATCAATTAAAACCACCTCCCTATTGCCCTACATATGTAAGCATCACACAAGGGTGCACACAACTTTAATCCTAAGGCACAAAACAAATTTGATCCCAATCCACCCTTTCGCCCTCAAAAACAAGTGTCAAGTGTGTTAATGACGCATCAGGTTAAGGCTGGATTTGACCTGTCAAGTTCCCTCCTCCCAGTCAGACAAACACCTACAGACACAAATAGGCGATAGAGGCAAACACAACACGAAAGAAACTTACACCAAACAAAATAAAGACAAGAAATTCAGGGCAAGAATAGTTAAAGTACTGGATTAAATGAAGTGCAAGGTATGTATCATGAATACAGCTGTTAGCTTTACATGGTAACAGATTTTCAATTAAACCAGTCCATCTTCATTTTTCTTCTCCTACTTATTAGAACCGACCGGCTATGCCGCTTCTTTGAGGTGAAAATGAAAACTCTGTCCTGCTCCAGTAGATTGGATCATTCTAGAGATGAAACTTATAAATCTAGCTTTTAAAAGGAAAAAAAATAAGTCGCAGTCCCGACATTGTACTTTTTTCTCATTAAAAATTGTTTGAACTGTTTTCACAACTGTTGCAAAACACTCAGGGTGTACATCTTCCTATGTCCAACTGGCATAATCCCTCCTGCCTCCCAGTTCGATTTAAACAATTTTGCACAAACTTTTTGCTCCAAGAGCCCCCAGCTCACACCCGATATCATCGGACACAATTAATTACCCTGTCATGCTCATATTTTCATTACTATTATTCTTAAACCCTCTTACAAAGTCGCAATCAAAAGGGACAAAAAGGACATCTCCACCAAGAAGGAAAAACAGAAACGAATGCAATTTTTTCATTTCGTATTCGATAGCCGACTGCAAAGAGACATTTTTGTGTACAGCAATTTTCACTTTCTCTTTTTTTTTATCCCTCCAGAATAGGAAAAGAATTAAAAAAAAAAGAGGATGGCAAAATGAAATTTGTCAGGGATGATGATGACGATGATGACGAAAGAGTCCCTACAGGGTCACAGTTGTCAATCATATTTTGTCACCAGGATGAGGACAGTTAATGCTCTCTCACTTGCTGCAATATTTTAGATTGGATTAAAGGCAACACCTTAATCTGTTGCCTCTGGGCTGGAAGACCCTGATGCAGACTGTAAAACTGGGTCATTAGCCTCCAAGCTTTATTGAATTCCTTACAAACGTAGATCGGTTCTTTCTTTTTTTTGTTGTTGTTAGTGTAGTAGGTGTGAATGGCCTATGACCACAATGACATCACTAATATTTCAAGATCTCTAAACCAATCAATGACCTTGCTGACATTATGACCGATGAACAAGAAGGGGGGGAGGTTCGATTCTACATTTTCTTTACGTCTTGTTTTCTCCATTTGCCTCTGTCTGTTTTTATCTTCACAGAATGTTATGTTCTCCCCTTTACCTGGCCAAAGTTTTTTCGGAAACCCAGACTGCAGGGCTAACGGAAGGTCAATTGCCCCCTAGCACGAGGAGGAAACTGCTTCCTTTGTCATCTAGAAGTGAGGCATGGGCTAATTGCTAGTTAAACATTCCAAACTCGCCTTCAAGACATTTATAGTACTATACACCCTCTTATTTTCTTTTCATATTTAATCTTTGAAATAGCCTCTTCTCCTCCTCCCCCCCCACTCGTTTAAAATAAACTTCACTTAGCAAATATTGAAATTGTCTACTGCTATAAGTCACTGATTTTTGGCGATTGGTCTTTGCTGACATTTGAACAATACCATGAAGGGAGGGGAAAAAAAATGATCAAAATTGGGAAATTTTGCGGTTTTGTTGGGACAAATAATTTTTTTTATTTTTCATCTTTAAAATGAAACCGTAAGGTGATGTACTTTTCTTAATTGCCCTTTGGGCTGGCATACTCCCTCCCCTTCTGACAAATAAAGGATAGGATAGGAAAACAAAATCACAGTCACAAAAGGAAAAATAAAAGAAACTTAGGAAAATGTCAAATAGAACCTCTTTCTGCTGGATTATTGAATAAAATCACTTCCGTGGAGTCTTCAAGGCATAAAATATAGCCAAACGTTATCACAAATAACACCTGCAATTCTAAATCACCGTTCTTGGGTTTCTTTAACTTCTCTGTGTCATTTACGTTCATTGCATTGAGTGTAATTATGGAAGATGTGGAGACAGAACCACCTACCTACGGTCTGCTGTTGCTGTTGTCAGAGTAGTACCTTTATCATATAATGTACAATTAAGGGCTTCATCAGACTACTGTAGCTTTTTTTTTTTTTTTGATCCTGTTTGTAAATCATCAAAAATTAAATGGTGTTTGTCTTACAGAAAATGTACTTGTTTTATGGAAGAAAAAAGTGATATTTTTCAAACCAGTGCCTGTGGATACAAAATGGCAGATTATTGAAAATAAGGAAGAGCAGCATGGCCTTCTTTTCAAGACATAAATTTCTCACAGATTAAAAACTCAGTTATTTGTTCATGCTCAAGAATAATTTCTTCAAACTAACTTTCAAAAGTTCAAATGATGAATCTTGTGAATGATGTGTTGAGGAGGTGAAGCTTTTGTAGATGATTATTGCTATTATGAATGGTTTGAATGGAACCATGACTAAAGTTCTGTTTTTCTTCACATTCTATGTTGGTTCATTGTTTACACCCTATTTCCCTTCAAGTTGAAATCGCCTCTTGCTACCAACAAGATGAGTTGCTGTAGCAATCTGTCCATAAAGGTTTAAGTGCTTTTTTTGTTCTAGTATAAGGGAAAAAGTTGTTGATGAACAGTTGACATGGTAGGGGTTTGTGATTTTCTGCATGGGTTAGGGAAGGACCAAATACTGTAGGAGCCTGAAAAAGGCAGAGGTGGAATGAAGAGGGGTGGGGTAGGGAGAAAGTGAGCTGCTATGGTTCACATCATTTCCCAAAGAACTTATTCACTGCTGTTCTTGGCTGTGTCATTTTGTGGTAATACAGCACACACACTGAAGAAATGTATTCTTTAAGTTTCAACCCCTCTAACAAACGAAGAGGTCACAGCCGTCCTGGCTGAGGGTTGAATACAACATTCATTCAAGTCAAATTCGAAAGGTCAGTGAGAACAGATGATAGCCAGGGCTGAAATTTAATGGTCTTCTCATTGCCTTAGACGAGTAAAAATCACATCGGACAACCAAATTCAATCCTACTGGTTCTCCAAAGAATGAAAAATTTCTGAAGCAAACGTACCCTTCAAAGGTGGCAATAGTTTTTTTTTTTAAATCATCCTTCATTTACATGACAAAATAATGATTGTTATCTCTTTGGTATAATCTGAAACAAGGGCTATTTATACAGAAAGGCATATCACGCATCTGAACGACATGGAGGAATCTAGGTTACTGTTGTGTGTACAGACAACAATCAACTATGAAAACAATATCACAGCAAAAAATTTACCCTCATGATTTAGCTTGTCTTGATTTACCTTTGGACGACCAAAACACATTTCTGGACCGCCAAAATATACTTTTGGACTACCAGATATGGGCAGTGGGTTGTTGTCCCAAGGACAACTTTGAATTTATGTTAAAAATCAGGCCTGCATGGTGAGTGGTTTATTGTGTGCTACAGCTGTGTCCTACAAGGTCACTTTCTGAAATTCCTTTTGAAGTGAAACTATCTGAACATGAACTAATCTGATCAAGGTAGATCAACTTAAACAAACAAAAGAGTTCCAATTGATTTCCCATCCAACATGACAACAATAACTGTTTGATCCATTTCACATACAGGTATTGGGGAATTTTTGACTGGAGGACGGACATGACTCATTCCGTATTTGAGAGGCAAGGAAATCCCTGGACAATTCTCCTTAGTGAAGCAAATATCCTGTTTTTTGTACTTTTTCCTGGTACCCTCTCATGGTGCAGAATGGCAGGGTTTATATGCAAAATGTGGTTTAAACCCTTTCACACAATGAAAATTCTCTTTCCACCATCCTAATTTATACTGTCTCCAGGTATTAATTGGGTTAAATGAGGACAAGAACTCAGCGATGTATGCCTGAAGTGCCTGCAGAATGGAGACTACAGGAAGTTAATTTTGGAGATTTTAATACTTTTTATTTAGTGCTCCATGACCGCCTTCCCCAACCGACAAAACCAGAATAACAAGTCACTAGTAGCAAAAAATGTATAGAAAGTTACCCCAATTTTTTTGGACTGAACTGTCAAGTATTGTTCCATTAGTCCAAATGTTTTGTTGAGTATTTTCAAAGAGTGTCAAACTTCAAAGCTAATGCACTTCAATTTCAAACAAGTGTGAAGACTTTCTGCGTAGAATGTGGCCGTTATGTACATCCAAATGTTTTGCAGAGTTGTTTAGTACTTGGAGTTTTCTTTTGAAGCATTTCGTAATATTGCCCCTCCTTCCTTTGGGTTTATCATCGACTTCTCTATTTCGACATTAATTGTATAAAACAAGTAACAGTGCACAATCTGGAAATTTAATTCCCGTACTTCTCTCAGTTACAAAGATTGAAATTTATGAAAGTTAGGGAATTGTTTTTTTCTTTATGTGTGAAAACCAACTCAAAAACAGTTTCTGGTTTAAAGGAATTAAACCATATACATTAATTGTGATAAACGATAATTGTGATCTCTTTTCTTTTTTCTTAAGATTTGGGGTTTGAAGTGCCGACAGTGAAAATAACATGCTCTTATATTTAAAAGCTCCTTCATTTGACCATTTAGCCCACAGTCTGACACATTAATGTTCCTTAAACATTACTTTGAATTTTACTTCAGCAGGACAAAGAGGAATATGTGGATGGGTTGGGCATCCAAAGAAGGGGTTTCTGTCATAATTGTGATGCAGCCATTGTGTGGTAAAAGAATTTTACATACGCACAGTATTCCGAGTTTGGGGATTCTGAATTACTCTGCTTTCACAAAAAAAAAATTTGTCAATCATTTTTGTCTTAGATATCATTACCAATGTCTCCATAAATGTTTCACACCATAAACTGACCTACGTAAGAAAAAAAAAAACAGTATAGCTGTGCCAGTGTTCAGCCCGGTTGCCAAACTTTTTCGTGGAACTGGTAATTGTGGGCAATCAGATATGACAAAGCCGAAGGTTTTAATTTGTTGCTTCTCATTTGTTTCGAGGATTGTCAGTGACTTTTGTTGCAAATCGCGAGTCTGTCACACGTTGTCCGATTAAATATCGAAATGAGGTATTCTTCTGATGAATAGTGTCGTCAATAAAACACTTTTTTCCCTGCTTTAAACTTCGCCAAACTTTCTGCAACAGTACCTTTCCAGAATGGAAGCAACATGATTTTATTGACCTCTGGAGGGATGTGCTCTCTCTAGAGTTGGGAACGGGTTTCCTGCCCAGGATGAGGTCGGCTGTTGACGTGAGCGTTTCAAGTCAACCCTCTGTGTTTATCTGCCAAACATCCTTCCTGAGTTAGATGCTTTATCGCTCGCCTTTTTGCAGTGACTCTCTTTCTGGTCGTGCTCCCTTTTGCACAGACCCACTGGAGTGTAAAGATTAAACATACGAACATTGCCCTGAGAGGCATTACACATGAAGGACATTTTCATGATTAAATCGAATATCTGGGCCAAATAAACCACCGATGCGACGAATAGGTCGTCCGCTACAAGTCACCGTAGGACGAACACCCAGGGTGGAGAGCAAAGTTTGTGAACATATCAACCTCTGTCCGCAAAAGTGAGGGCGCTGGAGCAGAATTTCAGCTTCACTAGTCACACATCAGCTGTCTTGGTGAGCAGTGGAAACTGAGCATACACTCTAAGTTTGAATAACATGGTAGGAGTAGTTATTAAGTGCCCTCGTGATTCTATATTGGTACGTACCTAATGCAAGAGAAAAACTGAAGGCAATTGAGGCATGGTTGAATGGAACTTCCCCCTTGCCTACAATTTCGCTTGCTCACATACCCGGCCCATCGTGAAAGTAACTCTTAAAATAAGCGCACATGCAGCCCAGTTTCGATAGAAATGCAATGTTATGTGTGCTTTGTGAGAAATCTTTCAACAGCCAGAAGAGGCCCTCAAAATTCTTTCCTTCTTTATTCTCCATCCATCATTCAAAAAAACGTTTTCTTTCACAACTAAAATTCAAACAACGTAACATGTAAGCCCTTTGTCTGAAGAACTGTGTAAATCTATGCTACCTTGTCCACACGGAGGGTACATATTTACGACACAAAATCTGGCATTGGTGTAAAACAGTGTGTCTCTGTGGGAACTCCTCACAAACACAATGTTTCACTAACCACTGAACGAGATAAGACAGGATGAATGAGTAAGGGTTGAGAGAATGGGAAGAGATGAGGGAAGAACAGATGATGTTTTTTTCATCCAACAAATGCAATCTGTCACCACCAGAGAATAGACTTCATCAATGAGAATGACGGCTGAGGAGGGGATGACGTTTCAACTGGGAGTGTGACCGCTGGCACAGGGGAGGTCATCCTCACATCCTCAGAGGCGACCCTCTGACATCATAGCATCAGCTCATTCATATGGATCACCAGATCGCAGGGACAGCTGTACGTTTGCGTACTCCCTTGCTCATCCCAGAGACTGCTTTTACACTGTCTACTCGATGATGAGGTGTAGTGTAATTTACAAGAATGCTGAGCTAATACTGATAATCTTGTTCAACCTATCCACTACAAAGTCGTTACTTCCGTTGTGGTTTGATGACTGCATAATCTTTTTTTTGGGAGGGGGGGCCATCCAGAAAACTTGTTCCATGTGGTACAAAACATGTCATCTGCAAAACATTGACGGTAATGTTCAAAGATTTAACCTTTCCTCTGTTTATGAGTCCACTGTTAATTTTCCTTTGAGTTACCAAGGGATCGAAAGAAGGGGGGACAGGAATTACACCTTTACTCTCCCAAACATTGTTGATGCTCACAATGCCACTGATCAGTACTATAGTTCGTGACTTAAAATTGAAGCGTAGGACCATGCAAATGTAGGTTACCTGCTAACAGCCTAAGATCACAGTCTCTCAGGATAAAGTAGGAACACTTCTTAGGTAAGGCAATGGAAGAGAGCCTTCCATACCACACACACATAAAAACACCTACCACAAAATTCAGGATTATACAATGACACTCCTCCTCCTCCCAGCTGCCACCTGGCCTGTTTTTCTAGCAGTCATTGACAGCTACATCAGCGATTGACCAACAACCAAGCGGTTATTGAACCTCTGTGGGCTTACCTTTTACCTGTGCCCAATCGTCTTCCACGACTTCCCGTTTCAGGGAATCTGAGGTTATTACCATCCTCCGATGGCTGGGCTATCTGATCAAACAGTTACAACTCAAGGGTCGAAGGGTCGCGACCTTCACTAGAGAGGCAAAACGAGAAACCGCACCAAGCAAACGCTTGACCGAAAGCTTGACCCGCTGAGTGTTTCAGGAAAGAAATTGAAACATCAAAGGTGGGAATGGGTAGACCCAATCACAACTGAAGAGTTGGTGTACAAGAGGGAAGGGATGGTGAAGGACTTCCTGAATAACACAGATGAAGAGGCACAGGAAATGTAGAATTGGCTAAATAGAGGGCAGACTTTCAGAATACAAAAGGTGAATACGGGATGTGCTGTGATTTTATGAGTTACCGCAAGATGGAGAATATAAATGCCATAACCCATGTTAAGTGGATAACAGTGCATGAACCAACAAAACACTTTTTCAAAAAAGGGCAGACTTGCAGATTGCAAAAAGTACAGAACAGGTGATCTGTCCAGTCATGACAAGTTGGGATGGTGGATATGAAAGCTACCATACTGTTTTGAGAATTATGTCAACTAGGGGTATGACTTCCTCATGCATGGAATAAGGAATTTTCTCGCTAAGACACACAAAGAATAAAAGAAACTGAACTGTTTGGAGATTGCAGACTAAACACATCACATTGACTTCAAGCAGAGTGAAATACAAGTACTGTAGAAGAAAAACAAATTAACATTAACAGAGGGCGCTATTGAACAATGATCACACGCTATGGCATGGTGGTCTTAGCAAAGTTCTTTGAACAGCTCATACCATACAGAACAAAATGCAGTGAAAAGAAATAGCGTTGTCAAAGACAAAATCTTGCCTGGAGAAATGACATACTGAAGTCACTTGTATGAATGCAAACAGAACAAGCACCAAGCACATTTTCTTTTTGGTATTTTTCCTTTCTTATTATTCAAGACTTACAGACTTCAAGACTTAGAGTTATAGGATCGTAAGTCAAGATCACTCTGCAACATAATGTACTGTGCATATCAATTGCTAAATACTGGCAGAGGCCAACTAGACAACCTGTCTATAATACTGCAGTATTCATAAGAAAGGATAACACAACCAGGTACACATTGTAATTTGCACACCCATGAAGGTCCAGTTGAATTTTCTTCTGAAAGTGTTTGAAACCAAAGTCACAACTTTGCACATGCTCTATATGCCTTCTTCACCACATGCAAATGTGCAGAGTTAACAGCACTTATTCAATAATGCTGTGTATTGCAAGGCTGTCATAAGCAGACTTGCGTAAGCATCACAGCAACATTTGTCTCCCATCTGCAAATCAAAATGGGTCCACTGCTAATCATTTCAAATATTGATGAGCAAAAGCCTGCTCACATTATTTTGTCCCTTGAATAAGCAAGAAAGGAAGTTCTAAGTTCCAAATTATGAAACAAAGATTCCCCAAGATAAGATATTTTATTTCAGGATTCTGTTATGATCGTGTCGGTATAATTGCTCCTTGCAGACCATTAATCCATGTCGGATACATTGCCTTTTTATTGGTGGTTTAAAGTAATGCTCAGAAAACAGAACTGCAAGTATTTCTCAACAATGCATTATCTAATGGGTGTGTCACACATGTCGTCTGGCAGTTCCATTTTGCATCTACTTTTGTGACCTTCAGACAACAAAGGGGAAATGTTGGTCATATCAGTTGTAAGATACCTAGCAGTAGAAGTTAATGGGTAATGACGGCAGTAGATTGGTGTTGAGGACTAACTTACATTAATGCTTACATACAGTGTACAAAGTTTTTATCGATCATGTGACAGGAAAATCACACTTTGGAGTACTGGGTGTATCAATCATTGAAAATGTTGAAGATAGCCACAAATTCCATCAAAATTGACAATTTTATGGGTAAAGTCCTGTTTAACACCTGTATCATGAATAGACACTGGCTTAGTATGCAAATTTGTGATGTCACGAGATGGGACTCCTATGATACAGTATGTCTTATGTTATCCATTCATTTGTTTAGTTGACCTTCATTTTAAGGACAATTGAGAATTTTATATGTTCAGAGGGTTTCATTTTTCAAACATGCATTTTCTTCAGAAATATCGATTACAATTACCGCAGTGAAAGCCAGTAATATAGTAATTCAGAGACAATATATAAAAAGCACTGACAATGTGCAATACTCCATGGCATCTGCTCTGCATTTTCATCAACCTTTGAAAAGTCATACACATCTCAAAAACGGTGATAGCTATGAACAAAATTCCAACAGATTGTCATTGACTCTACTCTAGGACTTTTAAATGAAGCCAGCTCTTTTCTAGATACACGTCACACAATCTTTAGCACACATACTGTACTTCAAAGACAATAAAAATTTGTACTAGTCCATAGATGCAAGTAAGTCCGAGAATCTTCATTTTTCAACTTGTGGGGCTTGCCTCAGAATAAAAAGAACATAAACAAATAAATAAATCAAACAATTACCGAATGAAGTGTTGGTTGCTCTCCTTAATTTAATCAAACATACTAAAAGAATTATCATTCTCCTCCCAGATTATTTTTGTTTAATTTTCCTTCTTCCCACGACAGAATCAAGTTCCACTTTTGCCAAGATTTTTTTTTTTATGACGTCAACTCTATGATGTCATTTCCTCCATAGAATGGGGAGCAGACGACCTCATCCCGGCATTCCTGACAGTATCGATCGTGGAAAAATTGCCTGCGCTCAGTTTCAGTATGTGCAAGGCACTTCAGGTTATCAAACGGGAAGCCAACCACGCTTCCGACCGGTTTCGAAATAACTTCTGTGTAGTTGTCAAAACCCTCTGAGGTGTTGCAAAATCGGCTGCAAGGTAGTCGAAACAAGCCTTGCTCTGTTGAAATTTCCTACACCCACGTCCTTCTGCCATCAGTTCAGGCGACCTTTCACATCTGGCAGATGGATACAGAAACGAGAATAGACTACTTTCCCTTTGCTGCTCACGAAAAAAAAAAAAAAAACCTCCACACAGAACTAAAATGAGCAGATCACATTGACAGACAAAATAAAAAATTTATCACTGGAAAAGTTATGAATCTTTTGAGAGTTTCCTGGAATTCATTATTTCCCTTGTTGAATTGATAAGTTTTCCTCTTTGAAGTGGAGAACATCATAAATTCTGCAAATATTAGTAAAGTGTAACTGTACAGTTCAAAGCTCTCATTTTCACTCTTCCGATTTAGTTCTCCTTCCCTTCTCCCTTCATGGGATGGTTCACATGAGGGATCAGAAAGTTGCCATCACCATGACTCAGCTAGACTGATTACATGAACCCTGACTCAGTAACTCTTGACGGATTCTGAGAAAGGTCCTTGTGGTTACAAATGAAACCCTCTCAGTTATAAATACAAAACTGAAAGAGGGGAGCATTTAACCGGTAAAATCTCCTGATGGTGGGAGAGCTTGCATTAATGATGACTTTCAAATCAAAAGAGGAGAGAACCTTGTTTTTGAGGGCCATCAGAACTCACAATCATAAAACTGATTCATAGACTCGGCACAGTTGTCACACCAGTGAGAAGAAATGCTCACTTAACATCAAAATGGGTCACTGTAATAATTTCAAACAAATCTACAAGATTAAAACTGTTGTTTCATGTTGGCCTGACGTGACGGGTGTCGGGCGAAGCAAGCCTGATTGTGCTGTCTATATTTATCCCATTGCACATGCTGACAGGGCTTGCATTACATCTAGCAATGTTGCTATTCAGGGACATGAACAGATTTCATAGGTAAGGGCAACAACACCACTCACAAAACACTAATGGATGCTAGTTCATGGAATGACTTACTTTCCACCTGTGATGTTTTTGTTACATTTTACCATGACGGAAACCTGTTGGTTTTCAAAGTTTGACACAGGACACAACAGCAGATTTAATACTAACAAATGAAAGTTTGCACTTTGTGGTATGAAACTTAGATTAAGGCCCCCAACTGTATCATCTCCTCTTTAAACTCTGGTTTAATCCCAGCAAGTCAGATTAGATATAAACCCACTCAGAGCAATGAACCATCTACGACATTCACCGTGGCTGAGCTTCATCGGACCATGCTGTGCAAGGTGTTGCCCATTTTGCTTTGGTCTAATTCATCTACTTTTCACTTTTGAAGTCAACAATAACAATATAAATTATGTCCGACACATGATGAAATGTGGCTATCTAGCATATTTTCAACATTGGATTTCACTTCAGATGACAAAAATGAGCAAAAATTGCAAACTTGATTGAAAGTGAAAAAGGTGGTGGCTGAAATGGTGAGAAGAAACAGTGGACATGGGAATAGGACAGACACAGAGAAAAAGGGATAAGCTGAAAGAAAATGTAAAACCATAAAAGCAACATAGAGTCTAGGGGAATCTTTGCAGACAAACTATGTATACAAACTACAGAAGTAATATACTCTTGATACACATACTTGAGTGCACAGTTTCATACAATTAGATGCAATATAACTCAGTGTGAGCAAAGAATATGTGATAAGGCACAATATTTTCACCAGCAGGGAGACTTTCAAGTAAATTGGGTGGAGGGCAAAACTTGTGGAGAACCTCTCAACTGAGCTGCTGTATGCATGCCAGCTAAAAGACCAGGTGTAGTAAAGAAAACCATGATAACCTGAGACCCTCACCCTAGCACACTCACACATGGCAAAACAGGACGAGGGCATTTTTCCGATTTATGCCAGACAGCATGCCATCTTAAATAGGTTGCCTAGCACAGAAGATGGAGTGAAGCTGTTGTGCTTTTGTGCTATTAGTGAGGAGTGAGGTAAACGGAATAGAAGATACTTCAGCGATGACACAGAAGCAGGTGCTCTTTAAGGTTATAGCCATAAACTAACAGAAAAGGAAACTTTGAAGGACCCAAATGTTCTACCACATGTTACACCTGCAACACTCTACTCTGGGGAATGCAAACTTCAGTTGTTTCAGTAGTCACATACTGTATCTGTTGTAAGCATTAATGTTATATCAATAAATACTGGGAGATTTTATGTTATATAGATGTCATGTAATATCAGACTTGAGCACTCAGGCAGTATTCGACAGATACGAACGTTGCTCAGAATCTGATGTAGTGATAAGCAAGGGTGGCAAGAAAGGAGATGCGGGAAAATGCAAAAAGAGAATGCTCATGTGTTAAACACAAATCAACGGAGACATGTGCCATCCAATACTTAAAGGTCACTGGACAATAGAAATATTGTCTTCAGTGCCATTCACACAAGTCTTGTTTGATATTTTAGCCATAAGATATCATTGTGTTGTGTCTTTATGGTGAGGGTCTATGGGTGACCAGTGGTGGCAGTACAAAGAAGGAAAGAAATAATTCAGCTTTCCAAGTCCACCCACCACAGATTCCATTCTTGGATGACATTCTTATTTCCATAAGTGTAACTGTCATCCTTTTGGCTCTCTAACTTCAGTCTACCACGTCGTCTTCAATTCACTAATGACGTTTTAGGGTAGCCCTATTCTTTCTTGGATTGATACCAAATAGCAACTTGCCACAAACTTAAAACTACTTCCTTTCATGTCCTCAGACATGCCGTTCTGGTTGCTCTTTGGTCAGGGTGACCCTCCTGTTTAACACCTTCCCAAACCAGAACCCCTCATACCACCTTACATCAAACCAAATTATCTGAGTAGCCTGTTTTCAGTTGCAATCTTTAACAATAAACCACCCCTCTAACATTTACACCTTACTAAAACAGGAGCCACTTATTTTCAACTGAGACCATACGAGAAAAACTTCCAAAACATCATCAAATTCTTTCCTCCAAGGTACGGTCAACTAACAAAGAGACCATCTTAGCAAACACCTTGAAAAGGAATTAAAACAGCACCATAAAGCACATGTCACCGGACAATTCTGCTTCCCAGGAAGTTTAAATCGAAGCAATTTTCAAGGAAGGGAAAATCTCGACAGCGTATAATGGAAGAAGTGCAAGTCATCACAAAACTATGACGAAAAAGGCTGTTACTTTTCTTGAGCCATCATGAGTGAGCATGTGCTTGTATAATTGAATGCCTCTTCACAGCTTGCCATTTAAAAAACTAGACTTCTTTTACATCATCACGACACCGTGAGAATGGACTCATATCCATTGACAGATTGCACCACAACATTAACACGCAAATCGACGCTTTCCCACACACCATTCGGTCAATGACATTTCCTTTTTTCGACTACGCAAGTCCCCGATTTTCAGTTTCTCCCCTTACGTTGAGGGCAAAGACAATACGTGGCCAGTTTCGTCCACCCACCTCAACCACTGCCGCCCCCCCTCATCTCGTGAAAGATCTACTGCTTTCAGAATGTGTGAAACCGTCCACATCTGACTGACACAAAGGAAACTAAAAGGCCATTAAAAATGGAAATAAGCTGTCTGGAACATGTCACTTCATCAAAACCAGAACTGCAAGGTAAACTCTTTACTAAAAGTGAAAGAGTCTGAGCAGATGATACTGTTCCATCAAAGCTTTGGGATCATTTTCGGCACTATTGACGGTCTTCTGCTCTGCAGGCCACAATGGGAGACAGGTCAATTTCAATTTGTTAGTAATATATTGTGTGGGATTATTTACCAACTTTTAACTTAAAATGTGGAACTTGTCCGACAAATTCATCGACTGCGGTTCACTCTAGACAACAGTGTGGATTGTAAACTTCATACAAACTTTCATACACAAACTTTGTAATCACCCAAACAAAGATGCTTTTGGGGTTGGAATTTCCGCTGTCACATCAGTTGCTTCTCACAATCCGTGTAGGATGGCTGTCTACAGCTGATGTGGAGAGAGCAACAACATCTATTTTAGATAATTTTCTATCTCACAACTACCAATCCTCTTGGTACAGTCTTTCTTATGACTAGCTATACCTTTTCCAATGTCCCAGATGCTTCCTGCATGTGTCCACAAAAGGCTGTGGAAAACCTAAACCTGAGTCATGGAACTGTTAAGTCATGATGGTCATTTGTGGTGATCCTCGTGGTGGTTATTATGGTGGTCATCTATAGAATGAGATTCCATCTCATTTTTAAGTCAACCCTGCCACTGTATTGTACTTTTTTCGTGAACAGACTCCCAAACTGCAATATCAGGGACTTCTGCAAACATTCCTGTTCAAGTTTTTTTCTACACTAATCGTTATCACTGATAACATATCCTTGGTTAGGTAACAGGAGACAGGAATGGGGGTCGGGAGGAGAGGGGGTGGGGGAGAAGAGGGCATTCTGTGGTACAACGATAAAACAGTATCATTGTGAAACCTCTCATACATGTCAGCAGTAACTCTCACATACAGTGTATAGTACAATCCCCACCAAATATTATAACATCGCTATCAGGTAACGGTGTATACTTATGAATTTACGTATGAAATCCGATATTATGTATGCAGCCAAAAAAGTCATGATTTATTTCACTAAAACAAAAAGCAGCATCTAGCAACTAAAACTTTTCAGTGTGACTTCTGCACACATTACAATGATAATCCTAACAATAGTTTGAAAAAAAAATTAAAAAAATAAACTCTTTTTGACAAACAATAGACCTGGAGATGGTTTCAGAGATTGTGGAGTGCCAGCTGGTAATATTCATGTTTCTTGCATTATTGCTAAAAAAAAAAAGATAAAGTTGGTGTGAACTCACAACTGACTAGTAAAATAGCATTCCTTACTTCCGCACTGAAATGTAAAAACTCTTTTGAGGAAATCTAGACCCGTGTGAAGCAGAAGCGACACCTCATTGGCTTAATTATATGAAACAAATATCGACACATATTCCTACAACATCTGTGACAGAAACTGTTTACTCCTGGGGGTTTCAAACAAGAATATTCTTGAGGAGTTTTCTTTTCAACTGTGTCCTCATATTTCTTTCACTTCCTTTTCCTACTTTCATATTAACATGTACGATACGTTCTACAATTTGGAGTGGATCGCATTCCACATTCTGTTTCAGTAGTAATCTACAACGTAGTACTAACCGTTTTGAACCGATTTTCATGCTGATCTTGCTCAAATTTCACCGAGATTTCACCCTGTTTGATAATTTATTAAAATGTCTTATGCCTAATTCTCTATGAACTTCATTTCATACGTGAATGCAAAATGACTGTGAGTGGAAACTTGCCTCGACTGTAAAAGAACAAACCTCCACATGGACAGGGATAAAAGTAATCTGTCATTTTCTTACATTTTCTTACATTCTTACATTCGCCCTTTGAATAATTTTGTTCCAGTACCCATCTCAATCATCCATTTCTTATATCCCCCCTTCCACCCTCCCCCACCTCATATATCATCTCATTCACTGACCCAGGAATGTAATTTACAACGAACTTTTAATATCAAGGTGAAGACCTTACTACACCTACAACCTTGCAGGTAATTTGAACAGGAAAAACTTACAGCATACTTAAAGATTGGGTAACATGCACCTAGAAAAGAGCTGGCTGTATTCAAAAGTTGTAGAGTGAAGCCCTGAATGAAAATCTGTTGGAATTGTGGTTTTGTCTGTTAGTGCTTCCTCGATATGGCTTTTCAAAGTTTGATGAAACCAGAAGTAAGATGACATTGAGTGTTGCATAGTGTTGGTGTTTCTTTTGTTAGGCCCATGTTAATATCTTTGATTAAATTACTTTATTTCAGGGTTTTGCATTGGTAAGTGATATCTATATTTGTAAAGGAGAATTTACATGCTTCCAAAGCAAAGCCCTCGGGCATATAAAATTCTTATTGTCCTTGCAATAAAAATTAAGTAAACAAATGATGACATAAGACATATCATGCAGTCTATGCTGGAATAAGACAGAAATTTGTAAAATTGTCAACATTTGATTGACTTTGATGGAATTTGAGGCTATTTTCAACATTTTTAATGATCAATAGATCCAATATTCCAAAATGTCATTTTTATGCTACACAACCTTTAACTATGTAGATTAAGATTAAAAACTCACCACTTCGGTTGGTCTGTAAAACTTAGGATCGACCCTGACTCGGATTGCACCAGTCTTAGCGTCTCTTCCAATCTCTTCCATATCTTTACCCTCCCATCTGCAAGGAGTGGGGAAAAAAGAAAACAACATTTTAAGTTCAATATTTCTTTTCATTATTTCTCAGCTATATAACTGGCAAAAAGTTATTTCTGAGACTCCTACCTTGTCAGCTCTCTATGTAATGGTGTCTACAATTTAGGCTGGTACCTTACATTTCTCTATGGCCTTTGAAACTTGAATTGTGATGGAAGTTTCACGAAATCCACACCACAAATTGGGTTTAGGAGTTGTGACGGCTCAAGAGGGCGAAAACTGCAGTCTACCACCAGCCTGAAAGACGCATGGCATGCGAACGATGCTAGGGGTTAAAAGCTTTTGTCAAATTTGGCATTCTTTCATGTGCATTGTTCAGTCTATAAAGAGCTAAATTTAACACTAACAGGAATAAAAAATAAAGCTTGGCATGAATAGCTAGGAATACCAAAAGCTGGAACACAAAAGAGGCTACTTATTACTCTCTTTCAGTTGATCAACTTTAAGATTGTCAGAGATAATGGAACAGTCAGTTAACATGTCATTGCATTTATATTTCCAGTAGGTTTTTACAATTCTGTTGCAAATTTGACACTTTTCTCCACCTTGCAGACCTACGTTCAAACACGATAAGCCTTTCTCAAACTCCCATAAATTAATACTTAAATGTTAATTGGCAAGAAAATTTGAATAATGGACTAGGGTCGGGCAGTAGCACAAGAACTTAGTAACAGTACTTTCAGCACATCATTTTGACCTTGAGAATTAATGGTGCATTTCAAGGATAATAACTGTTTACATTTCTAAATGATTCTGGTTTAACCAATAAAATTGAGGTTATACCAGGTGGTACTTAGTAATCTGTGGAGTACTGGAAATAATAATTAACAATCACACACCGATGCTGAGTAGTACTGGTACCAAAATACCAGTACCCCCCTGGAGAATCAGAACACCCAACCCTATATTGGATTGCAAAACTTGTTGTTCCAAGAATCTTCTTATTTTATGCATGAATTGACAGAGCATGCCCAACTCCACTGTCAAACACCAACAATTTGTAGCAGGTTTCTGGACGTGTCATCGACCGCCAGTCATAGTCGGCACTGAAGTTGGCCGACCGGCACCAAGAGCAAATTGCTACACTATCGGCTGGCTTAAAATTTGCAAATTGTTAAAAAAGAACTACCGGTTTCAATGTAGAAAACGTAAACATCAAGACAAAGATGAAGTCTTGACACAAATTCAGCTGAAAAAAAAAGGGAGAAAAAGTGGCACCATTTGCCATCTGCAAACAAAATTCCAAAGGAGAAGGGGACAACCCCAACATATTGTGGTGTTCACGCTTCCCTGACAAAGCACCATTGAGCCACTACTCATAATCATCTAGCTAGAGTCTTGGTGTGTGCTTTTGTGTGTTTCTGAACTATATCAGACTTGTCATTGAAAATACATCTGCCGCTCTTTACATTTATTTGTGTGTGGGAATACAAAAGGCTTGACAAAGCTAAACTGAAACCCAAAACAAGTTTCTCCAGTGAGACAGATCACTACAAAGACTCTTATTTCATTGATATCAAACAAGTTGCAGTTTGGTTTGTATTACATATTAACATAAAACAACAACAAACACACCAGGGAGGGTGAACAAAGCATAAAGGGGTATTGTAACCATAATTAACTCTGCTCTTCAAAGCTCTTTCTATTATCAAAGAAATAATTGGGTTTGGGTGGGGGGCCTCTAGGTTAATATACTCTGTCACGAAAAGTACACCTTGTCATTGGTTCATCTTGTAAAGATATGATCATTTAAGTCTTCCTGTATCTTCTACAACGATAAATTGTCCGGATTAAAGAGAATTTGGATCTTTAAAATGAAATGCTGTGTTTGTTTTACAAAAATATCATAATTTCAAAATCAATATTTATGGACCCAGAGTGACAGATTATTCAAATTAAGGCAGGACGGTAGCCTTCTCTTCCAGAAATAAAGTTCTCACAGCTGGCAAATCAGTCACTTCATGCTCAATAATAATTTGCTCACCCACACTGTAAAAAATTCAAATGGGGCATGTTCTGTTACTCGTCCTGTGCATAATGTTTCCAGGAGATGACAGATAATGCTCACCTATATTGGTGACACTGAATGGTTTAAGGATGATTAGAGTTTCTTTCCACACCATGTTTGGTACATTATGAATGCAATATTTCCCTTTTATGGCTGTGCTCATATGGGATAATAAGCCAATTGTTAATGACCCAGCAGAAAGATTATTTTGTCAAGTTTTTTATCTTTTAAAATATTATCAACAACTACTGCATTCCTTCAAGTGCCAAAACAGAAAAATGTACACAACATGCACCGAAAAATGCACTGAAATAATGGTAGTTGATACTTGAAAAATATAAAGTAGCATACCTTTACTCCTTTTACTTCATTAGTTAGTTTAAGACCTGGGCTTGACGCCTTCGGTATTTATGCTTTTTTCCTTTTCTTATTCATACTTCACAGTTAAATACAAAATACAGTGTTTTTATAGGTTTTGAAGGCATCTTCCACCAAATGCAGGCCCCATTTTTTAATTTAGGGTCATTCATAGATTGTATTTGTATTATAGGTTCCCTTGAATGACTGCCATTGTTAGAAATTATCTGTCACACAATGCCCACATTACATACTGTTTTGTGATGGTTTTATGGCTTGTTGCTTAGTTCTTGCACTTTTCTCTTAGTGTTTGTGACTCCCCTATCGACTTTTGGGTTGTTGACTGCAGGGTGGTAGCTGCAGTGGGTGGGGCAAGGAGACAAACGCCCGTGATGCTAGTTTCCTCCCCCCCCCGGCATTAGCAATAAGTTCACACCTTATCATCCAGCAGTAAATATGATGACAGGAGATACTGCCTCATGAATTAACATTCAAAGATTTTGCCTGTAGGCCTACTTTCCCATAAATGTGTGTACAAGCCATATCATGCTTGGGGATGCACTGCTCCTGAAAAAAGGGGGGTTACCCTTGGACCCCGCAGGTGCCATGGCAAGTCTCTAGGCACAACCAGAAGTGGCTGGTTCTTTTGCTTGGAGCCCCAAACTAAAATCTGTCTTGGCTACGACCGTCTTTGACTATCTGCACTCTGTGATGACTTTCTTAGCCTTTTTGAGTTTTTAAACTGACCACGCAAATCTGCCGACAAAACTGTCACTAACAAACACCACTGACTGCCTTTGCTCTAATACTTGCAAAGGTTATCTGGTCTCCTGTAATGCATTAAACCTGCTGAATTTGCTGTTTCTGTACAATGGTACCAAACCCACTCTCTGACAAACTAAAAATCCCCATCATTATTCAGGGGCGGCAATACTTGTTCTAGGTACAGAAAGGGTTCACGGCAACCACCGCAAAAGGTCTTCAATAATAGTCGCGGGTACGTGGAATATTGTAAAGTGAAATGTGACAACATCGCTGAGTACAAAGTGTGACGGTTATCAGAAGAGTGATCAAGCTTGCGAGCAGAATTTCAGAGGTTTGAGCAGAAACAGTCAAAATATGTTTTTGCTTCTTTTTCTTCACTTATTTTCTTCTCTCCTGCCAATGTCTCCAAACGACATCACGATACAGACTTTGGTTATGAAACATAACCTCCCCGTCCATCCAACACTTTGTAAAGACAAGTTGATCATGACCACATACATCTGTTTCCCTTTTGAAAGAAGTATTGACAGGCAAATGCGAGTGTTCCAACATGCTGCACTTTCTTCATAAATCAAAGTCACTTTCTAAAACATGGATCACTCAATTTATTTTGCCTTTCTGTCTCTCACTTTCTCATGAAATCTATCCTTCCAAATCAGATAGTAGTTTGTCTTTCAAAGGTTCGACACATGTGGGTGTACATTTTGATTAATATTTCTCCCACAAGAAGCTTTGGTGGGTCTCGGGATAGGGGGGATTAGGGATGCAATATTGTAACTGCAGCATAACCGATGTCTCTTTCATTTCTAAATATTATTTGTCTTGAAGGTGAAATATTCTCATTCTTGACTCTCCTCAACAATTCCCATCCCCTCCCCCCTTTCCATCCCATCAAAAGACCCCCCACAACAATATATTTATATCAGGAATAGCAATGGTCATTAGCCTATGGAAGGATCCACGAAGGTCCACAAACTTACGTAATGTCAATTGAACCAACTTACTTGATGTCGACGCCAATCTCCTTGAAAGAGGCCACGACAAACTCACGTACGCTGTGGATTTTGTTGGTCGCTATGACGAAGTCCTGAGGCTTATCCTGCTGAAGCATGAGCCACATTGCCTGTAGAAGATGTAAACATACGGATTAACAATTGACCGTAACGATTCGAGAAAACAGGAATAAACTCAAAGGTTTATGACGGGAGGAGATTTCTGGACCGGGGTTCCTCCGAAACTACATTGAATGAAGGTAATGCCCCAGTCTAGGGTAGGGAGAGGGCGAAGGATGGAAACTTGAAGTTAGAAGATATGCCTGTCTGACGAGGCAAGTGCAATATTTTTGAGGTTTGGTGCAAGCCACCATCTGAGGGGATGCATGTTTGTACATGCTGCAAGAGAGGCAGTTGTTCGATACCTTCTTTTTCAACTGTTCCTGATTTGTCATCTCCTCGGCCAAAGAGCATCAGGCTTGGGAATTTAAATGTTGCAGGATAACTTGGGTCCTGACTGCACGTACAGAACAAGTGGGTGGGGTACCAATCTCTACCCTCCCCAAACCCCACTGGACACAGGTGTGCGATGGTTAGGAGTGGGTATCATGTTAACTTAGTCACAACTGCTGCAAATGCCATGCTGGTATACCCATCATTCTCATTCCTTGTTTCTTTAAAAGGGGTTACATGGCAAATGCTAGTAGAACATAACGACGATCTTTTTTGTCTACGGCAGATTACCAAAGATCAATGGTTAACGATGTTTTATGCATGCTTTGAGTGCCTTTGGGTGAGTGAATTTATCATAAAATTCATAAACATTTCAATTGGGTACTTAAACATTTCCCTGAGAAGGTTAAGTACTTTAAACAGTTTCAAACAAACAAAACACCCACTCAGTGATATGCATGAGATTCAAAAGAAAAGAGCAAAGAACATGGCATGTCTATAAACCAAACCTGGTACAGTAAATGTGGGTGAGGGCACTTGGGGGTTGTACGCTTGTAACTTCCCCAGTAACTAATGTAAAACTAGTCTTCAGATGTGGAAAAATATTTCTACCTGCTAGAGGTGGAAATTTAAAACGTTGTGACCCTTACAGAATGAGGTAAAAATCCTGTCATTAAGAATTAAGAGAGTAAGTGCTGATGTGAAAGAAACAACCGTGTTTATCTAAAACTAAACAAACCTAATGTTTAAAATGATATTGCACAACATTATGACACTGTATTATATCAAACTCCCTTCAGACAGTATGCTTTAATTCAACGTATGCAAACTAAGTTCATGGTTTATGTCTACTTACTGCTGTTAAGTTTTCTATGCTAGTGCCAAGACAACAGAGCATACACTGTTTGTGTAAATGAGGGGAGGGATCGTTTAGTGGAAGTCTGTGAATACACAATTAAACCAGCCAAGTGACAAGTCGACAAAGAGCAATGAGAAACAAAAGTTTCAGGGTCAAAATAAGCTACAAATGGCTAAGAACATCCAACAATCATTTAGCCAATGGTACAACAATGGAATTCATTAGTGATGTGATAAAAGGAATTAAAAAACCTCTTCAGTGGCCTACAATAAGTATTATTAGAAACTGAATGAAAAGGTGAACTTTGGAAAGGTGCACTTTGAAAAGCTCAAAAAATATCAGCACTGTCGGAGTCACATCGATACCAGATACCAAGAATGAAAATGTGACAATTAAAATGCAATTTTTCTCAAAGAAAACACTTTGCGCTATTTCGACTGCAATGTAATAATGGTACATGACTTCGATCTGATGTGAAAATAATTGTCAGAGGAATAAGATCAACAAACGGTGTTGTTACTTTCACAAAATTTGCACAAAGAGAAGACAATTAGCCTGCAGTTACGTCGGCTTGAAAGGTATTAAATTTGATATAAAAGTCAATTTACGAGCATTATTTTAGTGTCCATATGGTTCATGCAGGCTCTGTGGCTTTCGCTTGTAACTAGACAAATAGCTTATCTGTCAACAACCATGTTACATGCAAAGATGTACAGTTCACATGCATTTCTCTGTGGTTCTCTGTTAATAGCTGGCTGTATCCATGTGCAGTCTCCGCGGTTCAAAGTCCAGTCAGATGAGAAAACAGAGTCCATGACACCAGGTGACGTTACCATGTACTTGATAAACATCCCATTTAGGTGTGCAGTGTTGAGTGTCAATGAATAATAGCTTCTTGAAGCAAATTCTTTTTCTGAAGTTCATGTCAGCCCAAGAAACAGATAGTATTCCTTTATTTTTTGTTGAGAGGTATCAGTGGTAAGTCTAAATGAACGGCCTATCTCCATTGGATTGCATATGATAACATATGGTTAACAATACCCCAATATGTGTACTTTCTAGGTGTTCATATTCAGCCAAATGCATAATCACTCTGTCCATATTCTTTGCTATATACATTTAAAGGGACACTGCACTGTCACTTCTCATGATCTCTAAATAAGATACAAACATTTTTATAAGGGAGCCACCATTCTTACTTTCAGGAAATATCTTACAACATTCGGAAAAGAAGTTTATTTCAGTAAAGATTTGAAGTAAGAGCCTGGTGTTAGAAGTAAATCGGTTGTGACGTAGCACTGACACATCTGGTTTGTACATTGTTATTGATGTTGATTTTGCACCGTGGGTTGCAGAACGGTTCTTATCTCTCATTTGGTCATAAAACCTGTTTCACGAGGGAGCCTACATTTGGAAGTCTGAGAAAATTGTTTAAGGAATAGTTTACTGACATGATGCTGCTTTGTGAATAAAATTGAACTGCAACCAACAATTAAAGGAAAGAAATACCTTTGCAAAAACTACATGGTTGATCTTCACTCAATTTGGTGGATCTTGAGGTACATACAGTATTAGCAGAAATAAAATTTTCCGTGCATCTCAATAACAGTTCCCTGCTTCCACAAACGAAATGCATGTAACTTGATGTTAAAAAGGTTTTCATAATCCCTGAACTAAAGGATTTTGCATCAGAAGACCTTGCTAGGAACACAGAGTGCAAAAAAAAAGAGGAAAGCAGCATGCTTCCACGTCACACATTTCCAAGCTCGTACTGAAGTATCCAAAAAAAGGATTTTTTAGATATCTTCTGTTGTTACTGCATCTATTCAGTATTTCTCCTTTCTTTTGCTGTTTCCTGAAACTCAAATTGTTCAATGAAAATTTTTGTTTTGACTCTAACAGGGAACGAGACTTGACAAAACTTTCTCCTGATTCCTCCTTCCTTTGTATTTCACTAAATCACCTACCTTGTTGTGTGCTGTGTATTTAGTTTGTACTCATGCACTTGTACCTATACATTTTAGTATTTTTTCCCTTTGCAAAAGGAGAGAAAATAGACTACACTGAACCTAACCAAAAGAATAGCCCATTTGTGTGCATTGTCTGGAGGTCACATTGAACCAAATAAACAGATCATCTGTGTACACTGTGTGCTGTTCGTATTGGATCATAATAACAGCATATTTGTGCACATTCTTTGCTACTAACATTCAACTGGATACACAGTTCATCTGCTCACACTATTTGGTGTTACCCGTCACATTTTTAGATAGAAAAATAGCTTGTACATGTAACTACCTTCAGTGCTCATATTCAATCACAGGAACAGTGTACATAAATATAGAATACATATCTGTAAACTTTCCAACGAAACTTCTGAATGTAACCATATGAAGTGTGTGATCATCTGTGAATGAGAAGCATGAATTTCGGTGGCATGGATTCTTTTTGCTGGTGCTCCACTTCCTCTAACCTGATGGTGGTGCTGTTCACCTGCACGGTGCTTACCTCTACGTAATCCCTGGCGTGTCCCCAATCTCTGACTGCATCCAAGTTGCCTAAAACTACTTCCTCCTGTTGATTCAGCTTGATTTTGGCCACAGCTCTGGTTAATTTTCCTAGTTACAAATGTTTCACCTGTACGGAAAAAAAAAGAAAAAAAGAAGAAAATTATGTCATTTACTACACATACCAACAATGGCATACGACCCGACAACACAAAGAGGTACACCAAACTGGTCAAATGTTAGATGCTTGAATATGTAGCACTGAATGACGTCACTATCAAGACATAATTATTTCCTTTGCTGCAGTTGCAAATTCAAGGTTGCCTCAACCCATTCTAGATTTATGGAACTGTCAAACTTTTCATGTCTATGACACGTTACTTTGTATGCTTGACATAGGTGTAGGAAGCAAAAGGGTTACTCTTTTTCTTTCTTTATTTGATCATCATTCTTTAGTTTGTGTTTTTTATTGAAAGGCACAGTTGGACTTGAACAGTATCACCTCATAAATCTTACAATAATAATCAAATAATTCAGACCTTGAAGGGCACTTGTTTTACGACATCAAGCAACCACACAGTGTGGAGGAAGCCTGTGGCTGATATCTTTGCAATTTCATGTTGGACGACTACCAACTTTGCAATTTTGGATCAAATTTGGTATCTTTTTTCACAATTTCAGTTCATAGCAGAAAAACTTAGATTAGTCTAGGATGCAAAACCCACAATCCTACTGTGGCCACAAAAGGGATCAAACCCAGCGTCTCCTGGTTGTTAAGATACATTGCTTGCAGAAATTAGCTAGAATTTAAGACCAATGTGAACCATTGAAAAAACTGGGAAAGATGGGAATTCCTCTGCTTTAAGTTTTGACTACAAAACATGGAAGATTAGGCTATTGAATGCTACAACCATATATTTAAAGGAAGCTTGTCAGGGTTGAATTTACCCAAAGTAGCATGAGCATGGGACATGAATCACATGACTGATTTGAATAGGTTCTTGTCGTCAAGCTCTCAAACGTGAGAAAGATTCCATCCGACGGAGCGCGTGACGCAGCGTCTCCACTTGAGTCTAGTCAAGTCTGTGTCACCCACACATTGTGCTGTGACAAAGAAGAGTGCAGGAAACTGTTTGCTTGTTTCACAGAAAGATAATATAAACAATTCATGAAGAAAAGGAAAAGTGGGCTGTCACATGAGTGCCCTTTGTGACATCACATATTATTGCACAATGTCACAATCAAAAAGGACATGGCTTTTGACGTTTCGTAATCTCACTTAGGAGGGACTTGCAATGGACATGATAGTTTGAAATATCAGGTCGATCTGTGTTAACACATTCTGACAGTTGAAACAACCATAATGCAGATAAGAGCACAATTTTTTTTTTTCAATTAATAACAAAATATTACAAGAATAGGCCAGACGCTATTCAAAACCTTTTGTAAAACCCATAATACTACAACATGTCAACAGCTTCAGTCAACTAGGTCTTCATATGAAATGGCCAAAATTTTTGAACAAGCCTACGACTTTGAAGTTGCAGAGCGTCAAGAGCAACAAAACCATTGCATCATCAAGCCTACGTTATGAATTACGCAGGAGGTCATCTCCAATGTAACTTAGTGTTAAATGGGTTACAATTTCAAGCTGTTTGTGGACCAAGTGGGTGTTGCTTCCACAGGAAAATGCCTTGTTTGTTATTGATTATTACTCATGATAAGGGTTTGGGGGGTCACCTACATTACCCTTTTAAAGGATGGGTAGCGACTGGTGAGCTGTAGCACCAATGTTCACTTGACTGTTGGGTAGCACATCTTGTCACCACGCTGATAAATTTTCCAAGTTTTCCAAGTTTGCAAAAACAAAATGGCCAGTTCACAGTAAACACAAACACTCCCATCTCCGGACCATCTACCTCTCCCACCAGACTGGCCAACTTGTGTACTGAAACAAACAGCAAATTTACAAAGAGACAGCCCCACCCATGACTCCTCCCTTTCCAATTGATTTTTTTCTGTCTTGATATTGTTTTCTCGAAAATTATGGGAGGTAACCCAAATCTCACCTCTTCTTGGGCTTTCATGGTTGAAGAGGATGCCATTACAGGCGTACATGTTGTAAGCTTCCCTGAAGTTGATTGTTATCCAATATGCATACAGCTTGGCAGCACCTGTGAGAACAGCAAAATCAGAAACAAATGTTATCCTACAAAGTTATCATTCACCAGTTCAGTGAAAAAGATTTTCATAATAGCAGAGAGATTGAACGTTCAAAATCCTTCATCAATGGGAGGATTTATGGCATGGAGGAATATTTATGGAGATAATTCACAATCATACCTGACAAGACAAAGAAATGGGGGGGTCTCAGTTCTGGAATTCACATGTCCCAAAGTCCCAAACTATGAATAAAAGGAGTCCCTGGCTTGAACACAATTTACACTCTTATTTGTTGTCTCCTCTTTTACCACCTCTTCCTTATCCCCTACTCATTTTTCACTGCTCCATCCCCTACTCCTTCCAAAAAAAGGGGGAAACCTTACAGATGTTAGAAAAAAATGCTCTGCAGTAATACTCAAATATAAAATAATTAAAGTTTGTTCTAAGATTTGAATCAAGTTTTCATGCGGTACTTGATCCTGCTTTGCATTTGATCACCACTTTTACGACGTTTCAAATACATGGTAGGCTTATTCTTTACTGCATGCACATATAAATAGGATCAACTGACCATTGATCAACTACGGAAAATTGATCAAAATCTCTTTACTTTTTCAAATCAATTTAAAGTTCATTTACAGTATCAATGTCAGAACGTTCTCAAAGTACATCACCATTTTGATAAAGCTCTCAATTTGGAATAAGGAGACATTTCAACAGTACTACCACTTTGAGGGGCAAAGATACAAACTAGTGTGGATTATAATATTCAAGGAAAGTAAGCGTCTTAGCCTGGATGTTTATTGCTTTGCACAAGCTCCAGATTTTGAATATTTATGTATCAGTAGCCTGTTGGGACTTGACAGTCATAATCCACTACCCCTAACAATGTTTCCACTAGCCTCAGTTCATTGCATCATACAGTATTACCATTAGGCTATAGCCTGCATGTGTACTGTACTTTATGTAAGCATGTAACCTGCCTTGAATGTGGGGACATCTCAACTTCCGTACAATAACAAAAAACAGGAGGAAAGTCCTGATGGAAATTTGAACTAACTCATCAATTACTGTACATAAAGCTGAGCATAAGCCGAATATGCTCGCAATCTCTTCACAGGAATTACAGATTTCCACAGAATTGATTGAGAGGATAATGATGTTAGAGTTTCATACATCAACTTTGCTCCAGACAGTTCCACTTCCCCCAACAACTAAATTCTAGCCCCTCTCACAGCCTGTCTAAAACTCCTTCTTGGGCAAACACATCCTCATTTGGAGTGCCACATACCCTGGTGAGCATACAAGGATCACATAAGTGACCAAAACACTCTGCCCATATGTATGCTGTGTACTATGAGCTACTCTGCATCTTTCAAACATGCTGTGACCAACTGAAAATTTTGCTCACTCCTAGCCAAAAATATAGCTTGGGGTGATGACTGACTGCCTTTAATGGGGAAATTGCACTAGCAGTTAGGGGGGCCTTTAACTGTAAATTGGCACAAGTCCAAGTTTGTGTTGAAGTATTTCCAGGATGGCATGCTTCTGCATTTGTCAAATCCTGACAAGTGTTACTTGTGGGATAGTAATCTTTAAGCAAGTCAAATTCAAACAATTTGTACTGATCAAAGAGTGATCTAAAAAATACCACAGGAGAGGTTTTCACTTTTGAGCCAAACAATGAATACCCCAGGCTTCCCTGCAGTGAAACATTACGTGCCACCATAGTATCCCTTTAATCCAATTGGCCGGCGCTTCCTCTGCACTCTCTACACAGTAGCTATCTAACAGTAAAGCAGCAAAACAGACAGATATGAATTTGTCTCCACCGAACAGGTGACCTCTCCCGAGTTTTCACTGCGCCTTCCGTGAGGGTAGCATGCAACAGATGCGTCCCATGTTTATATCTGTGTTGGCAGGTAGCATCATGCCGCTACCTGACAAGACTCCACTGAAAGCTGTGAGATGTAAGACCCAATTAAATCTTTACACCATTAAAAATTTACACTCTGTCTCCCATGGGATTCCTCTTACCAGTGTCTGTTGCCTGCAATGTCAGAGCTATGGATTAGATTCTTCTCAACATCATCAGAATCTTATTTGCCCACAAATGGTGTAAATACTTATCTCAGTCACCAGGGGTCTGAAAATTAGGTCATGTCAAAAATTGGATCTATAAAGGGGTGCCTTGCACTTAAGTTTGCTATGGGAAAGATGCAAAATGAGCACGTGTTGCTACGGTAAATATCTTAACCCTTGAGATCCAGGAGTGATTTGATAAAATGGTACTACTGAGTGGAAGAAGAGGAGGGGAGAGGATGAACAGATGGATGGATGAGGGACAGAAAGAATGGAATACATGGCCCACCAAAGGTAGGGCTGATGGATAGACAGACAAAACTTGTCAAGGAAAGACAATATTAAAGCGAGAATATGAGCTGAAAATTTGTGAGTGAAAGTCAAATTCAGCAGAATGTGTTATAGCCACTACAAAAAAACAGTAAGTCTCACTTTTGCATAAATGAATTTTTAAATCCAATCCCGTCGGTCTAATTGATTTCAATTAACGTTGATTGACTGCTATGCTTTCTTCGAGCAGCTGAACTTTGTAAAGCCAACAAAAATGTTTGGAAAATTTTCATACTCGAATATCTGGAAGATGAATGCATACATAGTTATCTTTCAGATTTTTTGACAAGGGATCTAGTCCCCTACCTTCTCTTGCCTGAAACATTGACAAAGAACAACGGTAGAAGACCAGGAGATTACCAGTATAACCCATATTCCAGCTTCAGCTCCACTCCTTATACATTCCCACTGCAGCAAATTGTGTGGCCAGATATTTTCAGTCAACTCATGATCATTAGACATTTATGTCATTAAACAATCATTTCAAGAACCTTTGGGGGGAATTTTTTGGTGAAAATGCACTGGTTAGGCATACAAAAACGGCTACACATTTTCCCATTTGTGTGGCGATTTGGCCTGTTTGTGTCCCAAATTGAGATGCGACACTGGATAAATTATTCCATTTTCTCTGCACAGCGTGACAGTTTTAGTTCAACTTTGACTATGGCTTTTGAGAAACATGTCCCCATGTCACAGAACTGGCAGTAAAGCTAGTTTCTTTTAGTTTTATTTTGTGCACCCATGGCATTTTTGTGCACCTATGGCATTTCACAGCATCTAACCTTGTTGGATATTCTTCACAATGTACGTTTTCAGAGAGCCAAAGTGAAACAAATGGCAGTTTTTACCCAAATTTACAACGCAAATTTCATTCTCACCACTGGAGACGGAGCAGAAACCATGCTACAAAATGTTGAGAGATATTTCACCACAGAGGCAGCAAAGACAGATTAACTGTCCACATCGTCACGAATAAATTAGACAATTATTACTGTGACGACCGTGTATACGACTTGCTGTCGCACTGACCTTTCCAATCATTGAAGCCTTTGTCTCTCTTCTGAGCTGATACTTAATGTCCAAGCATTGCAAATTGAAGAGTAAAGATCTCTGGAAAAAAAACATGCTTTTAACAAAAGTCTAGCAATTTCTGCGTTTTCAACTTTGGGGGGCCAAGACTTTTCACATTAAATTGTGACATTCTAAAAGGTAAACTAATATATCCCACTGCTAGTGACTTGTTACATGTGAAACTTTTTCAGGAGTTCTTGTGGACACCATGGTGGCTTATAGACAAGCAGGGTAGGTTGACAACAGGGGGCAGCATGTGGACCAAATGACAACAGGACAGCTAAGGACTGCAGGATGGACAAGATAACTGTTTCAGTTTACAAGGGGTTATTACCAGCAAAGGTGCAGAGGTGTGATTATACAGTTGCTTTATGATCTTAAGGTTATCTATGTAACACCTTAACTAGCACCTTCAGGTTACCTATGTAGCACCTTAATGTTACCTGTGTAACAACTTAAGGTTACCTAAGTAGCACCTTCAGGTTACCTATGTAGCACCTTAATGTTACCTATGCAGCACCTTAAGGTTACCTATGCAGTACCTTAAGTTTACCCATGCAACACCTTCAGGTAACCTATGTAGCACCTTAAGGTTACCTATGTAGCACCTTAAGGTTACCTATGCAGCACCTTAAGGTTAAATTAACAGCAGCTTTGGGTTAGTTATGCAGTAACCTTAGGATAACCTAAGCAGCAAGTATTTCCATACCTTTTCTCTCAGAGAGCAAGGCATTTCCTTTTTCACTGTGTTAGATCACTGTGATTTATCTTACCCTTCTATTGCCCAGGTAGCATTTTATATCATCATTACAATAAATGTGATTGTAATTTATCCTACCATAACAATACCAAATAGAAACTTATGCCATAATAAGTTTATTAGGCGACTGATTTTCGTCTGGCAAGAGGATTACCCACATAGCAAGGTACACTTCCTGTCACTGTGTTAGATTGTTGTAGTTAATCTCAGTTTAAAATTACCAAACCACTACTCCATCTTGTTGTGATTAATAAACCTAGGATAGCAAAATGTGTCTTTGTGAAGGCAAGTGCCTCACTTTATCTTAGGATGTCTGGAATCCCACAAAAGGTAACCCTAAAGCTTCTATTTTACAAAAAGAAGATATACATTTACCGTAGCAGCTTGAAATAATATACAGGCGTAGAGGAATCATATGGTAACAACTGGGTAGCAAGATAAGATGTTTTTGATTTTGAGGTTAAAGGGTATATCAGGGATTGACTATAAACGTACTTCACCTTATGATTACATAGTTACAAGTAGTGTCTTGTGACGTAATTAGTACAATTTTTTTTTTGGGCATTAAAAAAAAATTCACAGAGGGAATGGAGGTCTCATTTGAAAGGAAGGAGGAGGGGGGATGGTGGGGGTGGTGGAGTACCTCATTTTTAAAACCACTGGTCGAAATAAGCCTTGGTAATCTCCAGCAGCCAAATAGGCCACTGATTCTCAACATCTAGGAGCCAAATGAAAAAAAAAAGCATCGGGCCAAAAAAGCAGCTTGAAACTGGGTAATTCTATCTGGTTTTCACCATTTATTAAATTTAACTGCACACACAACTGTCTTCCATTTCAGTAGTGAGTCAAACATTATTATTCAGCAATTCTCAGAACTTGCACTGAATTAGAGTTCACACCAATGCAGTTTCAGCAGAAATCTAACAATGCACTGTTTGAAGAACTCACTCATGCCAAGGGCATGTACGCTTTCCATTTCAAATTAAAATTATCTATGCAAATTTACCGTTCATACTGTTTACAGATTGCCTACTTCCTTTTTTTGTCCAGACCATCTGCACTTAATTTCCAATAATGTTGTATGCTGTGGTCAGCTTCAAAGGTGGAACATACTGGTCTCTCTTCACATTTAGCATTCTGCTCTGATTTCAGTGGTGTCAGCTCATATAGGTTGCACGGTCTGAGGGAGACCTTACACAGGTAATACATGATACACACTCTACTGTAGAACATGCAATTCACAGGTGTTGGTCTTACCGTAAGGTGACCGAGGGTAGAAGGGTGTGGTTTCTGTTTGTGGTACCTCCTGAACTTTGCCGTACATCTCACTGGTGGAGGCTTGGTAAAATCTCACCACGTCCTGGAGTCCACACGTCCGTATGGCGTCTAATAACCTCAGGGTACCGACACCATCGACGTTGGCCGTGTACTCTCCCATGTCAAAGGAAACCTGTCAGAGAAAGCAGAGGAAGAGAAGAAAAAAGATTGACAACAATCACACCACAATGAGAATTACGTTTTACATTTTTATACATCTGCCTGATTTTCAGATGTGTAAGCCAATTTCCCACTGACAATCTTTGCAAGGTGCTTGTTTATAACACACTTAGAGAAATAACACACAGAATGGCATGCAAACTTCTCTCTCCATTTCAATTTAATGCATCTTGTGAAACTTGGCAAAACTTATCAACGTAGGCTTGCAATATTCTCAAGCAACTTTCACCAAGATAAACAGGATGTAACAGAACACACAGTTGGAAATAACGGCTACAGAAGAACAAAGAATGTTATCAGACTGCAAGATGTCAATGTGCCCCCCATTACATGACATGAAGGTGACCATTTTCAAGTGAATCTGACACGCTGTATACAGGGTGAGGGTGCACAACATAGTCGACACATCGAAAGGACAAATACTGAAGACACCAATAGGGACCTGCTGCAGACCAATGACCACTGATAGACCTCTTGTACTATAAAATGTGCAATGCATCAATAAGCACATAAAAATGTCACAAACATGTCTCTCAAATGACTTACCTTTCTCTGAAGAACATGTAGATTAATGTTGTCACGCTACTCCCACCCTTGCTGCTGATGTTGATTTGGACGTCCAACAACAAAAACAATTGGTCTATTGTACCAAATAAGGTACACCTGCATACTAAACTGTGAAATCCATAAAAGCGATAAGGCTGGTGATACCTCGCACAAAGAAATACCCTTCAATCGTCCGGAAGAAAAACCCTAGAAATCTTGTAGGTTTTTGGCAGTACATGTTACACGCATACAAAGACCTGTAAAAATCCCACATTTTTAAGGCTAACTGAAGAATGCTTCCTATTAGTTTCCTGCATTTGCTGTGTATAGTCCTGAATTTGTCGTCCCAGATTCTGCAGATTTCCTTCTGAAATCTTTGCATATTCATAAAGTGAATAATTTTTGTTGTTACAAACCTACATGATACCTTACTTTTTCCCTGCAGGATTTTGGAAGTTGACTTTTTTGTTTGGCCATGTTTGTCACACTTTGACCATTGCAGCCCACTGTTGACCTCCACCAAAAAATGTGGTACGATTGCATGGCATGTCTCCATGGTACGACTGTGCATGGTGGTACAACTACATCCCAATGTGGTACAAGTGAATTCCAGAATGTAACATGCCACAAAATGTCCATTAGCTACAGGTTGCATCAAAAGACCTGTTATACTGGGGACAGCACAGACGTATCCAGTTGGTTAGCTCAGTTAAAGAATTACAGGACATTTAATAAAAAAATAGTTCAAAATTAAGTGAAAAAACATGAAGAATCCAGCCAACTAGCACTTTGCATTGATGCAATAGTCTGAGGAGGTCTAGGTCAGGAATGGGTCTGGGGATAAGATATAGGCAGTGTCAAAGGTTACCCAGCCATAATCAGCATGGTGGAAGTAGATGCTAAAATTGTTACGAAACATGTAAGTGGGGACCAAAGTTGATAATGAAGGGCAAAATAGTTTATTCAGACGTATTTATAAACTAGCTACCATTCTTCTGCATAAAAACAGCTTTCCCCATGGATTGGACTGTAAAAATGACGCAGCGTATCGCTAGAAATGCCAAACAGCGCAATCACCCAAAATGCACAGATAAAAAGACTGAACTGAAAAGACAGAGTACCAGCATATTCTCCTCGACTAATAATTTGCTAGATATTGACAGACATTTGAGGAGCAAACAAGGGCATGGCAAAGACAGTAACATGAACACCTGGTCACGGGAGCACAGGCATAAAAGAGAGACCTGTGGACTGAAAATCTATCTCAATATACAGCAGTACAGTAACAAGATTCTGTGGACATAAGGTGGAGGACTGCTATGATCAACACAGCTGGTGTCCTGACCGTAATAAGATTCTTTGGAATTACATACGCATTACGTACAGTAGTTCGTGAAACACAATGGCAGGCTACCAACCTACGGGTGGTGCGTATCATTACATATTTGGTTTGGGGTATTATTGATATGTTTCAAAAGTGCTGCGGTAGACTATGCCCTAAGGAAGAGGCTGGTCAAAAAAGTAAAGACATGGCATTGTGTGACATGGAGAAGGGAGGGAGGGGGAAGGAAGACAAGCCAGAAGAAACACAATGCACATTTAGAAGTTTGAAAAAGGAAAAATAACCACCTCACAACAAAATCAGTGGCTTTCCTTTCTCACTGTACTTTGGTAGGTGGGTCATTGGGTGGCTAGGGAGCAGACCCCTCACCGTGAGTGTCAAAATTTTAGGCATTGTCTCACAGTGAAAAATCACTTTGATGCAAGAAAGGAGGCATCATTATCTAGACCAAGATCAATGCCTCCCATCGCCGTTTTAGGTTATTATTGAATCTCAGATTTACCACTCTCAGAAAACTGAGAGCAGCATTTAACTTAGCAAAAATGTTTTATGCAGAAGATAAGATACTATGTATTAAGAGGGAGAGGAATCTACCTAGCGTTAGACAGCACTTTCCAAAATAGTGTAGATGCATTTTAAGCAACCTCCAGGTTTGAAATGTAATTTTCAGGTTTTCTGGTGTAAATCTTAAGGTTTGCCACTTTTGCAGCTGGCATCCACTGTCGTAGCCAGAATTTTTTCTCAGGGAGGGGGAAGGAGGGGAGGGAATTCAGTTCCATTGACAACCAGTCTGGGAGAGGGGTCTACGTATAATTAATGTTAAAAAATTGACATAATTTACATTTCTAACTTTGGAATACACTCACCACTCTATCTCTAAATTTGAAAGAATAAACTTCTATCCATTTTTTTCATTTCAATAAGGTATACTGTACGTACTTTGCGCTTGTTTTTGTTGAATGCAGTAGGACAGACGTTGGCATCACATGCACAATGCAGCTCAAGTGCACATGAAGCAACCGGTACCATACGGTATCACCTAATTCGTGGAAACATGGATGTACTGTACATGCACTTGTCCACTCGCCTTAGTTACTATGGAAAAATCTCACGGACAGACATTGCAGCACACATACATTAGCGTCTGTTGAAATGTGCCACTTTGAAGAAACGTGATAAGCACTACACAATATAGTAGGGCAAGGGTTAGCAAGAGTTAGCATTTTATGCGAGTGTTTGTACTTGCGTATGAACACACGAAGTACGTGTCTAAAGGCTACGTGCGACAGAATGATGGTACTTGCCACTTTCATAAGACATTGTAAATAAAGTAGGCCTATTAGTCGTGACACCATGTGACAGCTCACAATGTCAGCGAGAGGGCATGGTCCAATGCCCCTTAAATATACCATTGGGGTATCAAAGAGAGGAAAACAGATAATAAGAGGCAGGAGAGAGAGAATGGGAAGGGAGACGTAGTGGAGTGAAAGGAAGGTAGGGGTTATTTGGTGCCTAACAGATTCCTTATATGTGATGTCAAAAGTCACACAGTGAGGTACCCTCCTCAAGGATGATAAGCTATTAAAACTACTTTACATACGTATGATACGTCTCTCTTATTCAGTCTACAACCACCTCGTGTAGCCATATGTGCTGTTTGTTTGTTTGTTTGTTTATCCTCGGGAGAGGTACCCGTATTTGCTACTTGACATTAATGCAGGGGAGCTATTGATACATCTCTGTAAAGGAAATAGAACCCAGTGCCACAGGAACTAAACATGAACACACACTTGAGTGCACGTTTGTCTATTAACGTTCCGTCATTCCTGGATATGGAAGTGACACACAATGAACCTTCGAGTGAGACGGCCATACCTTTACATGACTCTGTGCTCCCAAGTTGTATATTTCCGTCGGACGGACCTGAGAAATGATCTTCACCAAGCAAGTGCTGTCAGTCAGATCACCATAGTGTAGCTGCATGGCTGTAGAGTTGAAGAAGAGTACAAAGAAAAAAAAAAAAAAAAACATGTTGAAAGAGGGTAAAATTTTGAATGCAGTATAAAATATCAGAAACCACAAGTGATGGTAAAGGCACCAGAAAAAAAGATTAATATGGAAGTCAGGATATCCAGCGAATAAACTGAGAGAAAACCACAAAATTACCCATGGTGGTTTCCCATGCTGCAAAATGGAGTCAACATTTGTCTCCATTTTAATCCTGTCATTTCCCTAAACACTCAGGAAAACTAAAGAACATATGCCAGGCATATGTCTGTGCATCCAGGGAAACTTCCACATTAGGATATGCAGGATCCAATCAATGTACCATACAGCCAATGTCTCTCAAACTCAGGCAAATGTAGACCTGCTTCTACAGTACGCTTTGTACTAGCAGACTAGTAATATCTGGTTGGTTCTTATTGTTTATTTTCCTGTTACTGTTAAGATTAGATTACCAAACTGTGGTATGTCCCAAATTTTTAAGGACTGAATATCAACAAAAAGAAAAAAAATTGCTACAGGATGTGTGCTGTTTTACATGTATGAAACATTTCAAATGTGCATACTGGTCTGGATCTAGAGACGTACATCTATGAACATCAAAGCAACAAAAATGTTAAGTGTATACAGTGAATGCCTTTATTTCCAACTAACAAAAGATGCACAAATCTTTGGATCTAATGGTACTGGCTGATCCTGACCTTGCTGCATTTAAGTATTAGAAGTTTTATGTATCAACATGACAAAACCAATGACGTATAACTGAGAATAAACACAGTACAGTTTGTTTACATATACCACACTTACACATACAAAACATACTTTTATGTTGCAATTGATTCAACAAATCATTTTAACCTCATTCCATGCTGATATACGGAGATATTAAGACTGACATTTCCCTCTGTCAATTCGTTTCAAGCGTACAACAGCGGCAGTTTTCCGCAAATCGCTGGCAAACCTATCGTTTCATCACCGTCCACACACCGACGGCATCGATCGGACTGGGTTGACCTGATACCGGATGGAAAACCTCACTTAATATCCCAAAGAAGGTCGATGAGGTCAGACGAACGTGTACATGATGGTAGAAGCAAACTATTCAATGATCCAGAACCTGTGTCTGGGCACTGTACTATCAAGTACCACATCAAAACCACGACTCTCGTGTGACATCTCCCTAGCAAGTTTTAGTACAACTACCACACTGGAGCGCAAGCACTGCCACAGTCGAACATTCCATTGCTGGATCGAGGTTTTGCAAAGCGTAAACCCAAAGACTGACTGCAGTGTGCACTGTTCTCTGTATGCAATGTGAAATATAGGTTGGTTGCTGGCTATCCAGCTGGAACAGTCAAAACAAACATATCAGAAAGTGATTCGTTGAAAAGGTGTTCTTGTTTGTCAAATTTTAAAGAGATCCTTTGGTTGTCAGTCACTCAGTCACCTTATATTATTTCTCCTTTCTTTGGCTGCATACTTAGAACACTGACACAATAAAAAAGAAAGAGTACAAAGTTTGAATCCATTCATTTGTGGACGTGCAAGGAGTGGGGAGGCAGAATGACAACCATTGCTAAATTTCAATATCACTAATATTTTGGTTTGTTTTGCACTGTCTACAAGTGTATGCATGGTTTTCACAGCACGGCAGAGTGTTTAAGATGTTATTATTTTCCATTTACCCAAGATGCCCCGATATACTTTGAAAATGAAATGACGTCTGAAGGGCCAGAGCTATGAGCCACGACATTTGAGCTTCACTAGCTACACCGATGATCACTGTTACTGGCATGCACTGTGTGAAAAAAGACGCTTTAAAAACTTGCCAATTGTAACATACCGTTCAGAATGCAAATGCATAGTCTAATGTGATTTTGGAAAGCGATGTGACATGTTGTTATAAGTGACAATACCAGAAGGGCCTATAAGCATGTACTAAATCAATGCTTATGCCTTTACATTTTGCACAAGTTAAAAATAACCAACTTCAATCATCCCAGAGGTATATGGAGCTGATGCAGTTCAATTTGGAGGCAAGAACAACCCAAGGGTCACCTGTTTCTTCCTTTCTTTTTTTATTTTTCTTGCAGGCATGCTGTACTTGTCTTTGGCAACTGATTATGCAACAAAGTGCACATGTTGGATATAATTCAGTTAAGTGACCCAGACAAACTAAATGACAGTCACAAAGGTACTTGTCTGGTGTTAAAAGGACAAGCATCTCAATCTTAGGATGTACCACTGATTAATTTAACTAAATATCAGTTTTCTCCATGAGGGGTTTTTGAGGGGTGCACTCAACCTGTCTGAAAAAAATTGCTATTTCATAGAAACTGATCCCCCCCAAAAAATAAAATAATAACCTACCACTGACAAGTGCTACCCTCTACCTCCTGAAAAAGTTGACAACAGGATACTGCTACTTCAAATGGAGCACACACCCTTCCTAGTGAAAGGGTTTTCTCCTAACAAGGCTTTTCACCTTTTGGCTGCAATAGGCCTTTCCCTTTCGAAGCTCCAGACGACACACTGAGGATCCCCCAAAATTAAAATGTGATAGTCAGGGAGTAACCCCGAGTCACTTCCACTACTCCTGGTGCTCATGATTTCCCTCTATTTTTTTCCTCGGTGCTTCACCAAACGTGCAAATTCGAAAGCTCAATTGTTTTTGTTCCTTCGTGGTCTACTCTCATCTGTAAGTGTTTTAATGTGTTACTTTATAACGTTCTTCCCTAACCTTACGGTGTTCGATTGAACATTTTCTACATATTTTCACAGTTTGAGTACCTGCCAGATCTCTGAGTGCTCGAAGTTATTCAGTCTTGGCCCAGATCAACACAACGTTACCTAAAGCTAAAGTTGGGCACACTGCCTTGTATATAACATTAGTGTGTGTTCCTACTAGTAGTACTATTTGGTCTAGCGTTTACAGACCTACTCTGTTAACGCTAGCCTACAGTATCCTTGTGCCGTCTCTCACCAGTCAGGTTTAGAGCAAAAGAGACACTTACTTTGGTTCCATCTGTCATCTGTCAGATTTAGGGCGCCTCCTCCACGACAGTCACATGTCAGTTTTTGTGGGAGTTGGATTCTCGGTGTGTTTGGAGCTTTGCAAGGGAAAGGCCTAATGTAGTGAAGGACCGAAAAGTGGGAGAAAGAAATACCCTGGAAGTGGCACCACTTTACGTCTCAATTACCAAAAATTTCTGTGCCCCTCCCATCAAGTCCCACTTCTGGTGATCATTTGCCTGTCCCCCCTCTAATTTTTCTCACACTCAACGAGTGGCCGGAGGGATCTCATTTCATTTTTCATGAGTTGGAAGAAGTTTGTAAAAGATCCAAAGTCCCTTAAAGGTACCGGGGGGGGGGGGGCAATCAGTTGATGACTGTTTTCAAACTACTTTTGACCCTTACCCTCTCTTGAGAGAGTGATGCATGCATGAAGCTGCTGTGCACACTGCAATGGTATTAAAATCTACTGTACCACTGAAGAGAGAGAGACCCCCTTTAACATAATTGCAATAAAGTACTCATTCTACATTCATGTGAATCTAGCGGATTATCCTAAGCCAAACCAGCTGTTAGAACAGCTGTTAAGTAAACAAGAATGACTCAGTTATTGATTGGTACTAACAACCAGCCTGGTGAGTCTTTGGGTTGGCGTAGAGATGCTGAATTCGACCTGTGTTGAAGGAGCTGGACCTACGTATGATACCATGGACCTGCAAGAGAGGAAAGAGAGATGTAAGCGTAAATTTTAAACGTTCACTCTACGACAGTCTGACGTGGTTTGTCTCTCACGCATACTGATAGAGAGCAACGATTTTCAGGGGCTCATTAATGTTGTGAATACTGTATTTACATTGAATACACTATCACACTGGATCCAAACACACTGGACCTTGAGAGCCATGCTGTAGCTGATGCTGAATAAGGTGTTACATTACCCCCTACAGTGTGCTGTGCATGGATCAGACCCCCCCCCCATTCATGAGATTTTGTGGCATTTATTGATGAGGAAGAGAAAAAGGAGAAAAGACCATGCAAGGCATCTGATCCACGGTGTATGAGTCACACACATCAATGGTTACTGTACACATATGATGGTTACACAGATTCCCCACAACTCACTGGTGTGAATGATATGAGTTACTCAAAGCAATAGTTATGTGGAGACAGGTAAGGAGGAACACAATAAATTATTACCACAGGTGAACTTCTTGTCTTATTGTCTGGATGCTTTTCCTGAATTCCACATGCAGTGGTTGTCATTAGCCCAATTTCAGTGCCGCCTAATTGCTTAAACTGGCAAATATGTCTCACCTTATCCCTTATGGCATGTTCCCCATTTTTCAGCCTTTAATTTTTCTATTTCCATTCCTTTTTATGTTGTATTTTTCTTATTCACAATGCTGATTGCTTGCCCAATGTGGGAGGCTTGTACATATATGCGATGAACAGGCCTATGTGGGACTGTAACTCCTATGTAACTTGTGTGTGTGTTATGATTTTGGTGCATTTCGGCGTAATTCGAGGATCATGATGCTAAAAATCAGCCTCACATGATACTTTCGGGGCATGATTCATGGCCAAATGGTATGTCGTGTGTTGCTAGTTGTGACTTCTATTAATACTTCTTTTTCTAAAGTTTGATAATTTCAGTGCTGATCAGGAGCCAGCAACTTTAGGGCTCCATGCCTGTCGGCAAATGGTGGTGCCGTTAAGGCTCGACCGATGCAACGACATTCCTGTCTGAATACATTGGAAACAGATATCAAATATGAACAGCAATTCAATGGTGGATGTCAGAATGACCAGATGATTTTTATGATCGCAGTCTTGCATCCCTCCCTTGAAGAGTTGCACATCATTCATCTAATTCACAGGCATCATGACATGGTTCTGACAGGATGGATATGGAATTATAAACTAGGATTACAGCCACCGACAATGTATAGGTGCGGTAAGAATAGAGTTAACATGTCGAACAGCCCGACATGGATGAAAGGAGCCCATTCTATAGTTAATTGACCCCTCAGTCAATTCACTATAATGACTTGAAGCAGTATTGATTGGATGACAAAACAATGGCAACAGAACAAATCCATGCCAGAATAGTAACGCTACAGTGAATGTTGATGGATGAACATTTATGAGTCCAACAAGTGAAGCCCAGATACATGTTTGGTATTTACACTCAGTGACAAAGTCTTCTTTCTAACCTTTCGACTGTTGATCTGAAAATTTTACTTTGGTGGATATTGCTATTATTTATAAATTTTATGTTAAAGGCCCTTTCAACAAACTCAACCACACCCAAAGACAATGGCAATCTTCTTTTGACCATGACCAAACATACACATCCACCTTTGTACATACTGTACTGTACTGTCATAACCTGTTTGATTATGTACAGTAGTTCAGATACTGTACCGTTCATTTGTAAGCACATTCAGTACCATCCAACAGATGGTCCAATAAACACAAATATACGACTGGAAAGCTCTGACACTTGATAAAATAATTGTTGCAGAAGCAACTCGAAAGCAGGCATGCTCAGTGGAATCATTTAATGGGGAACATGATATTTAATCATTGTAGAATGAAGGTAGGCCTATATGCTGTACAGTAGCTGCAGCAGATTATTACATGTAATGAACATTACAGCATGTGATGTGCAGTAAAGTACATGACAATAAATGGAATAACAGTACAGCATGTTACTAAAGGAAACCTGATGTACAATACATTACAGCATGAAACTGATTTGATGTGCAGTGTAGCTGATTTTACCGTAAATATGACCTACAGTACAGCATGAGCACTGATGGATGTGGTGTGCACTAGTATTGTGGTAAATTGGATGTGCAGTGCAGCATGGTGAACTGGTGATGAATGTGCTGTACATTATAGCAAGGAACTGAATGTGATATGCACAGTACAGCATACTATAGAAAGTAATTTAAAGTACAGCATGTAATTAGATGTGATGTCCAGTAGGTTACTGGACAAATTTTTACTCTTGGGACTACAATGTCTTTAAGGTACTATGTTCACAATCGGACCTGAGTTGACCAAATGAGTTCTGTACTTTGGCAGCCATGTTTCTATTGCCATGATTTGACCTTTGTTGATTCTAATGACCTTTGACACCTAGCAACACCAATAGACACAGGTAGTCAGTATAGCATACCAAGAACACACTATTATAATATGAAATATACAAGTTTCCTTGCTCAAAATACCTTGTTTAAAGGCATATTTTACTGACAATGGAAGTGGTTTCTAAAAGAAAGAATAATTTTCCACTGCCGGCATTTCAAACCAATGCCAACATCTTGTTCCTAACTTAAGATGCTGCTGTTTAAAGAAAGACTTTTCTGGTAAAAAAAAAAAAAATCCAGTTGCCAAAAGGTTACCTACCAAAATGCCATGTACAGTACTGTATATAACCATGAAACTACTAACCTGTTAGGGAAGTAATTCCATGATAAAACAGTTTCTAATTACTCCAAAAAGTCTTTTTAAAAAAAGAGGTTGGATAGAAAAAACATATAATCTTGGACGATAAACCCATCTTACTATGACCCACCGAAGGACCAAACCTCCCACTTGCTAAGCATTAAACTAAACAGCCACCAACATTATCCGCTCAGCCACGGCAAAATGAAATGCCTTTGAAATGCTGAAAATCAATGGGAGAGGAGTTCACGGGCGTTGATGGAGAAGTAGGAAATTAACACAAAAGTTTTTACGAGTGAATGTGAATTCTTTCACCCAGTCCCCACGTATATACAGGCAAATGTATGATTGACATTTGATTGATCTCTACTGGGTTTGGACTGACTTGGAGTCAGAAGTTTGGATTGGTTTCTCGTAACACTAAATACATGAGGACAAAAACTTTTTAAATATGTGAAATTTTTCAAGTTTTCACATATACCATCCTGTTGATAATGACATATCTTAAGCTTAGTAATGTATTGGACAACATATAAAAATGTGCATAAACACTTTGGATAAAAAATTGTTTGAAAATCTTAAGCCCTACCATACAGCAAGGATAGTCAATTAGTTCAGGAGCACATGTGTAGGTTAGGCTCTTAAAGTATACAAACATTTACATGTTAGGCAACAGCAAAAGTTCCGAGCCACATCTATCGAGAAAAACACCTAGTGAGGTAAAACCTTCCAATTCACAATTGTGAGTATATTGTGGATTGTCAGTTTAGGGTCTTTTGCACATGGCAAAAATATGTTTTTCGTATTCTTGACCGACTGAACTATTTTTGTTAATTTCCACGATCAATGTGCAAGCTGCTCCCCTGAAGGGTTTCTACAGCACAAACAGTATGTGCAGAGAGCAATACTGGCTGTGAGATCGAACCATGTTTTTTGAGACTAAATCCCTTACTTTCAGGAGTCCACAAATTGCATACATTACAAAAATGTTAGCAAAGTAATTTCAACAACTAACATTATCTTCAAGTCATTTCTAATTGACAAGATTCTCATTCTGATCCAGATTTTGAGAGCATGTCACACTGAAATGGTTTTTGTGTTCATACATAATGCTGGACCGTTCGTGGCTAAGCTACTGTACTGCTTGGAAACCCCTAAATCATGTTAGATTTTTGCCCATTGTATGAACCTTCAAGCATGCTACAAAATTAAAAAAAAAACGAGTTGCTTAGAAACAGGAAAGATAAAACAAGAAATAAAAAAAAGTTCAATTTTTTTTGGGTGGCCCTAACAGTAGCATAAGCCTTAGAAAATAGAAACAGACTCTGCCTACCACACGAACTTGCAAACTTCAAGTGTGACTAGTTCATGGAAACCGCAGGAAATATGATTGGCATACTGCTATATGGACTTGTAAATGATAGTTTCCGAGCTGTCAGTCATGATACATTGAAGGCGTGGTCTACCATCATCTCAATGAAATCTGTCATAAATCATGCAGTATGCACAAGTACCATACTGCGCAGGGTTTGCTATCTACAGCATATGGGGCTAGAGTGCTCTCAATTTTAACAGTGTAACTCCCAATGATAATTACCCCAACTAAACCAATAAAGATATTGCCGCATTTTCTCTTGTTTATGGTAGATCAGCTGACTTTTTCTCCTGGTTGTTCATTTTCTGTTTGGTGTAACATAAGGGTAAGAATCTGAAATTTCTGTCAAGTGATAAGTAGGCGGGTATTCGTATGAATTTCACAGAATTACAGCTAACCAACATTTTGGTCATCAGCAGGACGACCAAGCAGATGTGTTTTGGTGAAATTCAGTGATCTGACAGAAATGTACGTGGTCTCGGACGAACAGACGTCCGCTTATTTCGCACCCTACTATAGAGACATGATTTTAAAAATAAAGAGAGAAAAATATTCCAAATTTATCTGGAATACCAATTTCCTTCAGTGGCCTATCCCTTTGAGTTCCAGAAACTCTACGGTGTAAATGACCTTTGACTGTTTCCAAAAGGGATAGGCTTCTTACACTCAATGTGATGCACTTTTCCACATGATATGAGATCTGCACAAGTTCCTTTGGCTACAGTACTGTACACAAGCTTGCAAAAATACAGACAGACGGTGCATACTGCACACACACATGTGTACACACAATCACACATCCGGGATTGATGTTACTGTTGATCATACTGAAAGCAAAATAGGCAGACTCTTCGACACAAAAAACGTGTTCCATTGTCAAGAACAATATTACATTAAGCACCCTTGATAAACTATATGGACCAAACAAAAAAATCTTCATGCAAAAATTTTATCTCTATTTGTGCAAAAGCATAGAGTGCACAACCACCTTCCACAAATAGACAAGTGTAAAAAGCATTTAACTATGCAGCATTCCACACAGATTTTCAAGTGAGGGGGAAGTCACACAAGAAGTGGGTAAGTGACTGCAACGCAATTGCCGTGGGGGGTTCAAAGGAGGGGGTTCCTCGTAATCTCTAGAAAATTTTGACAATTGAGATGCTAAATGGTGTCACTTTGATTCAAGACAATTTCTTGCTTTTGATTTGAAGTGGCAGTCCATAGTCTTTTGTCAAACTTTTTGGGCCTTTTTAAAACCCCACGTGGAGAACACTGCTATGGAAAATGGATGGGCAGATGCTCTAAATATTTTACCTGTGCAGATACAGTATAAATCACAAATCTTCAATGATCAATAACAGTGTTCTACAGAACTCTACATTGTGCTTCTTTTTTTCTTCTGTGAAAATTGTGTAAAAACACTTTTCAATACAACAAACTGTAATAAGTGACCTTACCAGACATCAGTTGCAAGTTTCCTACAGTGCTTCCCTATTCAAGTTATGTCACGCCACTACAAAAGCAGCGTAAAATATCTGTTTACAATAGACCTGCAAAAGAAATTTACCAACAATAGCCATTTCTTCCAAGACCGGGGGGGACCAAAGGGACTGTGAGAAATTCAACCTTACTGTTCTTCATTTAATTAACTGTACTGAGTGCACAACAGAGTACAAGTTGTAATGAACTGTACAGTCAGTATTCACAAATGCACAGGTAATAAAGAAAAACAGCTTTGCTGAACTCGGGTTTTTTTTTTTATTTATCCCAGAATGTGAATCGAAGACAGGGTGGTTAGACTTTGTATCACTGACAAGCCATTGTATTTGAGAAAGCAGAGGAACCCCCTTCATCACTTTCACCGAGAGAACTTCTGCTCGATGCACAGTAAGTGTTAAGAATTTACTTTATAAATATTCTGTTGCATGCTCACTATCTCTTCTCTCTCTCTCTCAATTCAAACTCCTCTCTCCCATCCCTCTTCTATCCTCTCCCCACTTCCCTTCCCTCCTCCCACTCCCCTTCCCTTCTCCTCCTCCCCTTCCCTCCTTCTCCCCTTCTCTCCTCCTCCCCTTCCCTCCTCCTCCTCCCCTTCCCTCCTCCTCCTCCCCTTCTTCATATATGCCATTGACTGGGAATACAGTGCTACAGTACTATTTCATATTTTCAATGAGGCTACTGTACAGTAAAATCATATATACAGTACATCACATACCATACGTACTCTGGCACCATTGTGTGAATGAAATATTAAATTCATATATACGCAATCAATATTTCAAGCCCTGAAACCTTTTCTCTGTGTCCTCTGTTTGGGACAAACAGTGCAGTATTGTTCAGGATTACAACGCAGCATCCGTCTCTCTCTCTCTATCTCTCCACCTTCCTCTCACTCACTCCTCCTTGATGTCATACCATTTCTGCAGCATCTCCTCGAAACGTTTCACTTCTTCCGTAGAAACTTGGAGCAGCAGTCACGATGATACGGACAGAAAGCCAGAGAAGGAGCTAGTTGGCCTGCTTCCAAAAATATGATGCATTTGCCTTTTTCTGCTCCGTTTTACTGTGCTCACTTCCTTAGAGACCAGAGTCCAACAACCAATGAGCTAGCAGTTCAACATTTTGTGCCATAAAAGAATGCGCACACATTTGCACACACCACATTTGGCTACAGTACTCCTGGTTATGGGGATGGCATTCATTTTTTAGAGACACTTTATTTTTCCTTTTTTTTTTTCCTTATCATTTTGTTTTCCCAGGAGACTGTTCCTAGATGCTGTTTTCTGTGTCAACAGGTCTGTCTCTTATTTAACCTATTCTGCCCCAAACAAAACATACATTACCAAGATTCAAAATGAACACCATAGCTGTGGGGTCAGTCTGTACCATATACATCTACACTCATTTAAAATAAAAAAGGTCGGGCGGTGGAACCTCTCTGAATTGTGCAAAAGACTGATCAAGTGCATGGCATTACAGTATTTGGTGTGCAGTGATCCTAGAGTACTGTGCATGGTAAAATCTAATTTTAAGTAAATTTTAATGAGCTTTCTTCTGGCATTGTTCGTCCTTTCCGAGAACCAATCTATAATCTGTGAAGATGTTGTGTACATACTTGCTGCATGTATTTACACAGTACAAACTGTAGCTGTAAGGCAGCCAGCAATGACAGAGACTTATAAACAAAATTCCGACTTGAAATTCAGCCAAGTAAATTCACGAGCCAAAAATAAAAAAAATTCACAAAGACCTTATCTTCATACAAAATTAGCATCAATAGTACGCAGGGTATGTGGACAAACCACAGATTTAATGCATACTGTATGTCACAAATATTTTGGAGCAAAGTGATGATCAACATAGAGAGCAAATGATTAACCATTACAAGTATATACCAGTGACTGATGACGGGTAACCAGAAGTATGCTGCACATACTGAAAACAGAATTTGGACAAATTATTACTGAAATATATAACCATAGGTGCTGTAAATGTTGGAACGTGTCGTTGGCCAGGGGCAGAATTAATCAATACGGATTCACCTTCCTATTGATTTTGAAGGCTTCCCTGATTAACTTAGTGCCTCTTTTTTCGGCCAAAATGAGATTCCCGAAATGGAGAAGATCCAAAGCTGCAGCCCTGCAAGGGCCTAGTGTACAAAAGTGAAACCAAATATTGGCAGGCCAGTGAGCACAAATGACTACCAGAGTGGCACTGAGAGTATCAGTGTTCATTTTCAATTTACTTCGGGATGAAAGCAGAGGAGTTCAAAGGTCATCAGAGCCCGACTGTTTGTCGAACTGCGTCTGTCCTATCTGAGAACTGAAAACTCCAACTGAAAATTTGTTTAAATCAAGTGCATCCTAAAGGCAGTGTAGAAGTCTGTTCAGATGATACCTGGGTGGCATTGAACAAATGACCCGGTACTTTAGAAGGGTTAACATGACAGTCATCACCATGCACATGTACACTGTACCTACTGTGCACCCGCAAAGACCGTCCTCATTTTTGCGAGAGTTTTTCACACGACCTCATTCACAGAACCCAAACGTGCAACCAGAATGCAAACCTGGCCTTTGTTTTGATGTGTGCATTACTACACACATGTAGTACAGTATACTGTATGGTACAGAACACAGAACAAAGCAAATGTATGTGCAACACACTACGACTGCAACACACTGAATGTTAATAACACAGATTGCCCACAATACTGGTGTGAGTATTCATGAGTGAGTATACTTACCCCTTTGTAACACGAATGGATTTTTAACATGTTGCTAAAGTCATGTATTCCCAAATAAAGTCTTAGCATGGTGCCATCTATAATGAACATTCTGAGCAAAAATTTTGGGCACTAAATACATGCGTTCTCAGTAACAGCCCTCGCGGGCTGCAACAAAATCACTGGCAAGGCACATGTGGCCCACAGGTCGTAGGTTGCCCACCCCTGATCTAGATCACAGAGGGCACGGTGCTAGAACTTTATTCAGGAACACATGTAGCATTGTTAAACAATGCATAGTGTTACCAAGGGTTACACACAGTTATACATACACACACACATACGGTCCCATTCAGTAACACACATCAATAAATGTGTTGTTTGATACTGTACGTACTAATACATGCATACTGACACATACCTGTACTGACAATTACTAACATACAAATATCGATGTATGAGAATAACCATCCTACCATTTATAAAGTACAAATTATACACTAGTTACTAATGATCGGATAGAAATTTAAAATGCTAGACGTGTTTAAGGAAAGGAACAAAACCAAGAACATTCAAGAATATTATAACCAAGAATATTTTTGGCACCCTGGGTGCCTTTGCAAGAAGCAAAAACATAGAGCACAGTTAAATAACAACTTGAGAGAAAAGTAAACAAGGGAGGGCTAGACCTTAGAGGGCATGGAGCTAGAATTAATTTTGAGTGCACTTAGATGAGGGCTAAATGAAGGCATTAGTGAAGCCAAGGGTAAGTGTATGTCTCTGATGCGAATTGGGTGCATTTCTCTCAACGATATGCTGCATCAATGTTGAAGACCACTAGAACAGTTTTTGGATCTACCGTACAGTAGGTGCTACATAAAATGGTTCTAATGTATGGAGACTCATACGGTAATTCAAACGTGGAAACTAAATATCAAGGTACTTACCGTGTAACCTTTTTCTATGAGGAATTCTGCTAGATAAGAACCATCCTGAAAGACAAAAAGAGAAAAAAAAAAGGTTGATTGCTAAGGGAGATTGACGACCCACATGTCTGTGCCTTTATACACCCTATACTATGAGGACTCTCCCTAATTGCAGTTCTTTAAAACAAGAACACTTTAAAATAAGAACAGCAATGCTAAAGTAATACACTCAGTCCAAAAAAAAATAATACAACACAATTTTAAAAAATGCAAAGATGGCAACACCAGGCCACATTTTTGGGAATACAGTATAATGTTAATACAGTAGGTTGCAAATGTTGACAATCACACATGTAGGTGTTGCCAACTCTGGATAAAGAACCCCTTCGAAAGAAGGTCAGTGGGCCCCACTGGCATGTTCCCAATTGATGTTTGCAAGTATTCTAATTGATGGGAGGCAGGTGAAAGTACTGCTCTCTCCATTCGGCAAGCAAACCCAAAATCAACTTGTTTGGTGAAGACCTTACCTACCTCCACATGACTACTGCACCTATATCTACTATGCTACTTAAGACTTGTACTTTCTAATATTGTCTCTTGCCTCACCCCTATCAAAAATAATGGGGAAAATAACCACTACCAAGGAGAACTTAGGGTTATCCAGCATTTTCTGTACTGCAAGTTTAAAGGAAGATATAAGTCAAGAATAAACTCAGGCAGGATTTAAATGCAGTGACAAAATAAGTCACTGCTGACATTGTAAAGGTAGTGTGTAACAGTCACATGTGCAGAGTTTGCAGACAGGCAAGAGAAGTACAGTACTTATAGATAAAAATACTGAAAATTCCCCACAAGGGGTAAGTATATGTCTACGATGTGAACTGCACAATCATACAAGCAGAATATCTTGGTAAGTTGTTGGCACATTTACAGCAGAACATAGCCTTGAGTGAGATTCCTTCGCCATTGATGTTATCTACGACACCAATTAAAGCCAATTTCAGTACAGAACCATGCATAAAAGAAATAAAGCTCGCACTGATCTACTGGAAGGATAGTCCCAAGTCCCCACTGTGTAACTTTGACAACTCCAGTAATAAAATTTACAGCACTTAGAAACTCCTTCCATAGTGTAAATTGTCCATGCTTTGTAAAGAACATAAACCACACCTAAAGGTAACGAACAGAATACAATCTATTTTACGTAAACTTGACTGCAGGGCGATGCCATTCGTGGTATCTGGAGCATGACCAGGTTACTATCACTCTACCTACCCTGGTCCCAGCTGTCAAAACTACGACGATGTCTGGTATACAGTAAAACTTACTTCTAATCTATAATGTGATACAAAGAAAAATTTCAATTTGAAAAACAACTCCATTTGATATTTACATCAATCACAGTGAAATGCTCCAACCTTCTACAGACCACATCATTTAAGACAGCTATGTCAGTACTTACTGTGCAGCCATAAGAAAAATATGGAAACTTCAAATGTTTTACCAAGGTCTTCTATTTTAAGGGAGGTAGGGAGGGGAGAAAGGAGGCACTGAAGTGTAAAAAGGATGAAGGAATATTTTCAATAATTACTTCAATCTTATCTTAAACTTGCACAAGACATTATCCCTTAACAACACCAAAATGTTTAAAATGGAATGTAAAAGTCTAGCATGGATTATGAGAGTGAGATTGTTTGCATAGATAGGTAAGTGCTGAGACATTGCTAAAAATGTTGGGATTCCTATGAATGGGAACTGAGCTACTTTCCAATCAGGAGGACAAAAAGCTTCACAGATATCACACATGTAAGAATTTTAATCCAGGGTAATGGTGATACTATAAGTTGTTTCGGAGCAACAGAACTTTTTAAATTGTTTACTATAGTACATGTACTCGTTGCTGAAGGTGGCTTTTTAGAAAGTACAGCACTGAGGGTTGCATGAAGTCAATCTGATGACCTGAATTGCACCAAGATGCACCAACAGGATTAAAACCGTTAAAGGTTTGATGTCTGTAAAGATCATTCACTACGTAGATCCCTATTCGATGGCCTTGGCCTTTGTACATACAATACTTCTATAGCAGACATCAAACAAACATTAAAGGGCCACTACCTTCTCTGACTCTCCAGAGCTACACTTTATGACGTTTTGACTATCTTGATGAAAATCAGTCCAAAGACAGTGTCAATGTTGGGGGTAATCTACCACAATCGAGGTCCGCAAGAAGTCCGAGATGCTGAGCCACTCAGACAAAACATTGCATTTTGGAGACTTTAATGCAGGTTGCAAATTGGGTGAAACGTCTCAACAAAAAGCCACAAAACTGCAAAAGTACTCATTGCAGTGTTTGGGTAGCCTATTCTTTTTGTCTAGATTAAAATTTATGCAATTTTTGGATTTCAGATAAGTCAAATGAGATATCTGCAAGTGTGTTTTTATATAAGAACCACAGAAACAGCAAAATATGTTAATTTAATACTCTTGCAAATGTTTGAGCCACCACACAGCATCAAGTAACAGTAACCGACAACAAAGAGGGTGCACACTGAAGATTGATTGATTGAATCAATCAATAGACATGTTTGCATGTCAGTGGAAAGCTACAGGACACACTTGTTAAAGCCAAATGTTAAAACACCTTAGAACAGAACTTATTCCAATCCAGGTGGTGAGTCCAACTCTATACACACTGCATATGTAATGTTGACTGACGCAGAGAGAATTTCTCTCAATTTTCCGATCAACTGAAATATGCTGAAGATCCACTCATCTTTCTTCTCTCACTATGACTACCTAGTATGACCACCTAGTATGACCACCTGGTGTGACCACATACAGTCAACTGCAGTGTGACCACATTGCTGTACCTCTGCCCATCTTCTTTCTCATCCCTTTGCACCTACTGACACATCAAGGAATTACGTATTTCTGCATTGTCCACAGTTCGCCAAAAATGATGCATCTTCTGTACTGTGTTGCACAGCCATCTCTGAAATATCGCCCTGAAAATGATACTGTACTGTGGCAACATACTGTATTTCAATTCTGACACCAGCACATGTAGAGCAAACCACACACAGCAAGACGTCTAGCCAGGTCAAACAAATCTATATAGTTCACATTTAACTGATCTCGTTTTGACCTGTGAGAGCAATAATGCAGGCCTTCTAATCATCAATTGCAGGGAGAGGTCAACTGCAATATTTCCCTGACAACCCCAGTTGAGGAAGCAATTAAATGTTTCACCAGGGTTGCGTTACAACCATCCACGTTGATAAAATTTTCCAGCCAAAAAAAAAAGAAGAGCCATTGAAAGGGCACAGGAAAGATGAAGACATCACAAAATCGAAAAGCCATTCCTCATGACAGCTTATAAATTAATTGAATGCCTACAGTAATTATATGTCTACGATGTAAATTCCTTATTTGTCTGCTGTACAGTGTCAATGTAATGCATTACACACGATATAAGATAGGCTACCTGCAGTCATAACCCCGATTTAGGTCTAGCACTTTTAATCCAAAGGATAAGGAACGTGGGGTGACTTGACTTCATTTATCCAGTGGGCCTACTGCATTTATTAGTGGACACATGTGTGCCCAAAGTGAACCTCCACCAGAATGGAGTTTAGGGGGAGTGAGAGGAGGGTAGGGGATGGAGGAGAGAAGAGTAAAGCAAAGGGGTGGAGAAGACCTGCAAAAAGTTAAGTGGACAAAGGGCAGTATTTCTTTATTGCCTCTGTATGTGAGCTACTGCATGCTAACTTTGCAAGTGGCTTCATCACTTCTCATCGATTATCTGGTCTGCAAGGATGTCATACCAAAGCCAGTGGTTTGAATAGAGGGAGGACAACACTTGCCTTTTTCATATATGCGACATTTATGTGAGTGGCTTACTCGATTTAGCAGGACTATACATCTAGCTACAGCACTGTACAGTAGTTATGAGACTGACTTAAAATTAATGTATATGTGATCTCTCTCTATGAGAAGGTAAAAAAAGGTGAAAATGACAACTTCTAGGGAAATACTGCTTTAGTGCCAAAATCCCCAAAGAAGCAAGGGGAAAAAATATCGCCTAGAATAGAGTCTAAGGGAAATGTGGGGGCAGGGGACCTGTCGGGAAGGAACTTGCAGGGAAGCAATGTCCCACAACTGGTATTAAGTAAGAGTGAAGGCAACTGTGCAAAATGTCTGAGGTGGACAAAGGACTAGGGGACCAACAGTGCAGAAACTCACATCAATGTTGGCCTCTTACATAATTGCATCCATACATAAGTAAATCCAAGATAGCACTACTGAGCTACTTAACGGTCATTACAATGCTTGTTATTTGACCTATGTTGACCTGAGATGATCTTTGACCACTTACATGATTATCAGTGAATATCTGACCTTTTAATCTTAACCAAGAGACTAGTATTACAAGGTTAATCCATGATTTTCATATCCTGAAAACCTTGGGGCCCCAATTTTGTACCTACGATGCTAAACAGTCAAAGATATTCCACTGCTGCAGAACTAATCTGAACAAGCCCTAGAAGGGCACTATGGCTCCTTGCGTGAAGATTGTTTTAACTATAGTCATTTTGTTTTAATCAAGGTTAATCCACGATTTATCACATCAACAAAAGTTTGGGCCCTTTTTTTCCTGAAGAATGTAGCCTATGTAGCGCCTCCTTTGCGACCTTCCCTACATGGCTGCTGCTGCCAGCGACAATCACACATTCCTTTCACAGAGCCCAAAACCTGATGAACTTAATAATTAATGGCCACTGGTCCATTGGTCACTGCACATACTGTACCACGGAGTTCAGTGTCCAGTTACGCAGTCAATCTACACAGCTATGTGCAATGGTATCAGTGTTTCTCTTTCAATTCAAAGCCCTCCTTCAGCCAATCACCTTAAGGCTTTGAAACTGAGGGTTCCGTATGATTTTTAGGGAACTGAAAGGAATCTGCTGCCAAAGCCGGCAGACTTAAGTTTTTCGTAGCGAGTAGCAGAATGAAAAAGACATTCGCTACTCAATATGCTGATCAGCCAAAGGCACTCATAGCATTAATATGAAAACCCTCAACAATGTAACATATAATTTGTAGAAAAACTATTCCTTGGCACAATGTAATAATTTAAGACCCATTTTGAAGTTGGAATTGTTACAGACACACACACATACTGTACTGTACAGTTCAAACACACACACACATGCACACACATACACATGCCAAACTGACTGGATAGGTTCCTTTGCTGATGCAACAAATTAAAAACCCTCCATACTGTAACACAATCTGTAGGAAAACAATTAGTTTGCATGATTTAATAATTTATGGCACCTATGGACCCTTCTGAAGTTAGACCCACAAATATTTGATACTGCAAAAGGTTCCACTATCAATGATAGTGCTGATATGACAAACCCTCCACATTGCAAAACAAAATCTAGGGTTGGACAGTATTCCGGTGCAAGTTCAATGGTATTCGATTTTGGGAACCGGTTCTGCTCGGTACCAATTTTCAATAACCACCAGGACTACCCAGTACCTTTACAAATCTGTCTGGTACTGACTTATCAGTACCAGTACCATGTGAAAAAATAAGAATTATTATCCTTGAAATGTGCTGTTAATTCTCACATTTCTAATCTGAAAATTGTCTGAAAATATGATGCTGCCAACAAGTAGTGAAAAATCCTAAAAGAGTTACAGTTTTGTTAAAGCTCACTACCATTCTCTGAGCCTAACACAAATAACGTCAGCTAAAAAATCTTAACATTAGGCTGTTCCATGCACAAGGTGCCTAAAATTAGTGCAGTATAACATTAGGAATACCACCTGGAAACTAAGTATGTTGGCCTTGCAAGTTTTGTCAACTTTTCACCAAAAGAAATGATGATGCACACTGCACATCAATATTTTGCTAACATATGTTTTCTCAGGATTTCTCTGGTTTAATGGGTAAACATTTACAGTAATTGCAGAAATGCAAGTTAAGTGATCCAAAGTCACTCTGCAGACAGTTTGTTGCTGCAGGTCTAAGCTTATATTTTTCCAATTGATATTGAACATAGGACAGGCAGACAGTAGAATCTTGTGGAAGTATATTAACATTTCTTTTCTTATAACTTAGAAAATGTCCAGCGAGCACAAAAAAATAGCCCAAGTTTAACAACATGAATAATTTTACTTCAACTTATGCTAAAGATTGAAGGTGGTTGGGTGACTATGGATACCTGTTTGAGTGGATCAATTTATGACTTATTTTCCAAGTTAACATTTCATCACTACATGTGTGCACGGAGGACAATACTGGTTCTGACACTGGTACTGACAGAGCGAAAAAGTACCAGTATCGGTTCTTACTGGTACCCCCAACCCTTGCAAAATCTGCAGAAAAAGAAGCATTTTGCATGATTTCATAAAATGGCCTGTACGTTCAATTTGAGTCCTTGGACTCTAAATCCTGAACACCTTGAATTATCACTACCATAGTGCTAATGTGAAAAGCCTTCCATGCTCTAAGTTTGTTACACTAAAATCTGCAGGAAAACCAGCATTTTGCAAGATTTCATTAAACGGCTTATGTGGACTATGAAACCCACAATAGTGAACACTGCAACAGTACCACTACCAGTGCACCATTAAGGAGACATATCCTCAACATTACAGCCTAAAACCTGAGAGGAAGTAGGCCCTGAGTTTTAGATTTTCCAGGTGTGCTTTAAATCACACTCCTCAGGAAATTTAGGGGGTGTGGTAGATGTGCTGTTTTATTAAACTGCAATAGATTTTATCATAGTTCCCATTCTCTATCAAGGTGTGTAGCAAATCGCACTCCTCGCAGTGATTTGAGCCGAGTGGTGGCGTGCAATTGCACTCGCACCCCTCAAAATTCAAGGCCTGCTGAGGAAGGGCAGCATTTTGCATGATTTCATTAAGTAGCCAAAATGGCCCAATTAGAGACCTTAGACCCAACAACCTTAAATTTAGGTAAATCTACTGTGCCACATAGGTAGAACTGAGCTCGCAAACCTCCACATTGTAACACGATCTGGAAGAAGAGAAGCCTTTATCATGATTTAACGATATGGTGTACATTCTAACAGTGAACCCACTAACACTGGACAACCCAAAGGTACCACTACCATAGTGCTAATGTGAAACCTTCCAGATTGTTACATGAAATATGAAAAGAAAAAATGAAAATTTTGCATGATTTCATACAGTGGTGCCCATATGGAACATTTCTAACCATGGACCACCAAATCCTGAACAACCCACAGGTGCCACTACAGTACGATACGGCTAATGTGACAAACTTTCTCTGTTGGTACACAAAATCAATCTGTACAGTAGTAAAAGAAGCATATTGTATGCTTTTAATGGCCCATGCAGTACATGGACCACTTGGGACCTTAGACAGAACATGATGAACACCCAGATGGTATCACCTCCATTGTACTACTGAATGTGAAATACCTTCAACAATGAAACATGCAATCTGTAGGAGTTCTAGTTTGCATGATGTCATAAAAACATGGCCTATGTATGGTCCATTTGGGACCTTAGAACCTAAACTCCTCACCACCCCTAAGGTACCACTACCAAAGTAGTAAATAGTAATGTGGCACAATGTTAACTTAGAGCCATACAATCTGTAGGAGAAGAAGCAGTTTGATTTCATAAAATGGCCACACGGCCCATCTCAAACCTTTGACCCAAATGTCCTGAACACGCAGAAGGTACCAAGTACGAAAGAAGTAATGTGACACAACTTCAGTATAGTACCCTACAATCTGTAGAAGAAGCATGTTGTGTGATTTTAAAAATGGGACATATTTCCCACTTGGGAAACACCCTGAACATCGAAAAGGTACCACTGCCATAGTAAGTAGTAATGTAACTTAACCTCAACTTGAAGTGCTATACAACTTAGTACCAATCTGTAGGAGGAAAGCATTTGGCATGCAAAGGTTGCAAAAGTCAGGCCCTTTAGGCCTCCTTGGCCCGCATTTGACCTGTCATGCACAAATGTTGTACACTGGTTGATGTCCTGTAACCTAAGAATCATTGTCCCCCAAGTTTCAAGAAGATGCTACGAACATTGTTCTAGATAAAGCAATTTATAGATATTGTGAACAGATCTATAGATAACAAATGAACAAGGGCGTCCTCCCTGAGGATAATCAAATGAACAGTCCATACGGCTATACTAGGTGTACGCAGATCAAATGGCAGAGACACCCAACATGCATGTGCTAAATTTAGTAGCTTATCCTCAAGAAGGACACTTCACTATGTCGCTGCTATATCAATGGGTGCAATGGGTCTGTATCGAACACCAGTTACAGTGCTGGGTGTGAGCTCATAAAAGAACACCCCAAATTGTGTAAGGATACTAGTAAGAGAATGTTGCAGAGGGGTAAAAGTTAAAACCATGTATGGTTCAACATGATCCCATTAACTAAGATTATATCCAAGGTAGATCAAAAGATGGACAGCAATGATAGCAATGAAGTCTGTTGACTAGCACTTTCGGGAGGTAGCATGAGGAAGGGTTGCTTGTCCAGTTAAAGCCATACTGTGAATGCAATCACTGGCAGTGATTGAGGTTACCAGACAGTTCTAACATGGTGGTAGAAAATGCAGTAGCAGAATGAAGACAGGTAAGTAGAGAGCAGTGATTTATATCAAACCCAACGGCAATACTGGGAGTTGCATACGGTAAATGTACCAGGGATGTGTTATTATGTAGCTCCCTGATTTAACATACTTGCTTTGTACTTGTGTGATGTGTCCCCTATTACACTAAAACTCAGTGTGTGGTGAACCACCCATACTGTTAGATGCAACACAGTATAACAATCAAGGAAAATGGCTTCTTTTGGAAATGAAGGGAGTTTGCTTTACACTATGTTGGTGGTGCAGTATATGATTAAATACCTCCACATACAGTAGAGATTTATAACAAAGGTATATTCAGCAATGGTTTCTGTAATTTACATAAACAGAGCAGTTTTCTACTATGGCGGTGAAGTATAGTGAGACTCTTTGCCTATGATAATTTCACTAAAACATAATTACTATCATGCTAAGTGTACATATTGGTCATTGGAGGTACGGTAAGCTGTGGCAAAAACATGCTGCGAAAACTGGACTTCAGACTGTACAGGGTGTGGCAGATTTGGGCAGATGACAGGTCCAGCTTTGAGAACACACGTGATGAATAAACTTGGTTACATACTATGCAGTTACACAGACCATAAGGGCGTTGGGGTCCGAACTTAAAGCTCCAGGTAGAACATCTGACTGGTAACTCCTTTCTGTTCAAGTGGGTTGTACAATAAGGTCAGCAAGTGAGCAACAAGTGAGAATGAGAAATGTGAAGGAGATTACAGAGCAGGCCAAGAGCCCTCAAGGAAGAGTCAACATTGGCAGAAGAGAAAGGGTAAACATTTCTGGTTGAAGATTTGAAGCCATTAAAGCAGTGGCAACAGCTACCCGCAGTACAGCACATAATTTCCTGCAGCTCTTCAATCTGTTGTAGCAAGAGATATCAACCATATTTTAATTCATTTCCTTCCACCAGTGGCAAATTTTGTACAATTGACTTGTTTCCTTTATCGTAAACACTAAGTTAAATGAATGTCAATGATGTCAGCTATGTTGTTAATATTATAAATTCATCTAAATTGGTGACATGTAAAATAAGATGCAACACTATGTACTTCATGTTGAAGATAATGTAAAGTGATGTTGTGAGTTACGTCATGTTTAAATGTAATGTTCAACTAACATAAATAATGCCATCAAATTACATAAATGATGTTAAAACAAATGGTGCACTATCGTAATTCAAGGTAAACAATGTCATCAGATTCATAAGAGTGGGGTGAAGTCACATTTCAGCACTTAATTTAGCCTCAGAATTTTCTACAGACACTCACTGACCTGCGTGAGTGACAATTCTGTAGTGTACTGTACTGTTATGTCTTGTACATACACCTGGTATGTAATTTTGTATTACACCCTGATATATTTGTGCTGTCCTGGTAATTTTTGTTCTGATCCCTCGTTACACCTGGCAAATGTAAAACAGAAGATCCAAAATTGATACTGCTGATATCCGATCGAGTCCTACGAAGTTACAGAGTGGATACATAATGTTGCTGCCAGGCTCATTCTCTGTGGTTCTCCTCTAAAATGCTACACCTGTTCTCCAGCTCCAGGATCTCCCAATGTCTACCGATAAAGCAACGCACAGAGTGCAAGATCTTGCTCATCATGTACAAAGTTTTGAATGAAATAGCCAGTTTTGTCACTGGATCTACTGAAAGTGCACAAGCCATGACCAGCATTCAAGTCATCCTCTGTCCAGTGGCAATGACAGACACAAAATTTTATGGTGTTCCACCTCTCCTGCTGCCTACCTGCAAAACAGGTTACCAGTCAATTTTGTTTTGGCGTTTTTCACCGGCAACCTGATGATCCTGATTTCCCACAAGAGTATGAGAACAAATTAACCAGTTTTAATTTTTAGGAATCGATGAAAGCATTGCTTCACTTGTCGTGTTGTCATGTACACTTGCTGCTCTAATAACTAATAAAACATATTCAATGTGTTCCTTTCTTGTAATCAATTAGCACTTTTTTTTTTTTTTTCACAGTACTTGCAGACGTTTTGTTCTACTCGTTGCAAAAACTTGTGTTATTAATGTGTGCTGCACCATCATTGCATCTGTCATGTATTTGTTTTGCACTGTCATTGCACCTGATGTAATTTACTTAGCACCCGCAGTAACTCCACTCACATGGGTGAACCATGCTGTCAATGCTACAACAAGCATTTAAGGCAGCGTTTCCGAAATACCATGAAGCTTCAAAATTTCATTTAATACAGTATTTTATTAGAATAGGGCACAGTTTCATCAGAAAAATAGGACACAGTTTCATCAGGGAGTGGTCACATGACTTCATGAAAATATGTAGTTTGTTGCTATGGTTACCTGCTATATATGCATGGACTTTAAGTGACCATACTGCAGGCCTCCGTGTAATACTGCAACACTTTACAACATCTGCACTGTCAAACAAGAAAACAGTTACCTCATCCAGTTAGTTCTTACCAACAATGTTACAAAACTGACCAGTCCATGTATTTTAATATTGGCCCTGGTGTGTAGTTTAAAAGCTGAATGTTTCAAAGGACACCATTTTTGGTGAGAATTTTGTTCACGCCCCTAAAGGGTGAGAGCAAATTTGGCCATTTGGAGCACACTTACAGCTGATGTTTCAATTTTCCTTTGTCACCCACTCTATTGGTATAAGGACTTTTTGACCACCCCCATGGTGAGATAAGACAAACCTATTTCAACAACAACTCCACTCTGTAAATGCCATCAAATGTCACACAGTAATCTTGATTTGCCAAAACCAATCCCAATACCACAAAAAAGTAACAGCACTCATAGCTAAATGGTGTCTTTGCAGTAAGCAAACATCTAAAGACTTGTTTCCATTCTTAAACCTTCTCAAACCTAAAAAGTTTGCTGTAAAGTTGAGCAAAGGACAGCAATTTGCCAGCAATAGCAACATTTTGGCACAGATTTTCCACCAATGGTTCATAGACAGTGAGTTTCATCCACCAAAAACAAGAATTGACCTTAGATTCAATCAAAAACTCCTTTTCCAATGATGTGTTTGTTCAACGAATTTGAGGTCTGAAGCTGAAGTTACACATTACCGTGTTACCGTGTAATCACATTCCGGGAGTGTACAAAGTGCACCTACAGTATTTACACCACTAACTCAGTTAACTTAAAGGCCACTGTTCTTCATGAGGGGTTCTACAAGGTGGCCTGTTCCCCCCCCCCCCCAGAAATAAACCAACTCCCTTAAAAAGTCCTGTTTCACCAAACCCTCCCCCATCCCCTCCGAAAATAAATTGCCTAAAAGCTATTTCACATGGGTGAATCTCTATTGGCACCATATATCATCACTAAGCACATGTATCTGTCTCTCTCTCCAGTCAAACCTCTCCCCGGTGAACGCTTTGCTTTGATTAAAATCATGATTTTTATTAAAAAAATCATGATTCATGATTTTTTTTAAAAATATCAACAACCCTGATGCTAATGATACCTCTTACATTTTCGTCAGGTATTTGGGTACCCAATCAGTGCGATAAACACACTGATCTTTAAGAGAGACTGTATGAACAAAATACATGTCAGTACACTGTGGCCATATCCAGCATTATCGGTCAACAAGCTTCTAGCCTCAATAAAAATCCCACCTTGTCTTTGCATAATTATGCGGTGCTGTAGCGGATGATCAATAAAATTCCTTTCAATTTTTTTAACAGAATTATCCCATGTGAACATAGGGTGCAAACAAATGACACTGTTCATAATTTAGTTAAGTTTTCATCTAGCTTTCTGATGGTACCAGCACCTTCAAGGTATCACCCACAAATAATGTAATTAAAGGAAATATTAAATGTTGAGGGGGAGGTGGGGTTGGTAGGGGAGGTTAAAATGTAAATCTTTTTTCTCTTGACAACTGTTTAAGATGAAGAGCATTCAGTAGGAGAGAACATCATACTTTGGAAGCAGTATGACATTACAGACATACTTACAGTAAAATAGGGATCATATGTAGAGACAGATTCTCTTTAACATTTGTAATACAGTTTAGGATCATATGTAGAGACAGATTCTCTTTAACATTTGTAATACAGTTTTAAAAAAAAAGGCCATCAATTACTTTTAGAGTTTCATATTTTTAAATGTATAAAACTGAAAAAGGTGTAAGTTGACAAGGAACAAAACTCAAAAGGAGTACAGGTACCTGCACCTACACAGTGAATTATTCACTTAATTTGAAATATTCATCCTTCTCCTTTTCTCCTTTTTTTGTGTGTTTTTAAGTGTGGAGTATCATCTTTCAAATAGATGAGGAACTGAAAGACGGAAATATCGGGTGAATGCGAGTATGATGGCATTAAAAGGAATAAAAATCTTGGAGCTGTTGGGGGATTTTGACCTATGCAGCGTCGTTGTAATGTCACATAAGGTCATACTTAAATACAGCGTTAAATTGACTGCATATCTAGAGCTGCATCGTACATAGTATACAGTGTACAAGATCGAGAGCAAGGCTGCAGCTTTGAGACATAGAGGGAGACAGTGTACTTTTACTGCACATGCAGTAGCACAGAGCCACAAGGAATTTTCAATCCAAATGTCTGCTAATTCAATCAAAAAAATCTGATCCAAGCTGAGAATCTAGGTGAAAGGTTGTTTGATTTACCATAATTATTGCTTTAACTGAGCTTTTAAAGACTGTGGACCATGGGTGTGCACAAAATAGCGCAGAGATAATCTCTGCAACTCACTTTGAAAGTCCTCAGTATGTAATAAGACATTTCAAGAACTTAATCTCTTTCCCATACATTGCTCATCCTACAGTGTACACACACCAGGGGAGAATAGATTAAACAGTCATTGCCTGCCTGCACGCAAAAGCATCAATGAAAAAAAATACACCACCATTTCATGTGAATCTAAGACCTACCCCTACATGAGAGGTGAGAGATATTTTCAATGTTTTGTATATGCTAACTTGAGATTTTTTTTATCATAAGCATGTCTCTATTTTCATTCTTGAGACACTTTTATAGACACATGAACATTGCAAAAAATACATCACTACATAAACATACTGTAATCAATAAAAGAGGCATCACCAACAAAGGAAGTTCCTTTCTTTTTTGTCATTTCTGTAATTTGATGGGCCACATTTCAAGAACAACAGACAATCAGCAGCAATACAGTGTATGGTGGATTCCTTGATATCCATCATTTATCAAGCATACTAAAGTCTTTTCCTTAATTTTAGTCCTTGGCAACACAATTTAGATCTCTATAGTGAAGAGTAACAATGTGCATACAGTGTATACAGCTTCTGGGACAGCATTACTCACCAATTACAGTGAAATATTGTAATTACGATGCCAACATCAAATTTTCTTTTTGTTTTCTCATTAATGCCCATGTAAGTTCAAGACGCAACACATAAAGCCTTTCCACTGTACTTCTTTGGAAGAATTGCAGGGACAAGGACTCATGGCCAAAATGACCTTTAAAATTGTTTACAAAACCCAAGTGGTTCCCAAATAAACAACAAAAGACTCTTCCCTCTAAACACTGTGAGTCAAGTTTACAGAAGATGATATTTGACGATAGGCTACATCTCAAGTTGTTAAACAATTCTGCACATATCTGGGACTGTAAATACGTCTACTGTAGGAACACACCTGCAGTACTGAAGGCATACATGCGTGTTAGCTATCAGTTCACATTGAAGATGGCTGATGTGCCAATACATTTGCTGTGAGGCAGATTCAAACTCTGAGGTCGTGTAACACAGTTAAATTCTGTCACAATAAAATACATGACAGGACAAACCTTTAATGCATAAAGTATTCCCTGAGCAGTAAAATTTTCAAAACTTATTGACATGATCAAATGTGCATCTGCAAATGGCAACTTTGTCAAAAGACGTTAAAACGCAGCATGTTGCAGACACTCTGCTGTAAACTTTTCTGCTTTTGTCTATGAAGTGAGGTGAGCTTTCTCAAATGTTGCAATATTCAGAATTGGGTGTTTTTGTGAATGGGATGCTTTCCTTCATTCATAAGTTGCTCATGCCTCAAAGTGCTTCCACCTTGGCAATGATTCAACTCTGCGCCCGAGAGAGGTCCTGCTTTTTGCAGCTGTCCTTGTCGACCATTTGATATTTTTTTATCAATAGCAAAAGGACTTCCAATCACACCAATGAGTGTACACACACCCGAGGGAAGAAAAGGATCCGGCACAGATAAGGCAATCTACAGGCAAAAGGCTGTAAAAGAGAGAGAGAGAGAGAGAGAGGTGTGGCCAACAGACCATGCCATTTCCAGACAGTTCACACTGTGTGAATGACAAGCTTCACACAGGTGCAGAGGCAGATATAATAACCATCGCAGACAACCAGGTCACCAACAGGAAAATAAAGATCTTCACCATCAGATAATTGAAACTTTACACACTGTAAAACCAACATCGTACGTCCCTTCAGAGACTTAATGCGTATGGTCTACGAGACAACTTCCTGCCAGCTGTTTTCGGCCCTGGACCACAGGAAGCACAAGGTTGGTTTCCTGTGCACTGATTGATACAAACTCTCCACATTGCAATCAAATATGTCAATTAAAGTTGTCTGGAATAGTGGTTCTGCCCTCCACGAGGGACACAATTAGCAGGTTCTCCTGACAGACGTCTTTGAAGATAAGTTCAGCAGCGCTAACGTGTCACCTGATAAGAACTTTTTACTTCATGGTTTTTACCATTGTGAATACTGTACAGTAGGTTGCCAACACCACATACTATCTGAAGGTTGTCTTTTGTTATCATGAACACATGAAAATCAGACAAACAATTGTCTACAAACTACACTGAAATTACACACTGGTGATCATAAGAAAGTAGAGTCAACTAAAAAGGAAAAAGATGAAACACGTAATTCACACATTACTGAACAGTAACATGAGAAGACATTAAGGCATGCAGGAAACTGTAGGTTTAAAATACTGCAAATGCAGTGACAATTTTAAAGATAATTTATAGGCTGTCCCTTCAGTCTAAAAATACAATATTCTAGGCTTGTATTTTACATTTACTTGTAAGATACAAGCCTATAAATTTTCCGATTGGTTGGAGAATTGGTGATGACTTGCATTGTGTCAAACGAAGGTCAATCTCACATTAGAATTACCAACAGATAACCAAAAGATGAAACACATCGATCTATAAATATCAGAATTTTTGATGTGTACATTCAGGACTTTTTTCTCTTTATATTGTGATCAAAAATTGACAAATCAAGCAAGGGTTGTATTTAAAAATGCCCATGTACGCGCTAAGGGGCAGGATTGCATGAATCACGCACAAAGACAAATCTTAAGCGGGGAAAATCCTACACATTTTTCCACTGAGGCTGTAGCTACAATTATAAATACACCAAAGACATTGCAATAGAACCTTTAACAAGTGACAACTCCATCCTTGACTTTGAAAAAAAAAAACAATTTTTAAAGTGGGATTTATCTCTCAGGTTCAATTCCTTGGTGCAAACACTGAAAAAGGCTAAAAAGATTCTGGACACAAAAAGTGTGAGCACAGGTTTCTTGATGACAAACCAATGAAATTCTGGGAGAAACTATGACTCAACATTAAGCAACTGCACTATCTTACCTTAAAACAACTGCAATGGTGATCTTCTTTTTCTCAAAAATGCAACGGGGAAGAAGAACCAGAGACATTTAAAATGTAATTGTCTTATGTTTTGGGGCAATTACAAATTACACCATAACTACTGCAGCATACAACAATGAGGTGAGTCTAAGGCCAGAATAACCAGAAATGAAATTTTTCTGTAGTGCAGTATGCTCACATGCAAACCCTGAGTAGAATGCCTTTGAAAGGAATGGTTTACACAACTTCATTTTAACAGTTACAGGGCTATGCACTGGAATGTCTATAACCATGGACAGTCCTAATGGCACTGTTTTCACATGTTCACTGTAATTTCTCCAAAGTTGCACAGCATTTTCATCAAATAATTGCCAGATCTGGAGCTCAAGCTAAGCCCTACAGTGTCATTTTTGGTCAATTTTATCAGTGCCATTACCTGACAAAGAAAGGAAAACTGATAAGAAACCAATATTTGTACAACACTACAAGTACATGTTGAAATCATTTCCGATAAAGAATGGTGGACAGTCTATGACAGCAATCTTTGCGAACATATCTTCTAGTTCTTGGTTGTAACCTTTAGGCTTTGCCTAACCTAGGCTATAAAAGTACATACAATGCTCAAGATAGCATATTGCAGGTAGGCCTAGGCTAAGGCTGCAGTTAGGCTATTACATAACGTACGTGGAAAAGCAGTCACGCATATACTTAGGCCAAGTTTACTGTACGCATCATTGGTTATATTTTCAATCACATCCGTGAACTATATGCGAATAACAACCTGCGGTAATGTGATGTTTCGCAAGGCTGCGACAAACGAAACTAAGCGGACCTAGGCTACAGTACAGTGACGACCAAGTTTCGCTTAAATTGTGGAGAATACGTAAGTTACAGTAACCGGGAAAGTGACGGGACTGAAACTTGCGACGATTTCATAACTATGTTAGTATTACTAGTAGTAGTACAGTACTATTGATTGCACTGCATGTGTACGATTGAATTACTCCGCTAATGGTACTACTACTAACTTAGTTTCGCACTGAGCGAAAGTGTGGTTCTCCAGTATGTCTTCGGCCCATTTGTTCCTTTACGCCCATAGATTGGATATCAAGACAAGAAGATACACATAGCTTCTTCGTTGCACAGTTAACAGCCGATACCATGCTACTACAGTAAGTTGCCTATACAAAAAGTGTGAATCGGGCCTAAATAACAGCCGGTATGTTTCTGCATTGAATTCCAAACCGAGGCAGAAATTAAACGAAGCCATGTCATGTTTGAGAAAACTTACCTGACCAGTTATTCCTGTAATGAGAGCTACTTTTCGATCGCTGATGTGGTTGCTTGTTCCATTTTCTAAAGCCATTTTTGGAATAAGGTAGCCAACCTGTAACCGGAGGTCGTCAGTGGTGTGTACAACAGGGTGGTGTGTTTACAAATGACCGACGTAGATGAATTGTCAACGTGGTAGTGTACGGTGCAGTGATCGCAAGATAGTTGCTGCAATTCGGTGACCTTTGAACGAGACGTAATTTACGTCATATACATATATACATATATACATAAATTATCATTGATTGCACTCCAGAACGTGTCAGGCTAAAAGGAGGGATTGTAGTATTTTGACCATTGCGTCATGAGGGAAATAGGGAGCAAAGAAAAGGACCTGCTAGGGTGCTAACAAGCAAATCGTCATACACATACGAAGAACTGCCAACGCCTGACGTATTGAACTGCTACCAAGATATTATTTCCGTGAATTTGAAACAACGCACGCCGGATAAAATCGCACTCAAATCAGGAGGTTGTGAACAATTTTTTTTGTTTTTGTACCTGGAACAATTAGTATATCACACAATGAACGACGTTGGTATCAATAATTTTTTAGCGCCTATAGGATTAAGAAAATATGCAAAAAATTTTCGGAGTAATGGATATGATGTGGAGAGCGATTTCTCATATCTTGGAGCCCTAGATTTGGACGCGATGGGCATAAAAGGCGAGAGGGATCGTACACGAATTTTAGAAGCAGGTAAGAAATTGTTCATGTTAACTCATGTAGCCTACATAATAACCCATGTTGTTGTAACCTATTCGGTAATTTACCATGTTAAAATCATGTTTAGACAAAGCATGTACCTTAGATACGCGTTTGTATACTGAGGAGCAAATTCAGAAACCTAACGCATCATATTCTTCTTTCTCCACTGCCGCTGTTTCTATCTGCGTCAGTAGTTCATTTCGTAGAACGTCATCACATGCTTTTCATGGCGGCCATGTTGAAATGAACAATGCTATGGTTAGAATTAATATTGCAGTCTATCTTGACATTCAACATGCGAGCAATGGCTATTAAATTAGCCAAATATTCTCCTGTATTGGTCGAAAAATACCTCAGCAACATCGGGGTGCCGAGGAAAGGACAAATGAAAACAAGGAAGTACGAAATTTGACGAAGGGAAAGCAATAAGATATTTAGAAATATACAAAACTGCTGTACATGATGAAACACAGTTCAAAGTTAACGTGTGAATTCGTCAGGACAAGCAACATATTATGTACAGGACGCTGCGAGAGGTCGGAGGCGGCCGTTTATCTTAGGGTGGACGTTGATGGTATGGGGCATAGCGAGGGCTTAATTTTCGTCTAATGGGGGCTTGAGAGGGTTGCTAAAAAGTGCATTGAATGTCATGACAGTTTGGACACCTGGTTCATAACGATACAGGCAAAGGTTTCTAATTTCGGCACTTTTTGGGCTCGTGCGTCATCGGAATGGCAGAATAACTGTTCTCTGAAAAGGAGCGGAGACATTATTTTGGAGATCAACGAAATATTTTAGGATGAGGCGCTTATTTGAATAATTTTTGCACGATTATCTCGCGAAAGGTTTGCACTAAATCTTGCCATAAGTTTTATGAACTTGGGAATTTCATAGAGCCCCACAAGGGCCACCGACTGATGACCCCGTCAGATGGTCGTGCACGAAATACATCTTGCCTCGTGTGACATTCCTTCATCACCATTCTTTGCAATTCTGCTGTGGCTCCAAGTATAAAACAGAAATTTCTGTCGTAAATTTTGGGGTCAAACCTTCACCTGAAAATGATTTGACAAATCAAATTTCCATATCGTCTCATTCTTTGTTGTTTCCCCGCTTTGTGGCTGATTTCCACGAACTGACAAAAGTCTGCGCTCTCATATGCAATGACTTCTAGATACTGCAGCTATCACGGCATACCGCGCACTGTACGATAGGTGACCCAAGGCCTATCGACTACCCAATTGAAAATGAACAATGCATACACCCTGCATTGTAACAACTGAGGACAGCTTGACGTAACGTCAGCCTGTTTTGTTGATTTTCCTGTCGATCCATTATTCCGGTTCTAGTTTGTTAACCAGTTTCTAATTCTACTGAAAGTTTCGACTTAAGTTGGAGTATCGGTACGAACGACCGCAACGGAGTAGCTTCCTGTACCGATCTAGTACCATAAGTCCATGCTGCATCCCGCAGACGACTACCGAAGCTTTTCAGACGGCCAATAATGTGTGTGAATGTTTCGTCTTCATGTTGGTCCGGGGTCACGGGGGGTCAGTCCTAGTTCTCTCCGATGTAAGACCCATCTGTACTCGTGTGAATGAATAAAATCGTTTTTCATGGCTTTTGTGAAATACTGTGAACCGCTCATTGGTTTTCAACCAAATCTGTAAGGATTGGCATTTAGAAAAAAACGAATAGTTTTGCTACTATACTTCCTAGAAAGTTTCTAAATTAAGGTGGTTTTTTTTTTCTGAGAATTGCTTTCTTTTTCTGCCCTATCTTCGAAGCAGTCTAAAGGCTTGTTCGTTTGCGTCATATGATACGTAGACTGTATTGTTTTCATACCAAACGAAGCGAAGGCATGATAAAAATGGCTACTCCTTCATGGTGATAGCAAAGTTACTTGTTTCTTTTCTTTACTTCAAGTCCTTTCCAAAACTCAAAATGATCAACAAAGGACTGGAGGAAACAAAAAGGTTTGAAAAAAAAAACATCTCATCGTTTCTCTTCCGTCATTCTATCTTCCCCGGTGTCAACATTTACTACACATATGTGCATAATGGTCTTGCCAGTCCAATTCAATGGCAGTCCAGCTAATTTGTGGTCTATAAGGTAATCTGTGCCTCGTGACTCGCCCGTCTTTGCTGGCTAGGGCTTCTATGTCGTTATAGACAAACTTGCGGTACTCGTCCGGCGGATTTTGCGGTAAAGGTTGCCACTTTAGCTTAATGAATTGACAAAGAATATGGCGCAACCTTTCGTCCGTCACCGTCAGTTTAAACTATGAATGAAAATCAAAAATTCAGGCCTGAATGGTCCTTTGTGTGCTCTGTGCGCGTGTGAGCGTGTTTTTATCTTTCATGTTGCGAAATCATTCGTATGTTTCTCAGTACACGCCCTTTGGTTTTCTGTCTTCACAGATGATCGCAAACGCTGAAAGCGTAATAGTTAAGTTTAGTTCTCTTTGTTTCAGAAGATAAACGTCTGATCTCTTAAGTTTACCCTCAATCTACAGCTAACGGCAAGTTAATGGAACGGAACCCATCTTCTTCCAAAAATAACTCAAAAACTTTCTTTGCACCCTCAGTGAGCTCATGCCATGGCGCTTCAACACAGTATGGCGTTGGCCAGAAGAAGAACCAAAAAAAAAAGATCCCCCAAAAAGCAGAAACAGAAATGAAAATAGACAATGAACACCCCTCTTCGGACGCTGTCCTTATACTCAGCGAAAAATAAATATATAAAAGACTCTTAACGCCAGATGTGAAACACAGGATGCATATATGTCCTCATGTTGGGTTTCTTCCAAACATAATTACCGCGCATGCGTATAATTAAGTAGATTGTTAATGTGGAACGAACTCGGCCTTCAAATTATCTTATGTCAGTGTCTGTTTTTGTTTTATTGTTGTTGTTATTGTTTCTTTATGATGTCACTTTTTGCCTGAAACTGATCACTGAGACAAAGTATATATCCCTCTGAGTTGACGATGTTTGTGTAGACGTCTGGTCACATTAGTATGAACTTTCCCTTCTTCCAGAAGATTCTTTGACGGTCCATCGGTCACCTTACAATCGAGGAATTTATTTGATAAAATAAAATGTTCAAGTTTCAACCATTCTTTTTGGCAGTTGTTAGGGCTGTTTTGTTCTGACATATACAGAACGCAGCTAATACATGACAAGCACACGCGGGGTTGTCAAAGTTTGGAACGCAGTCGAACGGAGTGAAAATTTACGTAGAAAATGGTGGCTAGTGACGTCTGCATTTATTTTGGTCATTAAACTATTAAAGAGAGTAACAGTGGTTCGAAACTTTCGCCGTTCCCGTACGACGTCATAAAGTTTGCATGTATCTTTCTGTCGGGGGAGGGGGGGGGGGGGCACTATGGGAGGGCTCTCTTCTATTGAATGGCAACTGTCTGACGACAACAATCAAGATATGTCTGTCTATGCACGCCCCCCCCCCCCCCCCTTTATCCATCCGTCATCATGTTTGACAAGTCAACAGTCGGTTTATTGTATTTGAACTGAGCCAAAGGATAGAAGGAAGCGTAGCATGTAAGGAACTGGAATAAGTGAGCCAAGGAACGAAGAGGTCGTGGGGGTGGGAGTTGGGGATGGGTGGCTGCAGTAAAGGCAGAGTTGGCAACTTGCCGAATGTTCGGGACTTGGATTATAAAGAACTTGAATTGTAACGTCTATTGCAAATGAACGGAAAAATTTTGAACAAAACTACTCTCCAGCCGAAGAGAGTGTGTTCGCAAGAGTTCAATGTGTTTGGTTTAGATTTAGAATTAAGTCACAGTTTGAGGCAACGGCAGATAAAAGTTTTAATGGAACCCAAATTACCCACCCCCTCATTCTTCTTTCCTCTCAGCCATATACACCCACACATACATGCAGATATAAACATTATATATACGCAAATAACATACATGCACAACATGACGTCATCACGCAGTCGGCCGGTGACTATATACGCCTGCGCAATATCCATTCCATGCTGCGTTTAGTTAGTGGATATGCAGTAGAACGCGTCACGTGACATCACACGTGCCACAACGTTTGGTATAACTTGGGTATTATATTCTGCCTACACGGACGAGGCAGGTTTATCTTCAGTTTGCTGTACATTTACTTATAGAGGACATGTGCCCGTACTAAACGGCACGATGGTGGACAAAGGGATGCTTGCAAACTTAAAGGGGGCAAAGTCTTCCCCCAACAGACGGCGTGATGGCGGAGACAGAACTCCATGCATACTTAAAGAGGGTAGTTCTCCCCACAGTTAGAGGGCATGTGACAAAGATAAAACTTTATGCACTCTTAAAAGAAGACCTTCAGGTCGCCCAACGATAGCGTGCATGATGCAGGAAGCAAAAAATGCGTGCATGAATCCTTCGTCTCACTATGTCCATTGATGTTTTGCTCTCCACACGTCAGTCTTTTTATATCTCTCAAAGTTCTCTGTATGTTGACACATCTCAAAAAAAAAAAAATCATTACACGACACAACCGAAAATCACTATTACCGGATAAGTAAATATCGATTATATCCTAAATCAGAGAGGACTATGAGATCTATTTCATAATGCTTTAGCCAATAACAGCCACATTGAATCGAGAAACCTTTTCCTGCGCTTACTTTTTATTATTCAGTTCATTTCAATTTATAAAATATTATAGCTGTTGTCAGGTGTCAGCCTCCTTTGAGTGCACCACTCGGCTGTAATGGTCTCCTGTTGTCGAATGTCTGTCATTGACACCAAAGAGACACGCCACAAAAATTATCACAGGGCATACATTTATTCCCTCATTTCTATTTTTTTTTCTTTCCGGAAGCGGTGAGAGGGCCAGTCTTTGAGAAAATTAAAAGGACAGATTAAGCAACGTCACCCACCTTTGAACGAAGCATTTCATGCACTGCGAAGCTGAGTGTCAACCACAAAAATTCCCCTTACATTTTGAACACCAGTGGCACATGTGTACAGTGGTTCATCTCAAAGTGACAAGATTCTCTTCAGTCCCGCCCAGTTTATCTGCTGAATGCATGGCTGGGTAGCCTGGGTATTATGTAGATCTGACGTAACATTACGTAGCCTGTTTGTTCGGCAGAGACCAATCACTTTCTGAAAATTTAAACATTATTAAATCACGAGACGAAGTGACGTTTACCTTTCTATGAGAATCAGTTCAAAGAATTGTCTACGTCATATATTCATTTTTCGTGACATGTCTTTTTTTTTAAACTCTCTCTTTATCTCTTTACTTCGTGAGTAACCTATTTGAAGAGTTTCATTTTATCAAGTCATATTGAAACTCTCCACAGATGCTGATAAAGCATCCTAGTTTGAGAGAGGAAGTTCACCGATTGTGTCGTACTTCAGGTAGTTAAAAAAAAGTCAAGCCTCGTAATGACAGGTTTCGTCTGACCTTTGACCCCTTGCCGTGCTGTCCACGTTCCCAGTGTTCATGTGTAAAATAACACGAGTAATTGACAGTTTAAAAGTTTTATTAGTTGTTCGTATTCCTACCAAAAAAAATGAAGTACAATTTTCGAGACAAAATTCCGTCACGTGACTGGATGAAAATCAGGCGGATGTCGTTACGACATGTTACAATACAGTGACATGTGTTGGCACTCGCAGAATTCGTCTCTGTATTAACGACTCTTGCAATCACGCCATCGTGTTCTGTATGTGAGGTTTGCTCCAAGTCGTCAAGGAGGGCGAACTGAAAATAAAATGCTTTTTCAAGAAATATAATCGTGTCGTTTTACCATACAGCTCGCAACAATAATTTGAATGAAAAAAGAATAATATATTTGTAAAAACGCACATTATTGCTTTTAGTCACCAGTGGGCGAGGAATAACTGGGTCGTCCTATTGTACTAGGTATTTCTTTTTTGTTGTTGTTGTTGTCAATACCAGCTGTCCAAGTCTTTGAATTCAGATATATAAATCTATCTAGGCTATTTATTGTTGTATTCGTTTGAACGTAAGATCTACAATAATCTTGGTGTATACCATTAGTCTAGTCGAGTACTTTTATTTTTCACCCAAAGTAATGGGCCAGTTTCCTTCTGAGGTATAACGATTATCGAACTACTAAACTGCCCAGCGTGATTCATTCAAATTCAGACTATGCCTATTTGAAAAGTTGAAAGAAACATATCAATGACGTAATGCAACACATGGTGTATGTTACTTTCTCTTTCAATGAGAAGGGTTACGTCAAAAAAAATAATAAAAACAGTCATCGACCCACTCGTCTTATTAACGTACACCAAGTGGTTAATTTTTCCGCCACGACCAGCCACAGAGCTTTTTTTTCTGTTTTAACAACTTCTGTTCTTCTTGACACATCAATTTAGGGGTTCATCACACTTCCCCCAACCCATTTCGCTCCCTCTGGTTTCATAAACTAAATGGACCACACATACTCTGGCGTTGAGGAGGGTCTTTTGAATAAGTCGAAACGATAACTTCTCTTTCTCTAAATTTCTGCATGAAAATTTCCTGTGTCCCTTCGAAAACAACATCTGCTGGGTTGTGCTGTAAATAGCAGTGTCACACCGCCGGCCAGCTTCCACTTAAGGTCCCCTTTGAGCCCATGACCAGGACCACGTCATCACAACCAAATCATGTTAATTGCTTACAATTTTAGGGAAAGTAAATTACTTCATAACATGGTGATATTTCAATAAGCACGTAATAGCTGCAAATAACATGCATGATAACTAATTCGATATATATATATCTCCTAAATCTTCCTTCTGAAAATGGTTATCGATTTAGAGGACTTCCCGTGAACTATAACAACTAACAATTGTTATTATTTTTATTTTTTAAATTAATGCAAAGTGGATTAACTGTTTTGAAAGAGGATCGACTTTCACCCCCACTCTTCCAACAGAGAAACACCGACAATATAAAAACCTGATTGTGGCTGGAATTGACAGAATTGTCTAAGTTTGCTGTGTCAATCGTCGATCATGTCAGAAGACCACCGATATACACGGGAGCACTTGCTTAGAGCATACAAACTTGTAATCGTCTGCCTAAAAAAATTAAAACAAAAAATATTTAAAAAACGCCAATATAAAGCAAAACAAAGCACGACGTAAATATGTCCATTTAGCTGTGCGTCTGTCTTCCATGATGGACGATGATGGTGATGATGCCTCTGGCTCGCCCGATGGTACTGATATGAGCACCCCCCCAAAAAAAATAAACCAAGCAGGTTATTGGAAGATGAAAAGTTCTGCTTTAATGTGTCGAACTCGAAATCATGGACAAAATAAATTACTTTGTATGTTTGGTAACATCTTTCTCAAGTAACGAAATATATCAAATCTACCCATTATTCACAAAAAAAAAAAAAAATGATGACGTCATCATTTTGTTTATATAGTGTAAAATAAGTAAATCACTCTCTTCTTTATCTCTGTTTGATCTCCTATCCACTCCACCCCCATCCTCGTGTTGCTCTAAATAAAAAAGAAGTAGTAAAAATAGAACAAACCTTTTATTCCGCTGAAAGCCTTCAAAATTTTTACAACTGTAAAAAAATTCCAGTCACTTAACTATGCTTTCATCTATTTTGTTTATGATGCGGATTTTTTTTTCGGGGTGATGACCTCTTGTTTATTTGAAATGATGTTTTCCTGGGAGAGTTATTTCAAGGTAGGACGCAAAGAGCCCAACGCCCACGATGGTTTTTCCAACTTATCACAGCAGTTATTGAAGAATGTTTTGGTTCGCACCACCAAATACCTTTTAGAACTTTTGAAGAAAAGTGAAAAGTTCAAAAGAGTCTTTACCGTAAGGTTAATTATACGCGTTGCTTGCTTGACGTATCTCTTATTGCAGGACTTACAGCATCATGTATACAAAGATGACGATAATATTCAAACTGATGTAAATATGTGGCGTTGGTAGGGGCTATTATCATATTCATTAACATAACAGGGAGCGCTCTATACGAACAATCATACAAAGAAAACTGAAAGGGATTTCCCCGAAAACAATTGCGTGACCTTTTTTCTTTTCCAGGAAAATAAGGGGTTTCTGTATCCAGTTTCACTTCTTGTTTAAATAATGACATAGAAAGGTCATTGACTTATTCATATCGTATGGCAAGATTTCAGTTTTATTCGTTTTCATTGCTTTTCATTGACAAGGATAGAAGTGCAACCTACGACAGTACCTATCACACTTTTTCCGTTTTGTTATTAATTTGCTCTAAGTTAAAGAAAATTGAAAAATAAAAATACTACGAGAAATCCTGATAATTTTTAAAGAACCCCGGGGTGATTTATCATCACCTTTTTTATGCTCCCGTACGTACGTATGCGGAAGTAGGTTGGTAAGTAAGTATAGGTAGAAAGGTAGGATGGTAAGTAGTTAGGTAGATATATTTGACTGTTCGGTATGCGGAGGTGCATTCACAATCAAGACTTACAGTCTCCTCACCTTTTTTCAGTGGTTTAGGCAAAAGCGGTCTGACAAAACAACCATCCCGTCGTACAAAGGCGGGTATAATCGTCGAGGCTGCTGCATAGTGACACACTGACTTTGTCACAGCCACTCATAGGCAAGTTTCTACGACGCATACGTGGACAAATCTTTGGGAAATTGATGATGAATAATACGTTAGGTCAGTATGCAAATATATAATACTCATAAGACAAAGGCAAAATGAAGACTAAACGATGTGGGTAATTATCTTATTAAAGTAAAGAATCTATGTTAAAAAGTGGTTGTTGCTCTCCTGCCTAAAGTGCTTTAACTTATAAATCTACGCAGTTCGTAACGTGTGTCGTTAGAAAGTTTCCCCTACATCACTACATCGAAAGAAACAAAGTCAACTTTATTTGTTAGGGGCATTTCCCATTCTCGCCTCACCTCTTCAGTGATTATGGGGCTTTTTTTTTGTAGTTGTTTACTGCAACTGAAACTACCGCGCTCAGTCACTTTTTGTTTTACGATAAAAGTGTTCTGTTATTTATTATTATACCTTATGCGAGACCGATTATAGTTTTATCATCGCACATGTCCATGACCAAACGTGTTAAAACTTAATAGCTGTAGTTCAATGTCTGTCACTGATAACCGTTCACCTTCCCGGGGTAAGAAGTAAAAACACATTTAATATACGTTCATATTACTGAATATTCAAACACATACACATAAAAAACATCAAGAAAATTATTTAGTAATACTTGACTGCTTCATTGTCTATTTCAAACTAAACTCGGAACGAAAAAGAAAATGACATATTTGTGTTTGTATTTCTATATTTTTAGAGACAGACAGAAAGATCTCCCATTTAATCGATATCTCATGTCTTACTCCTGTTTCAACAACTTTACTTGACGGTGCGTCTTTTTGGTTTTGACTAAAGGGTTTTGAAGGAAAGGTTTACCCTTGTTACAACTTATATCTATGGAGGTGATGCGCGTGTGCTGTAAATAGGCCTACGCTCATACCGGGTGGGTTTTGCCCGTTGTTAATATCCAGTTTACTCCCGTGACGTCACATCTATAAAACCACTGTGATATGTACACAAGCGGTCGGCTACGTGCTCCATCCGCTCTGACTGTCTCACATATGATATCTCGTAAGCTGAAAGGCTGAGGGAATCTTCAGTCTATGGCAACTAATACATATGGGACATTACATGGCGAACCCGTGACGATATGCCACATTGACCAGATAAGATATGTAGTCAGATATGAAGCAGGTGTGTGACTGTAAATGACATCGGTTAAACCTTAACAATGATCTTACTCAGAAGATTAATGTCCATCTACGTGCGATGAATATTTAACGTTTAAAATTTTTTCATAACACCCTTCAACTATATTCATATCTCTTTGTCCTCATTGGCTATTCTAACACTTGACACACACCCACACCCCTCCCCCCCCACACACACAAACCTTTTCGTAGGAGGGGGTGAAATGTCCTGTATTCTTATAAAAGAACAAAAAAAAAAGAAAAAAAAATGACTGTGTGACATCATCGTTCCCGGAGAGCAAAATGCATTACATTGAAAGTGATACGACACTGACCAGAGTCAGAGGGAATCCCCAAAGTTGATACTAGGGGGGGAGGGTGGGTGGTACGGAGTTGGTTTTATTCATGAAGTTTCCGTTTCCATGCGGAGGGAAAGGAGGAAAAGGTGCTTGAACTTGAACTTCAAAGTTGCTGTGTTGATAGTCCATTGTGAGTAAATGATCTCTATTTTTTCATGGAATGCAAAGGTCATTTGAGGTCAGCAGAGAATTACATTGAAAGTGATACGACACCGACCAGAGTCTAAGGGAATCCCCAAAGTTGATTATAAGATGGCAGTGGGTGGCATTGATTTGGTTTTATTCATGAAGTTTTCGTTTCCATGCGGCTGGGCAATTGCAGATAGTTTGGTGATCATAACTTGAAGTAAAGTGAGTACTTTTCAGGTGTTGTTTTGAGCCATCCTCAGGAAATTCCAAATTTTATGTTTGGTTTCTTGCCGAAGGCAGACATGGAATCTGTGCGGTCATGAGGGTGTGTGTGTGTGTGTGTCTGCGTGTCTGTACGTGTGTCTATGTGTATGTGTTTGGGACGCCGTGGCTTGAAACACGATACTGTATCTGAAGAAGGAAAAGCTGCTTGAGCTTCAAAGATGCTGTGTTGATAGTCCATAGTGAGTGAATGGTCCCTATTTCTTCAAGAAATTCAAAGGTCATTTGAGGTCACCATAGCTTAAAATATAAAAACTTATTAAGAAAAGTATCCCAGCAACTGAACGTCGTTGGAAGTTCAAACTGTCAATATTGGTCGCATTTAATAAGTAGATTATCTCTCTCATTCTTATGGATGTCAAAGGTCACATGAGGTCAGTTGAGGTCATAGTTTCAAAACCTTGTAAACATGATATTTCAAGGGAAAGTCGTCTGGACTTCAAAATTGGTATTTGGTAGTTCATTAAGTAGATGATCTTTATTGTTTTTCACGGAGGTCAAAGGTCATTTGAAGTCAGCAGCCGTTAAAGTATGGAAACATATTAAAGAAGCTATCTTAGCAATTACATGTTGCTGTAACTTTAAACTGTAAATATTAGTAGCAGTTGATGAGTATATAATCTCTGTCCTCTTTATAGAGGTCGAAGGTCATGTGAGGTCAGTAGGGGTCATAGTTTGAAAACTTGTAGACAGTGAATCTCAAGAAGAGTAGAGTGTTTGAACTTAAAAATTGTCACGTATTACCGTTTTTTTTTTATGCAAAGTTACAAGGAATCACAAAGTTATTTGTCTTTCTTGTTGAAGGTACCCGGAATGCTGTACTCACTTTTGTTACCTCGAAGTAAGTCAGTTCCCTGTCTTTGTGAACTATTACAGTATTTTGCGTTACCATAGGGATTTTCTTTGTTTTAAATAGCGTTAAACACTTTGTATGAGCCCATGGTGTGTATCAAGAACAACCACACTTAACCTGTTTTTATATCAAAGACGAAAACACGTACACTCACATTCACTAAACCCAAAACTGTTTAATTAAACGAGTATCAAGTGTGCATGCTTTCACTTTCAAGCCATCCAAACGCTTCAAAGAAAAAGACATCATTATTCATCTCCAGTAAGACTCTTCACAGAAGGATATGTTGGATATATATAGAAGATAAAAGAAAAAAAAAAGTCACAGAAAAGTATTTAAGTCATGACAGGTATTTAATAATATTTTCTGAATACCTTACTAAAATGAACCGTGTGAGAAAGCTCATTCATGTCTTCGTCATGCTATACGTCTGATAATGAAGCCGTGAGCTAGGTTTGTAACCTAAACTCCCTGCAGATACTCATACCACGTTCCATCCAGTATCCTACAGGTCTAATGCAATAAATAGTTAACAGAGTCACACATAACATTCCGCTTCCATTTATCGTGCTGGAAATATTTATCTGTGGGCTGACTCATCTTTTGCGGTTACGCGCATGCATATATGACGTCATTCGCTTGCCCGGATTCCATTATTTTTTTTTTTATTTTTTATAGGACGATTGAATCCGTGAATACGACAGAAATGAACAAACAAGAAAAAAAAGAGAAAGAGAGAAACAAAAAGAAAAGCATCTTTGTTCTCTTAAGACCAAAACGAGTTGAATCGATGTAGAATAGGATGTTTTAATTCATTGATCAACGTACGTCATTCGTGTAGGGATGAACACGTTGGTACAAATAACAATGAGAGCAATAGGCAACAAAAAAAAATAATAATAATAATTTCAACAATGTTCAATTATGTTCTTGTGTTGTTTGATGTTCTATCGACTTTTGTTTTTATATTTGGAGTGTTTCATTAGCATAAATGTAACAGAAGACATGCTTATATCGGAGTAGCCCTGTTTTATGAGTTATCAATGAATCAAAGGTTCCTTTGTGACAAAACGATACTCTACGAAAACACCCTTAGGAAAAAATCTGCCAGCAAAAACACAGTTGGTTGGGGTTTCTTATGATGTGGATGACGTCACAATGCGTCATACTTTGCTCTTCACATAAACTGGCAAAGAATTTTAAGAAAAAACACCTTATGCTGAAACCAAAAATGTGTATGTGAAACAATTGAAAAGGTGTGATAATATGAAACAATGAAAAACACAGATTACACCTTTTCCTGGTTTAAGCACGATGAGCTTTAAGCTATGATAATTGTTATAACTAATTGAACTGTTTAACTAAAGTAGCATTTGGTTTCGGTAATACTTCTGTTTTTTTTTAACTTACATATTCATCAAGACGTATTTAGTTGAGTTCCAGAAGTCAAGATTGAAACATCGCATTTCGCCGTTTAGCGAGTTTTGTACTGAGACTTTTCTAAACTACAATGGACATCATCTTTTCTCTACTTATGAGTTTTTCTTTTAAACATGGTATGTGTGTAGACTTCTGTCTAGCAATATTTTATTTAAAGAGGCGACAATGCATTAACACAAATTTATTAAAAAATTCATATTTTATGATATCTAAACTATCAGTACTGGTAGTTGTTAGTTCCTTTTATATAAAAGTTAACCCAAAGCAACTACAACACCACACCTACCCCCTTCTTTCTCACCAACAAAGCTTATAGGTGAATAACTCCGCCACATAATTTTTTAAATGAATTGTTTAATCAGTCGTGTTTTCGGCAACCAGTTTAACTTAATCATAAACCAAAAAAACTACGTAACTTTAATTAGAAAATTGAAATTTGCTGCATTTTACATCATTCCAGTGTTTTGTTATAATAGCTGGGCCTAATAATGAAAAAAAGCTTGAAAATGCGGTATTATTTATTAATAGGCAAAGACAAGTCAAATTTCTTCAACAGTGTTTTGAGAAAACGCTTGGTTTCCCAGCAAATGAACCTATCTACAAATAGAGGGGAATGAGGACGTGGGGTGGGGAGAAGTATATATTAACAAAATATGCCACAGATGTAAAATAACATGGAACAAAGATTAACTTTGGAACAACGTTTTCAAAGAATTTTATAAGACGCTAAGAATGAACACTCAACAACTAACCCATATTTCTATCTGCTCCCGAGCAGTTATCTGCGTAATTACGCCGGTCCATTGACATTCTTCAATGATGAAACAAAAGATATACCTGCTCCTTCCACGTCGCTGCGACGTGATGTGTCATGCACTTAACCTTAAAGCTTGTTAGATACACAAACGCTGTTGGAATTACATAGCACGCTATATTGCGGTTGAAAATGTGAGTATAATGATCCATTATGTTACCACACACACACACACACACACACACACACACACACACACACTCATATACCAACACTCTTTATTAGAAAACAAAGTATTTCGGGCTCTTCTTCAGTTGCAAAGGGACGCAGGAACATGAAAGAGTTCAGGACTTTATACAAAGGAAAGAATTCGTGCATGGGTGCTCCTGAATTAAAGGTCTTTGTTCAGATCAGTGCTGTGCTTTTGAGTTTGATTATCTGTTTTCTTTGTCCTGCATTTACTTCTCTCTTAGGATGATCAGAAATTATCAGACAAAATGCAGTATTTAACGTGGGATAAGTCGTGGGATAAGTGTTTTGTTGCCGGCAGGCCAGTGCTGTTATTGCGTGTACTGTGTTTATGGTTGTTGAAACCAAGTCTAAATCTAGTACTGGTTTCGACATTATAGTTGACTGAAGACGTATGCTTCTACACAAAATTCCTTTGATGATTGCCAATCAGCAAATTTTTCCCCCAGATAGCATAGTCTTTACGAAATCTCCGGTTTCTTTAAATGCCTCTCCTGTAGTACTAAATGAACCCCTAAAAGGAGAGACCGAGTGAGTCACCTGTCCTAACATGAAGAAGGAACCATCTTTTCTTTCGTTTGCTTTTTATAGTTTTTATTTGTTTTCTTTTTATTCTATGCTTTGTTTTTGTGTTCCTTCTTTGGTTTAGGATGTCATGAAGAATGACGGAAAGCAATACATGATTTTATTAATGTCACCCCTACAAGAGGTTTAAATTATCCTTTGTTTGTTTTATTATTGCAAATTAATTTACATATAATTTACATTACCATGTACAAAAAGAAACATCGATTTAGCGAAATCGATTTACAAGAGGGATATCAGTTGGAATTATTTACACGTCAAAACACGATAAAATTCCAGTATCACAATTCTGGCATATTTCTTATTTTAAAAGGAAATATTGTCTTTTTGTTTCATACAAGGCAATTATATTTTTAAAACCTTTATTAACACAGAAAAGATTATTTCAAATAAAGACAGGAAGCTAGCTTTCTCCAATTAGTTTCTCAGAGAGTAGAAATTCAGATAATGGTTGTTGAGGGATAATTTGTTCACCAAAACTTTTAATAAATACAAATATGTGGTAACTAATTTTATACAATGGTAATGTTTTGAGGAGATAAAGCAATTACTGATGCAGCCTATTTGTGAGACTGAATTGCATAATAATAATATTATTAATAACAATGATCATAATAAAATCTCTTTTCTTTTTTGCTTGCCATTGTGGTGTATTGAAACGCATATTTCCCTTGAAAGAATGGGATTACTGTTTAATGAATTCTGTCATTTTTGAACTAAATGGTGTGTTAGGTATGGATTTGCTAAATTATCTCGTTTTGTAGCAAAAACAATACAGTTTATTTCTTTACTATGTGTATGCAGACTATGTTCAACCTGTATTAAATCTCCATATCAAACATATTACCTCCATATAAAACGTGCACATTTCATAAGTCTAGTTTGATTTTCTTATCTTTGAGACTTTAAATCATGAAAAATGTGAAGAATTTGCCAAAAAAAATCACGATACAATAGAAATTTCATAACTATCTTTTTTCTTTTTGAGAAAGGAAAATTGTGGATGCCTGAGGATTCTTGGTAGACTTTTTTTCTTGCTTTGTTTATTTTCTGCAGTTTTGACGGCTTTGTTCGATTATGTGAGTATGTACCAATACACCGTCCCACGCAAATGTGTTCTTTTCTCCCAATATTCAATTTATTCTGTACCTTTTCTGTGACGTGTGGTGATGTCACTATTGCATCATTTCAGATTATATCTTGTGTAAAATTTTGTAAACAAACTAGGATATATCAGATCTCGTTTGCTTTGATGGCCTCAGCAGCTCATTGTTACTTTTTACTGTATTTGGAATAATTACTCAAAGACGACCCTGAAGAAATATTACCAATTGCGTAGTGAAAAGAGAGAAAAGAAGGAGACACCTTATTTCTTCTCTCCTGACGTAGATAATGATCATTAAATTTATTGGTCACCAATAAAAGGTAACATGACGTCATAGTGAATAGGCGGGGCATCTGTGATTACCAGCCGGGAGGACAATGTGCTTCTTTTATCTTTTTTACTTTCCCACGCAGTTGTTTGCTTTTCATCAGAAGAAAACCGCAAAATGGAAATTTAGGGAAACAAAAAAAAATTATACTACTACTAACGCTGAGCCTAAATAAGTAAGGAATCCTATGGAGGCCTTTCGACTTAATTGTTACAACGTTGTTAAAATTGTTGACAGCAATCGAAACTTACGGTACGGTGGCACGGACTTAATAACATGTCGATGTGTAGTTGCATTCACCTTTGTATTGTGTAAGGATTCCCAAGGTGACAAAGGTCAAATTCTTCACGTCTTGCTCCTTTTTCCATCTCTGAATTGACGTGCAAACATATCAAGTTGAAGTGGGGGGGGGGAGGGGATAATGGTGAGATAACTATGACTCTTTCATCGCGTGGACATTCATATCGTCTTTTGCACGGAAAAGTGTAAAAAAAAGGAGCAAGATCATCAAGAAAACACCTACAGATCATAAGAAATCCGTAAGCAAAATAGTCACAGTGCTCAGTGTCGATCTCTTAGCACGTAAACGGGGCCAAAAAGTTTTTCAATCGATAATCAACCATTCGGTGCGCCGTCAATCCAAAAATGTTACTGGTTCCCCTCACCCCCCCCCTCCCTGGTGAAGATTCTTCAAGATGCACACTCTCTTTGTATCGGAGCATTAATATTTTTTAGAAGAGACGTTTTATAGTGCATTGCTTGCCCTCGTCTTCTACAATATTTAATGTTTTAATCAATTTTCATTTTTCCAATATATATGTTTTCTCAAATGCGTCTTCAACCAAGTTACGTGCTTAGTCAGTTTCGTATACCGGGTTGTTTGTGCATACGGCTTTTAGCGGGGTAACGGGTCATTTTCACGGAAGTAACTGGAAATACTTACTTATACATCTTCACAGAGAAGCTCAAATTACAGGAACTTGGCTCATACTAGTATCAGTAAATGTAGGCCAATGTCACATGGATTGTGGAGCATGGTATACCAATCTTACGTTTCCCCAGTATGTATGTGTGCATCACTCCCGATTAAAAAGTTGTTGTACACAATATTGGACTACACAATCGAATTTCCAACATATTCAAGGAACGTGATCACTAAAAGGTATAAACTCTACGCTTGACCTGTAAATATTTGGTGAATGCACCATGTAGTATTGTACATTCCTGATGCACTATAGATTACGTAGTGCGTTTCTTTACAACACCATTTTGTATCAACACGTTTTAAGTGATTGAAGTATGATTAAGCAAATACGCCATTGAAAAATATCTCCAACATCTGGACTGATCATTCAGTACAAAATATATGATGACGTCATATTCTTATCTTAATCATTAACATCAATTTTTATTTTTTTTTCTCCATATTAATTCGTTATCTCCATCAAAATTTCCTCACTTGCTTTAGATGAACACCTCATGGATATTAAGAGATATCCTGCACAACACAACGTTCCCAGAGTGTATTTCGCCCCATCCTTGTATTGACTTTATGTGGGTTTCATCTAGTAGTCTGCCTTTGTTTAGTGTAAATTTTCTTCTTTTTTTAACGTAGCAACGTATGTGTAAATGGGCCTAGGACACCTTTTAAAACGAATGTGATTTTTTTATTTCTCACTATAGTCGCTGATGAAGAAATTTTCTTTGGAATATCTATCCCGTAATAAAAATACCGTTAATAGTTTGGGATCGATGGCGCCAGCGTTAATGAGTGATTTTGTTTTCTATTTGTTGCTGAAAGAGTGCCATTCCGACCAAAACGACAATAAAAAAAAAATTATCGCAGAACTGGTATAATTGCATGGAATGTTGAAAATGCTACGAGAGCATTTTATGATAGATGTTTACAAGTGTAATTCCAACTGACATGAAGAAAACAATAGCAGGGATACGCAATGACCTTAAAACAAATCCCGTCTACGTTTGCTTGTTAATATCTCTCCTTAAGCTTACTCATTTCACTAATTTATTCATTAGATTGAAAACAATGACCATTAATTTTAGAATTAAATGAATAAAAATGTGTACGTGACACTTTCAGTCCAGAGTTCTCGACAAGTAAAAACACAAGGATGGCTTGAACCATTTCCAGTCAACAACAAGGTTAACAAAGTTAGATGGACGACTTGGTCGATATCATACAAATATTTTTTTATATATGTAATACAAATAATCATAACTTTACTTTGTAAGCTATTTGCTTCGTTACATGTTATCTTTTGGATGAACGCGTTCAGTCAAAACAATGAAGAAAGTTAAGCTCACGGGGTGGAAAAAAATAACTCTTCATGTAGGCGTTTTACTCAGACGGAATTACAATGTTTAAATGTCTTTAAAGGAACACGTCAGAAGGGCATTTTCGAAAAAAAGAAGTTTACTTTTAATTAAAGCTTCAGTTAGCATAACGTTGATTAATCATGAATGGTCATGTGGAACTTAACTTAATAACAGGTGATTCACATGTGACGATGTAATTATGTTTTGATCGATATTGTCTAGATTTTAAAAATCATTTTATAAAACTCTTCTTCCATCTTTTTGTCCCTTTCCTACTTTTTGCACATTCCCCTTTCCCTTTTCCCTTCCCCTGTCTTCCAACCTCATCATCTTTTCTTTCTCGACACATCAGCGATTACGAGATATTAACTTCGCATTGCTTTACTTTATTGACAAACTTAACAGGAATTTTTAATTTTAATATCCACTATGTGTACCTAAAATTGCTCTGATCTGTATTGGAATAGAAATAACTTCACAGTAGTCTAAAGATTGCGTACACTCGGCTCCCCGTATTAAAATTGAGTTTTGCTCCCTCTTCTTATTTTGATTTCTTTATTTGTTTCATTTTACTTTTTTTTTTATTTTACACCATCATAGTTTCACCGTTCAGACATCCATGCAGTTCCCTTTAAGAAACCGCCCATCGTAGTTGACATTGATGAAACAAAACCGTGGGTTGAGGAAGTTTTGTGATTATGGCCTACGCGTAAAGTAATAAATCCGTCTTCGAAATGCCTTCATGAATTAGTTATTTGGGGGAATGTTATCAACTAAGAAAAAAAAGTGCACTTGATATACAGAACAAAAAAATTTTACGAAAAAGAACAAACAGTTAAAAGAAAAATCTGAATTTAGTTCACGGATAAGTAGATATGTAAGAATAGAGAGAATGCGTTGTCGTGAATAAAAGCAGAAACACAGGAAAATGGCACCACGGTTGTTTAAAAATGCACACCTACTTCAATGCAAATACCATTTTTAATTAAGTATGCACATTTCTGGTGGGTATTATCGTGTGGCACATTTTTATATTGATTAATGGAAGACAAAGCCCTTCCATTTGCATATCCACTAATTGTAACTTTATTGTTCCATAACATCATCATATCGTTACATTGATTGCTTCGTTTCATAACACGCTCTGAATCCTCAAAATAAGTGATAGTCAGCCTTTTAAAAAGTATAATTTTATTTTCAAGTATGTCAAAAATATTCTGGTTTATTTAAATAAATCGGTCACTCATCCTAAGCAAACCTTGAGGCCTTGTCCAGGTGTGACAGAGGCAATGATCTTTTCTCCGTCACCCCGTCTCTCTCTCTGTTTACGGGAAATTTCTACATTTGCATATTATAGAACCGACATCCAATCGATGTCAGAAAAATAACTTCGTTTTCATCCTTTAAAAAAATATTACTCCAGTAGGGAAATATTAGTTTTCTCTTTGTTACATGACGTTCTAGAACAATCTGCAATGTTTCTGTCTTCCTTATATAGTTTTTACACTCTCAAAAAAAGTTGGGTAAACTTTCACATAGGTTGGTTACATATGCCTCGTTACGAACAGTTGGGTAAAAAAAATCATACCCAAGTTGCTCAAAACATTACCTCGCTACGGTGGAACGTTACCTAACAATTTTGGTAACCGAACAACACGTATAACGAGTCATATGTATGCCCAACATTTTAGAATGTAAGCTTTTCTTTCTGTGTAGAGCTTTTCGCTATACGTTACTAGCCCGTTAAACATTTGTTTGTGCCAGCATACTGTTTTCATGTATGCATAACTGCATTCCTAAGAACAAGATGAATGAATGTTGTATTCCTAACAACAACATGAATGAACGTTTAATGTGAGCTACACTGAATTATAGTGTTGTTAAAAGTAACTCCCTTTCCCTATAGTTCCTGGTATGCTTCCTTTTAAATCTGTACCCCCCTCACAATGTTATTCCCGTTAACTACCTCGTTGAGGTACTCGCTTTCTCACCCATTTGGCTGTGTCACTGGGAAAGCCCACTCACAATGTTGTAGCCGTTAAGTATATTAATTAAAACAGGTTATATTTATTTCAAGTGCCGGTGCATACTCGTTCTCTGACTTATAATACCGTGATGTTAAGAACTCATCTAATTAACCGTTTTCTCTGAGTGCTTGTATAGTTTCGTACGCTATTTTTTTTTTTTTTTTTGAGGTACTTAAATAACATTACTGTCCCATTTTGAATGTTTCACTCACATACTGTTTCACACTCATACATATTGATGATCATCTATGTTTTTAAGGTATCGGTACTCCCTTTCTGCTCTCTTCTATCGATAGTAAAATTGTTCCCATAAGGTGCTCATGAACTAACATGTTCTGAGTACCCTTTGAGGTACTCAGTAGTAGTAGTTGTAGCAGTAGTAGTATTCCCTTATGAGTACTTGAGATAATGCTCTCTTTAAAATACTCTTTTGTCATTAGTTACCTTATTTCAAGACTGATAATACGTATTAGACTATTTTACACAATATTCTTGAACATATCATTGTCTCTCACGTACTGGTCCATGTAAATTCCTTATAAGTATTCACGGCCTGGGTTCCAGTGGAATCTGAGTTCAATTTGTGGTCCTGTGTCGGTGCACAATCTACGTCATTCTGGGGAGGGGTCGAAGGGCAGATGTTATCCCTTGAGAATTTCATATTTTTTTTTTTACTGATCGAATAACTGAGCTGACAATTGGTGCAATCTTTCCTTTCTCAATTTTTTTAGCTAAATTTTACGTTAAAATGTATTTCCATGGCTTTCAGACATTTTCCATGGAAAGTCAATTAAATTTTGTGCCGGCCTGTTGACTGGCGGTTTGTTCTTCCCGGTCGGCAACCGTTAACGCCGGCTACAGCCGGCCGTCGTCGGCCCACGTGGCTAGAACCATGCTCACGGCACTGTTTCCTGCAGTAAAGCACTCATGAATTGCAGTTTTCGGAACAAGGTTCTGAAGAAACGTGGAGCTCATTGAAATTGAATCCTGTATTATAAACTTGTAATGTAAGTAATAAATAAGTTCCTTAAAAGGCTTATTTTTCTTTTCATCCTTGTCTGTGGGGGGTTTAGACTTTGCCAATGTCTTGGTTCTAATAACAGTTTTGTTTCATTTGAATCTTACGTTAAGTGGGGACCACGTGTTCAAGAAACTGTTAAACAGGCGATAATGGCTTCTACAATTTCTTCCTCTGTAATTAGTTAAATTATTGGGTACGTGGAAAAGACATACGTAATAACTTAAGATTGCAGTAAAAGTATAATAATATTCGAGCAACGCTATAACAGGCAAAATGGTTGTCTTTGATTAAAGTCGTATGGTCACTACATACACTGAAAATGCAGTTTCAATATACCTTATGTATTCTCAAGTATCTGTAGCTTTGAGAAACCGTGGTTAAAGTATTTCGACTTCTTTTGATTGCATTCATCCAATAAAACAAAAAGAAAGTTAATTACATATTTGAAAAAATTGGAATATATTTCATTCAAACGATATGAACAGATTTTACCTATAACTGGTGGTATACTTGACACAGGTTATCCAAGCAAATGCTCGCTTTGAAATGCTCCGGCAAAGACTTAAGTTTGTCTGGAACAAGATGTAGTCCATTAAAACCGATGTTGGCGTTCGGACTACGTGGGTGACTTAATTCATGACATCAGTCATTGTACATCGCAGTAATAGAATTAAAACTTTTTGTTAAAGTGATGTCGTGTGTACAGAGAACCCAGAAGGATGAAATTATGTTTGATCTTAAGTTTTTTCTTTATTTTTAAATGTATACACGGGGTTGTACATGGACGGAATACGCTACGTCATTCAACGACAAAAATTGACAGAAACTACTTTGATAAGCAACGGAACTGGCAAAAGACAGAAATCATATTTGAAAATGAGCGGTTCTCATTATAAGCCTCTGCATAGTGAATATGCAACCGTACGGTCTCACTGGTGTATCAAAAACACACTATTCATCGCTCCTTGGTCGGCATCGGGAATTGGAGTTTTTAGCGAAAGCATTTTATTTACCAAAAAATCTACCAACTGATCGCCTCATTACGATTATCAGCTCTTTCGACCAAATGAATATTCATTACTAGTATACTTCCCATTGGATGGTTCACAGAAGCGTACAGTTAAGTGGAATGAGATCTGTCAAGTAATACATCATCGCATTTTACACTTTTTGTCGTTATGCTCGAAGAATTTGAAATCACGCATATGGCAGAATTTATCACCTGAAACCTATTTATTTTCCCACGTAGTCTAAATGAAGCAATTAAAAGACATACTAAAATTTGGACATGAAATTTCTTGTTCGTTTTGCTTCTTTTTTTTTTGGCCTTCCCACGCAATGAGTTCAATGGAGGAGTACGAGTGTACAAGACAATCATCGCCATTATTGAAAAGTTAATCTAAGAACAGACGGCATGATGAAACGTTTCAGTAAAAAATCGTAGAAAATAAATAATTAACTTATTTTCATAACAATTCATTTTACCTCTCACGTTTGCTTCAAAAGTGCAGAAAATGGCATTCGCAATCGGTTGCGGGATGTATATACTCGAAGAAAATGGAGAAAAAAAAAATACTTGATGGAAAATTTGACGAATAACTCTCTTGCATCGCAGCAATGATGAACTATTTCAAACGCGTATGAGGTTATTGTGTAGTTGGTGACTTGCAATCAGTTTGTAAGATTATTCAATCAATTGGGGTTGAATATATGTTGTGTGTGTGTGTGTGTGCATATTGTGGATGTGTTTGTCAATGGATGTGTGAAGTCCGACTCCCAGCTTTTACTGAGAGACACGACGGCCTCAGTCCTCGTGGTTTGGCAGGTGGCTTTTCCCCTGCGTAATTTGCAAGTGTCATCTATATCTACTGGAGATCAAAGACATGCAGGGTCAGAAAGGGCCAAAATAAGTATATGGTAACCAAGAGAGAGTCTTGTATCTCTTTATGTTCATGAATCTACCAATTGTGAACTGTATATGTGGTCAAAGCTCATGTTGTCTTACTTTAAGTTAAATATTAGACAGCCTTGGAAGGGGATATTAGAGTCTTAAAATTTTCATGTCAGCTGCTTTTTAGATGTGGAAAGTCGTTTTTTAGTTATCAAGTTCATACTAAGTAGTGACCCTCTAAACATGATGTCCTACCAAGATATCAGTTTCACCAGATGTAGCGATTGGTGAATTGTTCTCCTGTAATGAATGTGACATCCTCCTCATTTGCCTAGAGATGATCAAATGTCATTTGAGGTCAGCACTAAAAAACAGAATTGCCTGACAAGAACTCGTGTGTATTGATGTCAACAGAGGCTTACAATTTGTGTTCAAATCAGTTGTCCATCCAAACCAGATAACTACGCGTAGCTTTAATTTCATTTACAGTAGATATCTCCTAAATGCTTCCTTTTAATTATATTCCCTGGAAGGGAAGCGTTTTGATATACAGAGTCAATTATTCATCTCGGGTGACGTCAAGAGGAGACCAGTCATCCGGTATCCCATGTCCTCTATTTATATATACAAAATTCAGCCACTTGACAAAAAAGTGCATTAGCACGAAATCTCAGTTAATGACCTAGTGCCCTATATATATATATATATATATATATATATATATATATATATATATATATATATATATATATATATATATATATATATATATATAAATATATATATATATATATATATATATATATATATATATATATATATATATATATATATATATATATATATATATAATTATACGATCTGGGTAACCTGGAGCATGTTCTCCTATTAACTTTTATTACACAATTCAAGTGGCGACGAAACTTGAACTAAGCCGTACTGTCGTCCAATCCCATTTTCTGAAAGTAATTTGTATATTTGTTGTTCAAGCGCTGGACGCATAAGTTGCCTCGACGAGATAATGTTTAACGATAGCGTGGAAGAGGTGAGGTGGCAAACCGCAATTTCTGACTCACCCAGCTGCTCACAGAAAGAGTTTCTGGTCTTTCTTCGTGTCTGTGTAAAATATGGGCGTGTCCGTCTGTATTTAACTTTGATGCCAATGGCAGCCTAGCTGTAATGATGGTTGCAGACTAACAAAGCAAACCAAACGTGAATATTTGATTGTCCTTTTCTTTAAGGGGATGGGAACTATTGAAGATTTATAAAAAATAAACTACAATTTTTGCATCTGCTGACGTTTCTGTCGAAATAAGAAGACAGTAAAAAAAGTTTCTTCTACGTACGCTATCATAATTGTCATCAACGTTTCTTGTCTACTATTATTAGGTTTAAGTGTCTAATTTAAACTATTTGAAAATTTCCATAATTATATAATATCGATAATATCTTTTAATCATGATATTGAAATGTACTATCCATATATGGTAAAAAGATATTATTTCCTATTCTGCTTTGCGTAACGTTCTTGTTCATTAGTTTAATTTTGATTGTCAGAAAGTGCGTGGTGACAGATTTCCACTGACTCATTCGCTTGAACGTTAGGTTTGTTGAATCCACTATTTTTTCCGGGATTGCAGAAATTCAAGTTCATAACAAAATTCAGTCTCAGTGGTAAATAACATAACTGATTAATGACCCTTTGACGTAAAATGTAACAACAACAACAACAACAACAACAACAACAACAACAACAACAACAACAACAACAACAACAACAACAACAACAACAACAAAACGTTAGATTTAAGTGAAAAAAAAAACAAGACAAGAAAAAAAAGGCAATTTAACATTTAATTTTGGTATTTACAGTCACATATCAACTTTAGTACGGCATAGGTCTCATTTGTACATGTACATGTACTCAGTTCAAACGGGATTATAGATGAAACACATTTCATAAACTAAGTTAGCCACGCTCTTCTTTTTAGAGGGTTTCTGTTTTGAGCTAGAAACTACATTCACATTAGGTCAGTTCTCATGATTTTGCAAATATAGGCTAAGTTCCCTAACGTACTCGCCGCACAGTATATGGTTTACTCAGTGCACGTTACTTCGTATAGCTTTCACCGTCACTTTATTGTCTGACAACAACGTCAGGTCTGTGTTGTTGATATTCTCTCTTTGTCCGGGGAGTCTATTGTTGCAATTCATTTAAAGGATGAGTTTTTACCACCACCCGGCTTGAAGACAATCACAGCCATACTAACAAGGATGCCCCCCCTTTTTTATGCATACAATCTTCATAAGAATCCTCTCTGACGTCATTCTTTTTAAGGTATTTGCCATTAAATATTTAGCCGAGATTGGTCCAATATGTCTTTTCTCTTTTTGGTTAACGTATGTTTTACGTATGAATAATGACGTCACTTGTTATTGTCTAGTCCTTATTGGTAAGTCATACGTTTTTATTGGGGTTGCTGCATCATTTTGTTTTCTTTATAGACATGGCGGAAATAATTCACAGTAAGTCCGTCAGAGTGTCCCCCTGTAAGCGCTATGACACATGCAATATGGATGCAGTCAGGTTGTCAAACTGAAAGATAAGTATTCACAGACAAAATCAGAAAGAAGAGGACATTTCTTACGTTATTTTTAATTTGATATTATGTAAATGGCCTAAAACATACCAAAAAATAAATGGGGAAAGTGGGGAAATATGAGAAAAAACAAAGAAATCTTTAATGCAAAATGGATCCGAATTGTTCCGAATGCATCAGAAATTACAGATCTGTCAATGGGCGATTATAGCTCCATAATTCACAGTTACAAGAATGTACTTCCATTTGGCAGGGGGAGAGGCAAATTTTTTGCATACTTGTTATTTTGGCTCACTGGACAATTTTTTTTTTTAGCTAGCACTGATGTCGCTAGAAAATGGTACAGAATGTTTACGTTGCAAGATCTCACCTCTCAGTCCTCTCAGAATATTAGACGCAATCAGTGATGTAACAAAGACAGTTCCCGAATTTAAAAATGGCGTGTTTTCCGAAAATGTGCTAAATATAACAGCAGATCCGGAAACATATACAGCAAACAAACAACAATTAAATGAATGCCTCTTACTTAAAAGTATTTGTAAATTAAGGTCTAGATTCTGACTGATTTCTCTGCTGAATTACTTATGAGCAGTGGTGTTCTTAATCACCGTGTTAGAGACTGAAAAGTCAATCATAGTACTGAAAGTAGCCTAAAGAATTTCCCTTCAGTTTTCAAGTATGATGTTTGTTTGTTTTATAATATCCTTATTTATTCTTGGGTTAAATCGTAGTCGAAGCCTCTTTGGCGGGAGACAATATTTGCCTATTTCTCAGTATTTTGCTGAATTAGCATAACAATAATATGTATTTTATCTTAATTGTAGTTGGGAAAGCCAATGAACAATGGCGAGGCGAGAAGAAAAAATGGATAAAGTTTTTCAAATAAGTACACTTGAAAATTTCCAAATCCGTATGTGTCATAATAACACCTATCAAATCTAAACAATTTTCTTTTAACTAGTATGGTTTTCCATGTACGTGATATGTATGCCATATATGATGGCAGAAATTGTGAGCATCATTGAACAGAAACAATTGGCGGATAACCCAAACTCATGATAACCACTGACTAAAAGGCTGTATTGCATCACCCTAAACTATATTTTAACCTCTCGAAAAGCAAAATTCTCAACTGGTTCTAAATTACAGTACTCTTAGATTGACAGCAAATTCGAAAGATGCAGAGCAGCTCGTATTACACAGCGTACACAGGGATCCATTGTTTTGATTACACATGTGGAGGAATGTAAGACAGGCTGAGGGAGGGACTAGAGGTAGGTGGTTGGAAGAATTTAAGCTGTCTGGGGTGATGCATATACAGCCTTTAAGTTACGTCACGTTTTCTTTGATGGATTTTGGTTAAACTTAGGCATAATAGTCCTTGGATAGTGGCCATCTGAAATGTTTTTGAATTTGGAGTCCATGGTCCAGCATGGGATCCATGGACCATTTTATGAAATCACTCAAAACTCTTTTTATTAATTAATAATAAGCAATTGTCTTTCATAATGATACTTAGTGGTTCTTTCACATTGGTTGGGCGTGAACTTAATGGGCTATTTTACTAAGTTACTCAAAATGCTTCTACTCTCGCAGATTGTTTTATAAAAGGTTGATGGGTATTCGCTTCGATACTTGATAATGATGCCTATGAAATATTCAGTAACTTTCAGTTCAAGGTTCTCCTATAAGCCTATAGTCCATCTTATGAAATTATGCACGATGCTTCTACAAGTTCTGGTATACTGTATGACATTTCACAATTGTAGTTGCATAGTGATTTCTTTTGGAGTTCGGTAGTTTTGGGTCCAAGGTCGTGATAGATCCTGTGTGTGATGATTCTCTTACATATGGTTGTAGGAGCCACTGCACCATTGGTGCTCTAGTTCGTGCTCTCATTGGATGATAACATAACATTATAATTTGCAGATTAAATACTTAATTTGTAGATTCGTTGGAGATATGATACTTTCAATCAATCCGGTATCAAGAAACTGACATATTTTGTTTTTTGGCCTCTGTCAACACGCTAGGAGGGACATAGCCCACCGTGACCGGCAGTGGACATGTATCACTTAATAGATTAATGTACAGTAATATTATTTTTCTCATGTTGCCGGTTCTACTGTCTTTCAAATACACTTTCTAGTTTATGGTGAACATCTTCGTCCCGGGGTTAAATATTCGACCTCCTGGGCAATATAGCTTAACTGAAACTACCTCAGTACTCTCTCCTTCTCCACCCCTCCTTAAGAGATCATTGTTCGTTTTCTCAAATACTGTATCCAAGTAAGGGGAAAAAGCATGCAACATCGCCCCGCTGAAAATTAAATGTCATGTGCAATATGATGCTATGAGCTTAGGCTATATATTTGACACTTACTGTGCACATTATTTCAATCAACTGCAAACCGACGCCTCAACTCAATGAGGAATGGACAAAAAAGTACTGCTCTAATAACACAATGGACGGATTTCAACTAAATCGAGGATCTAAAAAGAAAAAGATCTTCTGGAAAAGTCACTCTAAGAATTCTGATTTTGTTTTAATTTTTTTTTCTTTTAGTTTTGAAACCACTGAGTTGACACGTGATATATTTGTTGACTTAAACTTACGTCACCGGAGAAATAGAAAGTCCGAAGCTTGTTGTTTAAAGCTTTTAAATGCAGATGAATGAAACTGTTTTTTGGGTTGATAATTGCGACGAAAATATTGATCATTTGATGTGTATATTCTATAGCACGTATTGCTTGAAATATTTGCTGAGTTAACATTAAGACAACGTCAGACATAATTGTGACAAAAAAGTGAAAAAAGTGTCACATGGCAGTTATCATTAGTAAGTAAACTTGTCACTCAATGTCCTCTATTTTCGTTAGTTTTACGGATAGATATGAACATATGTAGCTTTCTAGGTTATCGCTTACTGCAGATTCCAAACAGTTCTTTTTATTGAAAGCGCACATGTGCGACGTGGGCAGTATCAGAATCATGTGACATGGGGTGTGGACACCAGAAAGCAGAAGACCACCAATCGTAACAATGGAAAGGTTGGGTTACCACGGTCGTTTATTTTTCTTAACTTGCTGAAAGTAACAATGATTTTTACAGGTTTACATTATTTGCAGTCAGGGGACTAATTGAAGCTAATCGCAATGTTTGGAAATGTTGTAACGTAATAGTCTCTCGCCATTTTTTCAATAACAACTAAAAATCCCCTGTGTCTCCATCAACTTCACGACCCCCCTCCCTGTTAGCTTGATAATCAATTTGGATTCGTTCCTTTGTTTCGAATGTTGCTTCGTTCATTACGAGTTTCTTTTGACGACGACTCTACATGAATGTTCTTAACATAGTCCAGCGCCCTCGTTTTAATGAAAGTTTTCTCCGTTCCCTTGAATGTAGAGGACTTAAAGTTACATTATCACTTGGCAGAATGCAATCATGTTTCACATGCAACGTTAGTATGAGATAAAGCACCACTTTGAAGTAGCATGTTGCACCTCACGTTGAACTGAAGTTTAAAACGACGTTTAGTCTGCGCTCTCATATTCCAGACGGGGAAAATCCCTTCGAGGGCTAAGCAAAACAAATAATTGGCGGCCTTCTAATCGTGTATCTTCAGCATGCTGTTTCCGCAATCCGTTTGTTAATTAAAGCAACACATCGCTATTAAAATGGAAAATAATTCATCTTTTATGCAATTGATCGTGTTAGAGTGATATCAAAGCTGTCAAGTTTAACACATTTGCTTCTTAAACTCGGATTGAATATTCCCATTTCCCTTCCGGAGTGTATAGATTTTGACCGAAAACGTTTGAATTCAGAGAAAACATATTTTCACATTTTGAATACAAAAGAAATGTAAAGTGTAGCAACAGAAGATCATTAGGTAGAAAGAGAGACAGATTCGGGATTTGGGGGGATTTTCTTGTCTGTCGATTTAACATGCCGTATAAGAACAAGTTTGATCGTAAAACGTGACTGCTGTCTGATGAACATGTCAAAGAGGAGAAAAAAGTTCCCAAAGTGCAACGAATGCCACAATCACGACCTTTCTGTCTACATTAGATGGAATTTTGTCATTAAAGGACGGATTTGAAACAATTCACTGTAGCTTCATCAGTATTTGACTGTTCGACTTTTTTAGTCTTCTTGTAATAAATTCTTCGAAAATGAACCAATGTCATAGACAGACTAATCGATCCTGGAGGCACTCTAAACGTATCTTCATATACTTCCCATATAATCTATTTTGTAGGAAACATTTAACTGTATGAAACCTTATGACTGATTTTTGGGAACACAATTGAACTTCCACGCAGACAGCACATTCGTGAACAGTCGCTTGTGCCAAGTAATACCATAACATACAGCCTACACGGTACTTTGCCCATGAGGTCTTCGATCTGTAACGGTTAATGTAAGGAAAAACAATGCGTTGTTCCGTACATCGAGCATATCCTCTTCTCCTTTGAGATGGTATCACTTTAGTTTCGTTTTCAGAAGTGCTACAATAGAAGGTCAAGAGCGGTAACATGCCCGTAACTATACTAGTGTTTTTACAATTTCGACCTATGTTATGAAAGTTTTACATCTCTAATCTAATTCTCGTTTTACTTTCAATTAGCACACTCTTGAAAGTGAAAATTCTTGTGACGTTTTCAGAAAAGACAAAGATATTTGTTATTGTTCCTATCTTTTTTAAAGTTGTTAGAATCAATTTTTATTAAAGCTATTAACACTTTCCCCCTGCGTTTTTTGTTTTACATAATTACCTACCTCCAATGGTTAACTGAATAAGAGAATTATTTCTATTTTATTGTTGTTGCAGTAATAGTGTGTTTTCATTTAATAAGAGTTTTTTTTCTCTAAAGACACCTCAATGCCTTCTAGTAAACAAAGTACACTTCGTCATACTCAAAAGAGCAATGATTTATTACTTGAAATTATTACATACTGTAGTTCTTATCTCATTTGGTATTAATTTATATTAAATATGGTCACCCTGAGTGAGCAACTTCATTGTAAATGAAATAAACACTTGAGGTACTAAAAAAAAATATTTAGAATTACACTTTCTTTCTGAAGTTATCCCATGCAATCAAGCTAAACAGAAATCTAAGAAAAAAACAAAACAAAAATGCAACTTTGATGAATACAGAAAAGAAGAAGGCCGTTATGTTTTGAGGATGTATATTACGTAGGCCTGTCTACTATAATGTGCGTATTCATTATAAGAAGTTCATCTGTCATTGACCCTGCATATTTTCCGATGCAACTGCTCTACCGTTTAGTAAGTAAGGAGCACTGCGGTCACATCATTAATAATTTCACTGGTAAATGTCTGTACAAATTAAAAAAAATAATACTCTGCAGACTCTGCATACTGCAGACTCTGTAACTAAACATGTGCAACTAATATAAGTGACACTGTAACACATGTTATGGATTTGAGACCGCCACAGATGCAATTCGCAGGTTACTATGAAGCTTGCTACGAAGTTTCGTTAGAGAGTTTAAGAATATGAGCCGGACATTAAGTTAAGCTGTATTTCAATTTGTAAAATCAATGTTGTTCTTATTATTTTTGTGGAATACTGCAATGTTGAATGTTCCTAGTCACATGTCAATATGTCAAATGATCCGCATGGAACCGTATTAAATTTCAATGAAAGTACCATACCAGACATTTCTTTCTTCCGTAATTAGTTAAAGTTCTTCCACTGAAGCAGTTTACGACTTTCAAGTCGTTCGGTGTTTTTGCGTTACCAGTCATTGTTGCATTTTTTTTACGATGAGTTATGTAACCAAGTTCATCCAGATTCATTACAGGTGTATGACACGAGTAGTAGTAGTGCATAGTAGAGTTTACGAGAGGAGATCCTTTTTAATGTTTCTTCTAAGTACGGATTTATTCTATTTTCTTTCCTTGCATTTCAGTTTATGGAATATCAAACAAACTATGAACAGAGAAACATAGGTAATTAGCATTTATTATAAACAAAATTGTCATGTAGATTTATTCAACGTATCGGTATAGGCCATCAAATATTCGCATGCAGACAGTGTTAGGCTAATTGTCTATCTACTGTTGATGAATGTGACCAAAGTAAGTGCATTGCATCGCCTGTCTGGGTTAGGTGAAAGATTGGATGAACTCCACAGGGTGCGATTTCGCTCCCAGGCAATTAAGTTTTTGCAGTAATTTGGGGGGGGGATGATTAGTGGCCTCTGATAAGGAATGTGGACTACGTAAATCACATTGACGAGGAAAGGTCAGCTAGACGCATCCGATGTTAACAGACCAGACAGTTGCATCAGCTGTAATATTTGCTGATGGAGTCTAATATAAAATGTAGCAGAACCAGTTGTTTACTTGGGGCTCTTGTATCGCCAGGAGGACAATTCGAACAGAGGTTAAGTAGATCGTATACCAGGCCACAAATAAAAAAGTATGTGACAATGACAAAGTGGATATCCTTGTTAGTGTTTAATTCAATGTACACAAATGAGACTGTAGAAGCAAAAGTGTAACCATGGTTTCATTGTACATGTCAAACTTTAAAAAAAAAAAATTGCTCAGTACTGAAATGAAGCTACAGTAAACATCACCAGTGATAAATTGTAAATAAAAAGTTATTAGATTAATTAGGGCAATGACTCATTTTCGACCTTTATTAATTACCAGTGTTTACATTAATATCTTGTGTAAACATTTAAGGTTGTGTAGTTAACGATTTTTACATGGCACCGTTGAACGATAAAGATAAGAATGTTATTTATCCTACTTATGATTTGAGGATTACAACGGGATTAGAAAAAAGTGTTGAAAGGTAAAACAGGCGATTCATCTATCAGAGACAAAATATGTACATGTTGATTATAATATCTTAAAAAAAAAACATGACAAACCATGCATGTCAAAGGCGCTTCTTAATTTATACATGCCCTTGGACCGTAACATTTTGCATATATCTTATGATGTACACAGTCAGACGGAAAGCAGTTTCTCCCATAATATTCTTTTTCTTATTACTAAATAAGAAAACAACTAAATATAACAAAATAAGTATCTTACCTTTTCCTTTTTGTCACTGTAAAATGTATGATCTCCATAACAAAAAAAACCGCGATATTCTGGAGTCTTCTTTTCACTGAAAGATGTACAATATCTTTCTTCGGTTGATTATTGTTCGTGCGATTGTAGCTCATAATTCATTGCTAATCTTTTGTCTGAGTTAATTGTGCGGAGTGTCGCCCTTTGCGTTAAACAAATCATTTGACAGATTGATAAGAAATGGTCGGTGGCGTTTTGTCTTTCTGGTATCAAAAGTAAAAATTATACCTTTGGTACGCAATACGTGGTATTGAAACCAGCCTGACTGTGTGACCTTCATACAGTAATATGATGTCTTACACTGGTAACAAATTTCCGATTTAAGGCGTCAGCCAGAGAAAGAAACATTGTCATAATATTATCACTGATATGATAAATTTTAATGAACATAACAGTGTTCGACCTTTAACCTCAGTTCAAGAGTGAGTGTCCCCGTAGGTGTGTTAATAGACGTGTTGTGTTTATGGCAGCACATGTTCCTAAAGTCTCATTAGTAAACATCAGTTCTAGATAGTTTGGTTTAAGAGAAGATCACTCGAAACCAATGATCGCTTTGTAATCATATGTATAGTGGACGTGTAATAATACACATTCAATAGTCACGGCAAATGTCTTCTTAAAAGCATGTTAACCAAAGTCCGGTTTAAGTATGGGCTGGGCGAGCGGTATGGGCGTGGGAGGGGGGGGGGGGGAAGACTGGCCAGTGTCCCACAAAAAAGGCGATTCCACAAAGTTATATCACTGTACTTCTTTGGTAAAGTGTTTCACTTCGAGTTCATTTTAAGTGTGGGTAGGTGATCACAATCGTTGCCATCTTCTCCTGACGTGCTAGATATCACAGTCTTCAGCAGAATTACTATCGGAAGGAAGCCCCACATTAGTTTGTTCCCACCTGTGGCCCTGAAGTTAACCTCGTAAGCTTCACTATTTACTTGACTGTTGTTCATGTGTGTATTATTTATTATTTTTTTCAGTTTTGCAAAAATTTAATTACATGAGAAGTGATAGAAATGAATGAATGAATGATAGAAATCAATGTGAACTAGACGAAGATATTATTAAAACGCTAACTGTTACTGTAAGTTTTTATGCTATTTTGTACATTGTAAAAGGTTTTTTAAATGTCTCATCGTGTATTTCATGTTGTTCTGATAACGCGTTAGTAATATAATTTTATATATTTTGTGAAGGGTGATTGTACGTTGACATTGGACTGAACTTCTCCTTCCAGGAAAGTCCCAAAAATATAGATTTCAAGAATTTTCAGTATTTACTTTTTCTGGTAATGAAATTATTACTCATGTGTTTGCAACATATGGATCGTTTGCTTCAATGCTCTGTAAAAGCTTCTCGTTGGCTACTCTTTCCAATAAAGTATGAAATCATAAAGGTTTCACGTTTAGGGATATCTTTTCACCATCGACAAATTACCGAGGTCACATATGAACACTTTTTTCGCCCACACTTTTAACCCTTTTCGTCACTAAGGATATTTTTATTCAAAATTTTCTGGCTAGTACGCTCCGCTCCAACTATGGTGGCGCTCCGCTTACACTCTAAAAAGCAAAGAGTGAAATTCACTCCAAAAAGATTGTACAGAGGGTGCACTCGTAGTAAGAGTAAATTTCACGCGGTGTGGAGTAAAAACTCACTCTAGGAAGAGCAATATTTCACTCAATGTGTATGAAATATCGCTCTTTTTTCGTGTCGTTTCACTCCATTCACTGCTACGAGTGGTCCATCTGTACACTCTTTTTGGAGTTAATTTCACTCTTTTGTTTTTCAAGTGTAGTCTTCCGCAATTCTCACTCCCTAGTCAGAAACCCTGGCTGCCCCACTATAGAAGAGATATGCTTCGTTTCCATATCACACTGTAACTTGACCCCCCTCCCCTTAAAAAAAAAAATATTGTGACGCCACGTGGAGTCAGAATAGAAGATGAAGAGAAGAATTCGAGCAGTTTTGTCCAAAAATAGAAATTCAAAATATCATCCCTCCTCAAGAAATATTAACTCCCGTAACCCTGTGACTACATCTACAAGTAATAAAATAATGGCTTTGTTATCACTCGAAGATCACAGCCACTTAACATCTACAAAATAAATATTCGATTAAGCGATGATGAAAAAAATGATTAAAACTACAGATGGAGGGAAACTTAGCTATCAATATTCAGTAATTCAAATATTATCAAACTTTTGTCAACACACTTCCACGTAAAACTGCTTTGCTAAGTCCTTGGAAATGAGGAGTTTTGTTTCCATCTCAGCCTGTATATTGGAAAAGTTGTGGAGATCATCAGATTTTCTTTTTCTCATTGTAGTTTGTATTTCTCACTACTGGAAGGAGTTTTCATCTCCGTTTCAATTCGTTTAAAACTACAATGTGTTGACTTTAAAACGGCTTAAACGCACAAAGAGATGCCGTAAAGTTGTCTACAATTAGTCGCGCATGTTCTGTGCATTTGACGTACATTTTGGTGTACATTGTCTACATGTTAGTGCGTCCTTGCTAGCACAATTGTACTTCAATTCCATCAAATACACTGCCGACGTTATCATTTAATGGAAGACTTATTTCCGATAGTTTGGTTTGCATTTATTAAAGTTTTGACCACATCTGTTTACAAACAAATGTGGTCTTTTTTATGCATGGTTCTTGTGCCCTTATTGACGGTATGTTGATAATAGTGCAGCTGACAGCAATTTGTGAAATAATCAATCACAATATTTTTCGATTCACCTGGTAAGGTGTTGTTTCTCAGTTTTTCGAGTCTATTCCAGTTTCGGACGTTGGTTGTGAGACCGTTGAACACAGACGAATTCGCATTGATTATTACTAAAGAAAATTTTCATGTTCATGTTAAATGTAGTGGCTCAGCGAGAATGTTCCTCACACTTTTCGGTCAAAAAACAATCATAAACTGAAGAATTAACTGATCTGATGGCACTGATATCTTAAGAGACTCCATATCGTTCTTATTGCAATATACCTCTCTTTGGTTGAATTTGGTTGGATAAAGAAAATAAACCTCGATAAAAAAGGATATCACGAATACGTCATCATGATTTCTAATCCACGTCCAATCGGGATTGTGAGGAAACATATTATTTTTTTTTCTAATGCAAATGTTCCACAGACGAACAGGATGGACCGGAATTTGAATGTTGTGTCACGTGGACGTGAACGTAAAACAAACAATATTTTTGATACGCTCGCTTGTTTCTTTTGATGAGATTTTGCATACCTGCCAGTGAGTTTATTTGAATAACTTTCTTAAAATGTTGACGTAGCTGTTATGTTTTTCTTTCCGTTATACTGCTTTACTCTTGTTGTTTTGTTTTGTTGCAATGTTGTTGTTTAGGTGGTGGTTTCATTTTGCTGTTGTTGTTGTTGTCCATGCTGCTTTTGTACTTCCTTACCAACTGTATTCTACAAAAACAAACATCTAAAAACTCTTAAACACGATCACTTTGGAGGAACTTGGTGTAACTAATAATTGGGTTTAATAGAAATTACCTTTTTCTTTTCACCGTCTTCAAATGGGCGATTCTTAAAACAAAGCTTTTGCAGTATTATCGTGTTGCTACTTAAGGACCTAATACGGTAGAACTTTTGAGCGATAAGATATGATAGGAAATTGCGATAAAAACTTCAAATCATTTGTCTGATCCCCCTTTATCTGAGTACCAGCCCCCCATAAAAAGAAGTCACCATCCAAATATTATGAGTACCATCTACTGCCTAACTAGCTTAAATTTTGACCACTGCATTCTCAAAATTTTGCCAAATGTTTGGCTCAGTCTCAGAGAAGTTTTTAAAGTGAAATTTGAGTTTGGTGTGAGGTAAAGGATATATTGGAAAGACGGAGAGCTCTGTCGTCCGGTTCTATGGTTATCATCGTTGCGAGATTTACACTTGGCTCATTTTTTTAAAAAGACGATAACACAGAAAGTTATGGAGCGCCTTTCTCATGACTTACCTATCCTCCTGGTAAAATCATGCTAACAACTACCTATACTCCTTTAACGGAACCATTGTATCAAACGTTTACTTTAACACATTTTACGTTGCTTTCTGTCTGTTTTCTCCTTCAGCAACATGTTACACAAACTCACCACAATATGAGCTTTACAGGTGGTTGAAAGAGTATGGACTGGACCACTATTTCATCAATTTTATTTCATACGGGATCACAACACTACATGATCTTTCAAAGCAAGAACCATCGCCAGAATGTTTACGAGACCTCGAAATCGTACTTCCCGGTCACCAGGCTCGCTTGAAGAATTCACGTAAGTTACTCGAAAATAAAAACATGCATATGTGTATCTACATCTATATCAATAAGAGGTGAATGAAATTACAGAAATTGGCAGTAAGTACCGCATGGTGACTTTTAGTGAAACTTCTTCAAAGTTCGAGTTGGGAGTTTTCCACTTTCTTCTGCGGACTCTCTACCAACGGTATTATGGAACCCCGATGTGTAATTCTTCGTTGAACTAATTTATACGACAAACATGTAGACAAAGATTCCCTTGGTATCTTTTAGGGCGCCTTTTTAGTGTTGAACGTTGGGGATTGGATTCCGGCCTAGCTTTCAAACGCGTTTTAAACAAGGACTGAAGTAATGAAAAAGCAAAAAATTGAAACATTTCCGTTGGTTTCGTCCCCCACCTTCAATTAACTTTGGACTTAAGCACAGCGGAGAGTCTTAAGAAGCCTTTCCTTAATTATTTATTCAGTCCAGCCATTATCCACTGAAACGTAAGAAGTAGGCCGAATTAAATTGCACTCCACTTGCGGAGAACGGCGTAAAAGCATAAAGCTCACTCGCCAAGGTCCGGCAGATGAATCTTAATGTGATTCTTACGAAACAAACGAAGGTTGCGGTTGTGCGTTTCCTTCGTGAATGAACGCTTAATATACAACGTTAGCCACAATTCTCCGCACACAGCAGAAAAACGGCAAGGACCTTCAAAATAGCCCAGTAGCTCAATTGTACTGGCCAGGAGATAAAAATTGAAAACATACATGGGAAGTTTTATCTTTCAAATTGTCCAGTAATATTAACATCGTGTAGGAATGAATGCATAATGAGCTTGAAATGTCATCAGTGATTATTCAAGAAAGAAATCGTATTTTGAGCCCACGTTGAGCCGTCGTATCTGGGACGAATTTACGAAAAGAAGGAAAAAGAAAGAAACGTGGCTTCCAAGTAGTCCCGAATAGTGTGACATAGGTGTGTGTCACCTGCAACTGTGCACTAAATTCGTACTGCGGTTAAGCATCAAGAAGCAAATCGTTTGATTAATGTATCAAGATATATCGATAAAATAAATGAATTCGATTGAAATTAAATCTATAAGAAAATTCAGTGTCCGTTCTAATTTGGAAGTTAAAACTCTCAGACGCTGCAGACGCTGAAAATTAATTATGGAAAACTTTCTGACCCCCTAAAGAAAGAATGCTTTACCCAGATTCAGAATAAGACTGTATGCTACTTGTTGTATATCATAATCCATGTAAGGTCCAATAGCGAAGTGTGTCTTACCAAGACGCAACAATTAGGTTTAAGAACCTTGTTTAATTGATAATGCTTGCGACTCTCAAGGTTTACATTACGCTTCCACTGGCTGTGGTATACCGTACATCGAGGTAAACCCCTCTAGATCTGTGATATTCATTTCACTTCAGTTCTTGGAAATTTTGACTGTACACTTCTCTGCATGAACACTTCTATCTACAATCTTTCTCTTATCTCACCATTGTCTCTTTATTGTGTCCATCTGATGGACTAGAAGTTTCATTTGATGTTCGAGATGCTATTTTTTTTCTGTCCTTGAACCTAACTAATTTGTACTATTCGGCAGCGAGTTGGAATATAAGGCTTGTGTAATCATTTGAATATAAATGCTCACAGTATATGGTGTAATTATTCTTTATTAGATACGTAAGCGAGGGCGGTTCATTCGCGTTCATCAGCTGTCGTCTGCTGGTCTAAGACTGATTCATTGACTTTGGCGGGAACTGCCCTCTGAGGGAGACGTGCTTATTAATAATGTACATATTGCTGGTATACGTTTCGAGGGGTTCGTCGGCATAATCCTTCAAGAATCTGGTTGGCATTAAAGGAATATATACCATTCAGTATACATATATCTATGAAAGTATTTACTGAGTGACTCCGCGGTTGTGTATTTTTGGGTGCATGAGTGTGATAGGTGAAGTTTGCAGCAAAATTGAGGATTCACCAAATATTACTATGATTAAAATTGCAGATGCTTAAAGTGCGAGAAAAAAGACCTTTTCATACTACATTGAGAATCTTTTCTTTTTTTTGACAAAATAAAATAGGCTAACCAATGTGTACTGAGTTCGATAGATCTATATCAATTACTGTAGTTATACTGATCCTTTGCGACACTCACAGAGTACCAACTAGGCAATGAATGAAATATTTAACAGAGTAGATTTTTTTTTAGTTACTTTAAAGATGCAGGCGTCACGTCGGTGACCTGGCATTAACCTTACATTAGTCACACAGAAAAGTACCGCTACCAAGGATAAGTCAATGAGTGTCAGCGTAATATGTGTATTAATATGAAACAATGATATAATACAATAGAAACTCTTAGTACACACGCCACGACTTATGGATTTGCAAATCATTTTTTTTATTATTTGCAATCTTTTATATTTTTGAGGGACACAGGTGAAGCGTGTCACCGTAATAGTTTAGTAGAAATTTATTCCATATAACTTATTAACTATTAGGGTAATTGTGGTATACTGAAATCCCGAGAAAAGAAGAAAATATGTAATTCTTGTAACTGACTATATTTGCAAAATGTTTATGGTTTATCAACCATGAGAAATCTTGGTTAGGTGAGAACTTTCATTGGCATCTTGAATCAATCCCACTGTGTAACTTTCATTTTGCAGTGCACTGAAGCTAGAATTGATATGATTCTGCTACAACCGAGTGTTCCTCAAAAGTTGGCGACTAGTTGACAGGTTTATTGGATGAATGCGGTTATTCTGTAAAAAATCGTCACATGTATGTTAAGGAAACGCACTTCTCATGGGAATATCATCATGAAAACTTCAGTACATTGGTGTCACTTCCTACTGCAAAACAATCATGACAATTCCCTGTATAACTTAAACTCTTCGGTATTTGTCCACGGGGGATCATTTCACTAAACATGACGGTAGCAAAGTATTTTACTCCAAGAAAATATCTCATTTACCATACTGTCACACAAGCCGTTGCAACGCTTGCATCTTTATTCTTTAATATTTGCCCACGGTGGCTCGTTTAATCATATTCTACTTTTTAGACAGTAATCATGCCACCACTTGTTGTCATTAATCGTGACAGTAACATTTACCTTAAGAAAATGCGAATATGTTTCATTCCTATTTCCATATTATCATTGCAGTTTGTGTACTTTTATTATCCACTATTATCTACATGGGAACATTGAGATCATATTTGAATTTTCAATAGGGTTAATACCTCCAAACTTGGTCAGTAAACATGAAAATAGCAAAGTACGTGACTCAAAGAAAATTAGGTAAAAACAATCTTATCATATAAGGAATCCATCAGTTGTTTTCATCGGTTACTCCTCACAATCATTGCACCACAAACGTATCACTAGGCCGGGAAGAATTATTCTTTACCCAATAAGACAGTGCATTCTGCATGAAGTGACTTACTGTCTCCATATTCGCTTTACTTAAAACTGTTCAGTGTTCACGAGTTGCCTCGTCCTCCAAAGAAAATTTAGAACAGGCGTATGTAATTTAATTAAATTATATCTTGTACATGTACAGCAAGTGCTGTATATACCTAGCATGTGTATACTATAACGGTATATATATGTCAGCTGTGATATAAAGTTTCGTTACCGTCTGCGTGCACCAGTCATCTACCTTAGATGAACACTACGGACCGCAATTACATTCGTACACTTAATCCGTACATGCCGTATGATTACCTCTAGTAATTACAAGAACACAGTAACCTATAAGGCCCTTGCATAGTTTTTTTTCTTCTTCGAATGTTCATTTTCTTGTCGTTGTACGTTCGAAACTCTAACATAGCACGTGGCAAGACAGGGATTGATGATACAACGGGTACCATGGAAGGAGGGAATTTTGAAAAGTCTCGAGATCAAATCACTGTGGACGTTTTAAGCAGAGTCGTGTCTTAATGGCACTGGACGATAATGCTGTAATTACAGAAGTTGCATCGCATTACGCATCAATGTATGTAAATAGGTATTAATAATGTATCTGCGAAGTAACTTACATGATGCATAATCTAATAATAATAATAAAAATTAATAATAAATCAGGACTGACATAGTAATAACGGCTCGTAGACCAGACCTGGTAGTCATAGACAAAGAATCACAGGAAGGACTGATAATTGATGTGGCAATACCCAGCGACTCAAACACAGTCAAGAAGGAAAGCGAAAAAGTGGATAAGTACCAAGACTAGAAACTAGAAATACAAAGACTATGGAACATCAAAGCAAGGGTAATCCCCGTAGTAATCGGTGCACTTGGAGCAAACACCAACAATTTAGAGAGACAAATACAACACATCCCTGGTCAACACAAAGTGCAACAACTTACAAATACAGCACTACTAGGCACTACCCACATCCTCAGAAGGATACTCGATCTCCCAGAGTCAGGGTAGGACTTCGAGATCAGAGTTAAAAAATATATACCAACATAGAAGTTGAGAAAGAAAGAGAAATAATAATAATAGTAATAATAATAATTTGAATGATTTTTAGTTTTTATTTATGGCAATGAATTAGACATATCAAATGCAGATTAACGTTTTGACGAAAGCAGTTTGCGCAATTAAGTACTTGCTTCGATTGCCAGTTAATTCATAACTGATTATTAACACTCGTATAGTAAAACAAAAATAAAAAAAAGGAAACAAGTGACATAACAAATGATAAATACAAAATTTTCAAGTATAAAGCAAATACAGAATGTTTAGGAGATGCATGGTTCTTACCTATATTAATACTGAACTATGCACCTGCACTAGGTTCATTAATTGTGAAGTTGCTGAGCAGTCTCTCTCTGTCGTCGTAAACTTGGAAAAAAAAATTTTCTTTGTATGAATACCAATTACATCTTGTAGGAATGCCAACAATGTTACAAGTGTGAGGATATTAATTACTCTTGAAATGTTCATGATGCAATTTCTTGCATTAGTCATTGTGGTATAAGACGAAATCGATTGTTTTTTCTCTTTCATGAAACGGTAATTGTACTTTTTTTTTCTGTTTTTTCAGCAATAATCCCCTCGTACGTGTCATCACTGTACAGATCACATCGATCGGTTTCCTTTAAATATAGGTCATGAAAAATATCTAAGAGGATACACCTGTTTCTATTGACGTCAGTCCGTCAAGTATTACCATCTAAAAACACAAACAAGAAAGAAACCATTCTAAATTTTCTATTTTCAGGAAAATTTAAAAAAAAATAAGAAGAAACATTCCGCAGATTTCTCTAGCTTAATAAAAGAACAAGTTGTTTGGTTGTTGATAGTGTGGTACCGCTGTTGACTATCTTCTTACTTTTTGTTTTAGATTGCCTTCAGTGCTTCATCTTGGAATATTCCTTACATTTGCAAACAATATGCGACAGGATTAAAGGAAAGCTCTGTCTTCATTTTTCTTCTATCTAATGATACTCGAACTTTTGGTAGCCAGGTACCCAAGCCTGTTCATGAAGTCCCATATGACACTGATCGTACTCGTACGTACGTACCTTTCGCAGCCATATACCTTATCGTTTAACATAATTTAATGTCTATGGTAACCCTTATGGAAATTTATTTTTTTGCGTGGCGTATCCTTTGTTATGACTCTCTTTTCAGTGCTGAGTCTATACTTTCACTAAGAGTTACAAAGACATTACTAAACAAACAGAATCACACTTCAATTCAGCTGAACAAAAAAAGAAATAAAACTTTGAGGCACTCTTTTGAGTTGCTTAACCACAATTAGGAAAAAAATATATATTAATAAAAACAAGCCAAAACTTGCCATGTTGCTAAACATTTGCTCCTTCCACAGTTTATTAACTGTAACTCGTATCCAGTCCCTGACTTTATGGACACAGCTGTCACAGAAACAGAAAATTTATTAATAATTTGGATTACGAACTCCTGTACATATCGACCGTAGACTCCTTTCTTAATATATATATTTTTCTCAATTACACCAATGGACATTTGGCTTTCACAGAGGAAAACCAGACGATGTGTTGTCCCATTTTGCCCATTCATTACCATGTCACACAATTCAGTACACCTAATAAATTATAAAACCTGCAGCAGTAAGCTTTAAGATGAATTTCAGTGTTGAGCTCTCTTTTTACAATTTCTTCTTCTTTTTTTTTAATTTTCGGAGACAGGTCAAGCTCTCAGACACTGTGTCTGGCTGACCAGTCCAATTTTTTTAATCGAAATGGTCTGACTGCATACCCAGGGGCAGACTTCAAGCAGAATACACAAAGATGGTGTTCCAATCTCTGTTGGACGACAATAACTGCTAGGCGTATTATGCATTCGTTTTTCGGTAGCAGTGAGTATGATAGGCTCAAACATCCTATCGTACCGAGCTAATATTGGTCTGCAAAGTTAGCGTACTTACTTCAGTCGAATGTGTGTCATTTATTGCAGATAGTCAGATAGTCTTTAATTGCGGTTTTGTGAGTCATCCATTTCGATGGATGGTTATCAGCATGGATGGCCATCAGAAATGGTTATCAGAGGCTTAAAAATTTATAATTGAGTAAGTGCGGCAGGTAGACACATGTGTGGCTTACTTCCATTTGTAATACTGGTCACCGAGGAAGGGGAGGAGGCGAACGAGGGACATAAGTTGTTAGCAAACTTCTCTGTACATAATATCGATAAGTGTCTTAAATCGATCGTAGTTCGTAAAACATCTGATTTAATAGATTCACCTTATTTCAATATTCTTGGAACGAATCTTATTTTATTACTTTTTTCATTAGAAACTGTTTCGTTGACAACACCAAAACAGAATGAAAACCATTATCATCACATGTATCTTCATTCTCCTTATCAAAAATAAATGAGCTATTTTCCATTGGTGGTCTCTGATATACTACATTTTTCAGAAATTAACATATTTTCTATCCAATAAATCTGCAAAGACCAAATGCAGTAATAGGACAATTTCTTTCTCTTTGTTGAGGTTTCAAGTAAATTGTTTCTTTTTCAGAAAAAAACAAAACAAACAAGTACTGTGTTCCAGGAACAGTCAAATGATGTGCCCGTTTGTAATAAACGTTAGGTACAACGTAGGCACTGTTAGAAAATATTTCACAGGCAGTATTTTAATGCATCCTCGCCTTATCTTGTTTCATATCTAGTAAAGATCTAGTTCGATTCATTCCAGTAATGAACGTACGTCAAAGCCCCAAACCAGCTTTTTCTGTAAAAGAAATAATAATAATAAGGGCAATAATAATAATAATAGTAATAATAATAAAAATGACGAATATGATTTGCCTTCAAAGATATAATGCTTCGAATGCTATGCTGTATAGATGGATATGTTATGAGAATAAACTGATCAGAAGCGTTCTACACTTGTATGCAAGTAAGTCAATATGGATAGTCTCGGAAAGATGGAGCGTCTATAATCGATTTCGCAGAACCAATCCATCTGTCATTTTACTGTTACTTTTATGAATGGTATGCATTCTTGGTCGTCTGATAATGTTTTTGCTGGTCGATGCACTGTAATCGATTTTCCGTACATACAAATATACAACATCTTTATATCGACTACTGTGCGGTAAGCCCAGTGTCAATGGGAGGGGGAAGTGGATCTCATTTCTGAGGTTGGTATAATGTATTTTAAGATGTTGGTTACGACTGAATATGATCAGACTCAAAAGTTACAAATATTTGACATTTTGCCTACGTCAAGATTGAACATTTGTTTGATATTTTCAGACTATCATGGAATTAGAAACATGTGGTACGCATGGCGCGAGTCTTATTTATAAACATATTTAAAGTCTGCTTTATTTCAGTTGTTATTTCCCTTCTTTTGCCAGAAATGGGGAGTAACGGAGGAAGGGGTTGGTCGATGTAATGGTAGATTTCAATGATTCGGTAGCACACTTTATAAAATGTAAACTTTGCACGAAAGTGAAACTAAATATCGCTCGTCGATGACTTTAGTATCATGACAACATTGAAGTAGTATTACATCTTCTCCATTAGACAAGACTGCTACAAAAGTGCAATAAATGTTGGTTTTATTGGCTGATCGATCCACTTGAGAACTGCACCTATCGATTGTTGCACACCTCAAGGAATTGGCGTTCTTGAAGAAAAATGCACAGAAATAATGATCGATACTTATTGAAAGTATAGATCATACTGAGCATGCGTAATTTCACGAAGAAGAAACAAAACGGTTATATTTTTCATCCTATGAGTTTCATCTATCATGCATTTAGATATAGTAAAAAAAAATCCATGCAAGCTGTTCAGAATGTAGTCAGTGAACTTTAGTCTTTCTACAAGTTTATCATCACACATCGCATCAGTTTGCTGGCCATTTCAATACCTGTTTTGACGTCAAATTATAAACACATTCGAGTTTCCTAAAATATGACTCTTGGTATACAGACGGCCCAGGTCTGTACCACGATTCTGGTTAAAAGCAAAAGCTCTGTACGATATCTCCATTTTAATATATCGTTGTATTTTCCTACGTCAAAAGGTCTTAATACATAATCCGAACTCCTTGAAATATGTATGTCTTCAATTATCCCGCAAACAAACAAGTTTCTTAGAACCGCCAGACGTACTTTCTCAAAGGTCAGCTTTTTCGTCGATTTCTCGTCAAAGCAAATGCTGGTTATGAGGTGTAATGCGTCACTGGTTACCTGCTTAACTATAATTCATACGAAAGAAACTTTCTTTATTCCTTCATTAAAACATTCAGACATCGTTTTTTTTTTCAAACGCTCAGACCTTGGTCTTTTAGTTTGTGTGGTCTAAAATGATGTGTGTGATAGCTTTTCTCCAATTGATTCTTGTCAAATTTTAAAAATTAACCGCCTTTGTTTCACTTTGAACTTAGGAACTATGTTTATCAGCGTGGTATAGGTATGTGTCTAATATTAGTCTTTGTAGGTACTATGTACACATTTTGCTCTAGGCGCAGTGATTTTCTTTAACTTTCATTAAGCAAACATATACATCATTGTATCGTATCGTCTCGTGCATCATGACTAAACAGATTTACTCGTTAAATATCAATCTTTAAAAGGATTACGAAAAAATGGAAATTTTTTCCTGAGGTTCAGGTTAAGATGAAATTGAAGAGAAATTAAAAAAAAAGTTAGTATAAATACAGCCTTCAATACAAACTGTTATTACGAAATGATACTCAGTATCACACTGCATTGATATGTCTATGCTGTGTTAAGGGACTGTCAGTTTGGTGTTTTATTCCATTCTTTATAATTGTAAAGCCATTTATGTCACATATCCGATCTTACCGTAAGAAGAAAAGCCATTTCAATCGAACAATGTAACAATACAAAATGAAATAAATGTAAATGAAGATAAATGTAAAATGAAAATATTTTTGAACCGTACATATGTTTATCATGCTTAAGAAGTCATATCTTCAACTGCATAATAAATCATTTCCTTAATTTCAAACTTAAATACTCCAAGAGAAGAGAAAATTCAGCAACGGTACTTCCTTAGAATATTTACTGGTCACTCGCTCTTATCAATCCCAAAGCAATGTCGCAGGGTATACCTAGGAAATAATAACAAGCCTCAAGCCCTAAGGAGATTATTCTTCGTTCAGAAAATGCATTATTTAATTTAGCTATGGAAATAGCACTAGGATGACATGCATCTTATTATGATAGCAGCTGTGAATAGCAACATCTTATATTCGTACTGAAACAGACAAGATGGTATGCATATTGTCGAATTAAGCAGCCAGGATTGTTAAATTAAAAAATAAAATAAGCTGAATTTATTAATTTATGCAAGTGCACTGAAGACGGTGTATGAACCAAAATGTAGGAAAAGGGGATGCTATTCATATACATAAACCATAAGGGATTTTAAAGCGGGGCAAGTTTTTTTTAGCCCTTTAGAACAGTTTTAGATACAAATGTCAAGATCATAAGTGTGGGTAGTCCTTTTTTTGTAAGGAGGGGTAGAGGTAGACATTTAAGTTCGTCACATATTCTTCAAAATATATTTATTCATCCTTCCTTAAAATGTTAATCGCCACCAGTGGCTTTAGGTATACAGTATCCAATGTAAAAATGTTACTGTTAGCGTAAAGGAATCATAATCTCAAGAACCAAAAACGAGGATGTAAATAATAGCATTTATGACGTATCGGGGTAAGATGGCCTATTGCACACACTGCGATGAGGATCTGCAAGGACGGAAAAAAGTTTGCTCTGGTGTAATTACATGTGCCAAGGTTGATGTTTATATTACCGAAACAAAATTAAGTTAGTAACGTGACATGGTACAACAGGAATATCCGTAACTGGCTAAACGTAAGTCCTTATTGTTTAATGATGAAAATAAAACAAATATTGTTCTGTTAAGTTCAGTTTAAAGTGATTGCGTGTGTACCGTATTTGATCTTAAGCTTTCTATACTTTCAAATGAATGTGTAAAAGAGCAGATCACACCGGTGTATCAAAAACATGTTGATTCAAGTCGTCCGCTCTTGATTGGCATAGGGAACTGTAGTATTAAGTCAAAGGAAGCACTGTATTTACAAATAACCTTAAAAACTGATCACCTCGTTAAGGCGTCAGTGACCAGCAGTTTCGACCAATTGAATATTCATTTGCTAGTGTACTTTCTATTGGCTTGTTCGAAGAAGTGCAATGTATAAAAACTGTCAAAACTTCTGTTAGTAGAATTTCAAATCAGTATCTCAGAATTTATCCCCTGGGAGCTATTTATTTTCCCTAAGTGATCTGGTTGATGCAGTAAATAGACACACTAAACTCTTTTACATGAAATTTAAAAGTTTTTACTTTTTACCTTAGCACGCAATCCCTTTTAATAAAGTTTATCGACGTTAGGTTGATTAACGGATGTCATCAGTAGCAGTCACCCAAGTAATTGCAATGAATTGAAATGAATTACAATGAAGTGCAATAAATGCAGTGAATGCAATGTAGTACAATGTATGCAATTGCAATGAATTGCAATCTTATGAAATATCCATGTTGTGCATGTTTTACATGCATTTGCTGGGGGAAGGAAGACTTACCACTTACCAGACGGTAGCATGACATTTTTGAAAATATGACGTCACAGGGAGTTGGCAGATACGATAATAGCTTTTGTCAGTTGTGAATCATTAGATCACCATTTAATCTTACACTGTCTATTGACTGATTGCTATAGGAAGGTGGGGGGTCCACAGAAATGTACCTTTCGCTGTTGCTTGTCTTTAAGGTGATATCAAAGGTAGAATGTAAAGAGTCTACATAACTCAGAGATGTAACCAATCCGTCAAGTTCTATTTGGATTCGCAACGGGCGGGAACGACTGACACGTTACACAGACGTCTACAATATTGAAAACTACGGATGCTTGGAATTCCATGGTATGTGTTTGACATCCATCGACCATCTCTTTGTTTGATTTTGAATTTATTAAGTGTTTGATTTTGCTGATTTTACTGGATAAATTCGATACGTTAATATGAACCGACCATTTTGAACATTTTGTTGTCTATTATTTTATTCTTGACTTTAGTTTGAACCACATGGAGGCTATACGTTTAAACAATTTACTGAATAAATGCCAAAATAAAAAAGATTACGTCAATTTTGTGGGGGTGTGTTTTTTCAACCATTTGAGAGAAGTAAAAGCGAAATGAGATATCGACGAAGATATACGTTTGAGGCGTTCGAATCATGATCAATAAATGTTAGTTATGGAGAGAGAGGGGGTATATGACACATCTGTATGCATGTTATGTAAATACGTCACACCATGATTAGCCATGAACACGGTTCCATATTTCTTAGATTGTCTCTCGACGGTAAACGTTCGGAAATGTTCCGTTATTTACCGTACTTTATAAACAAAAACGTATTACCCTGATAAAGCTTAGGTCGGCTAGCGATCTCGTATATCACCATCATTGCCAAAGGGAGACAGTTCTTAGGTCGCTACATTGAAATCAACGTTGACTTTCGTGAAATGAGTGAATCTGTAGAAAAGATCACGTCGTAGTAGGATGTAAACTCAATTGAAATCTGGGCGCGATGTTTCGATCCCAACACAAGTATGCATTAGAATATGCACGGTACAGGATTGACTGGCATAAGAAATCCATGGTAAACTTGAATATTTTAATAACTGTTACCATATTCCCAATGCTGTGGAAATGTACACTGATTTGGGTATCATTAATATTCATAAGCCTTGAATTTAAATTGAATTACAACTTTGATTGCAGCTGTCTCATTGCACTTTTTCAGTTGCTGAGACAATTGACCGAAACGTTAATACCCGTAGAGTCACATCTGCAGTCAAAAGTAAACACACATAGAAAGATTTCATTTCATTACTTATGAACCTCTGTCAGAAAAATCATGTGTGTGAAAATAATCTAGTGTACTAGATAAACGAATGTCGTACCTGCTTGTCAGTGTGCATATGGAGTATGTAAACAATATTAACTTTACACATCACGATGTAGAGCAGATTTGAAAGGGTAATTACTCACTAATGGCATTGTTATCGCAACCGTTACACACCGTGGACCTGCGTCCGACCTAGCTGTGGCCTCTGACCTCTCCCGTTAATTAACGCCAGATGAAAAGTCTATACGGTACCTGGCTGTCTGTAGCAATTAAAATATTTACCTAGACCGACATCGGGGAGGAGAAGGGGACCCAGATCAGACGTCTAACTCATCCTTCTACCTTGTAGGCTAATTCTTTCGACATGATGCATTCCACATACATCTATATAATCTATTCTTTGCCGGTTATTCACCTTTCACGCAGTGATACTCAGTCTTCGTATTGATTAGCTTGTCGTTTTGCGGTATGGGTTGCATATTTACAGTAACATTACATGATAGGATACCGCTTCTGACACAAAGTGTAATGGGAAGTAGTGATGACCATTCTTGTTTGAGTCTAAAGCGATACGAAATGATGCATACACAAAGATGCATGATTCCAAGGGAGGTTATGGTCAACCGTAGTGTGCTCTAGCTTTAAATTACGTGACGATGACGCGCCTCAGGCTAAGATTTAAAATAGGAAGATTCAAATGCTAATAGTGCATTATTATATTAATGGCGTGTAGAAGGCATAACATGAAAGAAACTGTCTGGTTATCGCTGTAAGTAACGTTCATGTTCCCCTATTGCCAACTAGTCCCAACTCATTTACAAGAGGAATCTTTTCTCGGGGTTAAGATACCATGTAAGTCTCTGCGGAGCAACAATTTACACGACACCTTTTTAGCAGAATACAGATTGACGTTATGCTGATTGCTTAAGTAGAACGTCATTGCTTTGCCAAGTAAGAGAACTTCAAGTCCCATTTTCTCCTCAGGATGCCACCAACAATTAATAAGTTATAAGACGTAAAACCCAAGATACATACTATGACCCTTTTCAAAGAAGCATAGTTGTCATCCAAAATAAAATCGAAACATTCCGGCAAAAAGAAAGGTTCCCCACCTGGTTCACCCATCCATCACCCGTCCTCCATCCCTATACCCACCCCACCGTCACAATGGCAACAACAAATATATGTGCCAGGATGCTTTTTTCCGCGGAACAGCATTTTCATGTCAGTTCACCTAAGTTATTTTTCTTTTTATCTTTTTCTAAAGTTAAAAATCAGACAAAGATAAGAAAACGATTACAAATGGATTTTGTTCTTGGTTCTTCTCGATGACTTGGAAAAATAATAGACTGATCGATACCTACTGGATTAATCGATATAGTTAAGTACCGGTGCTTGTATTATTTATTTTATCAACAATTTATTTCACAACACTTAAATATTCTAAACAAACTGTTAGTGAGTTTCTTCTTTCGTGACCAGCTTAATAAGATCTGCACAACAGAGCTCCAGGTAAGAAGAGATCTTGAAAAGGCAACTCGTGAAACATGTAGCGGCGGCGATATCAAATCAAATGATCAGCAGTAACATACACAAGTCTTTTCAAGTCTCCTTTACTACCAGTACGTACTTCTCTACCTCCAATATTTGCTATGACTCGTTTCTTAAATGTTTTAGATCTTTGGTAAATAATTAAAATTAAAACCAGTGCATGGTCGAATTGGTACAGTATAACTGCAGGCATGCAATTTTCATGATGAGATCTTTGGAATATCCAGAAGTAACCAATCTTTTAGTAAAGCTAATCATAAATATCCGATTTTGACTCTTGACTTTCATTCGGAGAAGTAGGACATACATGTTTCCCCTCTTCTACCCTTGTTTTCCTTATTAAAGATAACCAGCGTCTGGTACAGATTCCGACAGACGTCACAACCAATGGTGCTTATCGTGCAGCTCTGTATGATTTGAATATAACTTGGCCGATGACTTCTCGTTTATTAGACTGGGCCCCAAAGTCGCCATGTATGTCATTAAGAGCCCGGTCACCAATCATAGCTTGCTTGCTTCAAGATGTCACAACTGAGTTTCAATGATTGAATTCGGCAGTTCAAACTTGAAGGAGTAACCTTCTCATTGAAAGAAAAAGACATGGAAGACAGAATAGTCAATATTGGAAATAATATGACCATAAACTTGTGTAGATTTCAGTGGTCTTTGTGCCTCACGTCGACATTTTTCTTTTTTTTTTTGTTTCTTACATAAATGTTTCATGGAAACACTGTAGTACCTACACAACAAACAACATTACTAATCCTTCTTCTTTAATTTAAAACCGTTGTAATTGTGAAACGCAACTCCCATATTTTAATGAAGATTTAATTCTCGTCATTAAATTACTGTTTTGTTTTTGTCACGTAAATGATTTGCAATCGCTTTTCTGAAGCTGCTTGTAACAGACCGGTCAGAGACATTGGTATTAGTTCATTCTACTTTTTTTCATTCATTTCTCCAAATGATTTGTCCCATATGATTCAATTGATTCACGACTTCTTCATGCTCGACAAAAAAAAAGACCAAAGTATGAACAAAATGGGAGGATAAATTGGCAATCGACTTTAGAAAGGAGAGACGATTCCAAACAATTTTTTCTTATTCTTGCACAGAATCCGTGGCGACTTCTCTTTTTGCATAGCTTAACTAGCATTAATTAACCTAACGATGCTCTCATTTACTTTGAATCTGAATACATCTTCAACAATTTAATTTTGATAGACAAGATTCCATTGTTTTAATTAAAGCAAGTGAACCTCCTTCATGTATTGGACAATGGTTACGTATTGATATAGTTGAAGCAGATGAATAATCAACATATTTACATGTATACTTGTGTACAGCGTAGCCTTGTTCATCTGCGGTGGATTAATACATATAGAGTTATAGTAGTTCACTTTCAATAATTATTTGAGGTTCATGATAGGTTCTACTGGTTACTTTAAGGTCACATAAAACCAATCATGAAAGGCGGTAGCTAATAAAAACAGAGAAGATTGCAATGGGCCCGCCTTCTCAATTGATTTTAGACTTTCTCAAGACTTAACCCAGTACCTCTTTAGCAACTGCCATTCTGTTGTCACAAGCGCACTTCCACATGAAAACAACAACCGACTAACTCTAAATACACCGTTGATTGAAGCTGCATTGCCAGGGTCAATAACCATGAAGCTCAGTGCGGTCAGCTTCCGCCCAGACAGGCAAAAATTCCCCTGGCATTTCCCAGGCATAAGCTCATTTTGGCTAGGTCAATGTAGAAACCGGGATTCTGTCAACTTAAAGGGATCGTCCTCACTTTAAGAACAAAATATTCTCTTTTTAATCTGCTCCTAACATTGTTCATATACCTGTGACGTAGAAAACGGACTGTGTTAAACCTTCTCGGTTTACTACACAAATTGGGATAAAATAGGCATTTAAAAGAATACGTACAACTGCTAAAACATTTCCAGGGTGTTACTAAAAGTAAACAAAGTTTACCGTGTCTTGATGCCAGCATCATATTTAGATGGAGCTCTTGTGGCGTGTTACCATTCATAATACTTGCCATCGTTGTGATGTATTTTTCTCTGTCAAGCAGGTTAACTCGACACAGGATTATCTCTCGTTCTCAACTTTGTCAGCCTTAACTTATTTTAGCTGATGTTAATCCGAGTGCTGGTCAACACGAAATGGTAGAGCCCAAAAGTGTCAAAGAAACGCCACGAGCTCAGGAGGCCCGTGTACAAATATTAAATAAACCGAATAGTTTCTGTTGTCATTCGGTATAACACGTTTGGGTCTACATCCTCTGCTCTCTGATGCTACGTTATTAATGACAATTTTAGAAGCTGTTTAGGCCCCTTATGCAGGAGGATGGTTCAAGGGTTCACACCCTCCTCCCTCACAAGGTCTGAAGTTCTGCTTCGGATAATAGGCCTACTTTAGAAGTATATGGTGAAATATATGCCATATTCAGTTAGACTATGTAAATGCAAACGGGTTAATAATTGGAAGGGACAGGCATCAGTACACCGCCGCACCCAGATTAGTTGTGCATTCAAGGTCAAATTTGATTCATCTCTCTCGTTCAAGTCTTTGAGAAAAGTGTTTCTACTTCTGGCAAAACCAGCCCCACAGACACACATACACTCCGGAAATGCTGCATACGATCCTACTGTTTGACAATGATTGGCCTGTGGGTTATGTGGGGCACTTTCTGCTGTTTTCATCTTCACGAATGGTAAACTTCGACTATCCATGACCATTCTGGGTAATTCTTGAGCAACGTTTTGTAAAATTTAAAAACACTTCTTGATCATGATTACATGGGGTGAATAATAAAAACGCTCGCACGCAATGAGAAAAAGTATAAACCCCATCTTGTATCTTTCCAATTAATTCATTACAAAAATAGATTAGACAAATTAACCAAATGCAAATTTCTGATTTTGCTATCTTATTATTGTTTACCTTACTAATCATGATTGACAAATTTCTCATTTTCATGCATAAAATTTTGAATGTTGGTGATTTATTTGAGATATAGGCTTCACTGCTCTTTGAAAATTTGGCCAAGTTCATGTTGGGGCCAATTCTTTGACCGACATTTTCCTTTAATGTGATTATTGTTCGTCAATACTCTTTCCTGTTTCTATAATTATTCGTCAGTCTGTTTGTTTATTTATTTGTTTTTAACTTTCTTCCTCGAGCTGTCAGTATTTTTTCCTCTTCTGTCAATCTATCACTTTCTCCATCTCACTATTGATGGTCAAAACAAAAACTTTGAAATCTCAGTTTGTTTTATGAAAAATAAAACAATGTTAATTTTATTCATTGGATACACTGGATGAGGATGAAGAATGGCTTTTTTAAAACTAATTGACTTAAATTGAGTCATTTTTTTGTTTGCAGGTAAAGGTTCTTAAACAAGTATGTATGATAACCACCTTCCCTAACATTTCCATCTTTCGGGTGCATATTTTAAACGTGAAACGTTTTACATCCACTTCTTTAATGTACCAGTAGCCCCAACTGTATGTTTAATAATTAACAGTCTCAGTATATCGTTTAAAAGTGATAACCTTATTCTGAACTTTGATGATCAGAATAGAATATTTTGGCTTCTTTAAAGATTCAACTCTGTCCTAAATAGCTCACAAGCTTTACATTACCTATCGATCGTTTCAACCTTCACATATACACATATTTATATCAAAAACTCATCTACGTAAGAAGTGAGTGCCTCCAGAGATCCCTTTAAGTGCGCAATTAAAAGCAAAGACTGAAAAGTTGTTATGATCTTGGTAACGTTGTAAGTCGACCAGACGTCCTTGCACTAAGGTTTTCAACAGAACGGTGGTCAGCTGGTGTGGATTTCCCCTGTTGATCTAAAACAAACCGAATTCCGAGAGCGGTAAAAGAACAATTTCATTCGATGAGAGTCTACCGCAGTTAATAAGTGGCTATCTCTAAAATGGAAATGTGATATAAACAAGAACTTTAATCGTGGGGATGCGTTTGGACAAGGACAAGATTGGATATTCACCATGAAAATCTATTAAAAACTTGCCGTAAAAAATTGTTTGGTAACCTATAAATTATTTTTCATCAAGAAAAACAGAGAGACAACTTGAATCTTTAACATTTACAGGAGACCCGTTTGTGATCTAGATGTTGGGGAAAGTGTTTAGAATGAAATTGACCAGAATTACTTGATATGAATCTGTTCAACCAAGTAATGTTTCACGTGAAATGGCATCCTTTGCAAGTCCTTTTAAGTATGCCGCAACATTTATTTTTTCATCACGTTGTCAACTGGTAGATACTGTGCATCAAATGTCAGTTAATCCAGCCGAACCTTAATATACAAGAGAGAGAGAGAGTGTGTTTTCCTGCTATCGTCCTTTGCTAAACCCTACACGTTACTGTTATAGCCAATTCACCAGTGAGTGGGTGAGTCGAATTATGACGTCACATAACCAGTGAAAGCAGTTAATTTAATGTACTTACCTTGTTTTCTTACCTATTTACCTATATTTCCGTAGATGCATATACAGTTGTACATACAACACAATATTAGAATAGCATCGTCCTGGGTGATTTCTTACTAATTTTCAAATCACAATATCTTGGAAAAGATACAACTTATTTGAGTGAAATTTGGTAACGATATTCACCGTGTGTTAATCTCTCATATAAAGGTAATATTTTGCTGTTAAACGTTCTGACTTTTGTTCTTAAAAAAGAAACTAGTCATTCATACGTATCTCATTGCTAACTACCTCATCCATATCCAAGTTGATGCAACATTAGTTACGTAATGTATCAAATCCATGAGTGTGTACTCTGGACTCATTCGAAGCTAATATGAGAGAAAGGGGGGAAAAGAGAAAGATTTACAAAATTAATTAGTGTCATTGGATGTTTGTCACATATTTATTTATTCTTTGTATCATGCTGATCATTTCTAATGTAAATTATAGTCTGAGTTCACTGTTAAACTATAAACCAACAAATACCCTCACAATAAACTTCTTGCAAATGGTCCCAAACATAATCTACAGGTTTTTCATGATTATGAATCCTTGACAGTGTATTAAAATCGAAAAATATATGTTTTTTTATTGAAACAACAATATTGGATGTTGTAAAGTAAGCATTGTTGCATGGTTTATTTTGCCCGGAAATTTTAAATACCTTAACAATGAAACTTCATTCATTTTCTTATTTTGGCATTAGAACTTGTCCATAAATAAAGCATGCCCTATACGTCTTAACAAAAGGATGTACTACCACAGAGGCTATTTGATATCAACGTCAGCGTTCCAGGCATTGAACTTTAGATATTGATCCACACTAGGTGTTTTGTAACTGCAATAATATGAAGACTATAAACGATTAGGTAAAGTTTCCTCAGCCAACCCATAATTGCAGATTTATGCAATTTCTGCATGTTATTCCTGTTTATTTTGTCTAAGTCCTGTTTATTTTATTTCTGTTTGTTGCGTGATGACGACGTATCGTCCGCGAGAGTTCACAAACTTTGTTATTGATTTCAAAAAGGTTGCTGTTCGATAAAGAGTTCAGTTCATACTAATATGGCTTTGGACCAACGCATTGATTTCACAGGAGGATTTCGTTCTTACTAAGATAACTATCACGTTTTCTGTCTTTTATCAATATCGATCACTACTCACTACGAAGTATGCAAATCTATATAGCTATATAGTCAGCACATTACCAGTTACGTTAGGCCATTTTTCGTAAAGTGACATAATTTTCTTTTACGGTGTTGTAGTTTGGTATGTAAGCATTCCCGTTTTGTACCCATCTGTCAACATAATTATTGTTTGTATTCAATTTCTGCATAACTTTGATTATCTTTATGGGTTCCTCTTGATTTAACACTCATTAATTGAAGGTAAAAATTCTCACTGTGATTTCTGTCACGTTCTGTCACAGTCAGCTCAACCCTAGGATCTTTGCGGAGATCTCACAGGTCACCGTTCATGATAATTGGTGATAAAATCTGGCTATTTCCCAAATAAATATTCGGGGTCAAATCCGAGTCCTCCATCAACCATTCCCTCCCATATTCACTGTAGACACTGGTCTGGAGAAAGTCTTCCTCTGGCGTTGTTGGAGTAGAGGCGCACCCATCTTCTTGAACATAAGTATAAGCTACACCACAAATGATACAGTACTTGAAATGGTCCACATATAGCGCATACGTTTATAAACGTTGCTTGGAATTAAAATTAGCAACAACCAAAAATCCTCCAGTTGCCATCTTTACAGCTTTCAACACAAGTCATTCTCCGTTCATTCATAAAAAAAAATCGTGTAGTTTTTGGTCTTATGACCAACGATGACTTGTCAAGGATTGTTTTCTTAATATTAGAATCATCAGAATTGGTTCCCTGTCCGTGCGGTCGTTGAACTAGGTGACCAAATATAAGCCCGGGTTCACTGCTTCTTGGAAAAAAAAAGAAGATAATAAATTCATTTCGAGTGCTGTGATTGAAAGAATAAACTATCTGGAACCTCTCCAAACCACCGCTTCTCCTCCAATCACAAAGCAGCAGTTTTATACATAGCGATCCTTTCTTTGAGCACACTTTAAGCCAAAATCTGTTACAACACACATGTACATGAGTTGGAAAAAATCATACCTGCTACCTACAGTCGTCCTTGGCCTCCATGATCTACTTAGCATTCCCTTAGATAACATAAACGCAACTGCCGCTGCACACTCCCGAGTACATTAAACCATCTGAACTTTACATGAACCCGATCACATGAGCTCATTTACTCAGTCCACCAGGGTATACATTTCGTGGAACTTGTTAGTCACCTTTTTTCAACGCAGGACAGCTATCGTGTGATATAAACACAGCGTTTGCTCAAGTTCGCCAGAGTACGCCAAAGCTTGATTATTAGCAGCCGATATGTATGCGAACCCCATTTAGCACGACATTTCCAAGAAACCGCTAAATGTTACTCCAAACATGTCGAACCACTGACTTACGGGCTCCGCTGATCTGCGAACAGCGAATGATGTGCGGAATTAATTGCACGCAAGCGTGAGCGCCGGCGATGACGGGAAATTTGCAATCACTCATAGAGCTACGGAAATATAACACAGGGAGAGAAATTAGCATCATGAATAATGAATATGAATTTTCATGCGCAGTAACGTGAATCTGTTTGATATTTATATATATATATATATATATATATATATATATATATATATATATATATATATATATATATATATATATATATATATATATATATATATATATATTCACTCTTAGTCACCCTTAGTTGAATTTTAGTGAAAATAGATGATAGGCCAAAATAATGCATCTTATATCAACTTTGTCTTTTGTAACAATTAAGCGGGCGCAATTTAGGAAGCAATAAATGATTTTGGCTGATAACTTTGGCTGATAACACTTTAGTTGATAACTTTCAAGTGTCATTATTTTCAAACCTTTCGGTTTCTTGTTTCTTAATGACCTACTGCAGTGCAGAATACATCTGTATTTATGAAATTACAATGTATTTTCCTTGTTCGTTATAACATACCGAATAGTTTTTGTCTTTTGTGTAACATGCTTATACCAACCTCCTTTACATCTTCCAAAATTTTGGTGTTTTGCTAAGCTATGGTTGTAGGAAATCATTTTGATTAGTAACACCATCATTAATTTGTAAACTACAATGTTGACGGTTTCTCCTTTAATAACCGGCATCTGTGTCAAAATTGTGTTTAATTAAATGTTTCCATCAGGCTTGTCGAACGTATGCACCGTCAAGTTTTAGGGGAAGTTGACTAGTCATAATGACGAAACGGTTTTCATAGTCTATTACTAACGTGAATGAGGTTAGTTAGTTTTCGGTGAAAAAAAAAAAAAATCGCCTGTCATGTCATCACTGAGTAAGGCCGACCACAATGCGTGTAGCGTTTAATATTAAAATCCGATGTGTAGAATCGATAATAAACTGAAGAATTTCGTACTGAGATCTGTAATGGCATTGTCCGAAAGGTTTACTCAACTCCATTCTAGTCAGTGAACATCTTCACCTCTACCAGATCGAAAGATGACGTAAATACAACAGACAATAAACTCAGTTTGTTGATACAATGAATTACCCTTCCTGAAGCCTTCAAACCTCTGGTCTATATAAATACTTTATTTGATACTATTCGGTCGAATTCAGTGGAAGATAAGCAATTAAGAAGACCCCCATCCCACGTTTGTCTTACAACATATAAGTCAGTGCTACCATTCCTGCGCTAATGCCACATCAGTCTCTGCGCGTTGGTCAAACAAGTCTGACTTGAGAAAGGTATATCAATGATGGCAGGTGGAAGGTTGTCCTGAAACCCAGCAAAGATCTTATTGTCACCGGATATGTTTTATTTATATGTATATTGTGTCTTGCTTCAAACCAAATGCATTTTTTTGTTTCCTGTGTTTTATTTTCTTTTTGTTACGTACTAAGAGTAATTTATGGGCTGCGTGTGTTACCATTCCAAGTGAAGTGTGCGGTATAGGTTTCCGTTATATTCCAAAGCATACCGTGTTAGGCCACACGTATCATCTAAGGAAGACTTCATGTAGCAAGTTAAAGATAATATGAGTTAATCAAGTCTTAGGCATTAACGCATTTGAAAACTAGAAATGAAAGTACCTCTTTAATGACAGACCGATAGTCAGCAAATTTGAAAGAAGTAATTATTTCAAAAACAACGTGAAGAGGTAGGTCAATGACGTCATAACATAATACTGGACAATAAATGTGCCTACACATAGTAACGCACCTACAGAAGACAGCTTAATGCCATCACGTGTTTCCTAATGAAGTCATTGTAATTGTCTTCAACGTCTCATTGTTTCCTGAAATGTTAAGAGATTAAACAAATCGCACTGTTTAGCTAGTGATTCTCCGCTAGGGGAGATACTGTAAAATAGTTGTCACTATTACCCTTATTTCGTTTTCATGTCTTCTTTTGCTGACAGTGCCAAAATTGCGTAAGAAACAGAAACTTGAAGAAGCAGAATCAAGCATTCCAGAGGCAATTGGATACTGGGGCAAACCAAAAGCCTTAGATGGCGCTAAATACGATTTCTTGTGTGTGAGAGCCACGCTGTGCTCGATAAAGTCTGGTGGCGAACAATTCCATGAAGGTAAGATCACACTGTGAAACCTAGAATGATCGTACAAAGAGTGATCTGGAAATGTAGTCATTCAGGGTCGGATTTAAGTATGAGCCAGATTAACAGATGTTCAAGAGACCTTACTAAATTACTTACTCTATTTGGGTAGAGTATTTTCAGACTGAATTCAGAATTTCCACCCTTTGAAACAGTGGGAATCTTACATTGTCGATTATTTCTATTGATTTCTATGGATGAAAGTTGGTATGGATATAATCAAACGTTTGGCAGCACGTTAGTTATCACAAATTATTACTTTCCCCTTTTCAGTGGTTTATTTTCTTTCTCTTGAATTTCTATGTCTTCTGGAAAGGGGGGGGGGGGGTTGGTAGTCGCATGATACCTCACCACAGGTCGCAGGTCGGCCAACCATGGTCTAGACTCTAGAGATATGTCATGTGATTGGGGATGAGAACTAATTCTCACAATTCAATGTTGAGTTTCCAACATAAGGTCAAATACTGGGAGCAGTTTTGTTTGTTCCATGATTACATAATCTTATTACAACACACGACCATTCGGACGGCATACCTGGAAGATGTGATGTTCAAAGTATATTGTGGATGATAAAGTACCACAGATTGATTGGATAATATACTGATGAATGATTAAATGAATCAATCAGTTCATCCATCGATCAATCGATTCATCCATCCATCCATCAATCAATCAATCAGAACAGAGTAAGTCCCATCTTCATCAATGACTCGGAAAGAACAAATGTAGAGAAAGCGTTGTTTGGCGTAATGTTAGACACAAGTAAGTGAAGGAAGGTAGAAGTCTTGTTGATATTTACAAAGGTAGCAGGCCCCGCCTTGGATGGAACGATTGAGTAATCGCTTGACCGATCAATTGCAAAATGTGACACGGTTGGGGAAATTCGATTGCATTATCCGCACTGAATCTTTCCCGGCAATACTGTTTCGAATTTTGAGAATGTTCACAGACATTCTAAATATTCAAAACACTTTGGCCCTTTGCATACGTTCATCAGTCAAAACTTGTCACGTCATTTAATTAGCCATGAAGAGAACTTCGCACATCCATTAAATTTTTTTGTGTATTATCGCCTCTTCCCATCAGAATTTATGGTTGATTCCGGAAGTGACGTAGTGACGGCCAGGCAAGAACTTCTGGACAAACTCGATCTGGAACTAATCGGAACAATACAAAGCCGCGGTGTTCACAGCACAGTAGAGAAACAACTTTACAAGGCAATGTTAGTGATCGGAAACGAAAAGGTAGAAATTGAGGTAAGAGTCCTCCGTCACGTGGGCATCAAAAACGTAACAGTGGCAGAAAAATCAAGTGGAAGAGGGGTTTTGGTAACGACGTTAGTAGAGCACGAGTCTTATTCCTGTATTAATCTTCTATCCGACACAGTCCTTTCAACATTACACAGTCAAAGGAAAGATTTGTTCGTTTTAATTTTCCGTATCTCTTGTCGTGAAACCTTGGATTAAGATCATTCATTGTTCAAGAGCATTTCCTGCAGGAATTGAAGCACGGTTGTAACATGCCCTTTCGACAATTGCAACAGAATCGAAACTTCTCATTTCCCAAGTGCAGTTTAATGTTAATGTGTTAATGACAGTAGATATCATGAGGGACAACTATGAAATCACCACAGTAGAACAGTTGCAACAAATGTGTTCGTGTGAAATTGGATTGCACTTCCGGGTTAAAAGTCACTGCACAATGAAAACGTTTTAGAAAATACATCGAGGAATGCCCTTACGTGAACGGGATTCGTATTTTTTTCCCCAGGACGAATAAGGGTTACTACAATTAAACTACTTATTTTCATTCAAAGTAAAGTAGCATACGTGTGTGTACTTCGGCACAACTTTTGAGATCAAGCATTGCACTATAGCTAGTGACCCATATACAGCGTAAGCAGCATTTACGTTAAACGATCTCATTCACTCAGCACACAGTAACATGCGAAATCGAGGGCGAGCTTGACCACTTCCGAGTTAAAAGTCAGTGCACTTATAAACAATGAAAACTTGATGGCAAATTCATCTATCCATCTGCTCCTTGATACACAGATCATGGCCGAACCGTACGAATCCATCGGAAACCGAGTGATGCGTCGTTTCAAGCATTTGATAGACAGCTCCGTCCACTATTGGTTACCAGCCAATAAGATGGCGCCCTCAAGTAGCAGCGGTAACTCCGGAGAGACGAGTAACGACACACCCGATACTGACGACGAAGAAGAAGACGACGACGGAAGTGAAGGTGAGACTACGGGATCGTCGACAACGACGACAACAGCTACAGAGAAAAAGACTACGGAAGAAGAACAGGCAAAGCTGGAGGGCAGAAAACCCACAACAACGGGAGAACGTGGGGAGATTCAGCAGAAGAGTTCCCCGCAACCACAGCGGGAGACTCCCGGACCGTCCACGTCACCATGACGTCATTTATAGTGCGTGAAAAGGGGAGGGAGAACGAAACAAAGAAAAACCAAAGTCAACATAACTACATCTCAAGAATTTCCATTCCGGTAACGTAACGAATAATTTTGAAAATATTGATAACTTTACCGGATAACATTATTTTCGGTTTCTCTGTATTTGTTTCTTTATCACTTACATAAACTTCTTAGCCTAGTCTTCTTGTTCGAGGGGGTGGGATGGGGGGGGGGCTGTTGCTGTACCGTTTCAAGGTGCTTAGGAGTGTGTAAGCTTTCCATTTTTTCTCCCTCTGAGCTTTGCGTTTTTTATTTTTTCTTCGTTTAAAACTTAGTAACATGAAGGATTTATTTACCTTGTTTTCTGTTTACTTTTCTTTGTTAACGACATTAATATTTATCATTCATCTCCTTTCTTCTTTTAAGCTAACGTATGCTGGTGTGTGCTACACAGAAACATCCACAACTCCAAACACTTTTCTTTGTATGAAATCTCACAGGGACGCTTACTCTTTGGCATTTAACTGTGACTAAAAACCCTTTACTTTAGTACATTAAACATGTTTTACATGAATTCGTTCGTTCGCTCACGTAAAGTTAGTGTTCCGACTATCCACTAATAATCATGCAATGTTTTAATCTCTTCCTCGTATGTTTAATACTCTTCTTACAGTTTAGAAATTACCAGTAGTCATACAAACTGCCAGTAGGGAGGATCTCCGTTTATCAATCACCATCAGTAAACCCACGGTACAATTTTTTAGCAAATCTAGCATTATCACAATAGTAAGGATTGGTCTCCCATTCGTAATGAATATTTCACCTATACCCCCAACCTCTTTCACACCTTCATTTGTTTTCAATCTAAAAAAGAGTGACTTTTCATTTATAGACACCTAAGACCGAACCGTAATTTTAATATCTTGTTATATTGCCAATCATCATAACTATTGTGTGTTTTTTTTTCTCTCTTCTTTTCATCACATTATCTGTTCATGAAAGAAGTAGTGTACCTCATCCCAACATCTCTCAGGGTTACTTCTAATTAATTTTCCGAAAATAGTCAGAATGAAAAAAAATGAAACAAAAAAAAGAAGTAAAAACAGAAATAGCACAGATCACTTATATGTTGAAGTTTTTAAGTAGGTCTGACGCCAGAGTGGCATGTCAGCTTCTTTGATGCCCTGGTTAGATATCTACATCTGGGCGTTTAACCAGGGCCTCAAACATAACAACATGCCCATATATATCCCTACACACAAACACATACACGAAACACCAGTATTAAAATTAAAAGACATATACCATATTTGTTTGCATGTTTTTGGTTTTTTTTTGTTTAATTGGTATTCTTTCTTACGAATATTCTTGTTTACATAGTCCTGTCCAATGTTTCTTTCTTATCTCTTTGTTCTTTCGTTGCATTTGTTTGTTAAATTTATTCGGTTGTATTTCTTTGTTTGTATTTGTCTTTTCAGTCATGTATATGTCTGAATGAATATTTTGTATGTCTAACTGGATGTTTTGTCATCCCTTTTCTATCCCTTTCTCTCTATCTCTTCTCCTGTTGGTATAACTTACCCCTGTTAACCATCTCTACTTTTTTTCTACAAATTTCGAGAGAGAGAAAATACCGCCAATGTCCGTTAACCTCACGCTTTGTGTAGTGTGTGCTCGGTAAGGCAGCTTGTTAATTTCAAGTTTGAAAAACTCATTAAATCTCCATTTCAATAGCATGATTGTTTAAAAAAAACATAACATTTCTGATATCCCGGTCGATTAAATGGCCTACTTAATCTTTTTTTTATTTTTTACTGTACGTCTTCATTTCAAAGCCTAGTGAGTGAAAATAGACCAGTGTCACTGATCTCTGTGGACGCTAATCGTGTGTGCCCAGCCCGAATGAAGGAAAAGTATTGCCAAATGTATGACATTCTTGTTGATTCTGATATCAACTCCAAAGTTTCTTTATCTTTTAATTCTTACATTAATCATAATGTTTATTGTGTAGTGGATGGTTCGGCAAAGACAGGCCGCAGGACACTGTAAGATTTTGTTTTAAATTTACGTTTTTTTTTCTTTTCTTACTTACGGGATAGCACCATCTCGCTCTGTTTTTTTTTTTTTAATCACCATTCAACTTTGAGCAGTATTAACATCCCAAACAGGGTTCAAATTGATTCATTATCGTCACACAAGACAGTTCATGCCACTAAAGGTGTGCTGCCTTCAGCTCAAGGCCTTTACTAAGACCGGAAGCCATGTTTCAAGAAATGCTGTGTGGGCATGCCGATAATTAGCGGGAAAAGACACTAGAATGGAATGGACTCTAAACCTACTCGGAATATTCCATAAAATATTACTGTATCATACAAATAGAATATTCCGTACTGAATATAGTCTGTAAGGTGAGAGGAAATGCATACAGTGTTAAAGTCGAGATTTAATAGATTCTTCCATTCATTTTTTTTTCTTTCTCGTGGACGATACCATTTTATTTGTCTCAATGAACAGCTACTAGCGAATCAGCTTTTGTTTTTATACGATGGGGGAAAAAACAGAAAGATACGCTTAAAAATTACTCGCATGAACCGAGCAAAGTGTGAATGTGTGTGCCATCGTTTTCAAAGCTTCAAATTATTCTTGCCTTTGTAATTCAACACCCTGCAGTATTACAGTATAAACAGAAAAAAATCTATTTTTTGATGAAAACTTTAAAAAAAAAGGAGAGAACTTTTCAAGAGAGATTTTGTGAGAGAAAAATGCTTTAGAGAGAGATAGAAAGAAGTGGAGAAGACAAAAAAAAGTAAATAAATGTTTTATTTCTGAAAATGTATTGTTACATTGAATCTGTATGATAGGTTGTATTGTTAAATGAAAATGGAGGCTTTGTCATAAACTGGTTTCGAGGATTACGACCGTAAGCATAGTAATATACATTTACATAACGCTGCGTACGTCACAGCGTATACTATACAACATTGTTTTCACTTGCAGAGAAATCTTGTTAAGTATTTTACAAATTTTCACAACAAACTAAGTAAAAGGTACACGTGCAAGTACGCCAAATGAAAGTTTTCATACAGTCCTGCAAATGTTTAAGTTGATGGTCCATCTTCAATTACAAGTATCTATTTCAAATATCTGTCTCGTTTGTTGACATACCTGCTTTACAAAGACGTGCTTGACAAAAAAGGTAAATGTTCTCACAATGTCCAACACATACATTATGACGAAAGCAAACATGTGATGCAAACGTAAAAATTTTAGACAAAGTTTTATTATTCTTGACCGATTGACTATTGGTCCCCCATTGAAGTTTTAAGTTTTGGTTTTAAACGATTTTTTTTTCATATCTTTTATTAGTTTCATTTCTTTTGCACAGTACCAATTGAAAGGAACACATGGGCAATCACGATGGAAAGTATTTTCTTAGCAAGGCTAAAAAAAGAATAACAGAAAGAGCTTTTTGCACATACTTACCTCGCAATTTCCATACTTCTTGCGTGGATTTCATTTATCTGTATTAAAAAAGTTTAATTCGTCATCTTATTGACGGTTCCGTGTGACTGTTGATTGTGCCAAAGAATGGTGAAACTTCACTGAATGTAAGCTGCCGTAAACCCACCGTGAGAGTATTAGCATGCACATATATAAATGGCATGCCCTTCACTCTAGCTTAATGACATAATTTAAGTTATTCATTACGCAAAATGTGAATATATAAAGGAAAAGCTTTCCTCCCATTACAGTGTCATATGTCTAACTACTATGCTAGAACAGTGACGCAAGCAGGTGGACGCAACGATGCCGAAGGCGTGTTTTATTCAGCCAGATCCCTCCAAGATTGAGAATCAACAGTTTTAGAGGCATGGCAAAAATACACAACACTAGTTAGTGAGAAGAGCTTATTTACCAGAGCAGCCTTAACTAAATATTGGCAGCAAAAAAAAAATGCGAAACGGAATACTATTGTGTAGCAATTGATTCAATTGAAGAAAAATTACTTTGGCAAACATTCGCTCAGTTGAAAAAGAGGAAAGTTTACAGTCGAATTTTCAATAATTGTTTGTCCCACACTTAAAGGATACTTGGATATTTCATACATAAAACTAGTCTTCTGTTGTTTAAAGGATTTTTGTCTTAAGGGGAAACTGTTTAAAAAGTTAGTGTAAATCCACCTTTGATCGTCCTCCCCTTTACCCCCGATAATTATTCTTTCCAAGAGTTCAATTTTGTGTTGCTTCATAGCCATCAATCCCAACTTAATGGAAATTAAACCTGGAGGTACATTTGGACGACTGAACTTTTTATCTAGTTTCATTTCGGTGCCATGATGTAACATAAATACGTCGTACATATGCAGCAAATATGCCGGTATTAAATAATGAATATTGAAAAGTCTAAAAGACGTTTGCTAACTTATACAGTTCGCTGTGTCAGTCAATTCTCACATGATATCATACTTACCTTACATCATACACATTTATGCTCCTCAGGAGAACACAGTCTAACTCTGACAGTATATCTCGTTAACACGTCATGTGTCATACAGGAAAAGTCTTCTGGAGACGTTGTCTGCAAAAGGTTAAGGGTTGGGGGGGGGGGGGCGTGTGCGAGGTTGACGTGACTGTGTATGACAAGTCATGAATATTCATATTACATTCAAAATTCTGTTTCCCCCTGTGTGTATTTGTGTGTTTAGTGTCCCATGGATGTCAAAGTGAAAAACATAGAAATTGTTTACTTTTTTGTTTGTGACGCAATAGGACGGATCGGGATACGGGTTTTACTATTCGACTTAAATCAGGAATCCAGTAATAAGACAAAGATTATACCATTGCCGGCTAGGGCCTTTTTTCGATCATTCGAACACAGTTAAAGGCCTTTTTATCCGGTGTTAACTCTGCATGTAAATTTCCGGCCAAATTTTCTTTCTGTTCTTTTCTAGTCAATTTTATGTCCAAATAAACGTAAATCCACCTCAGCATATACATATGAACCTATTTGTGCTTGTAAATTGCAAATATTGGTCAATATATTTTAATGCTGTAAAAAGGATGTGAACGTTTCTGGTTATCCAATGTACTGTATCACTTTACAAAGGCATCCATTGTTTTCAACTCTTTTTATACAAATCTATACGTATCGGCGTAAATACATCGTCAGCTTTTGGTTTATTGGTATAACTAGTAAGCGCTATTTAGCTTCGTCGGTGGGTGGAGTAGAGGCTAAGTTGACAGAATATACAGCAACTTCGGTAAAAAAGAAACAGGATAGGAAAAGTTAGAAAAGTTGCTCCAAGTTAATCATTTGATTTTTACATTCCGAGAGACTCGTCCGTACTGTACATATTTCGGAAGTCCTTTACCTTGCGTACTTAGCTGGATCGTGAATTTCTGGATGGACTTACACTCACCAACAATCAATATCAATAGATATAGAGATTTGGTACATTCGATTCACCATATATATATAGAAATGCTTAGCTGATATTGCACTTAACCTTATGTTTTACTTCTAGTAGGAGCCACAATAGACTACACTTTCTCAGTCCTTGAAAAGTGGTCAGAACCGTTGGGGAGGGGGATGTTCTTTATTTGATTGTATAATGGAATTTGTTAGGTGTTTCGTGATAGAAGGTACTTTTAATTATTTACGACAAAAGTAGCGCATTGTCAAATTAATCATTTTGATGATACCATATGTTGCTTTTTTATGACGTTTGTGCAGTTTCCCCAACCCCTGTCTTTAAATTTAGCTCATTCTGAACGAGACATTTTTCCAGTGAACAGTTGTGCTCTGACTTTGCAGTGACGTAGGTTAAGATCAAAACTTAAGAAATAAAATTGTAAAAAAATAGTACAAATTTAGTAAAAAGAAAATGACATCACGTCTGTAGTTATAAAAGACTGTTTAACAAAGATTTCAACCGTGTCTTTATTAGTTCCGATCTCTTCTGGGCCTAGGGCCTACTTTTATCAAATATTTTAAAAAAATACCATTTTCAAGATGTTGAGGTATGAATAAAATCAACAATGAAAGAGTAACCGTATACTTACTTTGTGATCAATGTAGCCAACCAATTTCTCTAGTCTAAGTATACATTTCATTCTAAGCAGAACGATGACGTCACAACTTTTCCATAATCAAATTAAGTTTGGAGACCAGTTTTTGTTCGATATTTTTTTTAGTACTTCTTGAGATGATCAATCACCTTATTACTCAGAATAATAGATAACATAGACAGTATGTTGTGAAAGCATCCTTTGACAATGAGTAGTGTACACTTATTGGCTAAGTCGAACAAAATTTGACATGAATTCCCAAAATAATATGGTATGATTATCAGTTCTTACTATCTTAATTCAAGCTTTCTTTCTGACATAGTTCCCACTGTGATATATCTTTAAGTACATCTGTGTGTACATCTGTTGTATCATATTGCGAACGTACACAACCCTTCCTTTCTCTAGGTGGTCGTATCTTTAATATAAATTTTGATCATACAGTAGTAAGCCCCTGTTTGCATCCGCCAGTGAGTGCTGTGCAGATTGATCCAACCACAGCTTGTCGAATACCGCGGATAAAATGACTGTAGTTTTTCACGTTACATTTCTTTTCCGCAATCAAAATAAGCCTATTCTGTAAATGTAGTCCACCGAATGTCCATCTTGCCCTACGAAAGCTGAGAGTTACTTTTCTGACAAAAAAAAAAGAGACAGAAAAAGATAATTTTCAAGCTAAGTCGAGTCAACACCTTTGGCTCTCCCTGATGCTATGTGTTGCAAGAAATTAAAGATGTGTATATATATTCGATATTTGGTGTGTACATGTTGGAATTTACAGTAATCATTTGCGAAAATTGTTCATTGCCCTTTTGTATCAATGTCACCATGGTAACCTTCTCGTTTAGTAAACGAAATGGTTCGTACGTGTCTGAGGTAAAGTGAATTGTACCAATACGTTTATAAAATAGAAGTAACGGATGATTGTTTCTTACATATTGAATCGTCAGAGACGAAGAGAAATATGATTTTTTCCTCTATGTTCTTTTCTTTTGCGACAAAGTACGTGTATTAGCTGTATGTCTTGAACATGTGTATCAGTTATCCACTTCAAGTTACATAGTGACAGTGTGTTAGGCTAGGCGAATGTTTAGGTTGCTTGTTTTACCTTCTTTCTTTGTTAGATACTATTAGCAGATTTTGGGTCTTCCAATTAAAGCGAAACGACCCGAATATGGAACTATAATTGCAAAGTTGCGGTGGTAGATAACATATTGTATAAACGACATTTTAAAAATGGCATTGTAGTTTGTTTTTTTTTTGTCTAAGAGGTGAGACAGTGAGAAGAGATTTTTTAGGAAGTGTACCTTATATGCATCGTTATCATTCGCTTCCAAGACGAGTTGCATTCCAAGTGCGTGAAAACTACTAGAAACAACAGTCGGAGTTGTGTTAGTGTGTGGTTTGAGTACTTTTTTATCACTAAAGAAGTCACTTTGATAAGTAAAATAAAAGCTTATTTCTTTTTTCCTCCTTTTTGATACTTACTAAAAAACGTGTGAACTGGTCTTGAAAAGTTATGGCGAATTTTTAAAGTGTGTGATGAAAACAAATTCGGCTTTCAGAATTACGAGAAGTTATTAGAAGTGATGGATAATGGAAAGACGAGTTTTACAAGTGGACCTTTTCTATTTTTGAATGACAAACAAATTAAGAGTGTAACAATTTCACCAAATTTCTTTTGTCAACACTGAATTTTTTGTTTGTTTTTTTTTAACTTTTTAAATGTTTACGTGTAGCGGAATAGTCCAATGCGCTTTCAGTGTTGTTAATGGGGGCAATATTTTTTTCTCTTTTTTGTTTTAAACTGCAGAGAACCGAGTTTCTTGTCAACGTTTAGAAAGGTAGTATTTTAATGGTAATATAATTCAATGACCTTTGCCTGTTGGTTGTTCACAAAAATTTGTTCAAGTTAATTATCCTGAAATAGAGAGATATGAAATATGTAGCCAAGTTTGCAGCTTATAAAAGTGCTAAAAATGATTTTTCGTTCTTTCATTTTATTTTATTCTCTTTGATTGTTTACTTAAATTTTTGTATGAGCATAATACGCATAATGTAAATCATTACGGTAAAACTGTTAAATGTTCACAACTCTTAAAAGTTTCAATTGTTGGGACATATTCTAAACTTGCGTTGGTACGGTAACATTTTCTCCTAGGGGAAAAAGAAAAAACAAAACACCTTGTCTCTACATACTTTGGAGCACTTTATTTAATATTAATTTTTATTTACATGTATAGTGTTAGATACGTAGCTAACTTGGGTTTTATGCACATGTTCTTTCTAAAGTATTTTCTTTGGATGGTACACCACGTTGTGGTTGTTCGACGTATCACATTTAGAATCATGCAAAATTGACACTGTCATTTTCCCTGTTTTTTTTTTTTCTCTCATTCGTGCACTTTATATATTTCTTGCTTTTTCTTTAGCGTAGTATCATTGTTTTTTGTCATATATACGTAACACTTACAGGATTGTTTTGGAACTTTGAAAATTAAACACACAAAAAAATAAGTGGATGCTTAAAAGCGTTAAATGCAGCATTCCCAGTGATAACGAATTTCCAAGGTCATCCAATGAAACTTCACCGCAGACCTCAGTCTTCCTTCTGTTACTGTCGGTGTTAGCAAAACCAAAATGTTATCTTAACATTGTATAATGGTCGTTGATGAACTCGACAAATCAGTTCAGTTGAAAACGGTACGTGAAGCTGACCAAAACTTGCTGTATGAAGTGACTAATATGCCACGGTTATACGAAAGATAGATCATTAACATAACAATACCTACCTAAGTTAAACCTTCTAAAGCAGTGAAATCAAGGGAACATGGTGTCAAATATTAAAGTGTGATGTATAGATGGGATCCATAACAAACTTCAACCCTTAGGTCTCGTTTAATTTAACGTATAACAGTATAAACAATCGGTGAGATACATGTGTAGTCGCTAGTTTAACTAATGAGAATTGTATGGCCCAGGTTTTGTGTGTGTGTGTGTGTGTGTGTGTTTGTTTGTTTGTTTTGTGTGGCAGCGGGCTCACAGTGACTACATCAAAGCCGACAGATGTGTTACAATTGTCAGTAACGAGTAAGTATACTTTAACGCAATATGAAATTCGTACCATTTTAGTACGAAGCACTACGAATGAAAAATGAAGACCACAAATTTAATAAAGACATCTTTTGCAGTCAAACGAAAAGTAAAATTTGATTCAGATTGAACTGAAAGTGCTCCACTTAATCTGTTTTATTTCGTTCGTTTATCAAGACCATCACCTTGTGTCAGTATATATTTTCTTTTCTCTTTTATTTCCTCTCTTTTTTTTCAAAATATCTTTTGCTCTTTTCTTACTAGTAGTGCAATTTGCCATGTCGTTAGTTAAATCTAATTACTACTTCTTTCTTCACTTCTTTTTTTTTGCATTCGAAATAAGACAGTGTGAGGTCAGCTGACGACATGTAGCTCATATTCGTTTAAGAAACAAGTAAAAATTTTAACAGGTCCAACAGCCACGAAAGGCAAAAAGCTGCCTTTTCAATATGTCAGACTTTGCAGAAACATGATGTGAACAGGACAGGCTCGTTATGCCTATGTTTTAACTGAAAAACGTAAGTTTAAATGGAGATATCTCAAAACAGCAAACAAGAAAGTCATTATACGATTATGTTACTGTGAAAAAGTACTTGATTCGAAAAGCTCAATTTTGCTATAACCTTTTTGAACGTATTATTAAAGGTAACAGCTCCTCCAGTTCGGAAAGAGACGAGGTTTCCCAAAGGATTTTTTTTTTCGTGATTTTTTTATTCTCACATGTCCAGATGGGGGATTCCAAAGTATCTAAACCTTCGTTGACACATTTTTTGTATCACAATCAATGTTAAGAAAGTCATTCCATGTTTCTATTCACTCTTTTAGAGGAAAGTCTTTGTTATTTAAAGTAACATTATTATGTATTCCGTAATAATTGTGACTCTCTACAAGGAAAGCTATAAAATAGCGGTTTCTCTCCAGAACAATTGTAATAACACAATGAGTAATAATCTCATTCAAAACATACATGACACATATAATGGTGTATACCTATCACACTTTTTACGATGCAGTGCAAATTTTGTCTATCTGGTCTTCATTTCTCTTGAAAGAGGATGACGAGGAATACACATGTCTTTTGTCACTTTTGTACCGTTAACTGCATTGGAAGTCGTTTGTAACATTAGGAAACATTTGTTGGAAGAAAAAAAAAACACAGCCAAAGTACAGTACGGTAGCTGTTTATTGTACATGGCATTGGATATATCAGTAAAGTTTATGTTCGTCCAGCTGAATTTCATTGCTATCTTTATTTCCTTTTCTGAATTAATTGTTATCAACATTTGAAATAATCACTGGAAAGCTTAAGTTTGACCTAAGTTTGGTTTTTATTCTAGACAATGTTACATTGAGAAAATTTGCAATTCAACACAAACACTGTTTGTTTTTGTTTTGTTTTGTGTTGTTTTTGTTTTGTTTTGTTTTAGAATTTATCTATACACAATGTAGTTTTTATTTCATCACAATTACATTTCGTTTACGTATGACTTCTTGAATAGTCCTGAAGTGATTTTGTGTGAAGCTGTATGCTATAGGAGGGAAATCAAAAATTATTTTATATTTTGAAACCGTTGTTAGTACGGCCACATGTAAGTGAATGAGACATTCGAGGCGTATGTACGTCAGATGGAGATGAACAAAGTTGTAATATTTGATATTCAAATGTTTGAATGTAGGCCTATTTTGTGTTTATCTTCCTACACTCATTTACACTTGATATGCCGAGTATAAAGTTCATGAGACCGAAAAGGGTTCACAGTTGCATCAAATCCAGATTTTTAGCCAATACGATTGCTGTTGCTTAGCAATAAAAAATAAAACAATGCCATGAAAATGTTTTTGAAATCTGACTATAATAACTTTTTTTTTACAAAGGAACCCACAACTTCGATTGGAAGAGAGCCACATATAATTTTCGTTCACAAAATATGGCACGTAACCGTACATGCTTTGAAGTATACAGCATACCCCGGACCACTTACAGATGCCTCCTTAGGCATCGGTATCACTTATTACTTCTATAACTATATTGTCTTGGTTTTACACAACTCTACGAAGCGTAGGTTTTACTCTTAAAGTCCCAAGTAATCTTTATGATTGTAAATATTTAGTCGGTGGTAAAAATTTTGTTTAAGAATCTCACTTAGCAATCAAGGTTTTTTTTCCTTGTTACATGTGTTTTTTTAGGATTATGTGTCAAATGTTGCTTTCATTCGTGTTCTAACACCCAAGTTATAATAATTAAGGCTTTTATATGCCATTAATATGCTTGCTTAATCTTGTCATACGCGTTTTATATTTTAGAGCAGAGTATAGGCAAAACACTGACCGTTTTTGAACATCATGTGTCACTAATATCATTATTACTATTACAGGTAACCTTGAAATATTACATACGTTCTAACCCCTTTTACCGTATATAATTTTGTTAAGCATCATAATATAATGCTTTAAGTTTACTATTAACTCATAATCCTTCACATTTTTCTCTTCTTTGTTATTATCATTTTTCTTGGCACATACTATACTGTCAAGTGACGTCACCAATGAAACTCTTGTTAATTGGTCGACGATGAGGTTGTTTTGAGCGGGTCGATTAATATGCATGCGTCACAAAACGTTTGTTAGGCAGGGATATTGGTTCTCAGGAATTATTCTGTGTTTGGTAAACTGCCGCCGTTGTGCTCGAGTCAAGTGCCTCTTTTCAAAGTGATGGTTCGATAAGAAAAAAAAAATAATTGGGGGATAGATATTTTGTACATCCGCCAATTACTTTTCATTGTTCAAACAATTTTTAAAATCGAAACATGTTATTTAGTCTGTCACAAGTTTTACTCCAAACCTAAGCTGAACAACCCAACACATTCCAGGATCATAATACTTTTCTTGTACCTTTTCTTTCTTTTTCGTTAACAATTAAGATACCGATGGTGATGACGATCATTAAGAGCTAAACGTTTCTTTACCTAAACTTCCTGTTTCTTGCATTTTCTGTCAAAAAATGACATAACCTAAGATACAGATCATACGAAAAGAATGAGTATATGTACCCTATATGGAAAAGTGTATTTCACAATATCAGATTTCAGAAATTGTGACTGTGAAAAACTATGCGGTTGGCGGAGGATTACTCCGCCGCGTTCTACATATAATGGAGCTTAAATTGAAGTAATTGATATAAGACTATAGGCAGTGGTAACGGTATGACGTTGTGTGATTTCACCGTCTCTCTCCGGGTAAGACATATTTCATACCTGCAGACAGTAACAGACGTGACTATCTTCTCATGGGCAACTCATTGACATGATTGTCTCGATCACAGTTTCTGATTTCTGACCAGTTTCTACTTAAAAGGGTTTTACTAATGCCGACGTCACACAAACATTGACCAATCTGTGCTCGAAATGCGTTAGGTTGCAGGCGATATGTGTTTGCAATAGCGTATTTCTTAAAATATTAACACCTTTATAGTACTCCTAAAGAATGTTGCCAACGGAATTTAAAAAAAAGGGGATAGGCTAGGCAAGGTCATTTTACTTGGTAAGTGACACTTGTCACAGTTTCATGGTTTACGATTTAACGTAGATTAATTAAAAAGAGGCATCTGAGTCAAAATTAAAAGTCTGTGTTGACTAAATGTTGAGTTGTGCAACTTACTGTTTGTGACCAGCGGATGCACTTGCGGTAGTTCTGGTAGTTTTAGATATCCTAATTTGTGAAAGAAGTAGGCTGTGACTTTAATTCAGAAGTCTCCTTGCCAAGTATTCCCGCCAAATTACCCCGCCCATCTTAACTGCAAATCCCTCCAAATTGTGCATGCATCCGGCATTCGAACTTGTTTCGTCGTGTCGTATGTAACAGTTCGAGACAATTTTAACTGATGGTACGCGCAGACAGGAAAATGGGGAGGAATAATTCTTTAAGGCCAGTTACCCTTAAGCCTTCACTCATCCTCACCATAAAAAGATTTAAACCAGGATAAGATGGCGTCAGAAATTTTTATAGGTTATAAAACGTTTTTTTTTTCTCACGAGCAGAAACTGAAACTGTCAATGAAAATCTAAAACAGTTTTAACGGTAACTGAAAACGGGAAACGCTGTTGAGGTTTTTTTTTTTTTAAGAAGTTTGTCAAGATATGCAGTTGGTTAGATCTAAGCAAAGGCCCATGTGATGGCCTATTCGGACACTGTAAAAAAAGGCTGAATGAAGTAAAACGTGACAAACGGTGTTTTAAAGTTGACATTGGCCATTGCGTTGCTTTGTATGATGTGTACAAGTGCAAGCATCTTATTTTTGGTGCCAAATGGAATGGAATAAACAAATATCGGGTACCCACCGACTTTTCAATTCTAAGCAAGTACTAAAATAATACCAAACAGTGTGCATGGTAACGCAAACGGTTGTAGCTTGTAACTATAAAGCAATGCGCATACTCCTGAAAAGTATACACGGTGTGTATCTTACCTGTATCAAAATTTTAACAGTTCCAATCACAAAGAATGCCCTAGCCTAGTGTTATACTATGCCTGTGGCACACGTATTTACATAACTGTAAATCTACAGCTAAAACGCATTTCGTGAAACTGACGCCGTTACAGTTCTGCATTCAAATGTCGTTGCTGCGTTGTTGCAAACGCTGTAAATTTGCTACAAGTTCAAAGTGACCAGTGGCACATGCAAACATCATCAGAGTTTGGAATTACTTAACCGATAATTTTCAAAGACCGCGCAGATTGTTCAACAAATTATTATGCCTCCATTTTACTAAATATAACGTTCAGTGTTCACGTCATTTTTCAAACATTCACAGTGGAGTAAACAGAGTGGAAACGTGCTGTAAAATAGTCAGCTACTTACTGCATTTTATGTGCAGGATGTTTCTATTGAGTTAAAGGTAAAAAAGAAACAACGTTACAAAATCACTATCGCATATTCATTTACATTTAGACACAATTGTGAAAATAATTATGTATCACAATTAATTGTCGAGAAATTGGCTTGCCCGAGTCCATCGGTAACTAACTGGAATTGCATACAAATGATGATTTTAAGTATAGTTAAACCAAAGACATCTGTGACGTTTACAAAATAAAATATTACCATATGAATGTATGCCATGTCATTTTCTATCAACTACTGTCATTTATTCCTATTTGCTTTGTACGTCGATACTTGCCTTGAGTTTTTTCTCTCTCTTCTTTAGTGATCCTTTCTTGATAAATTTGCGTGTGTGAAAATCAAAACCCATCAAAATCAATAAAAGCATTATACTAAACATAATCCAACGATTTTTTTTTTTTTCGTTTTCTTTCAAAGTCGGTGGTGATGTTCTCACCGGACTTAACTAAATCGTAGCATTCCCCGCTCGTTAGCTAAGTTGCTATTAACGTTAGAAATTCCCTTTGCACCACTCACCACGTCCAATAGTGAGTGCTACCGTGGCCTGCGGACGGGCTGTTCAGGGCGGACGGATTTAAGCACCAGGCACGGAGGGCCACGTGCCCAGGGGCCCCACAAAAAAGGGGTCACACAAAAGTAAATCAAGGTCGGTGTTCAGGTATCAGAATCTGGAGAAAAAAAAAAGAAGACACGCGACATGTGCTCAGATCCTTTCACTGTACTAACTGTGCCTCTTGCATCAAACGTTTCTGAAAACTGTGAAAGAACCACTGTCCTTATGATAGCGGATCCCCACTGTACAAAGAATGTGTAGAAGTGCTTTGTGTTATTTCATAAAATGACCCATAGAGCCCATACGGTACCTTGGACCCCAAATTCCCGAAGACCCGATACATCCCTCAACCCAAAGACTATTGTCTACGTTTCAAGAAAATCCATCAAAGCATGCCGGAGGAGAAATAGTTTGAACCAGAATTGAAGAATACAGTGTGGTGTGGTTTCGATGATTCAGCCCAGCTTTGCCGCCCACACTGATCTTCATAAGCAAAGAGAATCGGGCTATGATGAATAGTACACAGACATTCTGACATGACATGTAACAAATATTCAACTCAATGTCGTTCATTATCGTACTGTACATGAGATCACAGAAGTCAGAACAACTTTCTTGAGGTTTCTTGAGGTTTTCTCGGTTTGGCCTCGCCGTGATTAATTTGAGCTTTGATCTCGACCAAAACAGTAGAGATCTTGAACTCAATATGATTGACATGCATGCTAAATATGAGATTTGTCCAAAGGTGCATTATTGATATTTTCTTTTTTCATTTTTTTTTCTCATTTTGACTTCTGCTGACCATTAGACGTTCACGACAATTTGGCAAAACCTCCTTACCTTGTTATTGCTTTCACGCTTGACTTGCTTGGGCAAACAATCGCTACATAGCAAATCAAGTGTGATCAAATTTGTTAGCACATCAGAGAAAAGCATATGGTAGAGTGCACATAGCCTAATTACTAGCTTGATTACCTTCAATTTCTACAGAAAATGGGTTCCGATGCAAGCAATGAAATTAGATGTAATGCTACACATTACACTAAAACTGGTTACATCATCATAATCAAAAAGCTTTCTTACGTTCTGGCATTAAATGTGGTCCAACAACAAATCACATGTACCATCAATTTCAATTTCAGAGACACTGTGTTTACAAGGTTTTCACAGTTTGACCTCTCTTCAACTCAAATAACAATTGAACTGTATGAAAAATGCCCTGGTCCTTTTCATTGATGTGGTTCACTTTGTGGATTTCGTATAACTTAGCATATGTGAGATCAGTCGTTCTTAAGATACGGTGCTTTCAATGTGGTCACAGTTTGACCTCTGTTGACTTCAAATTACCTTTGACCTCTGTGAAAAACAATATGGTGCTTGCACTCAATATGATATACACATACCAAGTATGACATCAGTCCAAATTTCCCTTCTTAGCACATACCAAGTATGCTATCAAAGTTGACTTCTTAAGATAGTGTTTTCAAAGTTACACATTTTGACCTCTGTTGACCTCACATGACCTTTGACGTCCACCCAAAAGCAATGGAATTCTTGTGGTCAGTATGAATCATAAAAATACTATTACACCAGTCCGAGCTTTTGTTCTTGGGATATTGCGTTTAAGAGGTCGTCACAGTTTGAGCCCTGTTGACGCCAGATGAGCTTTGAATTCCAAAAGAACCCGTAAGCTCCTTGTACTCAATAAGGCCGACCCACACACTAAATATGAGATCTGTAAGTTTCCCATCTTGAGATATCCTGTTTACAAGATGTTGACAATTTTACAGCATTGACCTACACCAAAAACAATAGGCTTGTGGTACTTAATAAGGTCCACCCACATTCCAAAAATGAGATCTGTACACAAGTTTCCCTTCTTGAGATAGTGTTTACAAGGTTTTCACTATTTGACCCCTTTGACCCCAAGTGACACTTGACCTCCTCAAAAGACGAAACGCCTCTTGTCCTTAATGTTGTACACCCGCGCACTAAATATAAGCTCTTTACGAGTCCCTTCTTGAGATATTGTATTTACACGTTTTAAACTATTGACCCCTGTAAACCCCAAATGGGACATGACTTTGACCAAAAATAACAAGCTTCTTGTACTCAATATGGTGCATCCACATACTAAATATGAGATGTATACAAGCTCCCATTCCTGAAGTATCATATTTAGAATGTTTTCACTATTTGACCCATGTTGAACCCAAGTGACCTTTGACCCCACCAAAAACAATAGGCTTGTTGTATTCAATATGGTGCACCACATGCCAAATATGATACCTGTACAAGCTTCCCATCTTGTGATACCGTGTTTATAAGATAATCATCACAAACATACATACACACACACACATACCCCATGTTAGAATTTTCCAGCAGCTACACAAGTTACGAGCTCCGCGAAAGTGTGGAAAGACGTGCAAGGCTCGAGCCCTCGCGAGAGGCCGGTACCTGCTAAGGCAGCATTCGTAAGTGCACACACATACACACATCCTAATGATTACAAGGGTTATGATTTCAACGAAACCAAAACCTGTTTGGTACTTGCACTTTGTCCACACTGATGTCATATGAGCAAAAGTACAAAGCTGAAAACTGGTGGATAAAAAAAGTGAACAAAACGTAGAAACATTGCTTCCATTTTGACAATTTGAAAAGTGTGCAGGCATACTTTATAAACATTCCATTTCAGAGAAAACAAAGAAATGAACAGATAGACAATCAGAATTTAATTTTCATCTTCCACTCTTGTATTTGAAGTTAAAACAACGATCACACCAATGGCGGCCATCTACGAAATCTGGAAGCAAATCAATGAAAATCGATAGAATCTTCGGTTCACAAATGGCTCGACTCGATCAACACGGAGTCTTTCACAATATCAGTTCATTACAAAGACATGAATATGTATTTTAACGCACAAAATTTGGTACTATGCTTAAATAATGATATGCTTTAAATAATGATATTCCATTGCTTACAACTTTCGGACTTTTTCATGATGTATTAAGATTTTCTCGAGTGTTATCAGCCGTGGGGATTCTTCGTTTCCTTCCAACGGACCATATTCTGGCTGACACAGAAGTCAGACCCACTGATAAGGTCACGCAAATGGAATTTTATCTTCACCTGCACTAAGTCAAGCAGGTGACCATTTGCTGGTAATCTAGCATGTTTCTGAGCACAACACCAATTGAGGAATCGACGTAAATATTAGCTTCAATGTGAACGGTATTAACGTCTTTAAAGTTACTTATTCAACGTTGAACTTTCTTGGTAATTATCATGGCTTCAAAAGCGACCATTGTGAACCACAATATGCTAAACCTGTTGAAATGCTCAGAGTGTATGTATGCTTGCTCTTCTGTGCAATCTGGCAATCATCTTTCATGATTGTGGAGAAACAGTTTGTATTTCAGCCATCAATTACTCTATGTTTGGTAATAAAGTGACAAAACAATTTAACACTAAGGTTTTGTGACATCGCAGCTGATACACTATTAGGTGTTATTCAATAACCCCTGGAATTACATACCACCACAACTTAAGTGCAGTTTGAAGCATCACCACCATCTTCAGTAAGTTTAACCTCTAACATACGATCTGCAACTCACGGCAGCCAGGACAAAAGATCTCTCAAAGTGGTTTTGACTTTGTATGCTTTCCTCTCCAAATCATTATACGATACCATAAGTACCAATGATTCCCAAAACTGTGATTTGATCTGCATCCATGAAATATCCCGATCAATTACTCACATTTCAAAGTTTTACACCATAATGCCTACACCAAAAATTTTAACAGCAGCACAAGGCATGAACTGTGGTACTCAGCAAGGTCTCTTCATAGCAACCATAGCCTCTTCCCTGTCAGGGAGACTCGGTGAAAGTATTTGAGGTCTGCACGAAGGTTACACGTTAAAAAAAGCACTTAAAATATTAGAGCAATGTATTAAATTGATTACAGATTACAAATAATATCATATAAGGTCTCAGCCTCTGTTTGCTGATGAAGTTTGGAAGGTATGTCAATGCAGGAGAAACTTCCTGGTTCCAAACATTCTCCGAAGAGGTGGCTGTACCAAATGAAAAAGATGCCCAGATCGAGGGGAGGAATTTTATTCTTGGTTGTCTATGTGGCACGGACAATCGACCACGGAGTCACTTTAATCACCCACACTCTAGTCCACCAGGTTAGAGGGTTTGTACAAATCAGAACTGCACAAGAAAATAAATTGTCACTCGCATTGTTTTGTACAACAGAGAATTGCACAAACATACGTTCCATCTCTAAGGTTTTGGGTCAAAAAGTGCATGGTGCAGTTTCAATACTGGCTGTCATCCTCTTAATACATATGTGGACGTTACTTTTTGACACAACTAACCACAAGGGAATGCATCTCCTATGACATCATCAGGGTTAGGTGTAGAAAATTCATCTCCAACAGCTATGTGGCCTTCCACATGTATCACTTTTGTAGCTACTAAGCTGGAAAAGGCATATTACCAGTTGGCTGACCTCCCATTTTGAAACATTGCATATTCATGGCTGGGTTGTTCAACACCAAAATGTATTGCTTACCGGTTATCACGTTCTTTTGAATAAAATAAATTGATCTCATTGGCTTACCTTTTGCTGGGTGCAGAAGGCAGGATTTGAAGGTTGTCTAGGGAATCTACAGACTGTCCAAAACATTGGCAAGTTTAAATCAGCTTTAACTTTTAACAAGAGAAATCTCAATGAGAAAAAAAAAGAAAAACTGAATGTCTCCATGAAATTCACAGACCTGCAAGTTTATTAAACCAAATGCTTCCTTTGATCGTTACGGGCGGACGACGCTTTCGACGTGAACATGAGGAATGAGACTTACACAAAGTAACTCCAAGAATGGGAATGATCATTAGGTTATATACAAAACAAATCACATTAAAAATGGATTAACAAAAACGTAAATATGAAGTTAAACAAGTTATTTCTCAAGCTTCGAGAAAACTTTGTTCTTAATATGGACAGAATGGAAGAACCTATGTGGCTTGCCACTTGTGCTACTGACAGTCAATTATATGCCTCAAGGGGCTTATCCAGGGGTCACAACTGTGACATTGTGACATTTCAGTGGTCATGTCTGTAACATTGTCTTTTCTGTGACATGCAGGTCATCCGTGTCACGTCCATCACTCTTCGTCTTTGTCTTTGGTTCTGCTTAGTAGTTCTCCATTGAAAAAAAAAAATTGGTTGCGATAATTGGAGAAATGGACACCTTGCTCAAACAAACAGAAAATTGTTTCCTCAGGGATAATGTTTATTCCTTCAACGGTAATTCCCTTCGGCTTGTTTATGGAAGGTTCACCAAAATGTCACAATGCTGGTTACACCGACAAAAAGCACGGTCCCAGTCATCACACTAATTGGGAAGGGGGGATCAATAAGAAGTCCCTACAAGTTTCAGTACAAAAGAATCATGAAAACTGAAAAACAAAAATCACAATGATAAAGCTTTCCATCGAGCTATGGTCTCAACTGGTAAAATCACAATGAATGGTACATTTGCTTCCACCAAATGCCTGCAGATCTGAATGTTTTCTGCACAATTTTGATAAATTACAGTTTACCAGATACAAGAATCTGAAGGTTTCGTACCATCTTGAGGTGTTGTCAATTATGGTCACATGGTCTATTCAGACACATACAAAAATGAAAAAAAAAAAAAGAGAAACAAAATATGTTAAATATTTATCTATTTTCAAGTCTAAGCCTTGAAAAAGCTGGTAATGGAAACTGGTGGAAGTATGATGGACCTCACAGTCCATGGACACACATCTTCCACCATCAGAAGCTTTGACATCCCAACAGATGACAGTTTCTTAGCTGTGCTCAAATCTGAAGATGAAAAAGTTGAGAGTATAAAGCCTTCTGACTTGCGTGTCCTAGGTGGGTTTCCAGAAACACCCCCAGTTTCTGGTTTGATTCCATATTTGAAATCCAAGGTGAATGTGACTGTCAGTACTTATATCTTAAGGGTAACAGGTGGGTTTCCACAATGTACCCACTACTTTCTGCTTGATTCTCTTATACTCTAACGCCCTAAAATTAAGAATCGGTTGTTGTTGGCTTGTCTGCGTAATGTAGTGATCCAGATGTATGCATGCATATACTGACTACTAACTGAATTGTCGTATGTCTGTTTGGTGACTGCACATGATAACAAACTCATTGGAGGATGTGTGACATGGAAATCACATTTTAAAGTATTGGGTGTATTAATTATTGAAAATGGCCACAAATTCCATCAAATATAGACAACTTTACAGACGAATTCCTGTCTCACATCTGCTTCGTAAATAAACATTAGCGAAGTATGCAAATTTGTGATGTCAAGAGACCGGCTCTTATGATATGACTTATGTTATACTCTGTTTACTTAGTCTTTATTTCGAGGGCAATTGAGAATTTTATATGCCCAGAGGATTTCATTTTGGAAGGATTTTTTTTTTCCTCATAAAATATTGATATCATTTACCAATGTGAAACCCAGTAATTAATCTGTTTTGCATTTTCATCAGACTTTCAAAAGTCATAACTCAAAGATGGTATCAGATATGAATGAAATTTCAGGAGATTATCATTCAGGGTTTCACTCTGCAACTTCTGAATGAAGCCAGCTCCTTTTCTAGATTGCATGTCACACAACTTTTAAGATAATGATGTTAAAACAATGCAACTTTTCTGGCTCCATAATGGTTCCTCGGAGCCATTAAAATTCGAGGCATATGTGATTTAAAAGTCAAAATTTGAAATTGTCCACATAGACTGACGGCCCATCACCTTTAACAGGTGCATAGTGTTTGAAATTTAAAAAGTTCAACAAGAGGACTGCAAGTGAAGGATTTCCGCCATTTTCTTTTTTTTTTTTCTTCAGGCTCGAACTCATATTTGACCCCTTTAATATGTTACTACCTCAAAGTATATTTGGCTGTCCAAATGCATACATTAATCAAAATATGCGATGCGACAATGATGGATACCCTGCCTATGGGAAATAGACACTTCTTAATCAATGAAAATCTATCTGAATCGACAGCAGCAACATGAATAAAGAACAGTAGGTGGACGATACATACTTAACCTTAGCTTTTTTGAGAGGTCCTTTCAACAGTATGCAGATTGAAACGTTTGAGTAGAAAGTGCCATCACTCAGACTACCGTATTCCTAGGCTCCAAAAATACAGCAAATCCGTCCATTTTCTGTAGGGGTGAGGGGGGGTGGCTTTGAGTAGTTGAAAAAGCGTCAGGCACGAATATATAACTTGTAGCAGATACACTGACCGTTTCACGTCCAACACAAAAATAAACAGCTGTACCCATCCAGCACTAAAACTTTCGGACCTGTCGCGAATCTCTGCTGGTATGTCACAACCCGATGGTATACGACCTTCCGTTAATGTTTTGCAGTGGTGTGGCCACAGGCTCTGTCAGACACCACTCGTACCAGATGTTGCGGGGGGTGCAGTTTCGCCAAAAGTGGACCACTATCCTGGTCCCTGCTTGCAGATGGACAGGTTCCTGGGGGATTCAGAAGGAAAAACTTGAACTTGAAGATACTATCAAGCTAACTTACCATTTGAAGAAAAAATCTGATGTTCAGAGCAATGGATTATTAACACAGACAGCAATTGCTTAGGTGACAAAATTGCAATTTGTAAGTGCTCAATAAACCAACATATAAGCATTTTGCAAATGTAAGAATATCCCTGATTCTCCTCAGATGTTTAAAACTCTGCAGAACATATTCCTACGAAAATAAAAAGTCCTGCCAAAGCATCACCAAACGATGTCGCCTCACTATTTTCTCTGATGACAATGGTAGGCACATGTGCCAGAACTGTTTCCATGGTAACCACGTGTACATTCAGATTGTGGTCAACATTACTGACACCAATATGAAATATGACTTGCATGACTGTCAAAGTAACTTTTATAGTGATTTTGTTGGTTCATGTACTTCTGATTGGTTTCACAAACATTCGGTCTAATTTGAACACAATTACAATCACCACTGCAGCTAATAATTGTACGTTGGGCTCATTCTTCATAGCCTCTTTATTTGCAATTACCTTGAGAGGAAAGAATAGCGGAAACCAGCTGAACATTCCATCTGAGTACGTCCTTGGTTCCGTACCTATCGGTTGAAAAATTAAGAGATAATGTAGTAAGAGCAACTTCTGTGCAGGCTCTGGGAGAGTAAAAGTAGGTAGAATGGCTGGGAGGGGGGAGGGGGGGTGAAAGATCGAAGATGGCAGGGAAATAGTTACTTTGTCAAGATCAAGATTTCTTCTCCATCAATTCATCTGTTAATGGCTTATAAAATGAAAGGCTCTTAATGCATTTACAAAGAAACCATTAATGCAACCCTAGACAAATACTGCATTTACATGTATTCATCGAGGGTCATTCCAGCCAGCAGCATACGCAGGAGAGTCCCGTACTTTGGTACATGTACGTTAAACTTTTCATGTACATACGTCAAAAGCGTCCACTTGCAAATTCTCCAAAATAGTATGAGAACTTTTCAAACCAGTGAAAAATGCCATAATCCTTGATTCTTTGAATACAATTGGCTCATTATTTCAAGGAGGTGACTTGCCAAACACCAATGTAGACTGCATGTCAAATAATGTGGAAACAGGGCATTATTCCTACGAAGTCATCCACGTCTACTACGAGTAGAGACACGCAACCCTCCCGCGACACTCCGTGGCTACTTACTGAGCATGATATCACCATACAGCACCGTGTCAAAGTAGCCGGCAAACCCGTGAAGCTCGGCTTCCATCTCGACGTCGAACGACAGGCTCTTGTAGCGGGAATTGTCGGTAGGAGGTGGGTTTGGATGCTCGAACGTGAATACTGGTTGGGATTCGGCAAGAATGGTCACATTGTGCAGACGGACGACGTAGGGTGTCTCGAAGTGGGCCTGGAATTGTGTGGAGGGGGACAGTGAAGAATCTTGTAACAGATGAAAAATGTAAACAATATTGTGTCTAATATGATTCTACTTTAGAGAAGGATCAAGAGGGTCCTGAAAGCAGGACTGAATTTGTTTCAGACATGATCGAGACGGAGAAGTGCTGATGTAAAGCCAAACCCCAAAGCCCAATAACTTGCTTTTGTTGGATGTATGAGTCAAGATATTGGAAATTTCCAATGCACTCTCCCATGCCATAAATGTGGTAGGTAAAGTACCGGCCCCATTCTGCAGCTAAGACAAGTTGTTTTGAAAATTATTGCATGAATCCTCATTTTTGTATGATGCTGACGTCCGTAATGCACTGAGTAATAGAAAATTTTCACAGTGGATTTTTCAGACTTTAAATGACAGGCAGCTTGTCTTGAACCACATGAATGCATTTGAGAACATGGCTGAACGGTATCGTCACATTTGTTTTGTATCGACTTCGAAAAGACATGAACAGACCTGTTAAAGTCATAAGATTTGATGGTTGAGGGAGATTTTAATTTACACAACTGGAAAATATGGTAGGTAATTGCCATGGATGTATATCAAATGCAGATGCATATGCCACAGAATTTATTTTTTTTTTATATGCTTGACATTTTCTTCAAATAAACATCTAGATATCATTATAGGCTTTTAAGTCGGTTGCTCTTCACAGGCCAAAGTAATTATTCAACTTAGAAGCATGGCATAGAAGGCAACGATATATTCTGTCCAGAAAATGCACCAAAGATTCCAGGGGCTTTACTGAGCAAACCACTCATAGCAGCCTTGTGATGCAACATCATTCAATGAGTCAGTCACAAATAACAAAGAACTTAATAGAATATGCAAACAGCATTTCAACCATATCTGGTTTGATATGTAACATGAAGTAATCAATGTAAAATGTACCCCATTAAAAAAATGAAACGGCAAAATATTACATCCGAATGTCCAAAGGCATTGCCGTTTATGATGATTCAATTATAAGTATTTATAAGACCCTGACTTACTGCATTTATAAAAGATGTGTGACGTGCTTGATCTTTTGTAATGTAATTTATCATGTCACAATCGCAAATGAGGCAACCACTATAAAAACAATAACTACAGGAACATCTGCACACGAAATAAAAGATGTGGTCAAGTGTCATGTCTTGAGGTGCCATGTGTACATGGAGAATGTTCAAAAACTGACCCAAATAGCCTCCACCAAAATATGATAGGTGTTTACACTCAATGTCATGCTTGCCACAACACCTACAGAACAAATATAAGATCAAGACAATCTTCCTTACATAAGATAATGTGCTTAAAGGGGTTTTATTGTTGTTGCCATCTGATCCCAAATGACCTTTGGCCTCCAAAAAACAATAGACTTCTTGTACTAAATAAGGTACACCTAAATACCAAATATGAAATCTTTCCAAGTGTCCCTTCTTGACATATCATATTTACAAGGTAGGCATCACAAATGTACATATACACACTCACACATACACATACATACACAAACATGACTAAAAAGGTCATGTTTTCATCAAAGCAAAAACGGGATGGTTGTGTTTCAAAAAATGAAAATGACAAAAAACACAATAAAGATGGCGATAAAAGTGTGGTCGACGAAAACGGAGAGAAATGTTTGCACTTTCTTTTTAAAAACAGACTCACTTCTGGGTTCTTATCTCTCTCCTTGCAGAGCCTGACTTCATTGTAAAGTTTGTGTGACATCAGAGGGCTGAGGTGAGATGTGTACTTGCATGGTATACTGATACAATCCTCTGTAAAATGTTGAAAAACAAAACCTCTCAATCATATTATGAAAGATATGATAAATGCAAGCCCTGAAACTAACCTCAAGATAGTCAGACCAAATAATATGTTTTAAAGGGTGTGGAACAAAATGAAAGTACTTGAGACAATTAAAATATGCTTAGAAACGGTACCTAAAACATTAGGTCGACAGCAAAATGTCAACCTAAGGTGCATTAAGAGCCGACATTGGCGTTTGTACTGTGTGTGTGAGCTGTTGGAACAACTTAATTTGGAGTACAAGTAACTCAATGGAGAAGTTCCATTGACTGAAAGTCATAAAATGCTGAAATCTTCTATAAATTGGGCATGAAGAATTTGACATTTTTTTGAAAATATGCAACAAACTTCAGAAACCACAAATTGTGCCACAAGAAACATGATCAACCATAACATAACAGTATTTGGTTCCAAATCACACAATGTAATTTATGCAACAATTATCATATATTACCACATTATCATTTTTCTTTCATTTTCATTTTATCACTTCACACATTTCCTTGTACTTTTCAAGTACGGACAAAATTACATGAATGTGAAAAAGCATGATCACTTTACCTTTCAGAAACTTTTGGGCTCCATCTAAACATTCTGGGGAAAGTTCGTTGTCCCCAAATGAGCCGAGAAGTTCACTGACGATGATGTCAGCCTTCTCCGGTGCTTCCCACTCACGCATGTCGGTTTTGACGACTGTGACCTTGTCACCCCATTTGTCTTCTTTAAGAGAGTATAACCTGCAAACAAGGCCACAAAATCAAAACAAATGTTGTTGGATTCCTACCTTCCTGCAATTCATTCATAGGTTTCCACATACTGGTAAGAAAACAGGAGGGCTGGGGGAAACAAGCATACATGGAGATGCAAACTTCAACTATTGAATTAAAATAAGATGTGTATATAAATAAAAAAAAAAAACAATCATTCCTTATTTCTGACTTTGGAAAGTGAATCTCCTATCCAAAGTGCAGACTGGCAAAACAGTAAAGAAAAATGAACTAAAAAAAAAACTGAAAAGAAAAAACTGAAGAAAAAAAAAATGAAAAAAAAAAAAACCCAAAACAGGCAAAACACTAAGTCATAGCTTACGTGACAACTGCATTGGGATTTTTCTCGACAGCATAGACGACAACCTCCCTCTCAGCTTGTTCTGCCGCCTTCAACGACGCCGTTACTAAGGGACCTCTGCCAGCTCCGAGAACCATGATGACCCTTCAGATAAGAGAGAATATGATAGAATTACAATAGCAAGTGGCATGATTACACCAGAAAAATATAAATATTTTAATTTATAATCAACATCTCTAGACCAACAGAAAAGATGATCAGGATGGTGCAATGCCTTGGAGAAAGCCAAGCTACTCTTTATCATTCTGATGGTGCCCCACTGAAGTCTTTCCTGTCTTCCTCTCTGCTCCAAACAATACAGCTGAAACAAATAGTCTTGTGCAGGCAATATCAACAAGGACAGTTGAAGCAGGTCTGTGAAAGCAGACTTGCAAAGGGAAGTTGGCGTGAAGGTTTCGTTTCCAGATTAATAGGAAAAAAACTCCCTTTTTGTAACATAACACTCCTTTTGTAACATAAAATCTGTAGGGAAAGAAACATATTTCATGATTTATGAAATGGCACATTTCGGACACTGGACCCCAAAGATGAAAAACACCCAGATGGAACCACTTCCATAGCACTAATGTGGCCAGCCATCAACAGTGTTACATACAACCTGTGAGAGAAGTATTTTGCATGATTTCATAAGTCCAAGGGTACTATGGTACTTGGAATACACACACTGTTGCATGATATGCTGGGGTTCATAAATATCAAAGAAGTCATTTCAATTAATGCAATGAATTGAAGATGTTGATTCCTACAATATACAGCAATATTTCATTCATTTTACATAGCACAAACAGCTGTGAATCTTTCGTTTAAAGCCCTGAAGAAGGGATTCTGCAAATTGAAATAATGCTTATCACATCTATGCCCCTTTAAAGTAGACCCAACATTGACAGCATGCCATGGTGGGACTGCTAGAGTCTAGTTTCCACTAGTAAGAACACCATCTGACTTATTTTATTTCATTGTCTTGCCCACTTTACTAATTAAAAGCCATTTACATCAATGCACACATCACCACTACAGCACAAGGATGTTAACTGATCCAGCCAAAACATGCTGGTATGACCACCTACAGTACTTGACACAGCACTGCTGCTTCTTCATTTAATCATGAAACTTCTACTTCAAGCAGTACTTCCATGATTTGCTGGAGGGGGGACTGATGGAACATATAAGCATCCATAGCACAAAAATGGAGCAAAGGAATTTCAGTGACCAAAAGTCAATTGCCGACAGCATGCACAAAAATTCTTAATTGAAAACTAAATCCAAAATTGCCAAACGTGCTAATGACATTGAAAATAAAAATGGCATGGTCATGTACCTAATAGCTAACAACACATTCCTACCACATTTGAAGACTAGCGCAGCAATGCCGCTGTAGCTCACACAATTGAACTGAGGGTTACAGCCCTATGTTCTGACACACTTTTGTTCCCACACCCCATGTTCTGACACTCAAATGTTACAACACATTCATTACATCAGGCACCATTTCGGGTCCCAGCTATGATGCTCGGCGTAGTAATGACGCATTGATCAGCCGCTGCTGTTGGAATTTAAGTGTACATGTCGAAATATAAGGGTGTCGGAACATAGGGGTGTCGAAACTTAGGGCAGTCACTGAACTAAGTAGAAGTAATCTTTGTGGCATTGCAAAATGAAAGTACAGTACTTGGAAGGTGTTAAAATGTTGCATGCAAAAAGCATCTACTTGACACACTATCAAGCCTATCAAGCCTATTATCATATGCCAGTGTAGTATATTACATTTGACATGTGATGTTGAAAAATATGCTGTGTGATAAGTAAGGATGCAATTGATAATGTTTAGGTCCTGTCAGAGCTGGCTTTGGCTGGATCTAAATCGAAATGTGCGCTGGACTAGATTTTTGCAATGGTTGTAAAATTAGAATGTACATGATTTGTACATTTGAGCGTTGTACGTTTTTTTTTTTTTTGTTCTGTTGCTGTTCTCTGTGCATGTTCAAACTTTACTATGGGCAGTATTTAAGACAATCCAAGTCAATGGACACAATTGTAAAAACACTGCAGTGTTGATGATGCAACAAATCAACTCTGTTTATCAACCTGTCTTAAGAGTTTACAATGATCACTTAACCACATGCTTCACTAACTTAATTTGCATGTCAATTTACTAGTATCGGAATGTGATATCGATAGGTGATAGTTCAGTTGGACTTGACGACCCACAGGGCAGGTAGGCTGGCGAGCCCAACCGTAAAATTTGATTACTGTTTACAAGAGTGACCACAGGATACCTCTCGATATTGCCATATCAGGAATCTTACATTACGTTCCACTCACTCATTAATATCCACCCTAGTCTACAGGCACCAAAAACATTAGGGCACATCTACTCAATATGATTTATATATACACAAAGTTTAAGAAAAGTTGAGCACTCAATTATTGAGTTATTGCCCCACATATCGCATTCCAATGGCATCACATACACACACACACACACACACACGCCGACAAAGTATATCACTGGAAGTGGTTACTTAAGGATGGCACACAAAGGAAGCATGAAAACTACAAATGTACTCACGTTGTCCGGGACTCCTTTTCAGTGTCTGGGACCCGATCCAGCAGAGCTTTGTATACTGCTTCCTGGTATCTAGTGTATTTGACTGGATCTTTCTCAAATATTTCGTATGTCTGAGATTCTAGATTGTCGGAAAGTGGCTGCACATAAAAGAATAGCAATAATTTAGTTCATACACACCTAACACCAAGGATTACACTCAAACCATCAAAGCTGATCTAAATATATCTACTGCAAACAGGTCTGAGAGAATAATAGGCCAGTTTGTACACATTCCACAAACAGGGGCATCACCGGGGTCTGATGATTGAGGGGGCACATATTGAACACATATTACCATATGTCTATGATAGGACAAATACAACCTAAGTGGAGTGCCACCAATCAGCACGAAGCATACCTGAAAACTTTTGACCAACACATCCAACATCAACAGAAACGGTATGTCCGAACTTGTATGAACTGCACCCAAGTATTCTTCGACATTCATAAGCAAGGCACAGGAATCCTTGAGTATAGCACACAAAAAAATTCTCGTATCCCTGCGTCTCACTCCACCTCCTACAAATTTTGCTTAAATACATTTTGAATTAAATTTCATTTGGGGTCAAAATATGATTCAATGTGTTCCCATGCCCCCCCCCCCCTCCATAGCAGAGTCACTACAAACAAATGACTATTCTCAAATAACCATGTAAGATCAAATATATGCCAGAGGTCAGAGATTCCAGACTGTAGGTGAGGGGTTGAATAAGTTTATCTGTGGGTTTGTTCATACTCACCCATACAAAGGATTATACTAAAACAATTAAGGCTGAACCAACTTTTTCACAAGGCTGAGATCACAGAATGTGAAAGAGGGCTACAAATAAGACTTAAGTCACACCCACACGATGATTTGGATGTTCTGGTAAACATAAGATTATACATTGTCAATGGGCCGATGAGACTGACAACTATATTACTTCAAACACATCCCGAACAATCCGAGACGAATTGGTTGTATCTCATAGGTCTGGGATTCTAGGTTGACCACAAGTCAACTGGGTGTAAGAGATTACAGAGCGGGTAAATTCAAACATAAATGCACGCACTCAATGAGCGAAGCTGCATCAATAACATCAAACGGTCGCTGATGCTGATAACATTAGAGGGCTCTTTGTGCTGTAACTAGACAAGACCACAACAGGGCTGGAACATTTCTAGACCCATCGTAAATTACCGCGGGGCAACATAGTCAGGATGTATTCAGGACAAATGACACACTGCATAATTTTTGGCAGTTGCAGCTTCCAATCCAGCCAGTGTCACAACATAGCTTCATCCTTTGATGTATAATAGGGTCTTGTTCTCAGGGCTCAAAGTAGCCAACGGCAAAGAGCCGTCGTGCCCTGTCTGTTTGTTATGATGGACAAGAAAAATACATCTCAGCAAACAATAGTAATTGGACATTTCTGTTCTGCTGTGAAATAACCTTGAATTTACAGCTGATTGCATGGTTTGGATGAATTACATAGAGCAACTATTTTCTACTGCAAAAAGAAGCAAATTAGGTTTAAACTTTTATTTCATTTTCTGTTTATTTTCAAGAAGTCAAATTTTGTAGCATTTTTGAGCATTATGCAGCGGCAGCAAAATCTATCATTGGTACCTATGGGGGGGGGGGGGAATGTGGTCTGTGCACTTTTTTCAAGATTATTTTTGCCAGCCTCTTCTTTAAGCTAATTTTAAGCCCTGCGTCCCTATAAGCGATCAATTAACCCTTTAAAACCAACCTTAACATTTTCGCAGGATTGCATTTTGTAATAGAAATGCCAAAAAACATTCATGTTGTTAGATTTCAAAGAGAAATCACTCGAAGGAGTGACCTGTCCACAGTCAAAACCAAGATGGCTTTTTGAACTCTAAGGTGTATGTGATCTCTTGATTGGCCATTTCTCTTGGCAGAAGATTTCCCATCGATGTTACAGCATCAGATGCAGCAGAAAAAGAATTGCAAATTAACAAATGTTTCTCAACATTTTTGTTGAGCATATTCAGGCCACTCCTCCACCTTGGGACAAGAAGGTGCATCTTTTGTGAGCATTTATGGGTAACCAATGAAAAATTTTTGACAGCCTACATTTTGTGACGAAGGTGAAAGGTCCAAAGATAAAGTAGGCAGTCTTCTTGTTTAACATCGTGATTGTTGTGATGAAAACCTAAGCAGCTGCTTAAATCATACTTTGATGCCTCACCTGTAGTGGGCACTGCAGGTAGTCCTCGTAGCCCTTCGCGAAAGCATCGACGCCACTCAGAGGGGGTTGCGATTGGTAGAGATGGTCCAGGTACTGTTGGTAGGCCTTGATTCCTTTGTCTGGATGATGATTGGTCCCTGCAATCATCATCTGTACATCTAGCTGAAATATACCACACAAAAAGAGCACCAATGACTTGCTTTGAATCTATTGTTGTAATAAATTCTTTACCTTTTGCATAGCTCCCTCTAAATGCGTGCTCCTGCAGCCAGCTGCTTCAAATAAAACGGGTGCGTTTTGGTGTCAGTTTCACTCAGCTTTACTGGCAGTAACCTAGTCATTCCTGGTGTGACAACCAATGCATTGGATTAGTGTGGATTCTGCTGACAGGTCGAGGTTGCGACATAGCCTGACTGGTAAGTGTCACTCCAGAGCCCATGGTATAGTGTACTTTCTGAGCAAACTACCTTTTGCACATCATTCAATGCATCACCTCCCATATTGTATCTGGTATGCACAACCCGGTTTTCAAAAGGAAGATAGGAATGCTTGCCAAAATCAGGGAAGACAATGTCATTAGATTACTCTTGAATCTAATTGCATGGAAGGCAAGGCAAATAACATCTGCTATATGTTATAACTCTACTATCACTGATTGGCTATAATCTCGTTGGTGCCAATAATTGTTCAACTCACATGAATATGATTGGGAGAAGACAAAGTGTGTTAGATTATAGTTTCCATGCTCAAACTAGCGAACAGAAATACCGCTTCGAGTGAAAACAAACAACCTGTCTTCTTTGACGTGACGTTGACAGTCTTAAAATGATCTTACACACGCACATCTGAACACAATCACACTTGTATGCTCCATTATCATTTACCTGATTATTACAGCGAAGGAACCACAGCTGAGGAAATGGATGGTTACCATTTGTTTTGGAAAAACGTTTGCGATAAACTGGATCTGCCCACTTACTTTGAAGAGCTTCATCACCAGAGACTGGTGGGCCTTGGAGAGGACTGGAAAACCTTTCTTATTGGTGAGGAATACATTGGTATTTAAAATTGCACATTTCACGGGTTCCCCCAGCCACCTGTCGATGACGTCGCTGGAGGGTAGATCTGCTGGTATCTCTAGGGCTTTGAATATTAAAGAAATAGACAAAAGTATGATATTAAATGATGACTATCTTCCAGGCAATCACATAATGTTTTACAAAATTAAGAGAGATATTAGAGAAAGATTGCTTGCTTTTTGGGCAAAATATGTCACATTTGATCCTTCAAATCGGCATCTAAGTTGCTCTGTGAACAAAAGCGTCAACGAACAATTACCATACTGGCTCTTGCAAGTAAAACAACTTTTTGAAAATCCTGGTCCTTCTCATTGCACTACAGCAAATTTTGACTCTCCGATTTGTTTTTCAAGCTAACATCTATTGTTTTTTCAGTTCTCCAAATTTCTTTTTTTATTTTTGGGTGGGGAGGAGGTGGCAGAAGCAAAGTACAGAATAATACCTCCTGTAATTGTCTTGCAAGCTTTCGTTGGACACCAAACGACAGATTACTTTCTATTTTTCCTTCCGTAATCTTTTTGATAGTTGACTTGAGGAACTTCTGTCAATAACCGACAATCATTTCTGAAAAACCCGTAGAGCAGCGATTGCTTAACCAGGCACAGATCCACGACAGAGAAGTTTTGTTCCAAAGTCTAACTTCCATGTAAATATCCACAACTACTATCACATGTTTGGGCAAGTTCCTGCTGAAAGATTTCGGCAAAATACGGAATACGTCATCTCCTAATCTCATGCCTCAAAAGAGATCCGCATATATGAGAAAAAGTAGAATATAAATTCACCTATGCCTAGCCTCTTATTGTGGTTACAAACGGTCCTCAAGGTACTCCACCACCTCCACGAGTCCGATTCCGATTGGTCACCGTTACCATCCAGTTTCTGCTTCACGTCGTTTTCCAGAAGGCCCTCTGCGCAAGACTCTCCGACCATGGGCACGTGGATCCAAACCTAAGATTACGTAAAAGTTGTGTTATACTTTAAAATGGGCAACACACACAAAAAAAACAAACAAACAAAGATTTCTTAGCAAGAACTATGAATTAAAGGTGACACCACTGACCTGGTGGTTGCTGTGTCCTTGAAGGTGGCTAAGAAGACACCTACTGAGATTGACACACTCTGGTCCATTCAGGGGGACCATCAAGGCCGGCAAGCTCAAATGGGCCCCGTAGAGGAGTTCCTCCATTAATGCTCCTTCTGAGTTCTTTCGAACAACCTCATCAGGAGAGTCTGCTTGAATCCACGACGACAGCTTGCCGACGACAAGGGAGCTCCAGTCTGTCAGGCAAAAGAGAGCATATATTGCTAAAATATAATTTTCCAGATGATTAACCAATGGGCAAAACAAATTGTGGAGTTAAAGGCTGTAATGCATCACCCCAGACAGTTTAAATTCTCCCAACCACCTACCTCTAGTCCCTCCCTCAGCTTGTCTTACATTCCTCCACATGTGTAATCAAAACAATGGATCCCTGTTTATGCTGTGTAATACGAGCCGCTCTGCATCTTTCAAATTTGCTGGCAATCTAAGAGTACTGTAACTTAGAACCAGTTGAGAATTTTCCTTTCAGGGAGGTAAAAATATAGCTTAGGGTGATGCAATAGAGCCTTTAAAAGCCTCATAAAAACATACAGTGAGGACATTAAGTGTTAAACTTACCTTCAAGGTTTTGTGTGCTCTCTGGACATTTTTTTTTTCATAATTTATGGAGTTTAGGATAAAAACTTGTTGCAAGAGTTCATTATCATTTTTCAGACATTCTAAACAAAACCTGCAAATTTTGTTTAAGTACTGTAGTACATGATTTGATGATCTGAGGGAAAATCTCGCTCACAGATTATTGCCGTTGGCCATAAGAAGTTCTGTGGGTCTCAGATGCAATAAACTGCTAATAAATTTCATAACTGCCATGTGCACTACGACACAGAGAAGGATAGTAAATGCAGACATGTCTGTGTACAAATTACACAGAGGTATTTTGTATGTATAACAATGTGTCTTTGCATCACACACCCTTTTATCTAACATGTTTGAAATGATGGACAAAGATTTTTCTGTGAGTCAATCAAATGAAGATTGTAGTATACATATCTTGATAGATTTCAATCTCCACAAAATGTCAAAAATGTCTAAAAATAGAAAGGAAGAAACACACTAAAGGGAAATAAGGTGTTGTTCGCAATGCACCAACGAGGCATGCAAAGAAAGTATCTTTAATCATTGTTAAACCATTCAGTTTAACCGATAAACATCAGCAAATAGCTACATCTTTTCAAAAGATTATGCACAAGATGAAGGATGGCAGATGCATCATTTGAATTGATGAAAGTTTGAATGAACAAATTATTCTTGAGCGACAAATAACTAAAATTCTATCTGTGAGAAAGATATTTCTTGAAAATAAGGCCACCTGTCCTCTCTAAAAGTATTTTCAATAATCTATCATTGTGTGTCCACAAGCATTGGTTTTAAAACTATGACTTTTCCCTGTTAAACAAACACCCTATTTCTGTTTAAAGTTAATTCCACTATTGATCACTAATATTGCTTTGAGTAAATTCAACTGAACTGTCAAATTTTTTGACAGAAGCTTCACCTTGGCTTGACAGGATCAAATCAGGTCTTGTGAACGCTCCTTCTCGATCCTTGGCTTTGCCTTCAATGTATTCTCTCTTGAAGCGTGGATGTACAATTGGCATAGCGATGAAGTCAAAGCTGTGAAAATACATATATCAAAGACGATAACATTTAACAACAATTTTTCATTCAAGAAAACACGAACTTGGTAGTACAAACTTTGTTGGTTTGACTTACTGCAGTTTCAAATACTGTACCTACAGTTGACAGTTCTTTACAAAAAACACACACTATGACAACTAAAACAAACTGCCATTTCTCAAACTTATGCTCACAAAACAAGTTTGTAGTTCCCTTGAATTGAAAGCGCTTAAAATCAGATCACTTTGTTTTGAAACTTACTGGTGTATGGATTCAACATGAAGGAGAGGAACAGAATGATAATTCCTCTTACCGCTGCAAAAGTTTGATCGGTTTAACATCACACAGTACTGCACATCACTTAACGAACTGTATGACATCAGCAGTGATGTGATAATCCTGCACATGTTCAACCAACCTGGAAGCACAAATGCCTTGAGGTCTCAAATAATATAGTGTCCTTTTTTATGAATTTGACAAACTGTATAAAGTGAGGACATGTAACATGTTACAATCTGTGTAATACCGTATTACAATAATTTCAGGGCCGGAATTTAATATTCGCCTGATCGTACGAAACAAGTAAAAATGTTCTTGCACGACCAACCCACTTCTTTTGGTTGTCCAACTGACAGGTAACTTTCTGAAGCAAACTATCCCAAATACTGTATGTGATGCTGCAAATGCACATACTAAATGTTAGATTTTTTTCAATTTCAAACCATGAATACCTACAGAACAGAGCTAGAATAAAAAACACGATCTACAGTACATGATCTCATCTATTTATTTTCATAAGACTTTTTTTGCAAATTTCAGTTTCAAAAATGCATGTAACACAGTTTGTTCTATATAACATGAGTGACATTTTGTGAAATATTTCAGTTTTGAAGAGACATGATTTTTCTGGTTCAAATCCTATTCCACTGAAATGGTGTTCATATTTAAACTGAACTTTAAACCGCGACACACTGTACTGCAAACTCTCCAAGTCATATAAGGGGAGTTGCAAAACTGAAGTCAATATCGATTTATACCGCTTGTATATCTGCCCTTGAGCATGCTACAAAGTTTAATACAAATCAGGTTGCTTGGAAAATGAAGAATAAAAGCAGGTGTTAAACAGTTTAAACGAAACCTAAGCCTGCTTTGTTGTGAAGTGGAAAATCAGTGTTCCTTGCACGGACAATAAGCGATTTCAGATACTAGCCAAGTATGCATTCTCTCACTACAAGGCAAAATTTCTATGTGTTCAGGGTTACCTCTCTAGACACACAGGACAGGAGGAAGGATTATTTACGAACTGTGCACCCACTGATAGAAACAAAACATTGCATCTTCTCTCTGACCATGAATGTATGATATGCCAACCTGCAAAATGTGAACCCTGCACAAAAACTTACATTGCCACAACATACCAAATTATCACACACATTTACTTCCAAGAAATTAACTTAAGAACTCCTTATTTCTTGGCACCTACTGTACTAGACGTGCATTTATTTGGTTCATTGCGTATCATACGGGCACACTACGAATATTACATTGATTCATGCTAGAAATCTCTTTGTGTAGCCTAACTGCTACCACTAGTGCACAACAACGTGAAACACTATCACTGACAGCCTCAAGCCTACCCACGTGTGTCAAAAAGTGTCTGACAAATTGACTTCTGACTCATAGATCTGTGCACTGCTGACAGTAATTACAGACGAATGAGCACATCAAAATTACCCGGAATAAGATGCCATCTGAAGAGAACTTGATATATCTGGGACACACACGAGGTCCCTTCCACAGGAGACATGTTGATTCGCCATCATGCAGTCACTCCAAACGTCCAATGATGAAATATTATTCTTAATGCATGTGTAGATCCATCCCCAAAACAGGGACACAGACTCCGGTCACCAAACAATGCATTGAAGTCACCATAGACCAAGTACTGCACGTACCGTGACATTACACACACGAGTTGTGTGGCCAATACATAATAGACAGCATCAGCTAGAGATATTTGATCACTTACAATGACTTTAATGCCATATTATGAGATTTTACGGCGGGTCCCTCGAGTTGTAAATTTGTTCATCAAATTATTGACTGATCAAATTAAAAATTTGATTGATCAAATTATTAAGTTGTTTGATCAAAGTAAAAGTTTTCTTCTTTATCACTTATATAATGAAACTTCAAAAAAGAAAAAGAAAAATTGAAATGGCCTTAATAGGGTCTCGTACTCGAGGAAACAATGATCTTCAAACGAGAGAGTCGAAGTTTTTTGTACGGCGAACATAAGGTGACATGCGAGATGTAAAATTATCGTGTACGAAAAACCTTATCATCTCGACAAAACATGATTGCAAATTGTCGAGCTACCCACTAACTCTAACTCGAGATCTCGGAGAAAAATTATAAATTGTCGACATACCTAGTTACAAATGGCTTGTTATCTCGACAAAATTTTGCAAATTGTCGCGTTAGTCTAAGTCGACGACTCGACACTGAACTTGAAGATTTTGTCGAGGAAACAAATAAGTCGAATATGAACAATTTCCCCCACGGCTTGAGGAATCAACAACTTTATAGTCAGTATAGAGCAACCCAGAGTGTGAGTCCTCCGACATGCCGTGAAAACTAGGGTCAGGTTGAGCCTGAGAACTGTATCTAATGCAAAGAAACTTTCTTGTAAGGGAAATGCCTGGATAAACATGAGCTTGTCGCATGCGTCAACCATGATAGTGAAACGCAACGCATGCAAACGGGCTTAATCTCAGAGTGCAGAGTGCATCTAGGTCTTTGTGCGGCTAGTCCCACTTTCAAATGTTTTTTCGTTACTTTGAAATCTTGATTTAACAAGTAAATTTGTTAGGTTTTGGCAATTATGTAGGCAATGAGAATTTGTTTGTTTGAGAATCAGCTCGAAAAATGTCGGATGCCTTCCAGTATTTCAGAATGACCTTTGTTCTGCTAGTCAGTTTGAAAACTATTGTCAAGATCATGTCTGGTGGTGAGACAGTGCCACCCACGTATGGCTGACCGGTCTTATCAAACCCAGAAAATTCAAAGAAAAAAAAAAATTGAAGTCGTCCCAACATATATCAACAGCATCTTCAATGTATGAAAACCAGTCGATCCCTTTTTTAGAGTGGAAGGATATTTGAAACAGAATAGACCCATCACCCCGGTTAGTGGATGCTGACCTGGGGGAGACGGTTGCTGCCTCTCCATTTTGAACTTTTGTTCATGTGAGATATCTCATGGCCCAGACAATTCAGGTTTATTGCAAAGGGCTTGTTTTTTAATATGGCTTTAAGTAAGGGTTGTAATCTGGGGAAGGTCAAAGTGGAGGGTTGTTCCTTTTTGAAACTGCAAATTCGTAAGATAGTCTACATGCAAAATGGTGCTACATTTCATATAAGGTTTGAATGGAATATAACTCCAGAATTCATGGTTTTTAAGTGATGATTTCTTGCTTGCCCATCGATCATAAGTGATCTGGGGTTATTCACAATGAAAATTTAACAAGTCGGGGCACAGCATTCTGTCCCCTCCGTCAGAGCCACCCCCCTTCCAAAAAAAATATGCCAGTCGATATTTCACAATTTAATCCAATCCATTGGGTGACTCGTGACCAACAAATAATTGCACTTCCCAGTCTCTCTGGCCTTCTTCATTTCGGTAAAGTATTTTTTTTTATTTTGTGGAACACACAGGCTTGGAAACGTACTCTTTCATTATGAATGGTGTTGACTCGGTAACCGGTCGTTTCGCCGCCTTGCAAGTTCGCCCCCAAGTAGTTCGCTCCCAATTTGCCAGTTCGCCTCAAGCTGTTCACTAGTTTTTCAATTTCAAATTTATTTCTCATATGTTTTTTCTCATATGTTTAAATTATTATTTCTATACAAGAGGTCAGTACAATAAAGTCTAGGTGTATTTGTAAGTACTTTAATTAATCTATTTTGCAGGATTTGAAGAGGCCTTAGATACGATACTTTTAGCAGTTCCGTAAACTTCAATGGCATATCTTAGCTTAGAGTAAACAAAAGAATAATAGGTCTGATTTGCAACGGCTTCAGAAAGAGTACACCTTAAATTATAAAATATACCAATACATTTAACGAGGGATTTACAGAGATCATTGATGTGGTTCTCCCAAGAAAGCTTTTCATCAATTATTAATCCTAGATACTTCGTACAAGAAGACTTGCATATTGTAAAGCCATTAAAAATAAAATCATCATAACAGGAGTGACTGATATGTTTGGCATGAAATATAGTGTATAGTTTTCCCTAGGTGTGAAGTAAGTTTATTACAATCAAACCAATCCTTGAGTTGACTTAAAGTCTAGATACCCTTAGCGATTAACTGACTACAGTCTTTATCAAACAAAAAGACATTAGTGTCATCTGCAAAAAGACGAGTAGAAACGTTGGGAATTGCTTTGTGAATGTCGTTGACATAAAAGAAGAACAGCAAGGGTCCGAGGACGGATCCTTGCTGGACACGGGTAAATACACTTAAGAAAGTCGAATAAGTATTATTCACATATATACATTGTCTTCTGTTGTGTAAATAACTAGCCATGAGATCATATGCCGTTCCACGAATACAATAGTGATGTAACTTTTTTTTAAAAGAATAGAGTGATCAACCTTATCGAAAGCCTTTTTAAGGTCGAGGTACAAGTCTAATACATTATTACCGACGTCAAGATGAGATCGAATGGTATTAACAGTTTCTAATGAAGCATGGGTTGTTGAATGACCTTCTCTAAAACCAAACTGGAAATGGTGAAAGATATTATTTTTTTTTTAAAAAAAATGCCGCAGCCGTCTTTCAAGAACCGTTTCAAGAAGTTTGTTAAAACAGAATAGCAAACTGATTGGTCTATAACTTTCAGGGAGGGTTGGGTCACCTTTTTTCAATAGGGGGATAACCTTGGCAATTTTTAACGCATCAGGGTAAATTCCACGTTGAATTACATTGTTAAAGATATGGACAAGTGCTGGAATTAGAACATGGCTTGCCGACTTAATGAGTTTAGAAGGGATTCCATCAAAACTCGGAGCTTTGTTAGACTTAAGTGCATTGACATACTTAAAGATTTCATCTGCAGAAACAGGTGACAGGAATATAGTTCGTCCCAAAAACATACCAGTTCGTTCCCAAGGGCAGACAAGTTCGTCCCCCAATCCGCAAATGCAAATTTAAGGTTGTTCGCTGTTACGGGGCTTTTCATTACATTTCATATTATTGGTCTCATGAGTTCACTGTGTTGTTCATGTGTTTTGTCATCTTTTGTTTATCCTGATATTTCACCTGATTGGTTGTTAGCATAGTTGCCAGTGCGCATGCGTGCGTATGCTAGAAAGTACATTCAGAGTGTGCCAAGTTCCCCCTGGTACAGTCCCGCCTATGCTATTCTCAAAATTTAAATTAATGATACTATTCTCAAAATTTAAATTAATAATGCTATTCTCAAAATTTAAATTAATAATGACTTTGGTCAAATTGACGAGTGTATTTATGTCATTTGGATAACTACAAAATTATTTTATAGATTTTAGATTATAGATTTTATAAATTAATTAAAAGTAAAAACGTTTTGCTATCGTGAAAATTGTAGTTGAAATGTGTTCGACGACATTTAATATCAGTTGCTTTTAGGGGGCAAAGTGGTAAGTATCGGGGGCGAAACGCCGTTCACTTGGGGGCGAACTGTGTTGTTCATGGGTTTTCTCATCTTTATTTTTCAGCTCGACACCTGATTGGTGACACCTTAATTTGGAGGGTGCCGAAAACCTTTTGTTAAGAAACTGGAGTTAGACTTTGGACACGCTGGTTGACAAATGTCTTTTAACGTCTTCTCGGAAATATGATGCATGTCATTTAGCGTCTATATACGTCATTTTTTGCCTCGGAAACTATACGTCACGAACAGGGGCGTCAAATTGAAATGTGGGGGGCGAGGGAACATGTGTAAGTTGACTGACAGGTTTGAATGCTTAAAGCTGACCCAGCAGGGTTTTACGCACTGCACATTTTGATGGCTTTGGGTATATTACAGGTCCAAAAAGTTTTTCCCTGGGTTTCTTTGGTCCATTAACGTGATCAAAGGAAAAAGCCAGGAAGCTATGAGGTATATGCAGTATCGTGAGAATTTGAATGAAGGATTATGTCTGTTCGAAGGATTCTGTATCTTCGAATGGTACTGAAAGGGCAAATCTGGTCAGACCACTGCATAGGCCTATGTTAAGACAAGTGATCAATTTGATGATTGACAGACTGGGGCACCATGGTCTAATGATTGAAGACACTTATATTGTCAAAGTCTATAAAAGGACAGTTCAGGGACGTATGTCCAGGGGTTTTAACCGGCGACGGAGGCTGGCCGTAGGACATGTGTGACAGGACTATCTAAGCGGGGCGCCACCATCAGTTGGTGCGGCGCGAACAAGAAAATTTTGGGGCTTTTCAAACCTGACAAATGGCTGGAACTGGCATTTCCCGACCGTCTTAAGCTGCATATACTCAGCCTTGAAGTAGAGGTATCATGCCTGCAAGTCTTCAATTCATGTAAAAAAAAAATCAATCTATGAAAAACGGCACCGTAAATACATATTAGATGGGGGTTGAGGTCATACAAAAATCATAATGAATTATGCATCCTCTTTCATTTTCTTTGAGTACTTTGCAAATATTTGGGGTTGAGCACATAGGTACAGGGACTCCTTTAATTTTTTTTGTGGGAGGGGGGGGGCGAAGATTTTTGCCCGAATGTGTTTTTTACAAATTAATGAGAGGGATTACTAGTGTAACGGAGGGCTACAATGAGTGAAGAATACATATATGAATACATATGAATATGAATATATGAAAATTTCCAGAAAACGTCTCGTGGAGAGTGGTTCAAAACTCTCAGCGACATTTCGAGAAAAAAAAAAACTTTTCTCGGTTAGGCAGAAGATGAATATGAATAGAATGTAAACAAAAAGTAACGTGGCACCAGCATGGTCTAATGATTGGAGGCATATCTTTTTTTACTTATACGTCATCGGTATCACATATGAAGCGACTGTCCAGGGTTTGCAGGCTTGGTGGGGGCCTGGCCTGAGGGCATGTGTGACAGGACCATCTAAGCGGAGCGCCACCATTGGTTGGCGCAGAGCGTTGAAGAAAATTTGGGGCTTTTCAAACCTCCAAGATGGCTCGAAATGGCATTTCCCGACAGTCCTAGGCTGCATATACCCAACCTTCAGAGGCCTTTTTAGAGTTTCCGACTATCGTGGCTCTGACTTTTGTTTTGTTGATAGGGGGACCTTCTCCGGTCGCGACGCCTCTGAGTGTATATCGACAATTCATTCAAACACACGTTCACAAATAGAATTTTTACCTAGGTTCTCTTTTTTCGGGTAATTTGAAATTTTGTTGGTATATATATGGGGAGGGAACGTGCGTCATTCCCTTACCTTCTTTTGTCCAATGACATAACATGGCAACGAAAACTCTGCGCGCATGGATGTTGGCTTTTGGGATGTGTAGATGAGTCTAACCTTGGCACATGAACACCTAAACTGCATGGTCACTCAGCCAGCGATTACATCAGTCACTCATCAAAATTGTGGGCGATATTTGCTACAATGTACCCCTACCATTCAAAAAGTGAGCCAAAACATTTCTCTTTACGACATGTGTGGGGGACATTTGATATTATGGCCCCCATATCAAAATGCTACCCTCAGTTGAAATCAGCATACTACTGAGAAAATTTTTGAACATAAATACCCCCAGATCGCAAGAAATCCGCTCTTCGTGTTCTCGAATATGCTGGAAGGTGTCAACCCTCAGTCCCGTTAGCTATGCCTTTGCAGTCAACATGCTATTGTCTAAACTCTACAATGGCATTAGTAGTAGGTATGCACTATGCCACTGTCGCCTTCACTGTTCAACTCTTCCTGTTAAGTACTTCTCAGAAGGGAATGTGTCCTTGCATTCAAGTGTGACCTGGAAAATACTTACATTATGAAGCTTATTGTTTGACTCACTGTCCGGACTCAAAAGAGTTTAGTTCATGTGCAACTACTAGGAAAATACAACAGAACTTTATTATACAGCTTCAAAACTCAATGTCACAGTGAGTTAATACGCCTAAAGATTTCATTGTGAAATTCGCAGCAGCTTGAAAAAACATGTTGAAGTCCCGCCCCCCTCAGGTGGGCATGTTTGTTCTAATAGTAACATGGGTTATAGCTTTTTTTTTTCTTCTATTTTTTTTTTTCAAAAAGTCAGTAGGAAAATTTCAGATCTTTAGATATGGACTTCCTACTATTCTCATGGCTAGCTGAACAACGGTGAATACTGAACCTGCAGTGGCATAAAACAGGTACTCTCTCGTCCGTCGACCTGGGGAGTAGGTTTTGCTTTGTATGGTTATTGCTTGCTTCAGCCTTGCCCCGTTACCCTCTGAACACCTCTTTTCAATGAGGGAAGGGGGATCTCGCTCGTTTCCATAGAAGATCAACAAAGTGTTGGCCTTCATACTTCCTGATCCTGACCGTACTGTCAAATTCAAATGTAGTGCTCAGTAAGCCTGAAATGTGTTCAGATCAATTTATTGTGGATGTTTTAGAGCCTTCAGTCCCTAATCGTGAACAGAGAACTCCGCTCTTCACAATTCCTTCAGGAAAATTGTTAGCGTTAAGGAGAGGGGGGGGGAATCGTCAGGGGGAAATTGTGATACAAACCCACCCCCCCCCCCCCTCTCTTGGAACCAAGGTTCAATGGCAAAAGGAATATGGAACTTCCAGGCTAAGAATAGCTTCACTTGCAGTCTTAGAACTGAAACTCTGAAGAGCTGAAAATGTTCTCTTTAAACTGACAATATCAAGCACTGATAAACTTAACCTAGTAAGAGTCTGCTTGCTACCGACTGACTGAAAAGTCAATGATCTCTATCCCCAAATTTTCTGGTATGCAGCCTGCGGAACTATGCACCAACCAATGGTGGTGCTCTAAGCAGAAAAACTGGGCTCAGAAAAACCATTTCTGGAAGTTTAGGGACAAAAACTCCTGTACACTACGTGCCAACCGATGGTAGGACTTCCCAAGATAGTAAGTGGGCGAACTTAGGATTTTTCCTTCCTTCCAGAAATCTTAAGATTCATTTAATGGTTAATGATCTCCAACACAGTGTTAAAGGTGGAAATATTTCAGAAAAAAAGCAATCCAAATTATTACCATGTTTGCATAGAGTGACAACTTCTCATAAATTGAGAAATTGCAGACATGAGATCCCGATCTCAAGACTGGGTACATAAAGCTTTGGACACCCAGGAAGTGCTTTTCCAGCCATCTTAGGAGTTGGTAAAGCAACAAATTTTCTTGCACATTTAGCCAACCAGTGGCGTCACCAGACCTTCTATTTTTGCGGGGCAGATGGGGGGCACAGCAATGTGATGAGGGGGCACCACCATGGGCGGCGGATCATTGTCCTGGGGAGGGGTCTAAGGGGGGGGGGAATTTTAGCTCACGTAGGGTAGGCTAGACGCAAAATGGTGCTACATTTGTTTCTGAATTTGAGTTGAATATATCTCTGGGAATTCTTATTTTTCAGGTGATAATTTTAATTTTCTGAAAATTTTTCCCAAAACAAATGGGACGGGGGGGGGGGGGCAAATGTCCACCTTACTCACCCCACCCCTACAAAAAAATTATGCTCAAACATGTTTTCATGCTCATTTGCACCAGTAAAATTACATCTCCAGTGGAGATAGCCTAAGTCAGAATACTGAAACATCCCATTTTTTCAAGGGGGCAGTTGCGCCCCTCCCCCCTTGCGGACACCCATGGGCACCGCACCACTAGATGGTGACTGATGCAGAATTTTCCAGGAAATACAAACCACACACTGTTAAGACAGACTATGGTCGGTTCGCCCTTCCCTACCCCCTTCAACAAAACCTACGTATTTGACATACTAAATTATGAATGTTCCCTTTCTCGATCCTTGCCCTTTTTCTCGTTTTTCTATTACTTCCACAGTGACAGTTCACAGGTTCACTGTCGAGTTTGACATTCGGACGGACACCCAAGGATCTTGGATCTGTGTCTTCTATCAGCCTGTATCAGGGTCCTCATTTTGGGAGAGAACGAACAGATGTTGGGCAATAATCGAGTTAGAGTCACGAACACGGTAGCTATACAATTATGGAATGTTTGGTTATCGTACAATTCTTAAGATTCTATGAACTGAGTTATTGTCAGTCATACGTGATCATAGAATTTTCTTGCCTATATTTTTTGTGGGAAGGGTATGTTCTCCAAAAAGGAGATACAAATCAGTCGAAATTGTTAGCAACAAGATTACACCAGAACTGGCAACACACAAAACCGCAGACATTGGTCCAGGGCCACTGCCAAAACAACAACATTCACTGTTTTGATCAATCTAACACATGAGGCGGACGTGTATTTTTCCTGCACTATATAGCTAGGTACACCATTAACAGATGAAGGTATATATATATATTCACGCCTGTTGCGAGGACGAGCGTTACGTAGCACCGGGACGGATGCTCTGAGCTTCCGATACACGACCTATGAATTGATCACCGTGTGTTTTCTGAGGTGGGCGGCGTGGGCCATGAGCGATTTGTTTTCGTCGCTCATCCAAAGCAAATGCAATTTGTTGCCCTTTCTTGTCATAAGACTAGAATCAAATAAGATGGAAACCTTGGAGTACAATATTCTGACTGAGTGACTGTCTACAAAAGTTCAATTTTTTTCTTAGCATCACAAATCTCAAATGGGGGGCACAAGATTTTCCAGGGGAACGTGCCCCCCCCCCTTGGCGACGCCACTGGCCCCAACTAAAGGTGGCGTTTCGCTTGGATAGCCCTGCCTGCGTGGTGAGCACAAAAACGCTTGACCTTTAGACCAGACCCTGCTAAATTTCTAAACGTGCATAATATGTCCTATTACAGATGTATGAAAATACTTGCTCCCCAATCACTTAACCCTTATGTTGCCCCTGGTGAAAATACCCCCTACATCGCCACATAACCCATTTCCTGGCACACTTTCACTCTTGTGGGATCCTCACAAATCAGTGCTGGGGGTCCATGGTCCCTGAGCCATGCCTCCACTGGGGTGTAAACAACCTAATGTGGGGCACCCTTCCACTAGTATAGTTCTTTACAAGACAACAGTGATGCAAGTCACGAAAGGGCAACAAAGGTTGTGGTCACATTCACTGGCTTCTACCACCACTCCCCAACTTGCAATGAACTCCACACTAGAGGTCCTTCTTACACACATGCAAGCCCACAGCTGATCGCTGCAAATTTCAACATTACTTGCATCATCACACTGATTGTCAGATAGAATCGAACAATGTAGCCTCATATTTATGCAAAACAGCCAAATCTGAGGTAACTGTCAGTGTAGGATTGCATTTGTATTGTGGCTACCTCTGGATTCGGATTGAACTCAAAAATACAATCATGTAATTTTGTGGGAGGCCCCTGCTAAACAGTCCAGGTAACTTTCTGCCTCATTTTCTTATCTGAAAATGGCATTGCTGTTGATGGCTTTAAAAGGAGTCAGAAAACCACATTTACAACTTGTAGTTGATGAAAGTAGTCTGAACAAAGAATTAGCGGTGGTGGGGGGGGGGGGAAGAGAACAACAAATTGCAGACAGTTGGGAAGGTAGATGTTCTAAAGGCAATGGATCATTATATCATTATATCTGTGAGTGTGTACCATTATTTAAGTGATGCACAAGGGAAGGGGGGGGGGGATTCCGCCGGTGTTTTCGAATCTTCATCAAACCGAAACAAATAGAGAGGGAGACAGAAACTTCCTATTTTCAATACAAGCCTTTATAATTCTTTTCTTTTTCAAAACATCAATAAGTTGGTCAAAAAAGTACATTAGATACTAGCATAAAACTCTGTTGCACTCTTCAACCAGCCACAGTGAGTAGCTATTTCCAGTTTCGTTTTTCTTTTTCCATTTCTGTCTTTCTCCTCCTCAATGATCAACAAATATACTGAATTTTCTAATACTCAGAAGGAAGTTCATACTATTTGAACAGATGCGGTGACACCCACTGTGGCGATGCTCTGAAACTGCTTGTAAGTAACAACATCTCATATACACAAGGAGCACCTCAGAGGACGCTACACAGGGCTTATTTCTTCCACGCATTCTTTCCGTAGTCCCACTCTGAGGACAGGCCTGTGACCGGATTGTTCCTGATTGCGATGTTGTACTTCAGTTGTGCTTCCTGCCATTCCGATGTCATTGTCGGTGGTAACGGCGGTGAAACTGTAAAGAAATGGAGAATAAAGTTAGATGTGGAATATACTTATATCTGTGTAGAGGTTAAAATCAGGGAGTTTGTGTAATGACTGTTTTGATCGCTTCTTTTCATCAATAAACCATTCTCCTGCAAATGCTGGGGAAGAACTTTGTAGAGTTCACTTTTCCTTGATTCTTGTTTAATTTATGTGAAGTGACTCTTCATTTGAAATCTGTGCTATCAACAGTAGTATCTTTTGTTGCAAAGAAAGGGGAGCATTTATCAACTTTTGCACAGCCTCATTAAGTAACTCAAGTAGGGGGTTAAATTTCTGTGAAGTTCATGTCAGAGGAAAAAAGCAGCCAGGGAAGCTGTTACCTCCATTCAGTGTGAAAAGATTCACCATTCCAGGATCAGGCATTTCATCCACGCAAGCAATTGCTCAACATTTGACAGTCATTGTGCAAATCCATAGTCTCCTGAGACTGATGGACGCCTACCCCCGCCCCCCTCAGCCGATACCTACCACATGAATAACAAGAAGTTGACCATGAACATAATGAGTAGCAACAGAAAAGGAAGAGACACCTTACAATCATACAAAACGTAAAAACGAAATGGAGAGACGAGAAGTTGGTAACAGTCTATATTAAACTCTCCATGTAAAGAGTGTGAAGGTACTTGGCATTTTGCTTTACACCCGCTGCTTGCAGGTGATGTCACTTCTAAGATGAGGTTTTACTGCCATCTGGTCATGACTTCAAGTCATGGATACGACAAATTTATTGAAATGCTCATCGGTTACCTGTGACCAGTCATAGGGTGAGATCAAATTACCTGCGAGACAGTCTTGAACCTACCCAAGCTGATTACACCCTCTCATGCAAAACTTAAGCTAATGCTTCTTGCATTACTGATACTTTTTAAGGAAATTGAATTGTTTCCAGTAAACAGATCACAAAAGTTTAGCAAACACTGAACCAAACAGAAATCAAACAAAAAAGAAGTTGACCACAAGAACAAAAAACAAAAGAGGGGATATCTACTTACTAAATTGCTTCTGGAAACCGTATATGAGAAAAGCAAACGCAAGACCTAAACATGTGCCCCCGATGATGTACTTCCATTCTCCTGAGGGACTGTTCATTTCGGCGAAGGATTTGTTGAAACTGAGCCGGTACACTGCAAGAAAAAACAAACAGAAAAGATTGTGATCCAAAAGGAGGAAAATTGTTACCTACAGCTCAATATGTACGCTTTGATATAGCTTATATGGCACGGATGGGTCTGAGGGCAAAGTTGAAGGGTAGCAAAGGTGCTGCTTAGCTTCCACATGAACTGGATATCTCTGTCTTAAATGTGTGTCTACCAACCATGCAGTATGATATGCCTGGTCTATTGTTACTTTTATATAACCTAGCCCAAATACATCAAGAACCTTCAGGTCACCACAAAGATGCTGAATATATCAACAATGATTCAACAATAATTCAGTGACTAATTTTTTGTACAGCCACTGCAGTGCCGTTTCCACAGAATGACAGCTGAGTGGTGGACACATCATTCTGTTCATTGCTGCCACAATTACAAAATACATGCAGGTCGGTAATATGGCTGTTTTAAGGTGCCATGCAATATGTACCTGTGCTGTTACTGTGCTAGAAATGCTCATCAACTGGAACAATCCAACATTTGCTGAGAAAGAAAAGAACTTAAGTTCAGCGACTGAACCACGCAGAAAAAGTGAATGCAACCATTGAATTTAATGATCTGTCATTCAGTCTCAAAAGATTAAAAAAACCCACACATGAACACAGAATGCTGACTACTACGTATGTATACAGGTATTAGGATGTCTTTGTTTCAATCTTTAGGAAACAGCCGAAGTTCACAAAAAAAGTAGTCCACCTTACTATTTCATACATGGACTTAAATTTTGTTGTGCTTGTCATGTACTTACAGGCTTTCTTCTCTTCAGCAGTCAGAGCTGACCAGTCTCCTTTCTCCTTTTCTCTAAGGGCTTTAGATTCTGCTGTCAGTGAAGCCTCCTCCACGTAGCGTACTGGTGGGGCAGGATAGTCAAGACGGTCAACGTAGGCTGTTGACATTTCCCTCCTGGCAAGGGTACCCACTACCCTTCTGCTCGATACTCTCAAAAGGTTTGCAGCCATTTCCCTGCAAGGAGAAAATAGTTGCAAAATTAGAAGGGCAACTCGAAGCATGCCAAAGATGACTTAAGAATTTTTTGTAGTAGTTTTTTCACCTGGTACCCGGATTCCCGCCTGCCGATGTTCTACTGGGTAGTCAAGATCACTACCAGGGTAGCATTTTCACAGACAAATATAAAAGCTTAGGCCTAACATTGCATTGTGTTGCAGCTTAGTAACAGTATTTGCAAGTTATGCTGTAAAATGCCTCTTTTATTTTCTATTGCAATAAGAAAGGCCCCATAAGGCAGCATACACACTACCCTGCAAAGATTATGAGCAAGATTCAAATCAACACACAGTATTCTACATTTTCCATATTCTAAGCAATACTATTGCAATTACAGTAATTAGTACAAATTCATTACTCTTGTTTTAAAATTCACAACAGCTATGTCCCAACATTGTGATGGAGTCTAACATGAAGAATGAGAAACTGACTGAAACTAAAGGAGAGACTGCCTGTATGAAAACACAACTGCACTTAAACCAGATGAGCACTCGTTCGCGTACTGAAGTCAGACATTGGTTAAATGCTACCACAAAAGTCTTTCTTTCTTCACAATGCATAGGATTGAGTCTATGGTGCCCAATTGTGAAAGTAGCACACCACCACCATCACAAATTGTACAGAACTGTACACATCAGCTACTGTAGAGTGGCTCAGCCTCAGGGAAAGGGCTTCTAAACTGCTCTTACATTAATTGCTTTTTCAGAAAGTTTATTGTTATCATTTATTCAGCTAGCTATTGAAGAGTGCAATAGTATGTAAACCAGAAGGAAGTGATTGAAAATCCCTGATATGACATACTGGGTACTGTGTATACTGTACATGAGCAGCCCACAAAAGTGGCCAGTATATTGAGTGAGTCAAAGGAGAAGGTTAATGGTAGTATGCCACCAGCATTCAAAACAACAAATGGACTACCTGTATATTCGAATGGTACAAGTTCTTTACTGATTTAGTGGAGCCCACCAGCATTACATGTTGATGGGGTCTTACTGTAAGAACTGGCGCAGACAGTATCTCTGGCTTATGCAACCCCCTTCTGTATCAAGGGTCTCCTACAAATAAAAGGATTGTTGACCAATGGATTCATAATGTGCTAGGAGCGAGTGAAGTAGATGTGGTCTCGACTATCAGGCTGCCGAAAATCAAGCCTCATGGGGATGGATGTAATCACAAAATCGTGATGAAACTTGGCTCTGTCAACCAAAAACATAAAGTTCTATGAGTAGTAAAAACTAGGAGATATGAATGAGGTGTACATCAATCCTGATACAACACTAAAGGAAAGAAAAAAGGATTGTGAGCTAAGGACCCAATTGAAACCTAAAAGGAAGGGTGGTGAGACTGATTTAATTTTAAGCTGTGGTTAAATTGTCAGAAGGTCTCACACTAGTACTGGTGCATCTTTTTTGCACAGAGAGCAGACAGTCTGGCTGAGTCCTAGCACATGCCAACGCTGCAAATGTAAATATTGTAAATAGTATTCCTGATAGTGATAAAACTAAGGAAATTTACAACATAAATGGTGTAAATTGTGTCTCCGATAAGCCTTATAGTATAGGTGAGCAGTCAGCAGATTGAAGAAGGTGATCGATCTTATTTTCCAGAACAGATGGAGGCTCTACATAAGCCAGAGATGGCAGTCTGTCACAGTTCTTACAACCCCAATGACATCTATTGCCAGTGGGCTCTGGGAAATCAGTAAGTAGTAAATACGTGTGATTTTGATGTCATGTAAATTAATGAATACAATATTGGTCATATCTACTCAAAGGGCAGTATGAATTTAGAATTAGAGACCAGAAGTGACGTCAACAAGGTATCAGACAACTAAAAGAGTTTCTTATTTTTTTCCGAGTTTTTTTTTCTCTCCTCCCTATTTCAAAGTTGTGAATTTTCTGTGAAATGGACTACTGTCAGATATCAAGAAGAAGTGTTAGAAGTTTATTAGTGAGAGTGAAAGAGAATGAGGACGTAGGAGGCTTCAAACCTAGGACATGAAGGTAATATTTGCACTAAAAGTCTTACGCCTTACCCACTACGCTACGAGAGTGAACCTGGTGGTTCAAAGATGCATACAATACACATAGGCCTAGGCCTATTCCAACCTAGTCATGTAACAATATTTATATATTCATGTAGTATAAATAAGTATCTATCCCCTAACCCTGAATCATGACAGCTAACCCGATCCCCTAACCCTGTTTAACACTAGGCTATGTGATCCATTCATCATTCAGTCTATTTTAACAGCACAAAAACCATTCAACACACCGTAGCGGCATCACTTCCGGGCACTGATTCTAAATTAGGGCCCAAAGGGCTTTTTGCGAGCGAAGCAATGACAACTTCCCTATATCACTTCCACAAATGAGCCCACGTCCAAAGAGGGGGCACGATTGTGGTGCCAGAGTGAGCCTGTTCTCCTTGACCTTATTGTGTCAATTCTTGGTATGTTAATCAAACATGCCTCCAGTTCCATGATGGAAAGCGTTTGGATCTTTGTATTCAGCAGTTGCACCAATAAGGTAGTCCAATTAGAGAATTTGAATATTTTCAATTTCAGCCAACAATAGCTTACGCGGTACGCTCTACAGTGCAATGTTGAGCCTAAGCGTAACTGCTAGCAACGTGAGGCATGGTAGGTTAGGACAACTCGATGTGTAACTTAGGCCTACGTGACCAACAGTAAAACAAAAAATGCACAGAAACACATTTCCCTGGATGGTTAGGCAGGTTTTAGGAAGTAAAATTGTAAATTGAGAACGAATACTTATTGATGATAACTTCCTTACCGATTTACTTGAGGTATTTACAGGGACCTGGATTTCTACACTGGAAACGCAAAGGTCTAGCCTATACCGGCGTTCGTCAAATCATACGGAAATTTTTCCTTTGTGACAATGCTAGTGGCCAATGTAATCTGCTAGATGCGAGATTTTTTCAGTTGCGAGGCGTGATCGCACACGTACGCCGAGGAAATAATTAGGCCCTACTATGATGACATCGAGGCGTGCTAGCATGATATAATATTTATAAAAGGATCTGGATTAAATATGCATTTTTGTAATCGCAAATAACGTGTCGCCATCAACTACTTTTTGAAATTGTGTTTTGTCATTTTGGTTGGATACAATGAAGATTTGACACATTTAAAGTTTCAACATTTATTCCAAACGCCTGGAGTGCTGTACATACAGCTGAAAATTTGAATGACCTCTTTGACCTGAAGAATTTGTTGTGCTAAAACCTCTCGCGTCGGCTTGAGTTGACTAGACTGTAATGTAGACTATGTACCAAGTTCAACTTAACTGACTACAGTATTGCTTATAGCATGGACGGATATGTGACAATCATCTCTGCAATTTACGGCTTTATTAAGCATCCATGGTTGGGGAACAGGTGCAATGTACTTCAAAGAGCTACCGCAAATTACATTGCTTCAGTTTTCAGTTAGTAAATTTCAGGAGTAAGTTATCAGGAAACTGTGAGGATTATCAGACATGACCTATAGTAGACACAGCCTACTACTCACAGTCACAGGCCCACACTACAATACTATAGGCCCTAGTACTAAAGTGTTCATTAAGGCCTTCAAACATTGATTAAAATAAACGTGTGCAATAATTATTTGTTACGTGTCTTCCCCACAGTGGTGTAATGTTATGTGTTCTTGATCGAACAATCTATAGATGATAGAAATATTCTCAAGTGACGGTTGCGTCAACGCATGCAACCACGGTCAAGAGAGCCGCACGTTCCATCAGTAGTAACCTCTTCGAATAATGGGTGTAACCTCCAGCTGAGGACCCGTAATGTTTGCATTTAGGATCCGCCCAATGATTTAATCAGATGACGAGTGTACGGTACTGTTGAAGGATCGTCACTGACTTAAGTGTACAAAGGCTAAGAGTTTGGGGTGGACATTTAGCCAACATTTGAGATTTAGAAGTTTTGAAACTTATTTTGTATCACACTCTGATATGATTTGGACCAGTACTCCACATGGTACTTAAACATTGATCAGTAACGAATATGGATTGTAATCTGGACCATATTTAGACAGATTAACGAGTTTTGAAACTTGTTTTGTATCATATTCTGATATTCTTAAACTTTGATCTGTGACAGCCTACGTATTGTATCAGGACAATATCTGCCACAAATCTAAAATTTATATTTATCGTAAGTATGAATTTTTCAAAATAGTACGATATTTTTAACATAATATTGAACTGTTATTAATAATTACCGTACCTGCATTTCTCAACCATCTAAGTGTGTGTAGCACAGTTACATTTCCGAAACGTTCCACTTCGCTTCAAGACTTGCAAATTCAGGGTAAAATCAAGCTCCAGCTCAGGCCCCCGAAATACTACAGAAAAACACATATTTAAAAAATCTTTCAAAATTTTAATAGAAATTTTACCATTAATTAATGTGTTCCGAAAGGTTCCTTTAAAATTTGTTTTACGGTCACACAGGCCGAACCTTTAACCTTACTTGTGGCTAATTTCAGACACTAACTCCACAGCAAACTTCTACATTCGGGGTAAAACCCTCTCCTCCAGCTCAGGGACCCGAAAACGCTGTACAAAACACATGTTAAAAAAGTCTTTCAAAATCATAAATTTTGTTAGAATTTTTAACATATAATTAATATTTTCTGAAAGGTTTCTACAAAATTTCTTTTACTTACACACAGGCCGAACCTTTAACATAATATATGGCTATTTTTAGACACGCACTCCACAGGAAACTTCCACTTTCGGAGTTAAACCCTCTCCTCCAGCTTAGGGCCCCGAAAACACCATACAAAACTTACGTTAAAAGTCTTTCAAAATCATAAATGTTATTAGAATTTTAACCATTTAATTAATATTTTCCGAAAGATTCCTTCAAAATTTGTTTTATGTTCACACAGGCGAAGCCTTTAACCTTATTTGTAGCTATTTTCAGACACCCACTGTACAGGGAACTTCTACATTCGGGGTAAAACCCTCTCCTCCAGCTTAGGGATCCGAAAACGCTATACAAAACACATGTTAAAAAAGTCCTTCAAAATCATAAATTTTGTTAGGATTTTTAACATATAATTAATATTTTCTGAAAGGTATTGAAATTTACATATTCATAAGAGGTCTCTGAGGTGGATGAGCGATGATACCCCTGATCGTTGAAGACAGCAAACAGCTATGACCGAATGGACTATTACGGAGGCCTTTAACGGCCGTTATCAGAAAGAAAAGTAATGAACGTACTTCCAAAAACGAATGTGCGACAAAGTCTATCATACTTTTTGCTTCCTACGATTTCTGTGACATTTTGACAGTATATAGCAATATTTATTATCTTTCTCTTACAGAAAAGCCTAAGTGGTCCTGGCCCTGCAAAGAAGGTGGTGACGTCATGAACGTAGTAGTTTTTTTTTTTACTATTCTGTGTTCAAATAATCGACATATGTAACAAACGCATGTGCGGCTAAGTCTATAACTCTTTTTTGCCTCATACGATTTCTTTGAAATTTGAACAGTAGGCCTATATAGCAATATTTATTTTTTATCTCTTACAGAAAAAACTAAGTGGTCCGGGCCATGCACAGAACGTTGTGACGTCATGAACATATTAGTTCTACTCTTCTGTGTACAAATAATCGACGTGTATATATATATATATTGTGTATACGTAATGTATAATATATAATGTATATGTTGTATCAAAACAAATGTGCCGCTAAGTTTATAACTCTTTTTTGCCTAATACAATTTCTTTGAAATTTGAACAGTATATTATTTTCTATCTCTTATCTCTTCTCTATCTTTCCACTTAGGAAAAACTAAGTGGTTCGGGCCCTGCACAGAACGTGTATATATATATATATATACATATACATATATACATATATATATATGTATACAAAGATTGGAGAGGTCCACATACTAATAATAAAACTGAAAATAGCGATGAGTTTGAAATTCATGATGAATAAAATATGTTACGCCAATATTTCGTAAGAATACACCTTACATCGTCAAGGCGAAATAGCACACTGATAATACAAAGTCAGTACATTACAATAACAGCTGTAACAGAAGTAAGTGAGTAATACCAGCTCAAAATAGCTGAAGATTAAAACTCTGGACGTTTCTATTCAGGGTAGGTTGTAAGTCCTTAATGAAGGGTAGGTTGGAAGTCCTCATCGTTAATATATATATATATATATATATATATATATATATATATATATATATATATATATATATATATATATATATATATATATATATATATATATGCCGCTGAGTTTATAACTCTTTTTTGCCTCATACGGTTTCTTTGAAATTTTAATATCATAAGGCCATACCTACCATCTACAAACTCACGAAAGAACTAAGTGGTCACATATTTACAGAGAAAAATATGACGTAACAAAGAGACCACACCCATGAGCCACCTTCATTACATATATGTACTTACAATGTATGTACAAGTAATGCACATAGTAAATAAAACGAATGTGCGACTACGTTTATAACTCCTTTTTGCCTCATACGTTTTGTTTCAAATGTTATAAAGCGATACCTATCATCTACAACCACACAAAAGAACTTAGTGGTCCCATGCTTACAGACAAAAATATTACGTACCAAAGGGACCTTACCTGAGACAACTTATACCTTTGTGCGAAGTATGTACGAATAATGAATGTGCGGCTAAGTCCATAACTCCTTTTTGCCTCATATGATTTCTTTGACCTTCTAACAGTATCTAGCAATATTTATTATCTATCTCATACAAGAAAATCTATGTGGTTCTGGCTTTGCAAAGAAAGTTGTGACGTAATGAACATATTAGTTTTACTACTAATCTGTGCACAAATAAATAAAGAAAAAAGTGACGTAACAAAGAGACCACACGCGTGAAACAACTTAAGTAACTATATATTTTGCGACTTTAGTACCTATGTATTTTGTGAAGTAGTTACAAATAATGCATTACATTGTTAGAAGGAATATGAGTCTGAGTTTATAACTCCCTTTTGCCTCATACGATTTCTTTGAAATTCTGACAGTATGTAGCAATATTTATTATCTATCTTTTTACAGGGAATGCTAAGTGGTCCTGCCCCTGGAAAGAAAGTTGTGACGTTATGAAGATACTAGTTTTTTCCCATTACTATATAGCATAATTTGTGTATAAATGATCCATAAGTACTTTTTGCCTCAAAGAATGTCTTTGATTTTAGAATAAAATAAATTCTGTGCTATTAGCTGCAACTTTAAGAAACAATTAAGTGGTCAAATACTTAAATAGAAAAATATGACATATAAACAGACCACCCGTTAAGACTATTATATATAAGCAGAAATTGTGTACAAGTAATGCATGTACTGAATTTGCAATCTATATCCTACACGAAAATGTAAGCAGTCCCCACTCTACAAGCTAAACTGAGTGGTAGCCGTCATATGAAAAAGATGATGACGCCATGAACATCCGATTTTTATAATATGAATATATTATATATGTTTTACAAATGATCCATCTTTTAATCATAACGAATGAGCGACTGAGTTCATAATTCCTCTTTGCATGTCTCATACAATTTCTTTGAAATTTTCAATATAATAAAGTCTTGACTATTAGCTACATTCTTATCAAACCAGAAGATCGAATGACACTCTGATCCCTTGCCAAAATTTCATTTTCCATATACACATGCATATCTTCTTCTCTTCTTTTGAAAAATGGTGAAACATCCGAGGACATTGGTACACCACGTACGCGTCGTGAGGTCGGTCAAACCCTCAGTGAATTTATAATAATCTCCACAGGCTTATGGTGACCAACAGCCCTCTCAATGAGACAGCCAGGAAGATCATTCCAATCCCGAATAGTGTTTGGAATAAAACTGTATTTGTAGCAATTAGTCCTAGCAGAGGGGGTGCGATAGTGTAAAGCATGCACGTTGCGAGTAATGCGAGTGGGTTTACAAAGGCCAGACAGAGGGATATTAGCTTGACCATGGATACCTTTAGCGAGGATTTGAAGCCTACAACGCCTACGGCGATCAGATAAAGTGTCGAGACCAAGATCTTTCAAAAGGTTAGTCATCGAACCAACTTCACGGGAGTACTCGTTGGCAATAAACCGAACAGATCTCCTTTGTACTCCCTCAAGTTTATCCTTAAGAGACTCCTGATAAGGATCCCAAACGGAACAAGCATACTCCAACAAGGGCCTAAGTAAACCTTTATAGGCAGCCAGTTTAACTTCCTTAGTACAAAAAGAGAGGTTCCTACGTAACAAGCCGAGAACCTTGTTCCCTCTATTACAAACAGACTGTATATGATTTCCCCAGTTGAGGTTCTTGGTTATGGTCACCCCCAAGTACTTAATAGAATCTGCCCTCGTCAGATCAACCCCATTGAGGGTATACTTAAAGGCTCTTGGATTGTGTTTCCTAGTAACAGACATAACATTACACTTTCCAGCATGAAATCTCATACCCCAGGTTTTGGCCCATTGGCCCAGGCAAGAAATGTCTCTCTGTAGCTCTTTACAGTCATTATGATTTTCAATGACCCTATAACAAACACAATCGTCAGCAAATAACCTAACTTCAGACGAAGCAGCATCCACAATATCATTTATATATGACAGGAAGAGGACTGGTCCCAGAACAGACCCCTGAGGAACACCAGAAAGAACCGGAGCAGAATCAGATTTAGTACCATTAACAACAACAGATTGTGAGCGATCAGAAAGAAAGTTATCCACCCAATTAATGACTTGACCAGAAACCCCTAAAGAATATAACTTCGTCTTGAGGAGTTCATGAGGAACTGTATCGAAGGCCTTTTCAAAATCTAAAATAAAGACATCAACCTGTTTATTTTTATCCAAGGCAGCGGCCCAATCGTCAATAACAGACACCAACGGCGTATCACAACTGTAATTCTTTCTGAAAGCATGCTGCTTAGTGGAAAGGATTTTATTCTCTTCATAGTGATCCATCAGGTTTGAGCAGATAATATGCTCCAACAATTTACAACAAATACAAGTCAGAGAGACAGGGCGATAGTTGGATGGGAGCGAAGTATCATTTTTCTTAAAAATTGGACAGACATTTGCTCTTTTCCAGTCCGTGGGAATGTGACCACTGGTAATTGACTGCTGGAAAAGGTGACTGATCATTGGTGCCAGATCAGTCGCGAGCTCCCTAAGGACCCATGGGTGAATGTTGTCAGGACCCATGGCTTTACTAATCTTTAGGTTCTTCAACAACTTTTCAACCCCGAAGATGGAGATAGAAATATCCCTCATTTTGCTACAAATAGGCCTCTGGAGAGGAACAGAGTCGAGGGGCTCTCTAGTAAAAATACTACTGAACTGACTATTAAGGGCCTCGGCCTTATCCTTATCACTATTAGCAATTTTACCATCCAAGGACTGTAAAGGGGGGATACTATGTTTATCCTTCCTCTGACCATTAATATACTTCCAGAAGGGTTTGGAATCATGAGTAATATCATCAATCATGTCTTTTATGTACTTCTTGTGAGAATTTAACACCTCCTTCTTGATATTTGCACGAAGGTCCACCCATTTGTTGTAAATATGGGTTTTACTGGTCTTCTTGTACAGAGCATGGAGCCTGTTCCTTCTCTTAATCATCCTACAGATACTATCAGTAACCCACGGGAGGGATTTCCTAGTTCTCAAGAGTTTGGAAGGGATGTTTTTTCCACAGTTCTCTCAAGAAAAGACTTAATGAGGAGCCAGTTTTCCTCAACAGTGCGGCTACCTTGTTTGCCATTGAAGTAACCATTGGCAAAAGCTCTGGTTTCTGACCTCATAGTGTTATAATCCCCTTTGGAATACTGTCGGACAAGTCTGCGTATTTGTTTTGGCCTACGGGACGAGCACCTCATCTTACAACGGACAACATCATGGTCACTAAGTGAATCAAAACTGCTGACGTCCGAGTACAAGTTGGGAGTGTTGGTAATGACTAAATCAAGAGTATTGTTGCCCCTGGTAGCAAATGTAACAAGCTGGTCAGCGGCAAAATCGTTAACAATATCAACAAGGAGTTGACCATTACCATTGGTGAGACGCATCTCATTTTCCTTATTCAGTCTAGTCTCCCAATCAATGAGCCTAAAATTAAAATCACCTAGGATGTGGAACGATGGGTTTTTATTTCTATGTTTAGTCATAATGTTGTGCAATTGGTCACGGAGTAAGGAAATGTGATCAATATGAGCATCTGGATCCCTATACCAGGAAGCAACATAATGCCGACTCCCGTTTACCAAAAACGTTGCCCAGACTGACTCAGACCCATTTAGAAGGAAGCTTGCACCTGATGGAGTCAAGTAGTATTTAATGAGGAGCATAGTGCCACCACCTCCTAGGGTGCGGTCATTTCTAAAAACAGTGTAATCCAGACAGTCTGGGATTAACTCCCTGTCAGTAATGGAATTATCAATTTTGGTCTCCTGTAATGCAACAACGTCTGATTCGGTGGAATCCTCTTTTGCAGGTGTATGTGTGCAAGGCGCCATGCCCACGATTCCCTAGTGACAAACCGATAAACACTCACTATTACAGTGATAAGTATTAATTGAAAAAAAAAGTGAGGGTTAATTGAAAAAAAAATGAGGGCCCCCATTTTTGGTGTGGCAAAGGGTATTATTTCCCATTAATAATGCCTACTACAATGTTTATCTACAGCCGTCCACGGTTGAATAGTAAAATGAAGAGATCCCCGTTTGGCGGTATCAACTTGTATGCGTGTGTGTATGTGTCTGTGACGCAGCTTGGGTACGCTCTAACTCAATATGGGCAAGCTGGATAAAACTTATACTTGGTGCACTTGGTGTCCGTCATAGTGCGTAGAAGTGCCCTATTGTTTTTGGTGTCCAAACCTTGCATATTAATGAGGTTATGGGGTCAAACATAAAAATCTTAAAAACTGCCATATTTCCATAACCGTTGGTCAGAGTTGTTTTAAACTTGATAAGGTTGTCTGTTACTGACAGGTTCACGACCCTGTGAAATGTAAGGCTTATCAATAGAGAGGAAGGGATCATTTTTCACTCTAAAACAATAATAATAGCCTTAACACCATTATTGAGGTTATTATAAGCTACCGTACAAATTAGTTGAAAAACTTATGGGCTACAGTGTGTAAAATTCCTATTGGCAGTTTGTGATTTTAGTCACACAGTTAACTCAAAAGGGATTTTGGTCATTGGAAACTTTTGGCTCTGTTTTAAGGCTATGGTAGGCCAGGAGGACCATCAGCGAATGTATGTCATGTTTGAAATAGCATTTTCTTTATAGGTTCTCTTAGGTTGGTGTACTGATCCATCACAGTGGGTATAAGTGCCCTATTGTTTATGGTGTCCATATCTTGCATCTTAATGGGGTTATGGGGTCAAACATAAAAATCTTAAAACTGCCATATTCCATAATTGTGGGGTAGATTTGTTTTAAACTTGATATGGTTGTCCGTTATTGACAGATTAACATCCCTGTGAAATTTATTGATAGAGAGGGAAAAAATTTACTTTTTTACTATTTACTTTTTGGTCATTGGAAAATTGTTGCTGTTTAAGTGCTATGGTAGCTTAGAAGACCATCAGCTGATGTGTGTATTGTATTTATTATTTGCATTATCTTTATAGATTAAAATGGGTTGGGGAACAGTTTCAGACACTGTGTTTCAACATGGTATAGTGAGTTGTTAGTTTAGCAGTTGGTACACAACTACAGCATGGTAACCAGTGTAGTCAATGTGTGTACCAATTGAATTTGCATTATCCTTAAATTTAAAAAAATGGGAAACTGTTTAATTCATTATATTTCAACATGTTTAGTTGTTTGTTAATTTAGTGGTTACACATGGGCCCAAAATGTTTTGGACCCAGTTTGAGCTCAATTTTTTGGCCTCAATTTTTTTAATTCATGATCTAAACATGTTGTATATTTCTTAATTCAATGGGGACACTGTACAGATAGGCCTTCATTTTTGGACCTGATTTGGACTCAGTTTTGGGCCCCATCCTTGATAGCCCCAATTTTTGAATCCCCAGTTTTGAGGACCCAACTTTTCACTTGCCCTAACTTCTTTGCAAGGAACCACAGTGCCCATTGGGCTCTTGTTTTCAATCATGCAGTGAAATGGTTTTCTAAGTAGGCTTGGCTGATGGCCTAACAACTTACTGTAGTCATGTATTGAAGGTGTCTATGTGTGGCCTCTGAGCCTTCTGGTGGAAAGTTTGATTCACCTTCAAAAGTTATTAAGAACTCCAGGTAAAAGCTATCGTCAGAATACAGCATGCTATAGAACCAGTGTTTTCACGGGTAACCCGAGTATCCGGGTACCCGGCACAGTATTTTACTAATCGGATCCAAAGTTACTATCCATCAGTCCTTCATAAAGTGAAAAACGACACCACCGCTTTATGAAAAGACTGTCAGATTGCCAAATTTTGTCTACTAGACATAGCAAATATATGGTTCAAAATGGAATTTTCTTCTTTTTCTCTTGGAAAATTGCTGTCCCTATTAATGAGTAGGTGTAGAACTGTAGATGGATGTTTGCAGTACATTAGTGAGATCCCTCCATACAAATGCAATGTACTTTACTACCGTGGAAATGCCAGTGATAACGATATAGCGGACGTTTGGTTTGGCACCTGATGGTTATGAGAAAAAGAAATTACCCGATTTTTATTTTTAGGAATCTGTGAAAACATTATATAAATCAGACAGCACCAAGGTGCACTTGTATCCTGTGAGGTGTACTTTTTAATTGTTGTTGGCCTGTTGGCCAGCAAAGTGGAACAGAAGAGCAACAGGATGAACCCAACTTCCAGTATATATAAAGTCCAAATGAGATTATAGCGTATTCTCATAGCATAAGATAATGTGGAATTACCCACCTTTCCATTTTCAGCTACAGAAAATATTCTAACGTATGGGAGCATCTTTGTTGCAATGGTACACCCTGATCGTGCTGCAGATTCGATCGACACTTAACAGATATAACAGATGATGAATGTCATAATTAGTGCCATGCAGACGTATTGGAAATTGTGAGTATATTTGCAATTACTACATTGTAGACATCAATTGCACTGTCTCAACGGAAGTGCAGTCAGAATGCATGCACCATTAACATACTGTTTCCAGTGTGCTTCATTACATCAAATTTTTGTGAAGCATAATCCATTTTTGATTCCTTGCCGAAGGAATCTATGAGAAGGTGATGGCGTGTGTAAATTTGTGACGCCCTAGCTTGTAAACACAATGTCTCAAGAAGGGAATGGTGCTCGAACTTCAAAGTTGGTTTGTTGTTAGTCCATTGTGAGTAGATGATACCTATGTTGTTTTTCATAGAGGTCAAAGGTCATTTGAGGTCACCAGAGCTTAATGTGTGAAAATCCATCAAGTGAGATATCTCAGCAAGCCAATTGTTGCTGGAACTTCAAACTTTTATCATAGATAGCATTTGATGAGTAGATGATGTCCAGCATTTTTTATGGAGGTCAAAGGTGTGTGAGGTCAACAGAGGACATAGTTTGAAAACCATGTAAACATGGTATCTCAAGACGCGAAAAGTGCTCGAACTTCAAAGTTAGTGTGTTGGTTTTCCATTGTGAGTAGATGATCCCTATTGTTTTTCATGGAGGTCAAAGGTCATTTAAGGTCACCTGAGCCTTAAGTATGAAAACCTGTCAAGGAACTTCAAACTTTTATCGTTGATACTGTAGCAGCTAAAGAGTAGAAGATGTCTGTCATTTTTTTATGGAGGTCAACGCTAATGTGAGGTCAATAGAGGACATAGTTTGAAAGCCTTGTAAACAAGCTATCTCAAGAAGGGAAAGGTGATTGAACTTCAAAGTTGATGTGTTGGTTGTCCATTGTGAGTAGATGATTCCTATTGTTTTTCGTGGAGATTAAAGGTCGTTTGAGGTCAGTACGAATGGACTTATGATATGTAATTTACTGTACGGGTACACATGAAAAAATATATGTAATAAGTTCTATCATTCCAAAAATCTCTCATGGATTCAAAAGCCCAACATGTAATACTTTGGAAGTTTTACATGTCCTAAATGTGTACATATGTAGAGGTACAGTAAATGTCACATATATTAAGAAAATAATACATATTTTTTCATATTAAAATCTTGCTAAAAATTGGATCTTCAATAGCAGATATTGTTTCTAAATAGAATTTGTTCTTATTTCCTTTCAACTTACAGTATGGAGCTATTACAGCCCACTTAGCTCTTTAAATTTCTCACCTTCTCTAACCTTCTCTATCCCAGTTGCCTCCCAAGGGAGAAAGTTTACTTTTGGATGTTACTTTGCCCCTTGCAACTCTTGATCATTAACCACAATTTGGTGTCAGGAACTTTCAATTCACTTGTGAATTACCTCAGAGGTTAAGAGGGCAACACTGTATGTCATCCTTCATTACCACAATTTCAATCAGCTGAGTCAATGAATTTTGTAACATTCACAAACCCATAAAAAATATGGCTGATTTTGTGTAAGAGTGCTTTTGTGTGTATGGAACAATGAGATATTGGCAAGGAGTCACAAAGTCATCTGACTTTTTGGTTATCTTTCGAGTAATGCTACATAAAAGTCACCATTAAATTCAGCTATATTGTGACTTCTGGTGATTGCAATTCCTACTACTAGTTAAAACTTAAATGTGGATTTACAAATCACGTCTTTTAGAGATAGAGGTGTTTGAATATGTTAAAAAAATTTTGCAAAAGCTAAGGGACTAGGTGGTTGAAGTACGCGACCTGTACAGGACACCTTACGTATTGGAAAGCTAACAAGTATACCTCTAACGTCTTTCCTGTAGTGACTGTGCACGATGGTCGGTTGAACTTTTCAGCTACAGGGACTTTCCATAAAGCCTATTGTAGATGTCTTTTCTTTTACATCATTCAACACATAGAATTATTACTCAGATACATAAAGTTTACAGAACAGTAGTTGTAGATTGCTGTCCTTTGAGTTAATTGTTCACAGAAAAGGCCACCTTTACTGTGTGCTACTATTCTTCGCCAGCGTCCATTCATTCGGCCACCCTTTAACAATCAGTTCACCATGAATCGAGGACAATAGACACGTATTGTTAGTGCCTTGTGACTCCTTCCCCCCCTCCCCCCTTTAAAAAGCTGTAATTGTACGGTCAAGTAAAGAAAACCTCTCAAAGAAAAACAACTTATGAATATTCATTGCAAACTGCTTCTTCTCTCCAAACAAATGTTTCATTTTAAAGATAGATGAATTTGGTCTCAATAAAAACAGAAGCCTCGGAGACTTCTGTTTTTATTGAGACCTTTCCTATCAAATGATGATTACATGAAATATAGAAACGGTTTCATCGTATAATGGGAAACTTTCCATTTTAAAAACACAACTTGGAGCCATGAAAAAAATTCCTCCGTTTAAGGGGGTGGGGTTTAGTCGTCTTGATCATGTCAACTAAGAAAACGTTAAAGAAAACGTATCAAGTTGCGATATTCACGTTGTAAAATATTTTGTGTCAGCACTTGTCTGCAATAACGTCTTTTGCCCTGATTTGGGAATTTATAGAAGGACATTATTACAAAAACAAATGGTAAAGAAGGAAACAAAATATTGACCTCTTGCAACTAAAGTGAAGACTTCCTGGTCAGAGTATGGTAATTTGTAAGTGACAAAAAAGTCACCTCAGTTCAGCTATATAGTTAGTTCTGGTGATTGCAATTCCTACCAATGGTTAAAACTTAAGTGTGAATTTACAAATCACGTCTTTTAGAGATAGATGTGTTTGAATATGTTAAAAATTTTGCAACAGCTAAGGGCCTAGGTGGTTGAAGTACGCGACCTGTACAACACACCTTACGTATTGAAAAGCTAACAATTATAACACTAACATCAAAAAAATCTTAATTTACACTAATTGAATGAGGAAAAAACTCTTCAAATTTTTTGCTTTGTAAAGTTAGCTACCTAGTGACAATTTCCTCCTTTGTCTAGTCTATATAGCTAATAGTAGAACTTTGACATCTTATCCGGACCTTATATCCTCCCCTCCTTCATCTACCTATCAAGTTTATCCGACTTACCGTCTGGTGGAGGAGATGATATATCTAGATACATACCATTCACTCACATAAGCACACGCACACACAGATCTGGATACCCCTCCCCGTCACCTCACCACAATCGCTAATCCTGATCCAGGTGACTTTGTGCATCCTAAGGAAACCTACTAACGCCATTTTGTTTTAGCTGAATACTTAAGAGGCCACTGTAAGGTAGTCAACCATTTACGTGTCAATTTCACTAAAGCAGTTCAATGGAGTACAGGATCTCATCGCTATTATATACTACGTACAGGGATGAGATAACCACCTTGAAAATAACAAAAACTGGAACGCATCGAGTTATCCGCATCCAAAATAATTGCTCATCAACTACTAACGGAAAAACATCTACTTTTTTCGCCACGGTAAATCCAACATAAATCAGACATTTTAGCTCTCCGTAATTCACATTGGGCATGTCAAATATTTTTCTGGTTTGTTCCTACTGGTTTGTTCCTACATGTCGAAAAAAGCTTTTAATAAAGCGTTGCTCATTCGGTATCATATACAAAATGCCCAGATTCAATCCACGATTTAACTAGACTCTTTTCTTTCTCCCCAAATAGGAAGTCCAAATTCACTGCAAATCTTATCCGAGTGATGCCATTAACGCAGGCACCCCTTTACATAACCTGAATATTCCCCGGGCTACAAAGTGCAAATTCAGTCAGTATGCCGATAATACTTGTATACAACGCACTATACAACGCACAAAAAAAAAAACTAACCAAAATTCACAATTTCTTACCTTGAAAGCTGGTGCTTCATGAAACTGACATCTCGAAATAGATTTTTATACATAAGATACTCTTTTTTATATACTCTTTCTCTTCTAAAGGTTTAAAAATAACACCGTGCATTTGTTTTCAAAATATTATCTATAATGCTTTTATTAAAGCCTCTCCCAGTGCAGCTTTCCTTGGTGTCACTTTCGGAAACAAACTTTAACTTTAAACGTCAAAGCAATAAATCTGCCATTCCGTTGCTGGATTGGCACAACTGCACTATCTCCATTGCCTATGTTCCGTCCGATATCCTCGTCAAGATTGCCAAAAAGAAAAATCCGTCCAGTCCTTTACTGTAGAATTTCTCTTACCATTATAGCTGACGTCAATGAGTAAGTTCTAAATAGAATTCGTGGAGGTTGCAACCCATATCTGCTCGCTCGTAAAATCCCTGGTTAAATTGGTAGGTCTTATACCTACAATCCTGACACTGAACGCGATACACGTTTTTTTTTTCATTTCTTCAGAGACTTTGAGATTTGAAACTTTACAAGGATAACAACTCGGTTGTTGTTAGTTGATCTGAACGCCAGTTACGAAAAGACCAAGCCACTACAATGCATTTCCCAAAACATCCTAATTATGCAGAAACTCCTCTTGCTTTAATCCGCATTCCTTTCTGGCTCACTTCCATTATCTTGCAAGTAAATTGTTACAGCTTTTTTTAAGAATGCAGTGTGATTGTAGACATCCACATTGTTGTCAATGGATAGCTTTGCCCTAAAAAGAAAGGAAGGAAAAAAATGTCACCGTAGCTCATCCACACTCCCTTACAGGACCTTTCGTAAGGGTGATCAGAGGTGAACTTTATCATTATACATATGTATCTACCTCTATGTCCCCTGTTTCAAAAGTTCATTTATTATTTTTTTTATTTTTATTTTTATTTAAACCTTATTTCCAGAGGGTGACTCAGTTAGCCGTGGCTAATCTTCACCGAGGCCCTTAAAAAATTTTACATAATGGTAAAACGATTCAAACAAAAAACAACAATCATAAAAAGGAAAATTAAAGAAAAAATAAAAAATAAGACGAAGAGTTAAACAAAGACTAAGAACATTAAAAGGAATAAAAAGCACACTCAGAAACAAAATTAAATATGAATATATACAATAAATTATATGAAATCGTTAATTAATCGTTTAAAACTACTATAAGAAGTGACATTTTTAACAGATGATGGCAATTGATTCCATTCTTTGGGTCCAATAAATGTAAATCTTCTTTTATGAAATTCGGTTCTTCCCCCCACAGAAATAAATTTGACATTGACGAGGATCTCAGGGCGTGGCTATGTACATTTCGTGTGTATTGGAATAAGTCTTTCATATAACATGGGCCGAGGTCATTTAAGGATTTATAAATCATGCAAAGCCCTTTGTATTTAACTCTTTGGTCAAATGTATGCCATCCAAGTTTATTAAAAAGGTCAGTCGATCTGTCTTCATATGTGGCATTGAGTATAATCCGAGCAGCACTCTTCAAAAGTTTTCAATTCTCTCTGTGTTACCCTTAGTACACGAACTCCATATGAGACTGCAATAATCAATATAGGGTAAAATATAGCCATTAAAATATAGAATACTGGTTGGGATATCAATGTAATTCTTCTTAGAAGTGCTAATCTTGAACTAACGGTATTACATACATGACTTATTTGTTGCTCCCATGTTAGATTTGAATCAATCCAAACTCCTAAAAGCTTCTCCATGCTAGTATTCTCTAATCTTTGGTCACCAATATACACATTTAAAACATCGTCACCAGAGAGAGTAATTTGCCTTTGTTTTGAACATATTAACATACTTCGTGTTTTGTCTGTATTAATAACCATTTTATTATCTGCGCACCATTTATTGATATTCTTAGAATCTTCATTTAACTTAATGGAGAGTTCCTCTGTAGACTTGCCATGAACATGAAATGTAGTATCATCAGCATACATATCTGATGAGCAGTGTGTAAGACATAAATCAAAATCGTATATAAAAATAAGAAACAATAACGGGCCAATAATTGATCCTTGGGGCACCCCGCAAGATACCAGCATACTGTTTGACTGAGTTCCATTTACATATACACATTGATTCCTATTCAATAAATACGATTTAAACCATTTAAGAGATTGATCAGAGCACTGGTATACACTTAACTTCTGCAACAAAATTTCATGATCAACAAGATCAAAAGCTTTTCTTAAATCTAGAAAACTAGTTCCTATCATATTTCCATCGTCTATATTCATATACCATTCTTCCATTAGCTTTAATAGTGCCGTTTCACAAGAATGATTAGCCCTGAAACCAGATTGCGCCACTCTTAGTAACTGGAATTTCTGAAAATAGTCATACAGTGCGTGGTGAACATGCTTTTCTACGATTTTGGACACTACATGTAGCACAGAGATGTTCATCTGATAGGCATCCAGAAAAGAGCTCGCTTTATTCAAAATTTGCAGAGTGAAACTCGGAACAAAAATCCTTTGAAATTGTGCTAATATCTGTTACCGTTTGTGACATAGGCTATCCTTTTTCAAAGTGTGATAAAAAATATGATAATAACGTGGGGTAGTTCTTAGCATCTGTATTTCTTCAGTAGTGCACATTTTCATATGTTACAAAGGTTTCATACTCTGCAAGTGATATCACTATCATGTAAAGACGAAAACACATGCTACCATGACAAAACGAAACAAAAGACACGTAAAGAAGACATGTGATGCGAGTCCCTCTCTTGTCATATATTTGCATACTTATCGAATGCTCATTTACGAAGCAGTTTATGCTCATTTACGAAGACAGGAATTATGTGTCTGTAAAATCGTCCAATATTGTAGAGATTTTACATTTTGACATTTGTGGCTATACAGACAAAACATTGTGTCCTTTTCTTTAAGGAGAACCGAACACTAACAGCAACTAGTTCAGTCGGTTCAAATAGATTAACAGCTCAAATTTAACACCAGCTTCATCCCAGGCTGTCCGATACTGGAATCAATGCCACTGTTACTTTGGCCATTCACAGTTAAAAAGGAAACTCAGGAGAAAATTGTACTGGCTGACATAGGTTCTTGCCTTTATTAATCGAAGCCACAGCTTCGATTGTAGGGATTGCTCTACCAATTTTGCAAATCGCCTACTGAACGGATACAACTTTTCAACCCTGCAATGATACGACACGTAGCGTTTTTCGTAAATTCAGTAAAGAGCGAAGAACAATGAACCCGTTCCGCAGGCATGATATCTCGAATGTCCTGCGTAGCGAACACAGCTTTTGAATTCTTCCCGGGAACTGTAGTAGCATTTCAGTACAATGAGCAGACGTTACGCAGCATAACATCCAAATTGTAGGTAAGAGGTACGGCCTTTGCCTTACGTATGTAGTACGTAACACAGTACTGAGCGTTCTTGCCTTTGCCAGTGCAAGGACCATAGCCATGTGTGCACGTCTGCACTGCGTTCCTTCGCAGTATAGTATACAGTACATTTACGTTATTGCTCGTTGTAACAGCTGCGAACCAAGGAAACCAAAGGTACTTTGAAATCCATCGTCAAATTCCACAGTTTTTGAAGGAGAAAAGATTCGGCGATCATTAAACTAGACTCTTGATCAAAGGGTTATCTCTGGAGGCATAAATACATTTCAAGTTTCAGGCGGCTAGTAGTAGAGCCTAGACGTATTAGTATTATCACGGGGGAATTTACCAGGGCCGATATTAACATAGACTAGCTAAAGGCTCTGTCTAACGAACGTGACCAAGTAACGTTACCGCTGTAATTCGTAAATTGGTGTGTTACAGGCAAGGGTGTATTGTGAGGTCTGGGCCCAGTCTCTCCAAACCTACTCAGTTACTGTAGCCTTTTATGTACCAACCTATTCTGACTGGTCCTTATTATCATCATTTTGTGTGTTTGGGGATAACAACATGTCTCACACCTGTTGCATATATATTGCCCTCTAACCTGTACATTGGCAATGTGCATACCACTCCCAACCCCAATGGCAATTATCTACACAACACCACATTCAGTGGCTTCGATTAGTACTTGCCTCGCAAGTACTTGTTTCTTCTTGTTATCAAGCCATGCCGTAAATTACTGTAAAGAACAAACAGAAACTCAACGGTCAGTGTAGTAAAGCTTTCTGGCTGGTTAAATGTGATTCTAGCATAGCGCCACCATACCAAAAGCATAGCGCCACCATACCAAAAGCATAGCGCCACCATACCAAAAGCATAGCGCCACCATACCAAAAGCATAGCGCCACCATACCAAAAGCATAGCGCCACCATACCAAAAGCATAGCGCCACCATACCAAAAGCATAGCGCCACCATACCAAAAGCATAGCGCCACCATAACAATAGATACACGGAAATGGAGTCTACTTATATATGACACTTTATTAAAGGTCGATGGTCATCAATACACATGTGCAGTGCTATGATTCCGGTTCTTCAACACACTGCGATAGCTACAGTACGTTGATTACAATGTGACAATTTCACTGTAGTAACGTAAACGCTACAATTGATATACGTCACAAATGAAGCATAATCTACAATATGAAATCACAAACTAATAATATTCAGTCAAAATGGTAATGTAGGCCTACGCATTTTAGTACGCCACAAACTGAACATCGAAAACTCAGTGACAATTAAAAGAAACGACTTCATAAGGGTAGGTTAGTAACGTTAGGTCAGTGATAAAGTCAATGCATGGCGCTTTTCAGAAACCACACAGACACATGGACACGTTACATAGATGACATAAGAGGTCTATGGAAGAGTGACGAGTGTTCTTTTAATCATTTTATGGTTTCAATAAATAGTTTATTTCCGGGAGAACTAGAATTCACCTCGGAATTTAGTAATGAAAATCTTCCTTTCCTTGACCTTTCCATGTCTTTAAAGGAAGGGTACATTCATACTAGTCTGTACACCAAACCTCTATGCTCCGATCCTATGTATGTAGAGTATTCTTCTTACCATAAAAAATCCATCCTGCAAAATATAGCCTATATCCAGGCCGTACGTTTTAAAAGCATTTGCTCTAAGGAGGAAGACAAGAAAGTGTGTTTTCAGGACCTAGAGCGTAACCTTAAGAGCAGAGGGTACCCCCCTGTCAAAATTAAGGAAAACATACAAAAAACAGACAAACGTACAAGAGAAAATATCCTTACTAATACTAAGAGGAAAGACAAGGAGAACAACATAAAGGCACCCCTGGTAGTAACGAGGAACCCCCGCCTCCCACCCTGTAGTCAAATTTTAGACAAACATTTTCACATTCTTCAGCTCTCGGAAACCATGCGCAAAGAATTCCCTTCCCCACCCAGAGTAGTTTACCGCCAGCCTCCCAGTTTATCCTTTCTATTAGTTCAAGCTAAAATAACAAGTAATGGTATTCCTGTGGAATACAGAGGTTGTTATAAGACCCATACCCGTAATTGTGCTACGTGCAATGTTCTCAAAGAGACCAACATTTTTAAAAGCACTACAACCGGGCAGGTACTTAGGAATTGGGAATCAATCACCTGCACCACGATTTCAGTTATATATTTACTTAACTGCCTGGACTATAATAAACAATACGTAGGGAAAACAGGAGGGGAGTTAAGACAAAAGCCCCGAGGGCATAGGCAAGAGTGTAGAAAAGGAAACACCCCCCCCCCCCCCTTAGGTACACATTTCAACTCCGGCTGTAACAATTTTGAGCTTACCGGAATTTCACACTGTCCCAACACAGCTAAGTCTGTACGGGAACGTAAAGAACTAGCCTGGAGTTACCGATTAAGTACTTTGCAACCCACGGGTCTTAACGTAAAAAAGTTAGCGAAGCGAAACTAACTTCCTGTAATCGCTTTTTCAAACTTTCAGTGTGTTCCTTCTGTGTACAGTATATTGTATGTTTTAGTACAAGAAAAACAGTCTGTACTAGCCTTGAAGAAGGAAGGTAGACCTTTCTGAAACGTCGGGATTTATAATATAATAAACTTGGAAGTCAGTGAAGTTACTTCATTTGTGTGTTTACTTATATTATATATATATGTAAATATATATATATATATATATGTGTGTATATATATATATATATATATAATAGGGAATATAAGATTATAGAGAATATGATCCAAAGAAAAGTGCTCAATTTTACAAAGAGTTTGAGAATTTGCCACTTCATTTGGAATTCAATGTCCTTTTTTAGCGACCAAATATACTTACTGAGCTCGGTATCGTTCTTTTTGTGTTCGTTGTTGAAAGAGCTTTTATGATTGTTTATGATTCCTGAATGGAGACAAAAAGCCGGTACAACCTGAGACATTCGATTTCAAAACAAGGAAATCACCGCCGCCAATTAAAGAGCTCGAGAACCTTGAGGATAAAATGCTCAAACTTGTAAAAAACATAAAATTCAAACCGGTTTTTTTTCCAAGTTCCAGGACGACCTAAAACAAGATGTAAAAGAATTAAGAAAAGCACAAAAACCTTTGCGAAAGCGGACAAAACCACAAACTTCTACCAGCTAGACTTGGAAAATTATAATGACCTGTTAAGAAAATCTGTAACGAAAGAGTACAAAAACGCAAACGAAACCAGCGCAGCATTAGTTGACAAAGAAGCAGGAGCAATTGCGGAAAATTTGAATTAGACCACCGCATGGAAGGTATGGCTGAAAAGGAAGCATTTATAACTATAAAGGACCATAAACCAAACTTTAAGAACAACCCCACATGCCACCTGATAAACCCAGCAAAATCAGAAACCGGAGTCATAAGCAAGAAAATACTTTAGAAAATGAACAGCGCTGTAGTAAAATCAACCCATGTATACCAGTGGAAAAACACAACATCCGTGCTACAATGGTTAAAAAACCTACCAGAAAAGGAAATCCGCACTTTCATTTCGTTCGATGTCGTGGATTTTTATCCATCCATAAGCGAGAAGCTACTACACGACGCCCTAGACAGTTCATCAAAGTACACCAATATCTCACCCGAAGACAGACAAATAATATTGCACACAAAGAAATCTCTACTGTATCACCAAGACATCCCATGGTCAAAGAAATCGTCAGAAAAGCTTTTCGACGTCACAATGGGATCTTTCGACGGAGCTGAGACATGTGAGGTGGTTGGTGCATTCCTCCTGGAGCAACTAACCGAAATCGTAGGACCAGACATCGGCCTATACAGAGACGACGGTTTGGCTGCGATAAAAGACTCACCAAGGAACATAGAGAAAATGAAACAAGAAATTAGCAAGATTTTACACAAGCATGGATTAAAAGTGACTATCGAAGCAAACAAAAAAGTAGTTGATTTTTTAGATGTAACCTTTGACCTATCCACAGGGATTTACCAGCCATTTACTAAACGAAACAACACACTGCAATATATACACGTGAAGTCAAACCACCCACCAAATATCATCAAGAACATCCCCCAGGCTATCAACAAAAGGTTAAGCGAAATTTCATCCAGCACAGAGGTATTCCACAACGCAGCTAAAGAATACTAGGAAGCGCTCAATACAAGTGGCCACAACTTCAAATTAGAACATGCTCAATACGTCCAAAACACACCCGAAAAGAAAAAGAGAAGCAGAAATATTATTTGGTTCAATCCTCCCTTCAGTAAGCATGTTCAAACCAACCTTGGAAAAGCTTTTTTTAAAATCATCGATGAGGAATTCCCAGCAAAGCACAAATTACATAAAATAATCAATAGAAACAATGTCAAACTTAGTTATAGCTGTATGCCTAACATTAAAAACATAATCGACTCCCACAACAAAATCATCACCAGCGTACCAAGGGAAGAACAAAAGCAATGCAACTGCCGGAACAAAGAGCAATGCCCGCTTAATGGACATTGTAGAAGCAAGTCCATTGTCTACCAAGCGATAGTCACGGAAAATAAAAACGGCAAATCAGAAACATACATCGGAATCTGTGCAACATAATTTAAAGCGCGCTATAACAATCATAAAAGCTCTTTCAACAACGAACACAAAAAGAACGATACCGAGCTCAGTAAGTATATTTGGTCGCTAAAGAAAAAGGACATTGAATTCCAAATCAAATGGCAAATTCTCAAACGAACTCAACCATACAACAACAAAACGAAGAAATGCAATCTCTGTCTTTTTGAAAAGTGTTTTCTTTTATTCAACCCACAACATTGCACCTTAAACAAAAAAACCGAATCCATATCCACATGCCGACATGCCAGCAAATTTCTTCTCAACAAATACTAGTAACTCAAACACCGACCAGTCGCCGCACAACACCTGAAGAGTGCACCACAAATTTGTAGTGTTTTCGATGTATTTCTAGTTTGACTCACCAATATATAATACATATAAATATGTTAACAAATGTGACAATTTAAAAAATTTTTGTGCTTCAAAATTGTCATATCTGTTAACATATTTATATATATAAATATAAATATGTTAGCAAATATGACAATTTTGAAGCACAAAAAATTAGCAAGAAAAGGTGTATATTTCGGACACACCTGTGTCCTTCTTCAGCACAAACTAATATAACAGAAGAAGGACACAGGCGTGTCCGAAATATACACCTTTTCTTGTTAATTTTTTGTGCTTCAAAATTGTCATATTTGTTACCATATTTATATTTATATCAAATGGAGCATACTTGGATTTTCATATATATATATATATACCTTACATATATATACTTTATATATATATACCTTATATATATACCTTATATGTATATACCTTATACATATATACCTTATATATATATATACCTTATATTTATTATATATAATAATATATAATATATATAATGGTTTTCCTCAGTATATTGAGAAATTGCTGCTGGAATTGCAAACTACAGTTGAATAATTGAATTGAACTGTAATTGGATTCCCGTTAGTGAATATAACAAAAGACAGCATAATACAAATGCCCTGTCTATCCAATGATTTTTAATTTTCCAACAGTTTATTTGAAGATGAACAACTAAAGTGAAGTGACATAAAAATGACGAACATGCGTTACCATGTTTGCATAGACCTCACCTTTTTTTGTGGGGGGGGGGGGGGGGGGGTGAAGCAATTGAGGACTCGCAAACATCAGATTCATATGTTCAAGCTAAGTGCATGCAGCATAAAAGACGCAAGAAGCAACATTTCCGATCATTATGTGTAAGTGTGTGTGTGTGTGTATATTGTAGCAGGTGGGTGGGGGTGAAAAGTCAAACTTCTCATTGCGTTTTCGTCAAAAATGATGGCGCTACTCTTAAATGGTCCTTGACTTCCTTTGTATAGTGACTCTTACTAGTCTTATCCGCACAGTTTTTTTTTTCTTTTCTTTTTTTTTTTTGCTCCTTTGTTGTTCTTTCGTTTGCAGATTAGTAAATCCAAAACAGTGAATATGGAAAATTAATTTAATTCATTTGATATCATCATTTCACAAAACATAGCTCGTAACCAAAATAAACAATCATTTTACACTCTTCAATGTGAACCCAACGTAAAGGATGGTTAATGAATAGAATGAACATATGCACATGAACATAGAAAATCAAGAACCTTTCCATAAACTTTCGAAAATGGGAGCATAAAATATAGAGAGCAATTCCGTCACATAAAAAAAAAATCCTTCAACGAAAAGTATCAGTTAAATAAAGTTTGAAATACACTGAATGCTTCTTCGCAATCGTTAACCGAAAGATCTCTTACTGTTTTCTAAATATGCTTGTCGACTCCGAAATAAAACGTGGATGTATGTAAGAATTCATCAGGGAGTGGTATACTTTAATTAATATTTTTTATATTTTTGATGTAAAAAAATCAGATAATTATAAGGATGTTTTAGTAAAATTTTGTAAACCAAGAAAAAAGTTTCGTTTAGTAAAGAAAAATTGTCTGCCTAACATTTTCTCTTAAATATCCAGAATAAACTCAGAAGTAACTGCATAATCCCAACATAAATAGTCATCAATTTCTTCGTGATTCCCTCAAAACGTACAAGAAGGATTGTCTTTTAAGGTCATGCGGTAGACATGGAATTAGTACTTAAGATCTTAGGTAAAATCTTAACTGGAAGTATTAAACTATATACTTTCACGTACAGAGGTACATGGAATTCTAACAAAATAATGAACCTCTCCTAAAGCTAAAATTCAATGAGTCTACAACCAAAGGGCCTAATATGGACCAAACAAGTTTATAGAAACTGACTGAAAGACCGTCACAATCAGGAAATAAATCATTTACCAAGAACAAAACAGCCTGAAGACATTCTTTAGGTGTAAGTTAACAATCACAAGAAACAATATTGACATGTGGACCTTGTTCAGGTAATCCTTTTTTTTTTTCATCCTCTTTTATTCAGTATGAGTATTGCATATGGTACAGTAAAGAAAATCGAAATTATTTACAAAATATCTGCATATCAATTATTCAGATATGATGAATTCTCATAAATATGAGAGGCGCATTCCCCAAATTTTCCTACTAGATTAAATTATAAGCTTTCAGTCTTTTAACATACTTTATTTTTAAAGGACATAAGGTGCTAAATTTCATACAATTTTCATTGCAAAATTTTCAACTTGTATGGCAAATTTGAATTTGTATAAAATTCATTTACGTTGGGCAGTTGAAAATTCAATTTCTTGTCAAACAAGTAATATTTTAAATGAAAGATGAGGAAATTATAAGGGTGTCTTAAATAGAATTTGTATCCAAGAATAAGCCGACCTTAGAGAATACAAACTTTCTGCCTAATATGCTTTGCTCTGCGTCCAAAATAAAATTTGATGTAATGCTGCAATCCCAAAACAGATGTTCTGTAGATTCAACCTGCTTATTACAAAAGGTACAGAGTGGGTTGGCAACAATGTTCATGCCACAAAGACGGGAATTTGTGCCGAGGATACGGTGAATAAAGCGGAATTGAAAATAACGAATCTTACTTTCTTTGCAAGAGGTGAAAAGAATTCTGCAAATGGTTTGCCATTGAGATTGGCTAAACTGAAAAACTTCGTCCCACTTCGAAAATGCAACAGGGTGAGTAGCGATAGTCTTAATTAAATGCTTGTAGATTTTACGAGATAAATATGGAGTATCTTGAAGATTGTCTTCTATACCGTCATTTACATTTTCCATGTCACGAAAATTGAATGAAAGTCAAAGAACAGTTTCCAGGTAGAAGTGGTATTGTCAGTATATCATTTTACCGAGGTGCATTTTAGACCAATAATAAAGGAAATAATGTGGGTGACTGCCAGACCCCCTTGGTTTAAGGGGCTAATCAAAGTAGATCTTTTTATTTTGTCTGGTTTTCCTGACCAGATGAAACGAAATAAACAAGCTTCCAAATATAATTGTGAGGGTAACAGGAGGGTTGGGTAAAACTTGAAATAGGAAAACTTGTTCAGGTAATCCGGTAAAGAATGGTTCAGGTCACAAGCTTGTGATGTGTACAATTTCAACGTCCAGTTTAAATTTTAATCGGACTCATAAATGACAGGTTGCATTTATCAGAGTCGTTTAAAAATTAATCCAGGAATATCAATTCTGCAAAATGTGGAGTCTGGTTTATTTATTTTAAGATGCAAAGTTAATTGTCTTCATATTTGGAGAAAATATGCACAATGGTGCTCACTAGTATTAAGGAAGTGCTATACCTCAAAAATAAGTTCTTGAAGGTACTTTGAGTGGTTCAAGGTCTTTCTTTTCTGATTAAATTTTACGATAGTTACTATAGAGATCAATCAAACAGACCTATTCCTTGTTTACGCTGAGACTCACAATTGTCTTCACATTTGAGGCTAACGGTTTCTGCACAGTTGGGTATAGGGAACAGAGCTTGGTATGTGAGATTTGTTAGTTAAATGTCTTACAGTTATTGCCTCCAGTTTTTCTTTACAACCAACGAGTTGGAGTCATTAATGACTTATTACATTTAATCAGAAAAGTTTAAAAAATAATCCAGGAATATCAAGTCTACATATTATGGAATTTGGTTTATTTATTTTAAGACGCACAGTTAATTGCCTTCATATTTGAAGCCAACATACACAATGGTGCTCACTACTGTTATGAACGTGTTATACCTTAAAAATAAGTCCTTCTACGATAGTTACTTTAGAGATCAATCAATGTAACATATTTAGAAAATATGTATATGTATTATAGGCCTATTCCTTGTTTACGCTGAGACGCACAATTGTCTTCACATTTGAAGCTAACAGTTTCTGCACACTTGGGTATGAGAAACAGAGCTTGGTATGTGAGATTTGTTAGTTAAATGTCTTACAGTGATTGCCTCCAGTTTTTACTTACAACCAACGAGTTGGAGCCATTACTGTATTATTACATTTAGTCAGAGTCGTTTGAAAATTCATCCAGGAATATCAAGTCTACGTTATATGGAATTTGGTTTATTTATTTTAAGACACACAGTTAATTGTCTTCATTCTGTATTTGAAGCCAACATACACAGTGGTGCTCCCTACCCAAAGCCGACACCGTAACTTATACAGCCAAATTTTGTTCTTTCTTCAGCACAGTGCTAGCATGCCTGGATGTCATCATAGTAGGGCCTAATTATTTATGGGTTACACCGCGGTACTAGTTACTACTGCACTCGGTACTGTTGTACTGAAGGTACAGAAGACTGATTTACATGCCATGTGTGGCTCTGAAACAATTTTGAGGCTAGCGCCCTCATTTATTACACAAGGAAAGATAGCAAGTGCCATAATCCTAAATTTACGAAACCGGAGGATCTGCAAATGATCTCAAAGCTACGTTCTACGTCCATTTTTCAACCAGTGAGCTACATAAAATTATTTTTTAATTTTCTTCATTGTTTCTGATGTAATTTTAAGAAATAATTTAAGTTAAAATAATTTATTTATGATTGAGTAATATTAACTTTTGTTTAAGTAACATCCATTATGTAATTTGCCGTTCCGTGACTTTCGTCTCAGCCAGAGTGAGGGCTAGCGTAAAGTCAGTGAGCCATTTTTACGTAGCCTAGTTTTTAAGACTGAAATATTGAGAAAGGTAATTTCATTGTAACCAAATTCTAGGCCAAGTTATGACTGGTCTTGTAGTATTTAACCGTCATTTTGAAGTTTCATTGCTCGATTGGTCTAGTTGTATTAATGTGCCTAGCCTAGGCCGCCGCTCAGCTAGGCTAACGTATTAAGTTAGGCTAGTTAGAATTACTAAGCCCATGACAGTACTACTACTACGATTCGACTCTAGACTGGAGGTAGGCTAGCCTAGGTCTATGGTGGTTGGTACTTAGAACGCTCCACTAATCTAGGGTGTAACTCACCTAGCCGTTAGCCCAATGTTGGGTACTTGTCGTAATGTAGTATCACTAGGCCTAGTAGTAATTGGTAACACAGTGACAGGCCAAGCCCAAATACAGTAGCCTATGTTAGTATGTGTGTTACATCAGTACATGTGGCAACTGACAATTATACTGGTGTCTGCCTGGTTGCAGTTTAAAGTAATGTGTAAGTTCCAGACAAGCCAAACTCACTGCTGCATCAATTGTTGATAGTAGAATCTACCTTACTAACTCAGCCCACCATAGGAAATAAACTTGTGGTGCGAGTGTCATGAGTGAACTACCTTTGGCCGGGGGGGGGGGGGGGGGGTACAGGTAGTGTTACTGTAAGCCCAGTCTGTAGTGACACAGACAGTGTAGCCAAGGCCCATTATTTTGTAAATTGCATTTTCAGTCCAATATGTGATTATCCACATGAAAAGTCTTGTATGAATAATTGAAACTACTCTATAGGGCCTATATTACCTGTGAGTAGTGATGCTAGTCACAATCATTGTTAGTGTTATTTTGTTGTTCTGAATTCCCTATAAAGCAGCATTTCTCATACTTTTCCGTCAAAATTTCAATGCTAAAAGTATCATATTGGTTTAATTATTGCATACATATTTTTCAGTCAGTTGGCTAATCAGGGGAAAATTAATGTTAAAAGGACAAGAACTGTGGAGTGTAACGGAATGCGCTGCTGTTCAAGGGTCATACATTCCTCTGTTTTGATATTCACTTTGACAGGTTTGGATTTGAAAATTTGAATGGAATTTGACTAGATCTTGACATACCTAGCATGGTGTTATAACAGACTTATTATTTCCTGTAAATAATTTTATTAAATTTATGGTTGGAATTTCAAAACCTACAACCAAATTATGTAAATAGATTTCCTGACATGATCTTACTCAAAGTTTCTTTCACTTGAATATCATTCGTTCAAATGTTGCTGTCTGCTGACCTTTTACTGCAGAAGACCTGAATAATTTATTTCAATTTCAAGTTCAGTCAGTGACTGTGTCACACATATTAATAACAGGTACCTACTCAAAATACATGATGGCAAGATTACAGTATTTCTAGCTAGACTATGTAATCCACTAGTCACTGCATTGGTTCTTGGATGCAACCCATGTCTACTAAATAACAAGGGGCAAATAGTTTTTAATTGATGCTTTTCGAACTTTTCAGTTATCATTGTTCTTTTACACTTCCAAATGACTTTATTGCGTAAATTTTTGTAGCAGGGTTAAGGTAACTAAATCTATCATAGTGGGTATTACTAAAATGCTGTACTAGTGACTTGAAATGGTATAGTTCGAGGCTTGTACTTGCAGAAAGTTAGCTGTGTTAAGGGTCACGTGTGTATGCACCAGTTTTACTGCACTGACTCTAAACGCTGGCTCCTTTTGCCTTTTTGAGTTTTTCGGAGTTTTTTCAGAAGACTCTGAGTAGTTGTAGGCCATGCATCCAAAAAGTGAGAGCGATGTTGATGTCATGTGTGTGTTTGCGTGTATGTGTGTATGTACGGGTATATGTATGTGTTTGTGACGATTTGCTTGTAGACACGATATCTCAAGAAAGGTGACCTTGGCTGATCTCATACTTGGTGTTTGGGTTGGTCATACTGAGTTAATGATCCCTAATGTTTTGGTGGAGGTCAGATGTCATTTTAGATCACCAGAGGTCAAACTGTGAAAACCTGGTAAACACAATATTTCAAGAAGGTGACCATCAATAATTTCATACTATGTGTGTTTGTTGGCCTGAACATGACCATACTGAGTGGATGATTTGTATTGATTTTGGTGGAGGTCAAAGGTCATTGAAGGTTAAAGGGTGAAAACTTTATAAACTCTATATTTAAAGAAGGGTAACTGTGGGGATCTCATATTTAGCTTGTGGATTGCCCATATTCAGTAGATCTACCCTATAGCTTTTGGTGAAGATCAAAGGTCATGTGGTGTCACCACTGGTCAAAAGGTCAAAACCATGAAAAGGCCTGTACCTCAAGAAGGATAAGTTTGGCATCTCATTCCTTGCATGTGTATTGCTCACAGGAAGTAGATGATCCCTTTTGTTTTTGGGTAGAGGTTAAAGGTCATTTGAGGTCACCAGAGGTCAAACTGAAAAACCTCAAGTTTAAACACAATATCTCAGAAAGGGTAACCTTCAGTTATCTCATGAGGTTTGTGGGTTTGCCATATCACTAAAATGATCTGTATTATTTTTGGTGGAGGTCACCAGTCATTTGAGGTCAACAGAGACCACAGTGTGGAAACCTTGTAAACACTATATCTAAAGAATGGTAATTGTGGGGGATGTCACACCATGCATGTGGTTTGTTGTATTGAGTAGATGATCCTTATTGATTTTGATGAAGGTTAAAGATCAGTTGGGGTCACAGACGGCAAAGCCATATTAACTCCTATATCTCAAGTGGAGGGAAACTGTGAGGGATTATGTACTTAGCGTACCTATTGCTCATATTCAGTAGTTGGGCTCTGTTGTTTTTCATGGATGTGAAAAGTTATTTGATGTCACTAGAAGTCAAAACACGGTAAACACCTTATCTCAGAAGGTGACTGTGAGAGATCTCATACGTAGCATGTTCATTGCCTTTATTGACTAGATGAATTTTTCAATTTTTTGCATGTTTTCATCAAGAGATGAACAGTCATATGGTAAAAAGCTTACTACAGTAAGATGATGTGTCAGGTGGAATAAAGTTCTGTATTTGATCTCAGACTTGTCATGTGAGCAATTCATGTTGCAATGTATGCATATGGCTGGGACACAAAGCTTTTTGGCCCTCAGGTTTATATCAATTTGACATTGTTTTGAGAATTTGTCTGTACTGTAATTCATTTGATTATTGTGTGTGTTGCCTTCAGTAACTCGCGCTACTGTTCGTTAATCTGGAATGGTGGTACTCTGGATTACCTCCATCATTTTTGCTATTCCTTGTTCGCAGTACCTGGGCTAAAGAAAAAGTTAGCCTTTTACTTCCAATCCACTGCCCTTTATTCAAGCAAAAGAATTTGTGTATGAGTAAACCCCACCTTCCAGATAAGCTTGCCTTTAGAACTTCATCCTTAGAGCCGTTTCGTCTTGAAACTTAGTCGACTGATTATCCAATTCTCAGTCTGGATTGCAGTGTAAAAAAAAAAAAAGCTAGGCAACCCCAAATAAGCTCAACATTAGAAACTGCTACAATGGGCTTACTGTTAATTAAGGGCTAACTTGCAGTGAAGCTCTTGTATGTTCGAAGCATATGTGTTGCCATATGTGTCTGAGCTGTTTGCAAATTGTTACATTAATACTACGGCAGTTGGTGTTCTTTTTTGGGTTATTTAAGTGCATTTTAATAGTACAGTATCAATATATTAATTTATAGTTTTATTTTATCTTTTGTAGAGCGATGTTTGCTAGATTATCACGGAGCAGAAAAGTGGTAAGTGCTTTTGGGAAGAGTAATCCAGCTTACTTTCTTGTGTACAGTGTAACCAGTCGTAATTCAAAGATAAATCCATGACATCTGTACTTGTTCAATGTGCTTACATATTTGTTTGCCCCTTAATTTAGACCTTCAGTGGTTGTAACCCAAGTACACTGTCGCCTGCTCGAAATAAAAGGAAAACATAATGTTTCTATATTTTTTTGCACCATTGTAATGAAAAGCTGTGCCACATTGTGTTTAACATTTTCACCATTGCCAGCTTCTTGGGGCATTTGGCGCTCTCACCGCAGGCGGAGCGGGTGTCGTGACGGCTCTCCACGTTTCTGTCAACGCTGATGAAAATGTCCACCCTCCTGCACTGAACTGGAGCCACAATGGTCTCTTTAGTGGACTGGATCACAAAAGGTAACTCTTTGATGTGATGTTTTGAGATTCATTGCTATCAAGTTGTATGAACTTGTTGAGGTTGCTCAGTTGTTAGTGCGGGATTTGGCAAGCATGATATATGTTAATTCAGAGCACTTAAAATTTGAGGTGATATTGTAGGACAGTATTTATACAGAGTTAAAGACCAGAAAGTAAAGAGTAATTTTTGCAATTATAGTTCTGATTTATTTGGCCTACCAAACTGCCCTGAATACAGATGTCATGGCACAGTACTTGGCTTGAAAGGCATACTTGAAAATCACTACGTGCTTACAAACTGAATAAGAAGATAAGTGATTTTATTTGAGGTCAAAGGTTCAGCAGGGGTAACAATCTCAAAAAATGAAAGCCCTTCCTCCAACACTGATTTGAAGTTGAGTTTGTTAGTATCCCTTGGTAAGTAGAATATCCCTGTCAGTTTCTTTGTTGTCAATTTTTTTCTTACAAATAAAATGGTCTCATCACTGTGAAACACTGGTTCAGATCCTTGCAATGCTGTCAGCTCCGCAGTGCAGTATGCAGGAAATTTTGTTCGCTAACTGCATGTGAGTGAATGTTGGCAATCAATCACTGAGCCATTTGACGTTCTACAGTAGGTAGGATTCTTTGATATAGTTACTTCAGCATTTGGTTTGTGCAGAAGTCGTCACGCCGTGAATTCAAAATCTCTCTTCCCCAGTATTCGCAGAGGTTACCAAGTATATAGGCAAGTTTGTTCAACATGCCACAGCATGAAGTACCTCGCATTCAGGAATTTGATCGGCGTGACCCACACAGAGGAAGAGGCGAAAGCCATCGCCGAAGAGGTCAGTCTTTCATGTTGTAATATGCACAACTCTCATTGCCCACCTGTTTATGCATCTGACTTCCAGCACTGTGAGAGAGCATTTTGTGAAACAATGAGTCATTTATTGCTCTTTTCTCATTCTCGTGTAAGGTTGTATTGGGAAAGAAAAACTGTGATCAAAATCTCCGTCTTCTTTCTGAATCACCCTGGCAATTACCTCAAGAAATCTGTTTCCGGCATAACAATAATATATCAAGAATATGAAAAGACTAAGAACATGTATGGAAGTAGAGAACAATATGCTGTTTTAGTTTTGGGAACCGTACATGTGTCCCTGGTTTCATAGTTCTTTGACATGTACTTCTTTGTATTCAATGCAGTGGGCATACGCTAACTGTGTGTATGTCCTTGCATAACCTCTGCATGGAATTTCATCGTACAGTCTGGTACGAAGCACACCCGAAAAAAAATGGAGGCCCTGTACATCGTGTCACATGTTAAAGAGGAATGTATTACCAAGATACACTTTGTGGTGGGTCATGGTATGTATGTAGTGGATGCCATGTTACCAGGACCCACCAACTGAGGTGTGAATGTGGCCATTCCTTTTCCAGATATGCTTCTCGGCACTGGAGCCAACGCTCACTGCAGCTTTGCTGTCAGCACAGCCTTGCTGTTCGTAAGGAAAATGTGAAAACACTTTTTATCCAGTTTTTAAGTACCCTCTCCTAATGGCTTTGTATTTACAACGTATTTTTTTGTCTGTTTTTGTATGTAGTCACTGTACCTTGTCTGCCCTTTGTTGTTTTTATAGAGCATTTTAGAATGCATGTTTTACAGATTGAATGTTGTTTAAATAAACATGAATAATTATAGATCAAGACTAGTTCCCTCAGCTGTTGTTTTATTCACATGTTCCCTGGGTGTTACACATGTTCACAGGGATGGGATTCTTCCAAGCTTTCTTTAAACTTGATGGACCAGAGAAACAAAATCACCTGTGTGATGAAAGATGCCATCAAACCGGGCATTGTGCACTAGTCCCAACATTAGGCATCCATTAGCGTAACCATGAATAGTGGTTGTACTTTTGCTTTGTAATGTATCTTATCCATGTTTACAGTATATGTTTAAAGATGGCCCAGATGAGGACGGCAACATGTTTGATAGACCGGGTAAACTGTCGGACTACTTCCCAAGACCGTACGAGAATGATGAACAAGCGAGAGCTGCCAACGCCGGTGAGTTACATAGAAGACATGGCGATCATGTTGATTTGCTCTCATATCATCAAACAGATTAATGTTGTTGCATAGTGTATACCTGATGAACCCACAAATAGAATACAGCTTGCTGGTAAAATTCTTGTCAGTCCTTTGATCAGCACAAGTCAAAGGATCCATTCCCAGTGAATTCAAGCCAAAAAGGTAGAAGAAAAACTCAAAAAGATCAGTTACATGATTGTACCCTTTACGGATCACGTTGATTTACATTCGTGAGATTGTAGTGCAATATTTGTTTGTGATTCCTAAAAAGATCCTCTCAGGGAGAAGTGTATTTATCACTGTGGTCCTTTGGATCCAGCTCATATTAAAGAGAGCCATCGTTATGAGGTCACTGTGGTATGTGATTGGAGCTGACAGGTTTGCATAGTTTTTTTTAGTTGCAACTAATTTCCTATCCTCTTTGTTTTATCACAATGTTGAAATTGCAGAGTGTAATATTGCTGTGAGGTTTCGACAGATACAGAGGAGATGACAATATGTATTAGGGTTCGTACGTACGGCCTTTGAACATGGCGGTATACTTTTGTTTTTTTCGACAGGTGCATTGCCCCCAGACCTCAGTTACATAGCACTAGCACGTCACGGGGGAGAAGATTACATATTTGCACTCATGACAGGATACTGTGACCCCCCTGCAGGGGTAGAGATCAGAGATGAACTCTACTACAATCCTTACTTCCCAGGAGCAGCAATTGGTATGGCGCCCCCTCTGTACAATGAAATCCTTGAGTACGAAGATGGTAAGGAGGCATTTTAAATGTCAGTGTTTATTTGCACAATACAGAAGTTCTATATTCACTTAAATTGCATGTTTTGTATGTGCTGGCCATGTCATGGTTTTAACCGAGACCTACCCATAAATATGCAAGTGTCAGTAACTATTTAAGTCCCACTTCCAAATTGTCAAGGTTTCTTGAAAGCAGTTTGTCTCAGAGCTTCAATGGCTCAAATCCAGACTACAATTAATGTTCTTATCAACTTCTTACAACTTCCCCAAGAGTAGTTTGAATTTGGTTCACCAAGCATGTTTGTTGATTATAGCCTGCATGTTTGCAGCTGGTGAAAATTCAACTTTGTTCAGTCCCAAAAGGGAAATTCAATGCCTTGAGTAAGATCATAAAATACAAATATTACAAGAGGTTTACAAGAAATCAGAATAATAGAAACAAATAGGCAGGGCACATTACAAAGATATAAAATGTTTGCGGATCAACGGCAAGGAGGATAAGACGAGTGAAAATATACAATACGATGAAAAAAGAGAAAATATAATATATGCTAACAAAATACATGATATAATACAGTATACGGCTTCAAATGTGAGAAGAATAGAATAACAGGATTAGCAATTTAATTGATCAGTAAACAGTTTAATACTTGAGAGTGTAAAAGAAGATTTGCGTCTGTTTGTAGCTGCATGAGGTTGTCTCATTCAACCACTACGTTCCTGATTTGAATGGTTTTGTTTGGTTTAGTTTCAAAAGGGGTCAACCTAAGTATGCAAAATTTCCCTGCTGGACTTAAGTTCTGCAAGCCTCAGTTTCAGAAGTCATGGAGATATGGACAAAAACATGTATCAACAAAAGAAATCTAGGTAAACTTGAACATGATTTAGGATGAATGAGTTATTATAGTCCATGGACTTTGTCAAGTCAGCTGTGGATCAAGAACAGGTCTGTAGCTTTGTGTTGTTATGATAGTAGAGTGACTGTTACGGCATGTATTCTCTAACTTTTTGTCACATATTTTTAAGGGTACATCAAGATTACCAGTCGTACAAATAGATTTGTAAATGATCGGTTTACACCATTGTCATTTCCCTTTGAAATGTCCTCGCTCTTTGTCACTCCCATCGTGGTCTCATCTCACCGTCGTCATTTGCGCTCGCAGGTACTCCAGCCACCCTAGGACAATTATCCAAAGATGTTTGCACCTTTTTGAGATGGGCTTCTGAACCAGAACATGACCAGAGGAAGAGAATGGGACTCAAAGTAAGCCATCATCTGTCTTTTCTTGTCATACATACCTGGAAGTGTGCACATGCATAGGTCCTGGCAAATGTTTTTTCTGGATCAAAAGTTTGCTGTTAAAATGTGTCCTCTTCTGTGACTTACAAGTGACCCCAGGTTCTATGTATTTTAAATTTGATAACATACCTTGAACTTTGGTTCCAAATCAGTTCCATGGAGTGATGGCAAACCAGAGAACAGTTGTTTTATTGCCAGTGTTTGCTCATGTGATAATCTCATGGACACTTTTCTTTTTGTGTTTTAATTTGGGGAGCGTTGAAAGTATAGTTAGGTATAGGTAATGATGAGATTACAAATACAGCAAATTTTAAGCAGGGCTTTTATCCTCCTCCGCTCCTGCTACCACCTCCCCACTTCAAAAGCTTCATTTCTCTAGACAACTCATAAAAAGTCAGTACAGTAATAATATGACCCTGCAGTAGTATATCTCTGTTTGTTGGATATGTTCAAGAATGAACCTAATATCCATGATAATGTGCCATTACAATTTGTATTTGCTTATTGTTTAGTAATTGACAGTAATCTCATGTTGTCCTTTTCTGCAGATGTTGATGATTTTCACAATTCTTATCGGTGCCTCTTACTACCTGAAGAGGCACAAATGGACAGTGATGAAGTCCAGAAAGATCGCCTACAGACCACCAAATTAACCCCAGTGACCCCTTAGTTTACAGTGTTTCTTTGGCATTGATGGAAAGGAGAGCGAGGGATGTCTTTAATTTTCCTCAGATTTATCTGGTCGTCAATCCTCAGGATGTTTTGAGAGATAATTTAATGACCTGCATACTTAAACTCTTTTTGTGGCTAGTCTTTCTGAACTAGAAATACAAGCACACCATTCTGTTTCATCTGCAGAACCAGTTCCCAAAACAACCGTAACAAACGCAACATCGTTTTTGCCAGGCCCATGTTTTTCATCACCTAGTACTCTGCCAGTTGAGATGTGGAGGCAATCCTTGTATAGTAAATTATAGCCATCTCCTAGGACTTTTATTGTAATGAAAGATCGACTTAATTTTGTACCTAAGAGATTCGAGCAATGTTTTTATAAATGAACATATATGCACAGAGAATATATTCTTGCAAGGATTTCCTGAAAGTCATGTCAGTTCCGTGTGCTGTTTGTAGGCCATGTGTTAATATAGGTCTAGTTGGTCCTAGGAGGAGGACACAAACCTTTTTAGGAGAACACTTGTGACATCGTCTGGATGCCGTTGGGCTATATCACCATAGGCCTTGCTTGGGCCCTTGTCAGCGGCGAAGAGTAAGCATTTATGAATGTAAATAGGGAATTGAAATGTGAAATAGTAGTTTATGGCATTACATGCTTAAACATTGATATTTCTTCTGTTCAATGAATTGGTTTTCCTCTCTGTTGTAAGTCATATGAAGAAGAAAAAAAAATATTGTGACTTGGAAACTAGTGAATACAGTTTTGTGTGCTTGGTTTTATGAAGAACATTTTCAACTTTTCTCATTGATTGTCTCTCTTCAAAATCGAACTTAAGTATGATTCAGAGCATTACTGGAAAACTCAGACAACACATTCCTCCATCTATCCCTCTTACACACACTGGTTCCATGCCACTGAGTGCTTTTGGGAAGTTGTGCAAAATGAGAATGTAGGGTAGTGTGCATCACATGAAAATACCAGTAAGTTAACATGTAATGATCCAAGCCCGTCAAAAAGGAGTATGTGTGGGGAACAAAGCTCTTGCAGATGCTCTTCAACTGGGAAGACTGCAGTTTCCCTAAAGGGCCTCAACAGTTCTTGAATTTTAATGTGTCATTTTCAACCTCTTGAAAGTGCTTGAATTTTTTCCATCTGTATCAAAGTGCTTGAATTTTAGGGATTTGAAATATTACTATGCATTCATACTGAATTATTATTTGCTGCAAATTGTTTTGACCAGGACCAGTATTGTTCCCTGCCAACTCAAGTGTGTAAGATATTTTGGGAGTGTTTAAAAGTGCTTTCATGTCCTTGAAAAACAAAGGTTCCACCTTGAAAAGTGCTTAATTTTTATCCTCAGAAAAGTTAAACACTACTAGACTTACAGGTATGCATAGTTCATTTACGGTTTAAATGATGTGCCATACTGATGGAAATTTTGACCGTAACTTCAAAAATTCAGTTGAGGATCTGAAATTTTGAAATCATTGTAAATTCAAACCTAGTTACCAAAAGCACAAAAAAAAATCTTGTACTTGGCTGAAAAGGAGTGTCCACAATATGTTAACAGTAACAAATGTAACTAACAAGCTTCACCCTGTTTTAACTCACAGAATGGAAACATTAAGGTTGACGTTAATCTGTGATGAAATAGGTGCGCAATGGAACTTATGGCAGTGTAATTGGGATGCAATGTGATGCAGATGCCTAGCCCAACTGTGGCCCAATTCACCACAATCAAACTGACACTAAGGGTGGCAAATCAGGTGTGTTGACATGGTTGGGTTTTGGAGAAGGTGGAAGCTATTCACCCAATCGTCGAGCGAATGGTGATGGCAGTATTGCCTATTTACCCGATCGTCCTTTAAATAAGAGTTGCAGTTATGCTTATTTATCCAATCAGGTGAAAAATCGTTTTTGGGGGTGCTTCTTTACCTGATGGTCGGTCGGTCAAAGAAGTGATTTTGCAGTGATTAAGTACCCAGTGGTTGGTTAAATAAGCGTTTACACTATGCTTATTTATCTGACAGTCGGTTAAATAAACGTTTTTGGGTGCTTATTTACCCGATCGTCAGTCAGATAAACAAGTGTTGGCATATTTAACAGATTGTCCCGATTGTTAAATAAGGATTGTCATAGGCGTCGACTTGGGGTCACATGTTCCCCCACTTCTTTTGAGAGGATGGGAGACTTACACATTTGTCAACTCCCCGTTTACTTTTTGGTTTCGATGATAATCGTAACCTTTCTAATCATGCATATGTATGTGTGTATGTATGTCCGTGACGCCTTACCTTGTAAACACAATATCTCAAGAAGGGAAGTTTGGACAAATCCCATATTTGGTGTGTAGGTGTACCACATCGAGTAGAAGAATCTTGTCGCTTTGGTGGAGGTCAAAGGTGATTTCAGGGTCAACAGGGGTCAAATTGTGAAAACCTTGTAAACACCATATCTAAAGAAGGGAAGCGTGGACAGATCTCATATTTAGTAAGTAAGTGTACCACATTGAGTGGAAGAACTCTTTTTTTTTGGTGGAGGTCACAGGTCATTTGGGGTCAACAGGAGTCAAATTGTGAAAACCTTGTAAACACGATATCTCGAGAAGCAAAGCTTGGACAAATCTGATACTTGGTATGTAGGTGTACCACATTGAGGAGAAGAATCCTATTGTGTTTGGTGGAGGTCAATGGTCATTTGGGGTCAGCAGGGGTCAAGTTGTGAAAACCTTGTAAACATAATATTTCAAGAAGGGAATCTTAGACAAATGTCATATTTAGTGCGTCAGTGTATCACACTGAGTACAACATCCTTATTGATTCTGGTGGAGGTCAAAGGTCATTTGAGGTCAACAGGAGTCATGTTTTGAAAACCTTGTAAACACAAATCTCAAGAAGGGAAGCTTGGACAGATGTCATATGAAGTATGTAGGTGTGTCTTATAGAGTGCAAGAACGCCTTTGTTTTTAATGGAGGTCAACGGTCACTTGAGGTCAACAAGGGTCCAAGTGTGAAAACCTTGTATATAAACTGTGTCGATTTACCTGGTATACCTGGGCATGGCACTGACACCTACAGTATCAAAATTAACAGCTAACAAGTATACCAAACATATCAGGTGTACCTGGAAAAATGCCGGATATTACGTGGTAAAGCCGTGTGAAGAAACCAAGTGATACCCTCTCGCAGTCTCAGATTAGTCGATCAGAGAGTACGTATCTGAACTGTACGTAATTGGGATAGTCCGTCATTGGGGGTTACGGAAAATTCCAAGACACATTCTTCACGTTGTGTACCCAAAAGCTGTGCACCATGCAGGGCACATCAAACACAAATTAGCATTTTAGTAATAAAAAAAAAAGTTGGTGAAATTGGAACATCAAAATATGTAGCAATGTTTGTAAGACACAAAAACAAAAGCAAAGTGCGAGACCGAGGAGTATTCGGAAATACCTTACGCCTACGTAGAAAAACAGTTGAAAGGCCTATTTGGCCGTATTTGCCACCATATTAGATACATGAGCGTAACAAAAAGAGGAGTGAATTGCATGCATGTTTCCATTTCGTTACTACAAATTGGAAAACATGGGTTTTGACGAAACATGGAGCAACATTTTCCCTGTAATTCCCCCCCCCCCCCCAAAAAAAAAAAAACCACCTCAGTCATATAAGCGAGAAAAAATAGCTAAATAAGGTTTTCACCTACAGGTTTGAGCCCATCTTCCTAAACCTACTGAGTCTGCGTAGTTGCACACCTGTCTGTCTAGTCTGTTTCGTTAAGGTTGCATAGCATGATAGATTCGTCGCAAGTACAGACTGGCCATGTAACTGGCCGACACGCATACACTACATCGCGTATGCAAAGCAGTATGGCCGGAACAGGGAGTTGCTATTGTCAAATAGCAACTCACTGGTCGGAACGAATGCCTACCCAACGTTTATTCCAAACAAAACTTTCAGTTAATGCAAACTGCGAGTGTTGTTAAGGTTTTAGACTCCCTAAAGTACGAGATTCCAGTCACAAAAACCATCGTTGGATCTCACACGCTGTTTTGTTGTCTGTGTACACTTTGTACTGTAGTCACATGTTCAGGAAAACAGGATTGAATGTCGAAAGTATAAAAAAAAATATATATATCTCGATCGGTCAAAACTGCCAAAAACATTTGCATGGCATGTGCATAACACCCCAAACTAGCAATCCGCATTATTTTTGCAAACTTTAATTCGAAGGTTTCCTTCTACGAGATATTTTCGTTCAGAGTGACTTGGGATTTTTGCTGTAGCTGCCTAACATATATACGTAATACTGAGATGATAGAGCCTTGCCAACACATGTATTACTGGTGCCCTACACTTACTGTAGAGGAACAGACTAGACTAAGATTTTCAAGTAAATTTTGACTCAAAAAATGTGCTTTATGTTGCCTGATATATTGCTAAGCTTATATTGGGTCATCAGGAACAGGATGGTATATTTACACTAAAACTTTGCACAGTCAACTTAAAAAAAGAGTGGAGAAAAGTTTACCATATATATCAGTGTTACGACAAACCAACACAATTTCATAACTCCAACTCAATGCATTTGAGACCAAGCTCAATCATATTGGCTCATAGCCACAGGGGATGGGCAAAGAATTTACCGACACTTCTAAATGTTCTACTTAAAACGTCCTAATATCTTGTGTTTGGCACTTAATGTTTTCAAGTTAATGGTTGCATATTGTCACTTTTATCTGGATTCCTCACTATTTTGTTAAAAAGAAACAAATGCATTGTAGATAATAATATCAATAATTGATGGCAGAGTTAAAGTGGATATTTTCCTGCCATTTGATGATGGTGACATGTAAAAATAATCATTATTAAAGATGCTGTGGTAAAACTTACTTTAGCCGAGGTAAAGTCATTTCACTTCAGTACTTTTATTGCTGCAGCAATTTTTCTTACTCAAGAGGGCTGTGTGTGGTTAGCAACTTAACATAGACATTGCGTGTACAGGGAACATGTCTGTGCGACAACCAGATTGTATGTGTAATTAATATAGTAACCAACTTGTGATTTCATGAAATTTCAAGTTACTGCTGCTACGGGTGTACCAAGTATGCTATATCAAGTAAGGAACATTGCAGTGAGTAGAGTCGGGATGAACGTTAATGTAACTCTTACTTGTAACATGAAATTAAAAAAAAAAAACAAGGCAAACTACATATTGCTTAGTGCAAGTGTCACAATAAATTTCCTCAGAAACTTGTGTTCTAATTTCATTATAATTGAGCTGAGATTAACATGGCAAGAGAGACTGGGAAGTGCCATTTCTTGCAATCTGAGAGGTATTTTTATCATTTATTTTCTCGGCAGGCTATGCACCAAGTAATGGTGGCGTCAGGAAAGAAAGAAGGGGATGTATGATTCTATTATGATTCTTGTATGATATCAACCCATTTGATACGGATTGCTTATTTTTCTAAGTTGAATTTTCCCTCATTATCTCAAAATTGCCCTATTTCAAGACTGGGTACATGCAACTTAGAACACCTGGGCATTGCCGTTTCCAGCGGTGGCAGCGATCCGCTTAGATAGTCCTGTCGGGGCACTCACTCACCGTGATATATTTCTTTTTTGCCGTTCCTATGCCGCTGTTAGGAGACAAAGTTTTGGTTGGATGTCAACCTTCCCCACTTTCAATAACAAATCAACACCCATGAGCATTGTTACTGTGCACATTTACTGATTGCTGATAGGTAACAGGCAGAATCCTCTTACGGTGGGGAGGGGGTTGAAATGTCTAAAAGGGAACAACCTCTTACAGTTGGGAGATAGATGTCTTCAAAAGGAGCACTGTGAAAAATATGTGTGAAAGAATATCAGTAGGGTTTTTCCCTCAAAAGGGGACGCTTCTACGGTCATTATAAATGCAGAACGATTGCTTAGATAGAGCCTGAACGTAGAGAGTTCTTCAAAGTCACGAAACTCCATCATTTATATTACCCGCACTGGTGCAATGCTGACCGTTCGCGGCCAATCAGCGCATCGCGCCGAGGATGGGAGAGTTAAGGCTCTATCTCATGCACACACTGACTAACCTTGATCTGGTAAATAAGCAAGAACGCCATCCTTATTTACCCGATGATAATAGCCACAACGTACTCTGGAGAATCCTGGATTAAGGTAATCCAAAATTGTCATTGACAAAGCTGGTCTATCAGTCAATAACGTCGGATAACCGGTTGATACTCCATTTTCTTTTATCTTGTATGGACTCTTGATGACCTTTTTTATCTTAGAAAATCTTGGATCATCAACTGATAATCCAAGGTTATGGGTCGTAATCTCGAACTTTCTATTTATTGACATTCGGCTTGCCATAAATGTGTACACTTGAGTGTGGTGCAATGAAATCCTATGCTGCAGCTACTGCTTACTCCAACTCCATTGCGAAGGTAACAAACATGTTATTGAATGCTACCAGCTGATTTCAGTCAATTCAGTGCACTACATACAGTACGATACCACTTACGCTATGGGTTTGGTTAAGTGCGAAGCTGTGACTCCGGAAACGAATGCTGCGTCGATATTATAACTATATTGCACACACAAACTCCAGCTTTTGCTCACGTTGGTACAGCAACCTAGAGTGTTCTTCGTCCTAAGCAAAACTTTTTACTGTATTAGTTTTCAGCCAGTATATCAAGTTTTCAACTGCTACTTACGTCAGTACCGCCGAACGCAAACCATGGGTAGTTTTGGGAGTCGTGCTGGCCAGAGTGTTCCTGCCGGTATAAAGGCCGAATACGACGCAAGTTTAGCACTCTTCAACAGTGGAGAACAAACTGACCTGCAAGAATCATTTGAGGCTGTGTGTTCTACTGTAACCGAACCAGTGACGAAAACTCAAAGTCCTCTCCATGGTTTCAGTTTGCTGCAGCTAGAGGTACTGCATTGTGTTACAGTACCTAACTTAATTACTGTAGGCCAAGGGACTACATGACACATTCATTGATAATAGCCATCGTATCAGGCCTAACATAAGTTACTGAGTGTAATATAACCTAGGCCCTACGTAGGCTAGTCTATCGGCTGTGTTGTCGCTGCTGTAAAAAGTGTGTGTAAAATGCTATGATATAGCATGCCTACCATCAGGCACACGCAACGACAGTAGCTTAAATTGACTTAAATTACAGTACAGTGGGATTCCCATTGGAATATGTTTAATTTAAACTTGGTTCCCTACTTACAAATGTGGAAGAAAAGCAATATATCCTAACAATTTATATTCATGAATCATAGTCTTCTCAGCAGTACATATGAGCACATAGCGCTTACTTAATTTGGCTGGATTTTGAAAGGTTTTTTAAGCAGTAATTTTCATAATCATTTTTTACAATAAGCACATCCATGAACACATATTAAAATCAGTTTCATTACCTTTCAAATGATTTGAAACTTAAAATTTAAGTACCAAGCTCATCCCCAAAATAGTGATTATAGCCTAGTTTCATAAGCTTTACAACAAGTTTATGTCTGTAGGCACCTACATGTCTAGTTTATCCTTCGCTTGGCACCGTCATGAAGTCTGGCACATGTGTCTCTTTTTGAGATTTTGGAAGTTAAAGAAACCACATTAATTCATTCAAATGGGAAAATTTTGTTGATCTTTCAGAAATGCTACAGTATTGTACTATTTACTGAAAACCGCTCAGCTCATTTCAAAAATGTGAAGTCTCTTCGGAAGATCCAAGAAAGATTTGTGAAACAATGTTTGAGATGAACGGGGGGGGGGTTGTCAGTAACATCGACTGTGTATTTCTGAGCATTATGAATGGCATGTGCAAAGAACTGTTCAGCCAGAGAGGAGATTGCCTTTAAACCTTTGCTCGTTGTGCACCATACACTGGTAATTCCCATACTGGGCAATGTCCGCTGAACAGTTGAAAAGTAAAAAAAAAATCATATCTCAGCCACCTGTTCACCAATTTACATGATTTTTTTTCCTTTGTTATTTTACGCTGCATTTTATTGTATTATATTTGAATAGGAATTATTTTCTTCTTTTTCGTGTGGACAGGCTAGTCTGATAATGTGAACATTACAGAATGGAGTGACAACAAAATGTGAGGCCAAGTGAAGCAAAAAAATAGTTTCCTCTCCCTGCCTGCATGCATTTATTCTCCTGCATGTTTTTTTTTTTTTGTAAGTAATATTCATGAGCAAGTTTCGCTTGAAAACGGTCGCTTTTTTCTTTACACAAAGTTGCTAGTGTAGTAGTGTGTAGTGTTGCTAAGTTGCTAGTGTTCCGTAACTTTTCCATAATTGCTTCAGTTGGCACCATTCTCACACCACGTATACCTCAACTCACTTACTTCAATATTCAATCCACAAAAGAACCCATCCCAAAGGATAAAATACTAACAAAGTTGTCCACATGTCCATTATAGGGACTTTGACCGATGGTGAACAAAATGTGGAAGAATCTCCAACTTTTATGGGTATGCTGCTATCTCAATACTATTGTTGCAATGAACAGGAAGTTTCTGTTCACATGCCTGTGTTTACTACGACACACGTATAATAAGAATGTGGACAATGCAAACAATGCCTTTGTCCCTCCATCTGTGACAATCCCCTGTTGTAAAAAAACAGGACAAACTGCACCATTTTTAGTGGAAGTTAAAATGCCAACTTGTGTTCTACAGTAGATCTGAGAAATAAAAAGAAATTGTGAAAAAAAAGTGAACAAGGGGAGAGGGACTGAGATTTGTCATTTCATGCAGTCTGAGAGGTATTTTTCTTTATAAAAAATGTCCATGGTATGCTACGTTGCAACCAGTGGTGGTGCTGCACTTTGATGGAGTCTGTGTGGAGAAAATATACAACCCTGATTAAGTGTTTCCCGTACTTCATCATCTCAACCCATCTGATATATATTACTTTTTTGGTTTCAATGAAATTGTAACCGTTGCAATCATGCAACAGTGTTTGTCTGTAAGTGTGTACGTGCATTTGTGATGCCTACCATGTAAACAGGATATCTCAAAAAGGAAAACTTGGACAGATCTCATATGTAGTGCATATGTGTACCACATTGAGTAGAAGAACCCTGCTGCTTTTGATGGAGGTCAAAGGACTGCTTGGGGTCAACAGAGGTCAAATAGTGAAAACATTGTAAACACGATATCTCAAGAAGGGGAGCTCGGAAAAATCTCATATTTCGTATTTAAGTGTATGGAGTACCATATTGATCACAAGGACCCTGTAGATTTTGGTGGAGGTGAAAGTTCATTTGAAGTCAACAGAGATCGAATTGTGAAAACCTTGTAAAGATGATATCTTAAGAAGGAAAGCTTGGGCAAATGTCATACTTTAATCCATAGGTGTACCACATTGAGTAGAAAAAGCCTTTATCTTTGGTGGAGGTCAAAGGTCATTTAAGGTCAAGAGGAGTCCAATAGTGAAAACATTGTAAACATCTCAAGAAGGGAAGCTTGGACAAATCTTATATTTGTTATGTAGGTAAACCACATTAAGTTAAAGATCTCTATTGATTTGTATGAAGGTCAAATGTCATTTGAGGTCAACAGGGATTAAATTGTGAAAATAGTGTAAGCACAATATCTCAAGAACGGAATCTTGGACAGATTTCATATTGAGTATGTTGGTGTATCTCATAGACTTAGAAGAACCCTACAGTTTTAATTGGAGATCAAAGGTCATTTAGGGTCACACAGGGTCAAAATGTGAAACATTGTAAACGCTTATCTCAAGAAATGAAGCTTGGACAAATCTTGTTCTTTTTATGTAGGTAATACCACATTGAGCACAAGAGTCATATCGGTTTTAGTTTAGGTCAAAGGTCACTTGAGGTCAACATGGGTCAAAATGTAAAAACATTGTAAACACAATACCTCAAGAAAGGAAGCAAGAACAAATCTCTTATTTGGTATGTAATGGTACCACATTAGGTAGAAGATTCCTATCAATTTTGTCGGATGTCAAAGGTCACTTGAGGTTAAAATGGATCAAATTGTGAAATGCAAACATGATATCTCAAGAAGGAAAACTTTGGCAGTTCTCCTATTTGGTATGTAGGTGTATCTCATTGAGTGTACAAGAATTCTGTTGTCTTTGGTGAAGGTCAAAAGTCATTTGAGGTCAACAGGGTCACATTATGAATTTCTTGTAAACATTGTATCTCAAGAAGAGATGTAGGTTGTAGGTGTATCTCATGGAGTTTAAGAAAACCATTTGGTTTTTAGTGGATGTCAGATGTCATTCTAGGCCAAACATGGGTCAAAGTGTGAAAACCTTGTAGACATGATCTCAAGAAAGGAAGCCTGTGCAGATCTCATTTTCGGTATAAACCATAGGTAGCTTGTGACACATCCTTCTGCTATAACGTCAGATTCAGAAAAAAAATAGCTCATAATGGGATCATCATAACCACTATGTATTTGTGCATTCTGGTTTTATAGACTGAGCTTTCCTTATGTTGCAAAATTGCAGACATAGGTACCCTATTTAAACACTTGGTATATACAGCTTAAAACATCTGGGAAGTGTTGTTTCTGACCATCTGTGGGGTTTGAAAAGCCAAAAATCTTCTTGTGCGCTCTGTGCCAATGGATGGTGGGCACTCAGGTTAGTCCTGAGTGCACTCTCCCCCCCCCCCTGCCTTATTTTTTTTCTTTCTACCACACCTAAGTTATGCCACTTTTAGGCCTGATGTCCCCCAGATTTCAATCACAAATGGACGTCCGTGGGACTGTATACCATAGGCTAGCTTTATAGGATGCACAGTGCGGCTTACAAACATCACAACTTACAATTGACTGTTACTTTGAGAGTGCAGACCTGTGGGAGGCACAGTCACAGTGGATCAAGGTATATGCATGAGTGAAAAGGCAGCCATATTGGACAAGTATAGGTACCGTCTTCTTGAGAGTGGTGGCGCCATTGCAGTGGATGTATACCTGTTATGTATATATCAAGGTACTGATATTTTGAGAGTGGACGCCTAGTCATAGTGGACGTTTATTGAAAATCAAAGAGGTGTTGTTTTGAAAGTGGAGGTGCAGTGGATGTATGTGGTATATCGAGGTACTGATATATCGTATATCAAGGTACTGATGTATCGTATATCAAAGTCTGATATACCGTACATCAAGGCACTGTTATATCGTATATCAAAGCTCTGATATATTGTATATCAAGACACTGATATATCGTATATCAAGACACTGTTATATCTTATATCAAGGCACTGATACTGTATATCGTATATCAAGGTACTGGTATATCGTATATCACGGTACTGATATATCGTATGTCAAGGTACTGATATATAATATATCAAGGTACTGATATATCATATATCAAGGTACTGTTATATCATATATCAAAGCACTGATATATCATATGTCAAGGTACTGTTATTGTATATCAAAGCACTGATATCGTGTATTGTATATCAAGACACTGATATATTGCGTATCAAGGCACTGTTATGTCGTATAACAAGGCACTGATACATCGTATATCAAGGCACTGTTACATCGTATATCAAGGGACTGACATATCGCATATCAAGGTACTGTTATATTATATATCAAGGCACTGATACATTGTATATCAAGGTACTGATATATCGCATATCAAGGCACTGATCGCATATCAAGGTACTGTTATATCCTTTATCAATGTACTGTAATATCATATATCAAGGTACTAATATGTTGTATATCAAGGCACTGATATATGGTATATCAAGGCACTGATATATCGTATATCAAGGTACTGATATACAGTATCGTACATCAAGGGACTGATATATCGTATATCAAGGCACTGTTGTGTCGTACTTAAAGGCACTGATATGTGGTATATGAAGGCACTACACTGATATATCGTTTATCAAGGTAATGATATATTGTTCATCAAGGTACTGATATATCGTATATCAAGGTACTGTTATATTGTACTCTCCCTCAAAATAAAACCGCCACTCAGTAGCAATGATTAACCTGCTGGATGTCGTTGTACGTCTTTACAATCATGGTAATATATACTGCTCTTTCTTCGGTTGCGGTCATCAGCTACAGTCACTATGTGCATGTCGGTTAAGCAGATACAAAGAGTCCTGAAAATGCAGCAGATACCTCAGGATGGGTTTTTGCTGATTTTTAAATCATTTTCAAGAGTTAAGTCATTGTTCATGACTGGTGTAAGGACTTACTGTATGCTCTTAAAAGTGCATTGTTCTCCATGACTCACCATCAAACATGAATTTACTGCAAAAAATTCACAAAACCCCATTTTAAATTTGGAAGTCTAATGGGTGTAGACCAACAAACTGAGAGTTGGCCTACTGCAGTAACATCTTGACCTTCTCCTGTATTTAACGTAGCCAAAGGTTTACTGTACCAGGTATTCATCCTCCCCGTACAGTACCAAGTCAGTGATACGCTCTAAAGCGTTCAGTACAGCAGTAGTGATCTAATATATCTGTGTAGTATGGTTGTCAATTTTGCATGTGCTGTCTGGAAAGATTTGGTAACTCTTGTTTCATCTCAGTTCAGTAACTGGATCATTGCAGAAATAAGGATAACTTGAATAGGCTGGACTAATTTTTCCCAAGGCCCTCTGGTGCAAGGAGTAAGCATCATATTCAATGCTCGATAATTGATTAATAGTATAGTGAAAGGCAGCATACCGTAAAGGAATATGAAATTAAAATTAAGTATTTGGAGTTTTGTATCATCGAGACCACTTGGCTGACTTTGCAATTCAGAGGCTTTTATTTCATTTTTTCCTTAACTTCAGAAATTCATAGGAGATAAGCTTCCAACAGAGCTCACACGACGACTTTTCAACCAGATGTGGTTACATCAAGGTGTCTTCAAACGACCAGAGGAAGCAGTGGTATCCAAAGAAGCATTCATCATCATTATGGGGAAGGCTCTTAAGGGAACTCCAGAAGAACAAGGACATATAATTATTGCTCTTTCTACTGATGAAGATACAACTAAAACTATACCCAGAGATGGTATCAGAAAGGTACATACATATGTTTACAATCTAGTACGCATCTGCCATATATAATGTTGACATCAAAGTCACTACTTTGCTTCAAATTGTCGTAGAGATTTGAAGGGAGTAGTGACTCTGCGAATACTGATACAGGCAACCTGCTTAGTCAAAACATAAAATGGAAGTTCATTTTAGATAGCTGTAATTCCTTACAGATTGAATAAAGGAAAATATATCAGTCCCACCATGCAGTCCTTGTATGAAAGAATTCAGAATAAATTGCATAGCCAAAAGTGGCTGTTCCTATAATTAATGGTGTATGATTGCAAACTATAAACTGAAGAATTTTGCTTAGTGGAAGATATTTAGACAGCAGAGTCTGCCGATTTAAAGGAGGATTTAGTTGTGATAAACATCTTACGTGGCGTTTTGCCCTTTCTTCTTCCAAATCAGGTATGAGCACATCTCCAAATTTGTGGCCAAAAAAAAAAAAAAAAAATTTCCAGTGGCAAATTCAAATTCAATCAGAAAGTGGCAAAGTAACCTAATAGACAGAAAAACTATTTTTTTTTTAATTTTTCATTTGTTGAAGTCACACACACAGTATTCGCAAACATATGTGTTGCATGCCTCTTTCTAGCATGTAACATTAGACTTGTTTGGTTAAAGGTCCACAATGTTTACCTGAACTCTCTAGATATTCATGTCATCATTTGTGGATGTTTCTGACTGGTTGTCTCAAACAGCCATCCTTTTGCATGTCAACACTCTAGGGTGAGACACGGTGTTTTGACTTACAGTACCCGTATTCCTGAAAATATTGTGTTTATTTAATATTAATCTCACTGGCAGTATAAATAAATTTAAATATAATATTGGCATGGTTACAAATTCCTCATCAAATCACATTGGTACATGTATACTTTATACATGGACGTCCTTAGTTTTATATTGAAAGTATCAAATACAGTGAGTGATTATTTAACCTTCTTAATATAGCTGACTATGTTGACTCAGTGTCTGGGTGTAATATCTTTTGTCATGATATGCTTATTCATATCGTACCATTATGACTAAGCATATGACAGGGAATAATCCAGTATTGCATTGCAATTGCCAACACAAACAGACCAAATTGCTACACAAACGAAAACATGTGTACTGTAGCAATATTTTTTGTATGCTCATTCATTCCATTTCCATCAATAGTTCCCGAAAGATGCAAAAAATCCCCCTAACTGTTACACAAAATTTAAGCACTAAATTATTCCCTGTACTGTATGATGGCTGAGTGGTACTATGATATGGTGGATAAGGGTGGTGGCATGATTTTTTGCAATGTAAAATGCTTGCAAAGATGGATCATAAGGTACAACCAGAGAGTTGTTTTTAGGATGGAGTGAGACGTAATCCTTGCACCTGGTCGTCCTTTATGGTTTACTTCCTTTGTTATCCCTTTGTTATTTTCATTCAGTGTCACATCCTGTCACGCACATGTCAGTTACCTCTGTCTGCGTAAGACTTTCGCTTTAGTGTTGTGATTAATATTCATGAGCAAGATGTTCTGGCAAAAGCTAGTTTTTCTCTGCAAGGTCAAAGTTCACTTTGTGCAAAATGTTATCTAAACTAAAATGTGAAAGTCAACTTGCATATTCAGTCACTATTTTCAGGTACACAGCAATTTACAGTACACTCTCTAGTGACACTAAAAGTTAACGCACCAGCGACGTTCTGGACAAGAATTTTAGTGATAATTCAATAAGTTCTGTCTTGTTTATATGTCATCTTGATAAGAATTGTCACATTTTTTGGACGTAGGAAAAAATCTAGTAAGTTTCATTTAGTTTTTGCGTGAATAATACAATGTCTTTTCTTGTTAGCACTATATAGCAGGACCTGTGACATTTGACATTAGGCTTGCCTGCTTGCACTTGTGGGTGTATAACAGGAGGTGGGGGCTATATAAAGGAGGAGGTGACTGCTGACTGAAATAGCTTCCTGTGGGACAAAATTGTCTTTAAAAAAGGGAATCCTCTCCCATGATAATAGGGCTTCAAGACCAAGACTGCACACAAAATTTGCAAAATATCGATTGAATGTTCCTGCAGCTCATTTCTACAAGAAATGTGTTTTTTTTTTTTTATTTACAATTAACTGTCGATGGAAAGAGACAGCGAGTTAAACTTAGCAGTTTCCACGTGCACAGAAGACCGTAACTTACATAGAAAAATAGCACTATATTGCAATCTTCTACAGTTTTGGATTTCTTTCTCAGGATAGACAAAGCCTCATGAAAAGAATAAAATATTGAATTGCTAACAATGCAATACATTAAAATTTGACCCAGCCCCTCAAAATCTTTTTGAAGTCCTGGTGAATGTATTCAAATTTCTAAGTCAGAAAGTTTTCTACGGTTTCCATGTTTTCGACTTCCTTACAAACTGAGGTCCAAAACGCAAACATTTTTTGGAAGAGGTGAATGTATTCAGTTATCAAAGTTCCTACGTCAGAAACTTTTTGGTGGTTTCTACGTTTTTCCCGTTTTTTTTGCGTTTTTAATCTGGCCATCTACACGAAGCCATAATCAGTTGTCTAAAGATGTTTTCACACCATGAGCGAAGCAAAGCTAAGCATGTCGATCATTACTGTATTGAAAACCATCGTCAAACGCTTGCAGCCTTTACACCGCACACAAGTAAGGCAAAGCGTTGTGAACAGTCTGCTAGCATCCTGCTTGGTCTAATGTTGGGCCGGTTTAATTTGCTCGAAACACTCAGCAAACAGGCTTGTGCAAACACGTTTGTGTACTGTTTCTATGTAGCAATCTGAAAAAGAAAAATTAAGTGCTCCATTCACTCATGGGTGAATGAAAAACCATGCGGCGTTCAAACTCTCGAACGCCAACGCTTGAAATGCTGTTGGGGTGACAGCACTTTTTACAAAATTTTTCCATATGCATTGGTTTCATACAGGCCTTTTTAGTTGACACGGACCCTGGTGTATATATTGAACTTTGTGCATACAACAGCTATTATAATCTAGTTGCAGTGAGTACGATGAACAAGAAGTTTCTGGTCGCATGTCTGTGTTAAGTACGGCACACGCGATGTAGTCATGCGGACAAACCAAACAATGCCGTTGTCTCTCCATCTTATAACAACTCTTTGGTACAACCAACCTCATTCCTCACGTCAAACAAGTGAGGATAAACATGCTGTCAATCAAACAGATGTTCATTTCATTCACATTAAATGAGTAATATTTTTGCAGCCCCCTGGACCAGGTGCTATGACATTCATGTTTCATGTTTGTCATGCAGGTTTCATTCTTTTGGGTAACCCCTCTCCCACCCATCCTCCCTCCATTACTGCAGTCTCTGCATCTATCAGTTCTTGTCTGAAAGTAAAAGTTTAAATAGCTTTGTTCATGCTCCAGCTTGTAGGCACTCTGCTAGCATCCTACGAAAAGATCATTGAAGACAAAGGAGAGGCAAGAGGCTGGAGGGTTGGAGCTACAGAAGAACAAAATGAAAGATTCACAAACTACATCATCAAAGAAATATTAGAAGGTAATGTTTTTCGTTAGCAGACTACCGATTGTGTAGTTTAACTAACGGTTGGGGTGATCAATTCAATGTTCAAGTATGTATGAACCATGTGTTTATGATATTATGATACTATCCATAAAAAATGAACAGACTGACTCTACAGAAGCTCAAAATGTTTGTGTAGGCTAGATTTCAACTTGATTAATAGTTGAGTTATTGAGTGTGACACTCACTTGTAGCGTGAAATTCAGTAACATCATAAATCAACTTTAACAATGGTAACAGTCAGTCGCTTGAAGGTATCGAGAATAATGCCAGTGATGAGTTGCTGAGTTTGATAACAATTGTTGGTAGCATGAAGTTTGATAGTACTATAATCGATAACATTTAACAACATCAACAGGCCCTTAGGTTTCAAGGACAATGCCAGTGTGAATAGTCAACAATAACAGTCCTTTAGGTATCATCAGCAGTAGCATAGTAGACAAAACACTAAAGTGTAATCAACAAGAACAACGTAAGTAATCACTTTGATATTTTTAGCAAAAAACATATATAAACAGCTAGAAAGAACTGTAGCAATGATTTTACCGCAGTGATTAATTACATAGTTATTGTTTGTAAACAATCACTAAGGTGTAATATACAATAGTGCCATTTAGCCAACACCTCTTGTCAATTCTGTTTTCATGTGACTTGGCATTTGGAACAATGCTTTTAAGTAGACATTTTTGGTTTCGATGAAAAGAGAAACCTATGCAGTCATGATTGTGTGTGTTTGTGATGCCCAACTTGTTATCGCGATATCTCAAGAAGGGAAACTTGGACATTTCTCAAACTTGGTGCATAGATGCTCCATATTAAGAGAAAGTACCCTAATGTTTTTGGTGAAGGTCAAAGGTCATCAGAGGTCACCAGAGGTCAAACACTGAAAATCTTGTTATCACGTTATCTCAATAAAGGACAGATGGATAGTTGTCATACTTAAGATGTGAGTTGGTCATATTGAGAAGAACATACATACTGTTTTTAGTGGAGGTCAAAGGTCATCTGATAATCTTGTAAGCATAATATCTCAAGGTAGGAATCATGGAAACTTGATATTTACTTTTTTAATGTATTACAGTAAGTAGAAGAAGCCTATTGTTTTTTTGGAGGTCAAAGGTTACTCTGGGTCCAAGTTGTCAAACCGTTAAAATATTATGAACATGATGTTGTAAGAAGGGAAGCATCTACAGTACTAATACGGAGTTAGAAGCTGTGCCTTATTAAGCAAAACTAGCAGCCTACTGCTTTCCACTGAGGCCAACAGTCATTTGGGGCCAACTGGGGTCAAGTTGTAAGAAGCTTGCAAATATTAAGAGAAGCTTGGACAGATCTCATATTTGATTTTCAGATGCACCTTATTGGGTGCAAGAGGCCTATTGATTTTGTAAGAGGTAAAAAGTCATTTGGGATCAAAATATCCTCACTATATGCAATATGCCAGACACTCAAAATACTCATAATTTAATCATTGAAACCACAATGCCTTCTAGCTTCCTGGTTTAGTGTATTGAGCATATTGAGAAAATGAATCTTGAAAGATCCCACAAAGTTTTTTTTTGTGTCTTAAGTGACTTTGAAAAGTAACAGGATCTGCTTCTGTACCATGAAACTAAGCTGACATACTGTAGTTACCCATTTCATATTCTTTTTGGTACAGTATATGCAGGATTTCCTTGATTCCCTTCCTGTGTTTTATACACTGTTCAGGATTCAATCAATAAATGGCTGGCAGTTTTGCGGTTCATGTGCATAAAGGCACAACAAGAGTGTCAAATTAGGTACTAACTTTTCGTAGAGCACTTTACTCTGCTATTCAAATTATTCTATATAAATATATACTGAACTATGCATATATTGTAATACATGAGAAGCGCCCCAGCAAGGTGCCTTTATCATCATACAGTATCTCATCATTTAAATAGCTATTTCCACTATTGTTCATTTTTCATTTGCTGTCACCGTTTGGCTTTATACGTTTTACAATTTTGTCATTGCAAGGATTCTCAGAGAAATTTTCTTTTGTCCAATCCTACGTAAGTAGCATTCAAGATAGCCTGGTATCTCATAACAAAACTGCAACACTCATGCATGCACTTGTGATGTACTTTTCAAAATACAAAGTGTTGGCTGCTCTGCACTAGACTGTTTGCCAAAGTATAAAGAAATAGTAACTTTTAGGAAGTAAACAACACACACACATGGACTTTGTCAGAAATGGACATCTTTTTTTCCAGCAATGGAACTTTGAGAAAAAGAACACAAATTACAAGCAACAAAACCATCTGTATTTCCATATTAATCACAGAGACAGTTAGCTGTACACTAACAGTTGAAAAGTAACGATTTTTGTTCATTTTTGTCCAAGACAAAATTGCCATACGAAAATAAGCGATTGCTATGTAGGATATTTTTGTGTAGCAGCTTTTGGCTTCACCAAAACAGGTCACTAATTTCAAGGGTGTGCTAAAGGGCTGTTTGTCACATGATCTATCACAGCTTTGCCATAGAATTTTGCTGGTATTTGGACCAGTAGTGAAACTGACCTCACGGTATATTTGGAGATGGGTTGGTATTAACGATGGATCTTGTGGATTGCTTGGAGTTTACCCTTTAAGTTTCCTTGATTGCAGAGGATAGATGACCAATATTAGACTAAGGTCAAAGTTAATCTACCTTCAGTATATGGAATAGTATGACACTCCTTCAGTTGGTAGGAAAATTTACTATAAGAAAACAGTGCAGATTAGTTGTAGGCCATCCATCCATACAGTAAGGATTGACAGTCTTTTACTCTGTTCAGGTCTGCAGCTTTTACCCTTTATGGACCTTAGCTTTTATCATACATTACTTACTTTTGTTAAAAAGTTTGACATGAAGTGTACTAGTAAGATTCCACCACACAAATACGATGTACAGTACGGCGGAAGCACCAGTGTTAACAATAAAGCAGCCATTTTGGTTGAGTATCTGTTTTCCCAAAGAGTGTGAGAGAAAATAACCTGATTCTGAATTTTAGGAATCAATGAATACACTACTGTATACTCTCATTTTCATGTCAAAGTTCCATTTTGACTTAGACAATCTGCTAAGAGTTTATTTTTAATCTGGAAGTTTCACTTACATTTTTTTTTTTGTTGCAAACTTTGTAACGACTATCAAAAAGTTGACTAATGTCGTAAGTGTGTTGGCATAAAAATTACTTTTGATTTCTCTTTTAAGTACTTGGAACCCAAATTGTGTTAAATTTAAACTTGTGTGTGAAGAATAGAAAAGAGGTTTGTGTCGCCATTATAAATGCACAAAGGACATCCAAATGCACAAAGGACATCAAAGTGCATCTAGTATGACCATGAAAGTAGGCCATTGGCGTGTATGTGCATCAACAGAAGACAGTGAACTGAGTAACGGGTTTGATTAGTCGGTTAGCTGTGGATAACACTAATTCACTTGCATGTTACAAACAAAATGTTGGACAACACACATTGAATTCTCAGCAAAGGTCCTAAGAAACAGGCTGTGTATGAAATGTTTGCTCAGTGTACACCAATTTTAAAACTACCACTACTAAGTGGTTCTTTTGATGAAATACCCCGCCCATGTCCTTCTCTCTTTTCAGCCCTTCCTCTCTCTCTAAATATATTCTTTTTCTCTGCATAATTTGCACAATGCTTATGAAAGCGATCTTTTCCATTCCTCACATTCACGTTGTTTCTTTTTGTGATAACATTCTTTTTGTGATACACAGACAGATAGATAGACAGACAGACAGACAAATAGACAGGCAGAGAGAGAGACAGTCTTTCTCTTGTAACATTTGTACCAGATGACTTTACAATTTATTTCCATGTTGATCTTTGTTGTTTTTCATCTATTCTAATCTCAGTACTTGTTTAATTTTGTCCTGAATCCAGAGTCCAGTTCTACAGAGGCAAGTACACTCACAGAGGCTGAGGTTCATGCTTGGCTTCAACACACTGCCATGTTTCAACTTCTGCTCACCCACACTCTTTACTTGTGTTTCTCTCAAGCGAAAGTAGAACAACTCCCAGAGGTGAGTCTCTGTCAAAGTGACACTTTTTGGGCTAACCTTTGATGGAGTATGTCGAGCCTCATCTTTCCAATTTGACGTAATGGCTGCACTGAAGCTATTCATACACTATAGTAGATTCAAAGAGTTTGTTATTGTTTTATTATTAATTTAAGGTCAAATCTTAATACCTGACTCTGAAAGGAGCATTGCCTCTATGACTTACAAACTACCATATGTTTTGATAGTTAAAATATTTTCCAACTTAGAAAGAAATATGTTATTTTAAGTCCAATTGATAATAGCTGTAATCTATTTTTGTGAAATTATTAAGGACATTTTGTACCACAAACTGGTTTGTATGGTAAGATTTCTCCTGAAGCTATCATGGAATCGGATATGGTTGGGCTTAACTGTTGAAGAAAACATTCAATTGGGTGTCATTTCTTGTGTTCAACCTCTATGATGAGGTCAACTGGAAGGTCATTTTGAATTAAAGCTCCTTATCAGAAAGGATCACACAGTCCTTTAGGCCACATATCACACAGAGTATACACAAATATGTAATCATAATTAATATTCACTAGCTTTATAGGCAATTTTTCGACAGAGAAGTTGTAGCAGTTTGTGTTACAGACATTCCAGGATGAAAACATACAGAATTGCTTACAACTGAGTAACATGCCAAACGAAATATAGAGAACATTTTTGACAACTCCTTGAAATTATCCTTATCCTGCCACATCCTCTCAACAGACTTCAGATGCTGAAGTAGACTTCCTGCTCAACACTCAACCATCTCTGCTCCCTGTTGCTCAAGACATTCCCTGGACTAAGACTTCTTCTCTGCTGGAGATTCCATCGTTGCTTCTCATCAATCGCCATCTTCCTCATCAGCTCCGCCTCCAGTGGAGGTTCCTCTATTCATCTTTGATGCATGGAGCCAGCTTTGCTACCTTTCTGTCTCATGTCAAGGACAAAGGCCCCATCCTCCTCATTGTCAAAGATTCGAAGGGCCACATCTTTGGAGGTTTTGTATCGGAAAGTCTAGAACTGGGTCCAGCTTTTACAGGTCAGTGGCATGAACCAAAATTGCATTAGGTAATACATGCCCTTGACCTTGGTGATGGAGGGATCCATCAAAGTACAGCTTTGATGCGTCACAGAACTATTGCAAGGTGCATGTAGGTGCATCAATGACCGTTGTCGTTCCCGAATTTAGCGAAACTGTTCCATAAGATTATGTACAGTACTTCAGTTGTGTCATAGGTCCGCCGTTGTTGAGAAATGGTCGGTCAAAAGCTCAGTTCAATGACCGTCAATGTCTGACAAAGGTGTGTCCATTACAAGCCACAATCAATGGTGTGTCATCAGACGTGAATATTTGACGCACGTAACAGACATTTACACCCCCTCCTATGGGGTCAACAGGTGTACCATATGATTGATAGGTGATAAGCTTACTTCACTTCTAGTCCAACCACTCTAAAATTGAAATCTGCTTTTATTTCTTTATAGTGAAATAACTTCTCAGTCATCAATCTCTTTCACTGTTTAATTATTATTTTTTAGTACTAATAAATGATAAAACATGAGAGTTTGGATATCTCTACTTTCAGTTGTATTGACCTCTTCTGCTCATTTGTTGTTTTTTTTACACTCTGCAGGTTCAGCTCAAAGCTTTCTTTTTCAGTTGTCACCCTCACTGGGTGTCTTCGAGTCAACTGGACAAAACGAAAATTATGTCTACCTCAACATAGATCAGCAGACTCTCCCTAATGGATTGGTGAGTCCATTCCAGTGGTTCATTTCCCCCCCCCCCCACTCATGTCAGTCATTTCCTGACCCAATCACCCACCTCCACCCCTCTCTTCTCCTCTGCTGTATCAGTCACATGTTGTACCATTTGAATACAACAGACCGTTTAATGGGACAATGCAAGATGTTATTTTTCAAAACTAATGCCTGGTGATGAGAAGCTGCTTTCTTTTTTTTTCTTTTTTTTTATTGTGAAAAGACTAACTGCAATGTAGAAAAGTTACAGTTAACGTTTAGAAGCTAGTTTATTCCTTGAGCAATATCCTGAATGCTCACACGCTGCTATTATTCGTCCTCTTTGGCAGTAATCATGTTAAAGGTGATACATCATTTCCCTTTGGGTTTTGTAATTCTATAGTTTCACAGGAAGTTTACATCCTGCATCCTAACTATAACATGACTTACTCTTTCACACTTCTGTGTTTCCTTCAAAACATTTCCTTGGATATTTCAGTGGTTCTGGCTAAGTTTCTCAGTCCAAGGCTGTTACAAGAAAAGAAAAACAAACAGGGATGACAAGAAAAAAACAAAACAAACAGGAACAGGCTCGTGGCAAGCATCACAATTTTCGTACATACATTAAAGCTTGTTTTTATGAGTTGGTTGATAAAAATGTTTGTCGATATGAGGTGATGTCTAGAGCTCATATAATACTTGGTTACATACTTAAGACTTTTTAAACATGAGCTGATATATGGCTTTTTTTTCTCAGAAGTGGACACTGCATGTGAACATGAAAGGGATGGGCTGGATATGGATTGGCAATGCAAGGACTTTTGAACACCCTAGTGGAGTAGGAATACATGGATGTGTTAGAATCCAGCTATCTTGTGTGACAACGTGTTTAATCATAACCAAACCAGGTAGCATGACATAAATACTCTGCAAAGTGTAAGTTAGCATCAGGTCAACTTTGAATGATGTCATTCAATGAGGACGACGTCGTCTACTTCAATGTAAATTGGTACGCAGCCATGTTTAAAAGTTGATTTTTTTTAATCTGTACTGTAGAGTGACACTGATACTTGATCAGGTTTGAAAGTAACTTTCACTTAGCGTGGGACTGAAAGTGTCACATAAAGACTGTCAGGGTAGATATGCTGAAAAAGGTCACAAGATAGGTTTCGTTGAGATGTTATGATTTTATTGATTCCATTTTACTGATTTTATGCATTGGTGATATTTTTTACGATGAGGAAAAGAAGTCCTATGCAAATCAGGAAAATTCATTGTGTGCAGAATGTAATTGACATTTATCAGATGAACTGAATGAGACCCTTTCAGTGATACTGTGACATTCAGCCTTTCATCATTGGATATTTTCTCTCTGATATTCTGACAGGGTATGGGAGGTCAGCTTTATCACTTTGGTTTCCACATATCCCAAGATTTCGGTAAAGGACACAGCAAAGGTACACCTAAATGTACGACTTTCGATAGCCCACAACTCTCTGGGGAAGAAAACTTTGATATCGACGTCCTAGAGGCTTGGGCGCTCGGACCACCACCTAAAGCTGCCAAGCCGGTGAGTAGCAACGGGGGTTGCATAGCTTACATTCCACAGAATGGACGTTTGTAATGATCTGACCAGTATTTTTTTTTTTAAATGAAACTACTGTTTGAGAATATCTTTATGGTAAGTGATTCCATGCAAAAAGTTTAAGTTTTCTATGCACTGCTCACCTTTGTTGTTAAGGTGTTTACAATACCCTGCATTCAAGTAGAATCTACCTGACTAAATGTTGCAGATGAAGTCTTTTCTTTCATTTCTGAAGTCCTTAGCCCATCCAGTCTCAAAGGGAACAAGCAATTCTTGAAGAAGTGTTAAAGGAAAACTATATTGGATTCGCTATTACGTCTAGTGTTGATTTCATCAAGTATCAATTTTGGTTGAAGGTCTGTGCAAAATAATGCAAACTAAGAGACTTTAAAGTGAAGGTGTGAGTTTGAAGAAACTGTAAAGATAGAAAATTCCAATTCCAACTTTATGGTCATTTGTTTGAGTGGGCCAAGTACATACTTAGGGTAAATTTCTGAGGTTCAAACTGTTAATCCCATCAAAAAATTTTAGAAGAACTATTGACCAAATATCTTGAAATCTAAAATGTGCTGCAGACAAAAGTTAACTCACACAACAAGCCCTCCTTGAAAAGGCCAATGAAAATGCAAAACAAAGGCCTAATACACATTCATTATGTAACAGCTGATTGTGGTTGTACACCGCAACAAACACAATTAAGGGCCGTAGCCCACTTGTATTGTACAATACATGATATGCAGGTATACAGCAGCATGGAGAATGCACTAAATCACGACAGATTTTTCTCAGCACAAAATACACAAGATAACTAATTTAAGTGTAAGGGACCATATTGAGGACAAGTCTTAATGTTCATAATAAGGACTGCTACTGTATTTAAAAAACAGGTGGTCAAGTGTTTACCGATTGATGCTGTTATGGTTAGGGTTAGAAGTTTCAGCATCTTTTTTGGTAATTGCATTGTTTAAGGCAACTATGCACAGCATTTGAGGAATTGAGAAAAAGTGTAAGGAGAAGCAAAATGGCTATGATTTTAGTTTCTCAAAACTCACATCATCACTTTAATTGTGCAAATGAGGCAAATGTTTTTGCAGTAAGGGGTATCTGGAATAAGTTTCTTGCCAAATTTGATCCAAGAGGTATCTCTTGACAGTAAGGAATTCTGAATTAGCACAAAACATTGCACAAATACACTGGCCCAGTCAAAGAAGAATTGCCTGAGTTTGATCTCTTATGATAATGTTTTGTCTTTCTAGAATACACTGGTTGATGATATCGATGACGACTTTCAAACATCTTGAATTAAGTGATCTTGTTATGTTCGATAGTGTTTTTGTGCGTTGGCTGTCATTGTGATGTCTACATATGTGTATCGAATTTTCTCTCCTGTCACAGGTGGTTGGTGTAAATCTGAGAAATATGAAGCATTTTACAAAAAAAAAGAAGAAGTGGAGTCACATGATGTCATTATTAAATAATGTTTACTAGGTGTCAGTTGTACCATGAAATCATTACTACAGTAGTAATATGTCATAAAGGTACACATTAAAATTGAATGGCACATATGACGCAGCAAGTCATGTTCCCCATCATACCATACTTGTGTGAACCTGAAAGCATATTTTGAAGGAAATGATTTGGTATCGTCTAAAATTTGCGAAGTTTGACTGCATGGCAGTTGTTTCCATCAGCTTTGCATTCCCATCATCTAAACTACCAACACATTTTGATGGAATACAAAGCAACAGATCAGAAAATGAAGAAAACAGGGAGATGTTTGTGTTGACTGTGTCACAGGCATGGAAAAACTAGCATGATCCCATGCATCCCACACTGAAGTCAACACATTTTGAGTGTTGGTGCTAGAAAGTGACGGCACATATGCACTTCTCCAACCCTAAACCACTGGAAACTTAATATTGTATGCAGAATGTTCATTTCAAAAGTTTACCAGAGGTGCAGCAAGTGGACAGGAGTTCCACAGAAACATTTTGCCGATTGACATAAGAGACAAACTGAGTCACACTTTAAATTCACTGTTAAAGGTGAATTGCAATGTTTAATAGGCATGAAAAGGTGGAAACGTACATATTATCCAGAAATTTGTCACTCAAAGGAAGCACCCTCACTTCATCCTTGGTTTCCCTTAGTAAACATACAGCAAATACACCAAGTCAACATTCCCATTACATACATTTCTATAGTCAGCCTGTATCTATGACATAACACTTGTTTGCTTCAAGTCCATACACGGTTCTCACAACCAGCAATGGTCGTCAGAGAAAATTTGCTGAAGTACAACGCAATGCCTTTAAATTGGTTTCACATCTATCCTTGAATTCCAACAGCAGTGGCGACCAAGGATCAATCTTAAATTAGACATACCAAACTTGACAAAATGAGAGATTTCAAATTGCTTTTCCTAATGGAAATTTTGCAACAAGAGGCATGGTTTCATGGCCTTGCTGGAGGATCCATAATGAAGGTATTCCCAAATGATGTGGAAGCTACATCAAGAATTTATAGAATGCATCGAATACATACAATACATTTTTTTTCTTTTTTGTTTCTCTCAACAACCTGTTAAAATCTCAAAACCTTGACACAACAGTGTGTTTTATTTTGTTTCTCCAGTAGATGTTATACAACATATGAGCACCCAACACATTGAAAGTGATAGCATCTTTTGAATATTCCATTAAACATCTGTCATGACCCTGAACAACGATCCTTAAAAAGATGCTTCACCCTGGTTGTCTCCTCCATCGTTGGTGATGTTAATCAGATCAGTTCAAGTGGGCCGAAACGTTTCTTCCTGCTTTCTTTTTTGACCCACAGGAGTCAGATGACGACGACGATGGCATCCTCAAAAAGAGCATTCTGGACAAAGATCCGGCAGCCAGGGCCATTCTCGAACTCGCCGGGAAGGAGAGGAAGAGCGAAGGGTTGAGGGAGGAGGAAGCAGATGTACCAGAGGTACACCATCTCCCTCCTATATAACTCTGTTGTCCGTTAATCGAAGATGAGGTTTGAGGTACATTCTGTCTATGACGGAAGTGCATTTCATGGCTGGCTGACCAGTCTTTGCTTAAAACAATCATCCGTGGTGGCTATAATTTTTCACCTGTTATGTCTGCAAAAATGACTTTAAGAGGAAACTAACTCCTTTTTCCACAACTGGCCTGATGCATTTAGCATCTCTGGTCATTTTAAGGGAGTCACGTTGATCAGAAGATGAGGGAAGTTAGCAGTAGGTGTTTGTCTCATTCAGACTTTTGGTGACTTTTGTTTTTTTCCAAACTAAGTGCGCTCTGTCAAACCGTGATCAGACATTTGCATGTTTTTCTCTCGATCACACCGGGAGGATCTTACGATCCTTTAGCAAATTCAAGCATGATGCAAGAGATAAACCAGGCAAACCCCTAGTCCTGTATCTCAAGAAAGTATAAGGGAATTTAATCGGTTGGAAACAGCCAGGAAATGTGAGGTAGTTTAACACGTAGGTTAACATGTATGGCAAGCGAGACTCGTAATGCAGGACTGCCTCGCTACCGTGACTGAAATCACAACCTTTCATTATCTAACACACTGCCTCGGGTGGCAAATAGGATACATGCCACTGCACTTAAAACAGAAGAGGGTTGCATCAGATAGCAACACATGATGTAGAGTCAATTTGTAAGTGAGATCGTAATCGGCACGCTTTGAAATTAAAACGCCAGAGACGAATTAAGGTTTTTGTGTTTGAACTCTCGAAGTTGCATTAACAGTCTTGGTTAAACGAGTCCTACATCTCGAAAGCATCGTCCTTCACATTTCTTTGAATGATAAAAGCTTGAAGAGTCTTAAGATTTCTCAGAGACCGGCAGCAGGTTTACAACTGATTTGTGAACACTGTTTGTTGTTTTTTTTTTCTATTTTCTAAAGTTGCATGTACCAATGCGGGGACTGAAGTGGTTTTTTTTTCACCATTCTGTGTGTAACAAGTATCTTCATTATATTTGTGAATGCAGAGATGAAAGTTTGCTGCGTCCTCAGCATATTACAGCTCCGTGAGTTACGTAAAATGATTTGCTTTGGGAGGTCAAATATTTGCAAGGTGAATTTGGTTAAGCTCATTTGCTTTCTATCCATTATTAAGCAAATGAAATTCCACCAACTCAAACCTGACTTTGGACTCCACTTGTGCCTAAATATAACTTTCAATGTGAAGTGATAATTATGAAAAGTAATAATCTGTATGTCATGGTTTTTGTTGCCCAGTGTATATCGTTGTGATAATGCTGATGTTTGATCACCGGTAATATGAAAGTCAATTTCATCTGAAAGAAAAGTAAAACACAAATCCAGACATAAATGAAAGAAACTGATAAGACTCGACTGGATTTACTCATTCAGAAGCAAACCCACAATTTATCTGCTTGCTGGCTGTCTGTGAAACATGTTTGTCAGGCAGTCTCACATTACTTGATCAATTGATCCGTACCTTGCAGCCTTGATCAGGAAGGTAAAGCATGGTCGTAAATCAGATTATACAGGAAGATTAAGCAGGATCTGTCCGGGACTTTGGGTGGATAGCAGAAAAGGAATTGATGGAAAAATTTGACCAGAGCACAACATGAGAGCTTTAAGTGCTATGAAAATCTTGGCATTCAAAGTTTGAAATGAAATGCAGCATAGGGTGGCATTGTCCCATAAAGTGCAGTACAGCAGAGTACAAGACAGTAAAGTTTTAAAACCTCACAATGTAGAATAGAATGGTATTGTACAGCACAATACACTGCAATGCTGTGCAGCATATAACAGTATATTGTAGCTCAATACAATACATTACAGTATTAGCGGTTGTACTTGATACCTAAGTGATGATGTCAGGACACGGTTCTGAAATGGCTCTCTGGATCCAGTTTTACTAATGCACATTGTACATGTGGCAAATTTCTACATGTATGCCTGAAAAAGAACACTTCGTTGCCATGCCGATTCTTGAGATACATGGTGTTCTATTGATGTGTTACATTATGCTGTGCAGTACAACGATAATGTGCAGCATAATAATGTGCAGTACAGTGTAGTTCACTGCAAAACAAGACGGCACAGTTCTGTGTGAGCTTTGTGTGTCAGTGCATGACTTATAGTTTGGTTGCCTTCTTCAAAACAGAAAGACATCCTACAATGTTAAAGTGTGACAGGAACGATTCTGTAAAATCCAACTTATTTGACAAAATTTGTTAATGATATATCCAGTGTCAATTGTAACAAAAAAATTAAACGTTTCAGGCATTGTAAATACTAATAAATCGTGTGTTTTGCATACTTCTTCATGGTCACGATATGAAACACTGCGATCGGGAACATTGGTGGTGGTATCGCCTTTATACAGAGAATCAGCACAAACTAGGTCTTGCACACACGGTCTCGTTGCACTCGCGTATTGCGTCCTCATACATGCGGTTAACTAGCACCGCGCTGAGCTAGTGATGACCACAGAACGTGTTCCTTCCACCAAGCTAGCTAACTAGCGCTAGTTCAGTGAATTGATATTTGAGATAATTGGGGAAAGAATTGTCCTCAAAGCTTTCTCTAAAATTGCTGCTTGTCCAATTCTTTCAAACTGGTTTTTATTAACATCTTCTACATCACTGAACCCTCGTTTCTCCTATGCGCCAGTGATTCAATCGAGGGTTACAAAGAACTGAATTACAAAGTACATCTGACTGAATATGTTAGTGCCTTTGTGACAGTTTTTTTCACCTAAATGTGTCTTCAAACTGGATTTGTATGTCCTCACTGTTTGACTGTATCTGCACTTGCTATTGACTATATTTGATGTAAGCTGTTCATTGAAATGCAAATTGACATAGCAATGTGACAGTTGAAAATATAATTTCTTTCCATAGCAGTGTCGTTTTATTGCCACTTGTGTACCAGGAAAACTGTGCAATGCATTTTTTATCGAAAGAACTTTTGTACCATCTTTCACGAGGGATTTATTGAATTGTTAAATATTGATATAAGTCTATATTTTAGATGTCTATGAGATGTTAGACACAATTGTCAAATGGTGTTGTTGAGCATGGGATAACACATTAATTTGTCTGAGGTCTGGTTTGGAACACTGTTACGTTACTTTATTTGCCTCTCCTTAGGTAAATTTTGTGCTTTATTGTCTGATATGGTGTTCGAAGGATTTCTGTAGCTTTAGAACATTTCAGCTTATCACAATGCCATCGTGATATCTTTGAAACCCACATCTGTTGAAAAAAATCAACGTTAGTAGGGAGTGTAGTCAGCAGGTAGTTAGAAATATTATTTTCTCAAACAACAGCAAAAGACCAGAAACAAATATCTATTGGGTAAAAGAGATCCCAAAACAAGTAAAATTTTTTTACCTATTTCCTCCAAGTTGCTCAAGATTGTACTGTGTGTAAGTTTGCCAGTTAACTGATGTCAGAAGTCATATTGAAAAGAGAAGTTTGTCTGTTTAGGTTTATTGTCGATTGATAATGAAAATCTCATCAATAAGCACATAATTTAATTTTCAATAAATTAAATGTTATTTTAATAACTAGTATGCAGCATACACTCAGTATGTTATGCTACGTTTTGGTTTGTGTATCAAAAGATGCAATTGAAGTGCCATGTGCGGCTAGCAATGAGTCACATATCTAATCAAACAGAAGTTGAGATTTACGAGTAATATGCAGTTTTGCTAAAAATTTCATCAAGCATCCATTGTGATGTGTATATGACAGCAGACATCTTCCAATTTTAGTCTTTGAATGTGCCATCCCCCCCCCCCCCCAGCCACCATTTTTTCCCCGTAGCCTCCAATCTACACAGTCCTTACATTTAGCTTTCAGACTGGAGAATATGGACAAATAGCACTGACATTCTCAAGTGAACTTCTCTTTTGTTTAAACAAATCTGCATCCCCATGTTGCAACATCATGTTTTCTACTATCCTCCCTTGTCCCCTTTGCCGTAAAGTCTGAAGAAATGTTGAACGGAGAACCACTTATTAAAGGAAAACTGTTGTACAGCCTCCCAGATAGTCCTCATACTTAAAATATAGTTTCCCAAACAATAAGATATCATTCAGTAGTACAATAAATTCATGTCAAGAAAATGTGGAGTTTTTATGAATATACATTTTATTCACTTGCAAGTCGCCATGTTGTTGCAAAATTACGTGATTCGTGACATCACACATGCACCTGTACATGTCACATAGTATTGCCGGTGCATGTGATACGTCATGCATTTCCAAAATGGCTATACTCTCTACAACAACTGTGGGAAGTTTGAAGTTTTTTTGGAAAGAAGTTATTATGAAAATAAAACCAATAATGACAGTGATTGTTTGTAAAAAGATGTGCACTAAGTGTAGGTTGAAATTGAAACACCCACTACGGTTCCTCTTTAATGATGTTTTATACAAGATCACATTCAAAGTTAGTGAAACTTTGAAAAAAGAAGAAGAAAAAAACACTGTTAAAGGCTTTTAGATTGTACCACAAAGTTACATTTTGACAGTCAGCTTTGGTACTGTAGCACAATTTCACCAGTGAGTTGTTCATTACATGCTTTCAAGGTTACTGCCTACTGCTCTGTATCATGAAATTTGAATCTTTTTAAGTTAACATCCGATGGAAGTCTCAACATGCCACTCCCTACTCTTCCATTCTTAGCCTAGTTTACACTGCTTCTGAAATTAATATCACAAAAAACTCAAAACCTATTTTCTCGTATGTCTGTATCTTTCACCCTCTTAACTACTCATATTTTGCACGTGCCCTATTTTGAAAAATTCATTTCAACAATGATAAAGTTTTGTGTTATCATTAAGCACACTTATGAAGCACTTCCTATGGCTCTTACGTTTATCCATCCACTCGCCATTTATCTCGGAGAAAATTTCTATCTGTTCTTGGGATTGATTTGTATGCCATTTGTTAAACGAGAAGTTCCAAAAATACGGTGTGATGACGTCACAGAAATACGTTGCATCCCTAATGGGTTTGGATCGTGTTACCATTCTGACTGTGGGCTTTCGCTCAAGTGGCTATTTTGGTTCGTTTTAAGAGCTAATTCATCTACAGAAGATGGAGTTTATCGCTGGTTCTCTCTTCGTTGCCTATCCTCCTCGACGAAAATCCGATACGGTCTGTTCGTTTGTGTCTCTTCAAGCTGCAAAACTACAAAAATGATGCCATGTCTTCTCTCTCTCTGGCACTAGAATGTCATCAGCATTTACATTCTGTTCTCCCTCAGGAGATGGTAAATTTGTATATTCAGGAGTAGATGAGAATAAACTAATTACTGAAAGGAAAGCTGGAAAGTGAATGAGTGTAATTTAAATACTATGCTTATGGAATGCCCAATGCACCTTTAACCACATCAGGTATTTTGGGTTGCATGTGCTGGTTTTACTCAGTTTATTCTGTGGATGCTGTCGGGAGTTGTGACTGTCCCAGTGTTACGCCTCACAAAAGACAAAGTCTCAGACATTTTGTTTTATGAATGTTGTACTTTCACTCCATTGTATAGCTGTGGTACATCCAATGATGATGACTAAGGGACCATGTGCCTGCATATTTTGGTGTTACTGTATGTCTGTGTGCCTTAACAAAGTGCTACCCATCATTCAGCAACACTCAGGAATACTTGGCGATGAATCATTGTGTCATTGTAATTACATTGACAGTGCTGGTCTTCACTCAATTATCTTGAAGGATTTCTATGCTTTTTGTGGTAGCATTCTATATACTTCATTCACTGTCTCCAAAGGTTATAGCAAATTGCTGAATTCAGATTTTTTTTTTGCTTTTTAGACACAAGTACAGCTCAAAAAGCAAAAACGAAAAACAATCGTGAGGGGGTGGAAAGCTCATGGTCAATGAAGTCATGCACAACATTGTCTCTCTTAAGCTATTTGCATACCATTGTTGTGTACCTGAAAAGGAGGGGAGTATCAATTCACCCAGAAATAGATTTTGTAGTGCATTAAAATACCGTGTTTTATTTTTCTTTGATTTTCAAATTTTGCCATAGTTGGTAGCAACTCTTCACATTGGTGTGGTAATTAGCTCCTTTTGACGTACTGTGGAATATTGCAAATTGTTGGCTTGTGATATTCCACATCAGTAAATGCCATTTCTGTATTTTTATTTATATTTTACACAAATTTTAATGGTCTACATATTTTTTCATAGCTTCATATATGTTATACATTTGAATATGCACATTATCTTAATTTTGAAAGTCAGTGGTATGAACTGCCTATTCCTTCATTTTGCTTTCTTTTTCCTTTTTTTTTTTTTTTTTTTCAGAAAATGGTTCTGCATATTGCTTCCAATTTATTATGTGTCTTATTTTATATTTGGGTCACAAAGTGGATGTAAGAATATTGAAAAGTGCAATGTATGTCAAAAGCAAATGTAATAAACATTATGCTTGGAAGAAATTGGTGTCTGCATCGTGTAATTTTGTGTGACATTGTGTCACATAGTATAATAAAATAACATGTTGAATTGCTACATGCAATTAAGGATACAGTGTTTGAAATTCTTTCAAAAAAAAAAATTAAAATCTGAATTTTCAGAAGGTTGTTTTCTAAGTCTGTAGCATTTACTGTCCCCACTGCCCCCACCCCACATCCTCTTATTCCTACTTGTTGTGGTACAACCCTTTTTTAACCGAATTGGTGTATTACTTGGGAATTTAAAATGTCACATAGAGGGATTATCTTTTATCCCTGAAACATGAATGTTTCCACGGACCGTATATAGCCACCTGCAGTTTCTGGTAAGGGTAAAACACATACTTTAAACAGGAAACGCAAAGATAAAATCTTAAAAAGGAAGTCGGTTTCGTTGTGGTCTCAGTCGGATTCCCATTTGACGTTGAAAAGACGTAATCACAAAATCGAACCATTTCTTAATCCGTGGGTTGATGAAATTCACACAGACATGAACATACGTACACATTGGCGAAAGAGACAGCATTGTTTCAACACCCTACCCATAGGAAGACGCCTTGTTTCAATTTCCTGGGAGAGCAATTTCCTGTTTCCCGGTCTGCTTTTAGTGAAACTAACATAGTTATTTCAGTGACATCACACTGTTCCAGTTATAGCCCTACCAATGACATATACTTCTCATCCAGAATCTGGCCCTAGGCCCTATAAATAAAGACAGGATTCTACTGTTTTGTGTCTCTGTGTTCTCTTCCGTTTTATAAATTTGACTTGATGTCGGTTTTGTAAAAGAAATCTGCAAAGCTAAAACCGTTATCTGGTGGCATATGATGATTGCGTCGGCAGTTCACATTTTGTTCGGTGTTGTTATGTAGTGAGTCTTGCATCACACTTGAATGATATATTCGTCTGAAAATGATGGCAATACATTGGAATTGATATACAGTTTGGACACTCTCGTAATTGTCGTACTTTCTTACAAAACTTTTGTCTTCTCAAAATCTTCTGTGTTTGGCGTATTAAGCTGATTTGTGCCTAATTGTTTTCCCCTTTTTGCCACAAACCTCAAACTCATGTCTTCTCCTACAAATTTCCACTGTGTATGACCCAGTGACGAAGCCAGCATTTTTAAAGCAGGGGACACTGAGGGTTACGAACCTTTCTCGGGGGGCACAAATCAATAAAGAGAATTTACGTCACTATTTTTAAAGTTTTTCCTTGTAATAATACACGTGTCGTACATTTAGTCTGCAAAACTTACTGAGTAAAAACAATTGTAAACAGTTCAAATAATATGATAGGCCTTAATAGGACCTAAACGTCTTGAAAATAGTCACGTATAGGGTAACATAATTAGCTTCAATCATGCACAGGCCGCCTACATACAGTTACTTTGATGTTGCTATTCTAGATAATAGAGTGGGAAGTGATTTAATAAATCTGGTTTAATTAGAAAATATTTTTTATGTTCATGCATACATCGTACCAACAACAAAAAACAGTACATAAGCCATATTCCTCACACCAGGTGAGGGGTGGAGTGTGGGCCGTTCGCTTTTAAATTACGTTAAAAATTAATTAAATTAATTACGCGAAATCCATTAGTCTGGATTAAGTCAAACACTGTAATGACAAACCACGTATGTAAGGCCAGGTTAGAGTTGCTGATGCTTACCAGAGGCTAACTGATAGAAATTCCCTGTGGTATTTTGAGCCCAAGTGAATCAATTAAAGTGGATGAATTTAGCTTCTTTTAGGCCTTACTCTACCGTGAAAAAAAACTACGTCAGTACCAAGTGTGGAGTTATTTTTAAAAAGAGTTGCCACTGACGCAATTGACGGTTTCGGTTTTAGTAAAAGTGTGATGCATGTTTATTAAAAGTTATATCAAGTAACTGATTGATATACATGTAATCCTATTCTCAGCCGAACGTACTCAAATACGTAACTTTCAAGTAGGGGAATTGCTTGGCTAATTAAAAACTGTTGTAAGACCTTAAACGCAAAAAGAAAGAATTTATTTTACTCGTATTTATATATAGAGAGAGGTTACTGCTGACTCTCAGTCTGCACTGTTCAATAAAGGGAGTCAATATTTAATGTAGATTTTTTGATGCTATGGGAAGATTCTCCCGCAACAAGTGTCTCGGTTGGTGAATGAAGGTGTGCAGCGAGTAAGCCCGTCCAGTGTGAACAACTGTGAAATGTTTTAGTGACAAACTAGAGAGGAAGATCTTGTGGTAATCATGAACTTAAAGGGAAATAGGGCGCTTAGAATACGCCGACACGACAAACAAGAGAAAATAGCAGTAATCATTGTTAAACCATTCAGTCTCATCAATAAACATCTACCAAAGTTTATCTTCTCAAAACATTATGCATGTGATGAGTAACGCAAGAATGCATCATTGGAATTTTGGAAAGTTTGGGTGAAAAAATTAGTGTTGAGTAACAAATAAGTGAATGATGTCTATCTGTGAGGAGCTTATTTCTTGAAAAGAAGGCCACTGTCCTTCCTGATTTTGAATAATCTATCATTCAACAAACATTGGTTTCAAAAAAATGGATGTTTTCTCTAAAAAACAAACTCCCTATTTCCATTTAAAGACATGGAATTCTAAGTAATGTCGTCACTTCCGCAACAGTCCAAAGGGCATGATGCAAGCTTGACTGCAGTAGTTTCCGGTTCAAACCATTGAAAAAAGTTCATGTTCACGTTCTCTATCGTACGAAAGTCCATTAGTGCCATAGTCAATTAACATATTCTGAAGTTTAGGTTTTATCGAGAAACAAATGTTGGAGCTTCTATTTTTGAGAAATAAATATTGAAGATACTTTTTTCTTCTGTCAAGAAATGTATTTTACAGATTCTGTTGCTCTTTTTTAAGCAAATTGTATTGGGGCCTCTGTTTTTCAAGAAATCTGTTTTGAGCAAACTGTTTTTCTTTTTCAAGGAAGATATGTTGGAGATTCTGTTTTTCGAGAAATATATTTTAAGCATATTGTTATTTCGGGAGATTTTCGACATTTACGTAAGTAAGATTGTCATCAGCAATGCGTTTGGGTTATCATCCAGATTTTTTTTTTTACTTTAATTTCGAATTACAGTGAAATATGATTTGGAGTCTTTTAGAGTGGCAGCAAGAGCGAACATCCTTCAGGAAATGAGTTAATTAAGGAGTGACATCATGTCACACCGTGGTTCCGAAATGTGTTGTGGGTGCTGATTTAGAGTGAACTTCGACACAAGACTTTACTCACAAATGAAGAATAACTACAACAATATATCTATAATCTATAATAATAATTATAATTCCTTAACCATAATCCCTAGCCTTAAGATAGGCCTACTAATCATTCAGTTTTTGTGTGAAAACCATTTTTAGTATCGATGATAATCGTAACGTGTGCGATCACGTTGACGTGCGTACATATGTATGTGTGTGTGTATGTGACACTTGCTTGTAACCATGATATCTCAAAAAGGAAACCCTGGCCTGAAGTCAGCGTTGGTATGTGGGTGAAAACATTGAGTGTCAAGAAGCCTATCTCTTCTCTGTGGAGGTCAAGGGTCACTTGAGGTCAACAGAGGTCAAATTGATAAAATCTTTAAAATATAACGATGGAACGTCTTTCTCAAGAACGAAAGATTGGACTGATATCACACTTGGTATGTGAATGGACCATCCATATTGTTTTTGGTGGAAGTCAAAGGTCATGTGAGGTCCGCAGAGGTCACAAGTGTGAAAACCTCGTAAACACAATATTTTTGAACGGGAGTTTGCTCTGATGGCTTACTTATATATGTGCATGTACCACATTGAGTGCAAGAATTCTGTTACGTTGGAGGGGGGGGGGGGGGTCAAAGGTCATTTTAAGATCAACAGAGATCAAACTGTGAACACCTTGGAAACACCATATTTCAATAACACAATATTTGAATGACCTCATTTATGCTAGCTGATGAATCACATTGAGTGAAAGATCCACAGCATCTTTCATAGGGCGACAGGTCATTTGAGATCATGAGAAGTCAAATTGTGAAAACGTTGTATTCACAGTATCTCATGAATTGAAACCACTAGCGTACACAGGGGGGCCATTGGGCCATGCCCTCCCCCCTCACATACCCCATTTTTTTTTAATTACTGCATATCTTGCTGAAAATATCAGAAATAAGCGGGAATTGACATGATTAGTATCAATATAGGCCTACTATAGGTAAACGAGGGAATACAGGCCCGTAGCCAGGGGGGTCGCAGCGTTCGAACGACCCACCCCAAGTTGAGGGAGGTCCATTTTTTCCAGCCATGTGTTTGAAGGGTCAGCTATGAAATAGTTTTTTATCTTGACATATCGTTCACTTTTAGCAGAAATACCCAGGAGCATAGGCATAGCCAGGGAAAGTAGGGCGAACATGGCGACCCTGCTTGATCTCATTTTCGCTTTTTTTTTTCCCCGCGATATCGCTAAATAGTAATTCCCTCAATTTATGTGGCAGGCCTACCAAGGCAGGGGTGGAATGCAGGGTTGGGAGCATGTATGTCTGCATGTTAAACACCCAGGAAGAGCAGTTTTTATCTATCGGAGTGGTTTGTAGAGCCAAACGTTTCTTTGAATGCTCATCTCGGCATTGCTTCATTTTTCACAGACTAATTATTTTCTCAGTAATTGAGAAATTGTAGACATGAGATTTATATTTCAAGGCTGGGTTCATGCAGCTGAAAAAACTTGGGAAGGGCTATTTCCGGCCATCTGGGGGGTTTGTAAAACCCAAAATTTTCTTGTACGCTCCGCGCCAACCAATGGTGGCGCTCCGCTTAGATAGTCTTCACGAGTTTGCACCCCCTCCCTTTGGAAGGTCTTTTAAAGTCTTATTAAATTCTCCAGATTGCAGGAGATCTGCAGATTCCACAATTTCCTGGGAAAGCATGCCTACCCCGACCCCCTAGCAAAAACTTTCTTGTACGCTCCGCGCCGACCGATCGTGGCCCTACGCTCGGATTTTTCAATTGCCGTAATTCCGGCAGAGGCTACGGCCTCCCCCTCCACAAATTCCTGGGTACGCCACTGATTGAAACTGATCACATGATATGATTTATCGCTAGGCCACATACCAGAATGAAAGAAAGCTTTTTGATTGAGGATTGTCCAGATTTAGTATGGAATGCAATATTATACAGATACTTCGATTGTACATATAAGCCTAAGTGAACTGTTTTGTCCTCAGAAACTGAAGCCAGGTTTATATAAATGTGGGCAGTGTACTTTTCTCTGCATGTACATAATCCAATCGACCACAATTGCTTTGCTAATTGTATTATCTAATGTATGTGTTCAATCAAGTCAAGCGTGAGAGCAATAACAAGACAAGAGGGCAAACCACAGGGTTGCGTCTCATCCCTGCATATGCGTTGTCCATAATCATTGGCTCTTTTTCACGTAGGCCTATGTATTATAGTAGATTGCGTCGCGGAGAGTTTGATCGAACACCCAACTCTATGGCATTATGCACAGAAAATACACGTAGTTAGGCGCCGCAAGGTTGGCCATGGATGTGTAGGCCTCACGCACGCGCAAGTGTTGTGTGAATGTACAAATCATGTGGGTGTCAAAGTATACATTCCAGCATCATCCATAACGTCCCCGATTTTCGATCTGCTACCCCCCCCCCCTCTACACCACTGGTGTCCACATGAACTTGATCCCCTATCATGCATCTTCCATCGCCGCCAAAACTTTTCAACAGTCAGTAAAGTGCTTTTCACACACGTCAACCGTACTATTCATTGTGTTGGCATCAATATTGCCACGATTAAATTTAAAACAATTAACTAAGTTGTGAGGGTGTAATATCGAGGATGGGACCATTGGGAAGAAGTTCCTAGTGACGCAAGATCGGCCTAAAACTTAAACTAAATATGAATGGATATGGACCTCTTAGTTCATCCCTCTTTAACCCTCACTCATAGTGACCTTGTCCTACAACTTTTGAGGACTTCTGTCAAATTCCTACTCGTGACAGTCTGGCATGCCAACCCTTAATTAGCCTTCATAAAGTCATGTCAGACCCATTAATTATTATATCCATCACTTAAGCGTACCCAAGATCTTTAAAAGATAGTTGCATGGCTGTATTAAATGTCATAAACATCCGAAGATTCGCGAGAGTTAAGAAGGAAATTGGTGTTGTAAGTTCCTTCGTCAAACACACAAATGATTTTTATCTGTGATTTGTTTCCAAGGTTTCCCGTTATACTATCAGACAGAGCTCCCTCTCTTCTATCTGTTTACCATTGCGGTTAAGTTTACGATCACGGCAATTGACGTCATGAAATACTAAAACCAAGGCCAATATCCGAAGTGCTACATTTTCAAGAAGGGGTAAATGCCATGAAATTAATATTATTGCCCATGGGTGGAGCGAGCGATTCGTTGTTCGTTCCCGGTAATTGATTGATAGATTATCAATCTTTAAGACTAAGATAATGTGACGGTTCAAAGACACTTTCCCCATCTCTCTGATCGGACACTGCCTCTCCAAATATTCGATCACGGAGATACAATGGTTTCATCTCGATTACGTAGAACTTTTTACAGTTTCAACATGTACCAAATATTTATAACGTTGGTGTAAGGTTACATTGGGTATGAACGTTGCACTCGTCCGCAGCGGAGAAAAGCCGAAGCCTGCGATTCCTTCATGTACTGTTCATCGAAATTGTACACATAATGTCCGTATGTTGTGTATTGTAATTAATGGAATTCGATGGGAAATAAGCTACATACATTTTTACGGGTATGTACGTACGTCCGTGCTTCTTGATTCCATGTCCGTCTGTGCGACACCGCGAGTGAAGTCGTAGGAAAGTCATGTGTGTGTCCCCGTGAACGACACGAAATAAGGACTGAATGTTGTTGAAGTCGCCTTGAGAGAAGAATTCGACTGTCCTACGCAATTGTCATGTGTGTTTATTCACTCTTCAGAGACTTGTTCTGCGAATAATAGGATTAATGGGATATAATGCAATCCGTCGCTCGACACGGTATTTGTTTGTACGACAGCACTGACAAAATTTTCTGGACCTAACATTTAACAATATTGTGTTACTGGTAGTGATAGTGGATAAAGCCGTCCCAAGTTTCTGGCCAACACCAGACATATTGTTTTCGGATGAAAATTGCGTATCTCTACTTTTCCCCGTTAGCCTGTATCTCAGTACATAGCCCCGCTTATAACTGTTAATTAGCGTTCCAAGTTCCAGTAATATTTCACCAACATTTTGCCAGGCAATATACTGTTATTGAGACAACGCAGACCGTAAGTTAGGCCTAACGTAAGTTGGAGAACTTAAGTTCGACCAGGATTCACGGGCCTTACCAGTGATGTCACATACCAATTGATTTCGGATAGCCAGGCCTATGTCACAGTTTGTCAAACGTAGTCTATGAAGACGGTGTTATTCTCTTTTCTTGTACCTAGTGTGCAGCCTGTGATCGGAGAGCAACTGTTAGTACTGTTACTCAACAACAGGTTGAATTTTGCTAGGTGTGACATTGAAGCCTAGTTCCCAGTTCTGGAAAGCATTCCAAGCCAAGGCCAAGGGGCCTACTAGTACCACTGACATTAGTTTTGGTTTGGCCTTCACGTACAGGGCCAGGGCATTCGGCCTCCACCTGCATTTTCTTTCACCAAAGAGTAAGGAAATTAAAAGAAATACTTAACATCATGAAGGTGGAATCGTTTCATTATTCCTCACTGCAGAATATATATGGTTTAGCAAACAATAATAGTGGTGAGCTGAAATATAAACTGGTGCATGAAAGCAGCATACAGCTATGTCGCATCAGCCATACAAGTACAGTTGTTTACAAAATATTAAATATGAAATTTTTAAGGAGATGGGAAACACATCAATTGGTACTGGGAGATAGCACTTTATATTCAAGAACGGTAAGTTGCTTTGCTTTACTCTCTCACTGTGAACTAGTCATACTGTAGCTACATAGTTCATGTTGCAGTTAGCCTGCCTTTAGAATACTCAGTTATGTCATGTATATATTCCTCATATTTACCGAAGTTATTGTAAACAGTATTTTAGTGAAAGCCTGTGAAACTTCTGTAAATTTCTCGTGATATCAAGTGTTGGAGTTTTGCCGTCCAGGAGGAGTCTAAGGGGAGGGGGGGGGTGTCCCAAACTTTTTCTTTTTCAAGTATTCTAGTTGTAAAATGGTGCAACATTTCCATCTTTTCTCCCTGTATTTGTATTCCAAAAAAACAGCTGACTTTTTTTTTTGGGGGGGGGGAGTATGTGCCCCATGCGTCTGTGGTTACACGCCAGCTGTACAGTTATACATGTCCAAACAACGGACCTGTGGCTGAGAGGATGAAAAGTGTTAACATGTTAAGCAATGTTGCGGCTCAGCAAACTGGAGAATTGGGGGTTCGATCCCCAGCTGGGTCACTGCACAGTAAGGTGGGGTTTTCATCCAAGCTTTTCTCATCTACCGTAATCTTACCTTGTGCAGACAAAAAGATGCAAAATTTGATCCAAAAGAAGTTGTAATGTAGACCTAGGCCTGTAAGCTACAGACTTCCTCCACACTTTTGTGCTGGCTTAGAGTAAAATGACTGCCCAGTCTGCCCTTCAAACCTTGAATTATTTATCACCCTGCCAAATGCACTGACATTACTGCTTCGTTTCATTTGTCTCCACCAATACAAAACAGAGGTACAGTATTAAATGAAGACAGGATACTAGAAAAGTTTGAGAGGCTAGTAACCTATGAAGTGTGAAGTGAGAAAAAAAAGTGACAAACACAGACAGGCTTAAATTAGGGAGATTAGACTTAAATTTTTATTTGTATTTGCATGCATTTGACAATGTACTATATTTTAGCCTAAATATATTTCAGCATTTATCATGCATGCTGTACATTTACAGGACTGTAGCATGCATCTGGTTGTCATACTGTAACTTTTAACATGCAATTATTGCAATACAAGAAATTGTGAACGGGCTCTGCAAATCTTCAAATTTATTTTATTCAGATGTTCAGTTTGAATCTATCTGCTGATAGTTTGGTGCAAGTTTTAATGACACTTTACAGTCTTTAAGTTGTAAGTTAAAAGCTTTGGTAATTTACAAATGCATACTTTAAAGAAAGACCTTTGACACGTTTCTGTGCAGCGTTTACTCCAAAGGAAGTAATTACTAATGTTCATCACAAAAAGTGAGAAGTGGAAAGTTACCAAACAGCCAGTTGTGCTGAAACTTGTCTCACTTTGGCAGAAATCACATTTCCTATGTAGGATTGTTTATTTTAACCAAGCCAGTTAAAATCACAATTGAAATAACTATTAACATTCATTTAAACTCAAGCAAATTGATTTAAATCACTGATTTCACCATCCCTGAAATTTTCTTTCCATGTACTGTACAGTACCTCCACTCTTTTAAAAACCATTTGGCATTGGAATGCTCGCCAAACATGTGTGAAGTCACTTAGTTTTGACTGGATTATATATATCGTTAATTTTTGTAGGAAGAATAAAGGACTAAGGTTTGACAGTATGTTAGCTGTCTTCCAGGAAGCCTGCACAAGACAGGTACATGCACCAACATTCATGACATTACACTGTGAAGTATAGATCCCATTTGAAGAAACTCAAAAAATTAAGCAGTTTCATCTAGTTGTCCAAGGGACAACTACTGTAGTTCTGTGCCATGTGTAGAATGTGCTTGTCCTTTACAGAATTACGTTCTCCAACAAGATTCATGAAGTTATTTGTTATCGTGAACATCGCCAGGGCTATAGGGGCCAAGATGAGATATTGTTGTCACTTGGCTATTGGAGCTACATTGCACTGTACACCCATTGGAGAATGGTTGCCAAGGAAATGCTTGGAGTGGATGAGTAGTGACACCCAAGGGGTACACCGTGGTAGAGTGACCGTATAGTTTAGGTACAGCCGGGTCCTTTTGGGTGGTATTCATGAAAACATGTCTGTGCCAATGCGAGTGTGTGCTTGTGGAGTCTGTGTGTGCATCCACCCCTGTCCAAAATATGGTCTTTCCAGATGACCTTGAAAAGTGTGTATGAGCGATTAAGTTTGAACTTTGTAAGTTTGTGCATGATGTCATAACGTCCAAGATGTATTGCTTGTATGGTGAATTAAGTCAAATTTGCTGATTTTTTAGGGTAAAAAAGGTCAATTTTGCCCGAAAATTGGTGTTTCCAGGTGTATCTTGCAAAGTATTTGAGAATTTAATGCAACATTTTGCAAGGGCTTACCTGAGAATGTAATATTCAAGGTAAAGAGAGTGTAGTTTGCTAATTGTATAGGGGAAAAGCCAATTTTGCCCCAAACTTAGTATTTCCAGCATATCTTGAGAACTATTAGACCAATTAACTTAAAGCTTTGTAAGGACTTACCTGAGAACACATTGTTCAACATGATATTACTTGGTAAATCCACTGAAATTTGCTGATTTATGAGAAAAAAGCCAATTTTGTTCTTAAATTGGTATTTCCAGCATATCTTGAGGAGTATTTGAGACTTTAATGCAACATTTTGCAAGGGCTTACCTGAGAATGTAATATTCAAGGTATAAAGTTCTAGTAAAGAGAGTGTAATTTGCTGATTGTTTAGGGAAAAAGCCAATTTTGCCCCAAAATTAGTATTTCCAGCATATCTTGAGAACTGTTAGACTAATCAACTTAAAACTTTGTAAGGACTTCCCTGAGGACACATTGTTCAACATAATGGTACTGTAAATTCAGTGAAATCTCAGTGCTGATTTTTTAGAAAGCCAATTTTGCCCCAAAATTTAGATTTCCTCCATATCTTGAGACCTAATTGAGCATTATATGGAAAAGTTTGCAAGACTCTCAGTTTTTTGTGTTTCTTCCATTCCAAGTAGCCTTAGTTTTGCACTATTCTGTAGAATGTTCGAAGGATCTGCACTTGTGGTAAAGTCTGTCATTTCTGTACTCAGAAGGAAAAAATGTCAGTCCTGTTTTTCGTACTGATTACGATTATTTTTGCCATGCCCTACGGTGTTTGAGGCTCACTCCAAGCCCTGTAAAGTGCCACATATAATGACATCACAAAGGAACACATCTACAGTACTTGACGGAAGTTCCCAACTCACTATGGACTCCTGGTACTCTGGTCTGATTTTTGGACCCAGTGCAAACGCTACTGTACTTTATTTGTGAAAACGAGATAACTCTTTGTGACTTCAAAGTACAGTTTACACTTTGTTTTTTTAATTAATGTAGGACAATTTATCAGTGTATTCTGTTCTAAATGACATTGGATTGCATCCAGATTATGCAGTCTTTGTCATGACTCTTAAGAATTATGGACCCATGACCAGTTTGGTGGGTTATTGATTGAAATGGAAGGAGTTTGTGAGACATTTACAGAAACTTTTAAAGCAGATTTATACTGTAGGATTTCATTTTCACTTTCTGTTTTTGAGTAAAAGATACATTATAGTGAAGTTGAAACTTATGTAGTTATTGTGATGCTGCAATGTGAAGTGCCTCACAGAGGTACCTACTGCACAACTTGTGTTTTTATGAATGTACAGTAGTAGGCTGCAGTATCAGCACTGTCCGAAAGTCAATATTAAAGTCAAATTTCCTAAGCAGGCAAAACTTGATTATCAGATAGACATGATTTTAAACAAAAAAGCATTTTCACCAAAATTGTAAATTCTGCTTTTTCTTCATATTTTAATTTGGATGTTTTTCAGTGTAGAGCGCATTGTCAGGTACAGTATGTCAATCCATACAGCTTTTCTGCTCGTTTACATTTTGGGTTTAAATTTTTACTCCAACAGCTTACTGCACTGTAAATTGCACCTGGGCTGACTACATAGCATTGTTGTAGTGCTGTGACTGTGTTCAGTGTGCACATATACCGCACAGGACATAAAACCTGTTGAAAATTGTTTATATACACCTTCTCTTTTCAGAAATGCAAGCATTCACGGTCAATGCAGCATGTTTCGTAGCTCACTAGTTGACCATTTGGTCATGCGAGGTCTTACTTAGGAGCAAAACTTTGTGAACTGATGGAGCACTTTCAAATTAAATTCATTACCCTTAATTGAAATTCAAGAAGGTTGAGTCAGCCAATCTCTCCAGGAAGTTACTGTTCTAATACTGATAATAGCCCTTCAGCTGTATAAATACCTCAAGAATCATATACAAGAATCAAAATATTATTTAGCTGCCTGTGTGGGTATCTGGGAGTATATCATTGTGGAGACACAAAGTTGTCTACTGTATTTTTCAACCAATATCCTTTCCTTCCTGTATGCAAGTGCAGGATCTTGTTCACAGCTGATAATACAGTCAAAGTGAATTTTTGTACAGCTGAACTTAACCTGCTGCACTGAACCTGTATTGTGCAGGCTGCCATGTACAGTACAGTGAGGTCTCAACCAGACCACTGAGGTGTGTGTGTTCAAGCAGATTACCTCAGACAAGTTCACTTCCTTTGTCTGTTTGTACTGGTAACCTGAGTATTCTAACAAGCCATGAGCAAGCCCAAAGAGTCATTGTAGTCTTAGCAGTACCTGAAACCTTTGCAAACCATCAGTTCTCCACCAGTGCTTAAATATTGGGAGACACTCTTTGATCAATGCTACCTCAAATTTAGATGGCTTTTCTCTATTTAGTATACAGTAAGTGGTCAGTAAGTGGTAGTTTGTGTATCCTAACACCATAAGTGTAGTGTTAATTGGTCTGCAGGACATGCCAGATATACATACCAAATAACTGGAAATTGAAAACCGATACAGCCAAACAACACTTGGGGACAGTAGACCTCCTCTACATTTAAGTGAATTGCATGTGTACTGAAAAACCAAAAAGATAAGATTATGTTTGATCTTAACTTTTTCTTTATTTTTAAATGTATACGCGAGGTTGTACATGAACGGACTATGCCTTTCAATGAAGGAAAATGGCAGTAACTACTTCGAAAAGCAATGGGATTGGCATAAAAACAGTAACAAACAGAAATCATATTTGAAAATTAACGGTTCTTTCTATAACCGCATACATAATGAATATGCAACAGTACAAGTTTCACTAGTGTATCAAAAACATACTACTCAAGTCGTCACTCCTTGGTAGGTATCGGGAATTGTAGTATTTGGTGAAAGGAAACACTGTATCTACAAATAACCTACCACTGAACACAACCTTGCCCGCGTTGTGAGTGACCCTGAGTTGGTAACTGAATATTCAATAGTTGGTAAGCTTCCCATTGGCTTGCACAAAGAAGCACACCGTTGATTTGAATGAAAACTGTCAATCACTACATTATCACATTCTACATTTTCTGTCGTTATGTTAGAAGAATTTGAAATCATATGGCGAAATTAACCAACTGAAACCTATTTATTTTCCCAGATTGTCTGAATGGTGTAATTAAAAGCCTTACCAAACTTTTGGAGATGAAATTTCAATGTTTTTATTTTTTGCCTATGCACGTAATCACTTTAAGTGTTTAAAAGAAGACCTGTTCACCTTCTTTCTCAAGTCTCTCCTTTCCAAATTACAGTACTCTCCTATCATGTTTGACTTAATCTCGGATATTAACCAAAATGACTTCTACAGTACTTTCATGAAAACTGTTCCTTAGCATTTACAGAAGCCTCTCCATTAAATTCTTTGATGAGTATCCTTTTGTTTTTGAAGGGGGTCGGTATGTTGCAGACCCTGTTTTGTTCTCGCCCTTTTGTATTTAAGGGACAGCAGTTGTGGAAATTACCTTTGGGTGTCTTCTTTCCTTTCCTACCCTGGGTGCTCCTTCAAGATGTGGAGCTACCTCTTGAGTCTGTGTGTGATGAACTGTGTGCAACTTTCAGTGTCTGTAATTCCACTGGTCTTCCTGTTTTAATATTTCTGAGAACTTCTTCACAGTTTATACCCTAGACGAGAAATCTCCACATACTGTGTTTTCAAACATATACTACGTATCTATGTGTTGGAAACTTGTAGATTTAAAAAAGATGCGAACACAAAAACAGATTGTGCTTATCTGTAACTACAGTACAAACCCAAAGGAGGGGAGAAAGAACAAAACTTTAACATTACCTGTGAAATCATTTTGATATTCTGTAAATGTACTTTTCTCTAGGGATGGATTTCTGATGATCTGCACCCAAATATATGTCGCTTTGTATTTAAATATTCATGAACATGCTCCCTGCACATTTTCAGGTTTTCACTTAAACTTCAAGTTTTCAACAAAAGTCGTGACAATCACACTGCACGGGGTGTACTCTATTGCTGGTATTGGAAATAATTGAAAGAACTCGCTATCTTAAGCAGTAATAAGAAAGAAAAAAAAAACGGTCTAAAAGTGCTACAAAGTACAGTTTAAAGAGCATTTGCAGAGATGTGTGCCTCTAATGTATCTGTCCACACGTTTCGATTTGTGAGTCAGTCCAGTGTGCGTTTTAGTTTCCTCGCCGTGTATGATGTATGTACATTAATTAACGTACAGTACACCATCACTCCAGGCTCTGAGCTCGCTGATAGGATGGTGAATTCAATTAAGTGGCATGATATGCGACTCTTTACAGTGGTAAGCATTTGAATTGGCTCCACAGTGTGAGAGTGAGGTGTTCAGTGTGTATATATACTGTCATATAAGCTGCTTATTTTACTGTCCAAACTGCGGTGTTACAGTCACATTTTCTAAGCTCATCAGGCCCAGCCACACACGCCTGTATACATATGGTACATACAGCATTCTTCACATTATGAGCAGTGAGCACCATCTTTCCACTTTCGATGTAGTTCTATATATACTCTGTGCCATTAGGTTTCTATTTTTAGCGAGATTTGGGAGGCACAAATTATCATTTTAAATAGCTTTTGGACCGACTGTGCCGTAATTTGGTTTCGAGATGGGTGGTAAAGTGCTGCACAATGTGTATATCTTTAGTTTTATCTCTTCTGGGATTTTCTGAGTCAATATTATTAAATTAAATCATGTCATCTGATTACACACACCAGTCAGAGAAGGCTGTTGAAATGGAGTAATACCACAGTACATTGCACAGTACTGTATTCATATTGTGACATTTGGGAATATTTTTGTTAGTCAAAACAAAAGAGCCTACCATGTTGTCTACAAGGAAAATTTGTCACATGTTAAAGTAAGACTGTGTTGGAATTCAGTCACATAAAAAAAAAATAAAAACAAAACTGCAGTGATTTATGACATCTAGACTCACTGTACCTGTAATTGACAGATAACTCTTCCATTTATGAGTCTCTCTGTATGAGGGGCTGCCCTAGGCATCTCTGCCGGCCCAACCATTTTGAGCAGGTGGTTGAAAATACCGTATTATAAAGTGTCAGTAATTGATGTGGTATTATTAACATCATTTGTTTTCTGTAATATTATTGGCGATGGTCCTGCACATCAATGTTGTTGGTATGTTCGTGGTAAGTTGTACAGTTTGCACATTGTTGAGATGGTGATGAAAGTATTTTGAAACACATTCTACGTGTAAAGTTTACATTGTAATAGCTCTAAATTAGGGATCAGTACGTGATAGATCTACAATCTTGGACAAAACTGTCGGGACACTGTGCCATACATTGCTCTTGTAATCCTAAATTTTAGGTGGGAGGATAACATGAAACCCCACGCCCCTTTCCAATGTTGCGCCATAGTAGTGAATATACTTTTAACAATAACTCTGTAGCCAACATTGAAAGGGGGGGGAGCAGGGTGTCCCAAGGAATTTGTCCAAGATTGTAGCATTTACGGTTTACGTCTGTGAGACTTCTCAAGTGAGATCCTGTATAGTATGGATTTAATACAGTGTCAGACTGTGTGCAAAAACCTGACTGATGTTAGTGTCAAATACTGTAGTAATATCTTTACTGACCACAATGTCAAATGGTGATGTGAATTTTGGATTTGCAGTCTTCCTTAGGACGGCCCCGGCAGCGAATATCCTGGTCGTTATGATACAGAAGGAAAGCTCCCAGTGATGCAGAGGGAGAGAGAGATGAAAGCCCAGAGTGAGATTGGAGATGAATGTGATTTTGTCAATTAGAGTTCCATTTTATTGATGATTCAACAGGCACATAAATTTGATACTGTGGATTAAGTTGACGATGATGATTGAAAATCAGAGAGTGGTTTACTGTGAGGTGACATGAGACTGTGCTGCAGACAAACTTAACTCACACAACAAGCCCTCCTTGAATAGGCCAATGAAAATGCAAAACAAAGGCCTAATACACATTCATCATGTAACAGCTGATTGTGGTTGTACACCACAACAAACACAATTAAGGGCCGTAGCCCACTTGTATTGTACAATACATGATATGCAGGTATACAGCAGCTTGGAGAATGCACTAAATCACGACAGATTTTTCTCAGCACAGAATACACAAGATAACTAATATAAGTGTAAGGGACCATATTGAGGACATGTCTTAATGTTCATAATAAGGACTGCCACTGTATTTAAAAAACAGGTGGTCAAGTGTTTACCGATTGATGCTGTTATGGTTAGGGTTAGAAGTTTCAGCATCTTTTTTGGTAATTGCATTGTTTAAGGCAACTATGCACAGCATTTGAGGAATTGAGAAAAAGTGTAAGGAGAAGCAAAATGGCTATGATTTTAGTTTCTCAAAACTCACATCATCACTTTAATTGTGCAAATGAGACAAATGTTTTTGCAGTAAGGGGTATCTGGAATAAGTTTCTTGCCAAATTTGATCCAAGAGGTATCTCTTGACAGTAAGGAATTCTGAATTAGCACAAAACATTGCACAAATACCATGGCCCAGTGAAAGAAGAATTGCCTGAGTTTGATCTCTGATGATAATGTTTTGTCTCTCTAGAATACACTGGTTGATGATATCGATGACGACTTTCAAACATCTTGAATTAAGTGATCTTGTTATGTTCGATAGTGTTTTTGTGCGTTGGCTGTCATTGTGATGTCTACATATGTGTATCGAATTTTCTCTTCTGTCACAGGTGGTTGGTGTAAATCTGAGAAATATGAAGCATTTTACAAAAAAAAAGAAGTGGAGGCACATGATGTCGTTATTAATAATGTTTACTAGGTGTCAGTTGTACCATGAAATCATTACTACAGTAGTAATATGTCATAAAGGTACACATTAAAATTGAATGGCACATATGACGCAGCAAGTCATGTTCCCCATCATACCATACTTGTGTGAACCTGAAAGCATATTTTGAAGGAAATGATTTGGTATCGGCTAAAATTTGCGAAGTTTGACTGCATGGCAGTTGTTTCCATCAGCTTTGCATTCCCATCATCTAAACTACCAGTCCGTAACATTTACTATAAATCTATGCAACATTAGTTTAAGAAGTTACAGTATCTCTTCCTTTGCTGATCATGTTCATGTACTCAGTGTTCTCCACGAGGTGTTTTTAGGGGGTCACCCTGCACACATGTGAAAGTTGCCATGTCTCTGAGATAGCAACTGGTCTCCTAAATACTCTACCCCTAGAAAAGCGCTTGGCCTTTATAAATGTTGGCAACAGGATACTGCAGTGCTGTTTCAAGTGGAACAAGAAAATTGTCTGTTTCACCATTTTGCATCAAGTAGCATCACCAATATCAAAAGTTTTTTGTCTCCCTCTCAGACCCATGTGTTCCACAAAGCTTTGTGTGTGTCTGCCCCCACGCTTTTGAAAATCTGAGAAGAACATTGATACTATGTGTATATATCCTACACTAAAGTTACAAGTGCAGACTTCTCCCCCCCCTTCCCCCTCCTCTGATGTATTTTTAAGATGCAGTTCAATGCTGATCACTTTTCGCAAGCTCTTAAATATTCTCGCATTCAAAGAATTTCAACATTATGTACCATAATGCTACACAATTATTGGGACAGTATTACGGAACATATTTAGTGGACTGACATGTGCCACACAGACAGCAACGCCATGCGTTGTTGTTGTTTTTATCCTCTAAGTACTGTACTGTAGCTTGATATTGCGTCACTGATAAGTGATAATGTGACATGTTTATTGTGTGTGCCACAAGTACAGTAGCTCATTATCTTTTCATATATTGCATTTTGTCATGTTAGGTTATCATAGATCTGCACCAGATATTTCCAATGCCAACATTGTGGCATAAATCAGAATTTGATGTTTGTTAACAGTCTAATCCTTTGACAGTAATAATGGATTGTAGAAATATTGCTTTTCTTCAGTTTTAATTTCCTGATAAGCCATCAAAGTAGACAAAACTGTGGCAGTTGTTGCCTTTCAAGTTGTATATTTTTCAGAACTGGATCTGTTGATTTACTCATTAAATGACGTTACTTATGTTCAAAGTCTAACTGCAGTAATCTGTAAATTGGATGTGGCAGTGATACAGTATCACCTACTGTACTCTTCAACAGCTACAGTGTGCACTATAGCAATTAGTGTCAATCATTTGTTTAATTATTTGCTAATAACTCGGTCATTAAACTGGTGATACATCACCAAAGAATACTCTGCATACAGTTTGAAATGGTACACCAAGGGTGCACAGTGCATATTTTGGCGAATTTGGAAGGCATCAGTTCTTATCTTGTTGGGACAAGTCCCTTTTAAAGGGATACATTTTAAAGTCTGTAAATACAGTTAAGTACTGCCAGTACATACACCTTGAAATTATGACATTTTACCGTGCTATGTCTTGATTGCCATGAACTGGTCAACGTGATCAACCATCATTTCTGTTTTACTTTTACCAGTGTCCCTTGTTCCTGTCCCCTCCCTTAAGTTTTGTCACCAACATACTCTCCTCCTGAAGCTTTTTTTGTATAGTACATGCAAATAGTTTTGACTAGTCTAGTAAATTCACTTTTTTAGATGATTGGAAATGGAAATTTTCTGTTTCTTAAATATAGCATTTGGTGAAAATTTCAGCAGTCAATGTAAGCCTCTTGATTTCCTTGATCTTTGCAACTGCTTTTCATACAGTGTGTATCCATTGCTTACCTGTAGGTCAAGAAAAGGCTTCACTGCCAACAGGAATACAGTATGTTAAGTGTCTTTCTTAATTACAATTCTCATGCGGTGTATATTGACATGTCAGTTTTACAGAACATAACAGCATCTCATGAACATGTCATCATCATCATCCCAAGATAATTTACTTTATTACAAATTGTAAGACTTTCCGTTCTGTACAAACTATTTTCATATTTTTCTCCGCAGCCTGAGGGCCACATGGAGTGTCCGATACCTTACTGTAGTATACACGACATTCATGCTCTCACGAGATGGGAAGCAGGTCAGAACTGTTGTTTACGAGTTGTTCTCCACACTGGGTCTCTATTGCTGCAGGTAACAGAAGTGCTGCCATTTTGGAAGACTTACTTCATTTTCTGTGTCATTTTTGTCACACTAATTGAGTGTTTGTGTTAAGTTTTGTTTTTTACATATCATGCAGTTTTTCATATTTTTTTTTTTCCTACAGTACTAGAAATAGTTGGCTGTATTGTTTCTATGAATTGCAAACAGATGTAATGATCTTGGCAAATTGATGGCTTGATGGCTTCTGTTGCAATAATTTCAGTAATGCTGTACTGCAAATTCATGTCTCAGTAGCAACTACACTTTAATCTAAGATTTCCATCCTTATCGCAGTGTGCAGTTCAACCTTCCAGCACTGCCTGAATTGTGCTCTGTTTGCACTTAGGACTTGCACATCCCTTCCCCCACCCCTCCCCCTCATTCTTTCAATGAAACTGGTCATAGTTACTCTACGGATTTTTTAACTAAATTTGAACCTTTATTGATTCCTTGTGGAAGGCAGGCAAGGAATCTATGCGATGGTGATGGCATGTGTGTGCATGTGCGCAGTATGTATGTGTGTGTTTGTGTGTGTGTGTATGTGATGCCTTGGCTTGTAAATACGATATCTCAAGAAGGGAACGGTGCTGGAAGTGTTAAGTTGGTGTGCTGATAGTCCATTGTGAGTAGATGTTCCCTACTGTTTTTCATGGAGGTCAAAGTCGTCGTCAGGTTACAGAGCTTATAGTACGAAAACCTATCAAGGGAGATATCTAAGCAACCGAATGTTGTTGGAACTTCAAACTCTTATCACTGGTAGCAACTGATAAGAAGATGATGTCTGCCATTTGTATGGTGGTCAAAGGTCATGTGAGGTCAATAGAGGACATAGCGTGAAATCCTTGTAAACACTGTATCTAGAGAAGGGAAAGGTGCTTCAACTTCAAAGTTGGTGTGTTAGTACTGTGGTCCTCTGTGAGCACATGATCCCTATTGTTTCTATGGAGGTCAAATGTCGTTTAAGGTCTCCAGAGCTTAAAGTATGAAAACCCATTAAGGAAGATATCTCAGCAACTGAATTCAGCTATAACTTCAAAGTGTCAGCATTGGTAACAATTGATGAGTAGAATGATGTCTGTCATTTGAATTGCTCCATGGGAGACTTGTCATCACTGTAATGTGACATGGAATGAACATAATAAGTTCTATCGTTCCAAAGATCTGTCATAGATTCAGAAACCCAGCGTGTGATACTTAGGCATGTCCTGAATGTGAACATATGAACAGGTAAATGCCCTCATATTAAGAAAATAATGCATATTACTTTCATGTTGAAAACTTATTAAAATGTATGTTTAGTAGCAGATATTGCTGCTACAGTAGATATATACTTTGGACTCATTTTCTTGCAATGTATGCAACAGCATTCAGAGAATGTCCCAGTTGCCAGCAATTCCCCTGTCAAGATTTAGAAAGTACTTTGTGGTTGTAGTCAGGGTAAATACTCTCTTGGGAGGGAAGAGGTATTTCAGGTTGCCTTTGTTGACTTGCACAATTTCAGATCTTTAACCACAATTTGGTGTCAGGAACTTTCTCTCCCCTTTTAATTACCTTGGTTAAGAGATACACCATCCTTTATGACCACAATTTTCAGTCAATACTGAGTGAATGACATTACTCATTCATATCAGCATTTGGTAACATCAAACCTGTAAGTGACACAGAATGTGGTCGTCATTTTTGCGTTTGGTTTTTAACTTTGCTGCAGTTCTTCCCTTCTCCATTGTTTGCTTTTGTTTGCAAGCGATTGTGTGTGTATGAAAAAAGGAGATATTGGCAAGGAATCACAAAGTCATTTGACTTTCTGACTTTTTCTTATTGAGAGTACAGTGATTGTGCAGAGGCATGTAAGGTATTGCTGCAACACAAACCATTCCCCGTACAACCCTCACCTCAAGATATTTCAAAATTGGGTGTAGTTTTCCATCATGGTGTGGCAATATATTAACTGTTAATACTGAAGAGTAGAACTTTCCCCATTAGACCTCCAACTTACTCTTAATATTGATCTAATAATGGCCCAGTTTGCCTTTAATTTGAATTACCAATTCAAAATCGACATCTCCTTCCCCCCCCCCCCCCCCTTCAGATGCTATTCATCTCCATCACATTGGGTCAGCTGTTGCCTCTTGTTTACCTCCCTGAGACACCTGTCATTTCAGTTAATTTTGCTTAACATGAAATCCTTTTTTCTTCACTAATCTGAACATGGGTTAAGTTGAACCACCCTGCAGTGTACCTCTAGATCTACATCCAGCTAAAATCTGTTCCCTTCATGTCTCTATCCTTTTTTATCGTTGAATTTTCTATTTTGTTTTTTAGTTTTGCTTTGTTTTTAGGGGTGATTATCGCAATCACCTTATAAAGCTCCTTGTTATTAATCACTCTGCAATCTTTTTTTAACTTGTAAATTATTCAGAATTTTCAGCTGCTCATTAAATAATGAAAGACTCAAGTAGAGTTGTATGAAAACTTAACGAATTAGTACACTTAGTAACTTAAGGGGAAACCCCCAGTCAGATTGTACATGGTAACGTTTTTGTCACGATCACACATCGTTTCACACAGTTGAGTCAGTTCCGCCCTTCAGTGTCTCTTCAAAAGGTCACAACCAAAAGGGTTTTATGCAATTGCCCTAATTGATGCTAAATCATTGCACAAAATTTGTTTCCCATATTTCATATAAGTGTCATTAAATATGGCTCTCAAGTACTTTAAAATAATTAAATTGTGATGCTGCTGTTCAACTGTATGTTATGAAGTATTCACATTATTGATAATTATAAGTAGCTGCTCACCTACTTATATCCTTTGCGGGCGGACTAGGTCTTAGAGGGCGCGGTGCTAGAATTGGTTTTGAGGAAGATTTGAGCATAGGGTCAAATGTAAATACATTAGTGAGGCAAGGGGTAGGTATAGTCACTCGTGAATACCCACACCAGGAAGTTGTGGTGAATTTATCATTATTCAAAGTAGCTGCTCACCTACTTATTCCTTTGCTCACTTGCTTGTGAACCTCCCTCCCCCTTGTAATACAGTAGACTGGTACATACAGTAGTTGTCTTACATAAAATAGCCACACCAGACAACTTTTGAGGTATCAGAGGAGATGGTGTGGAAGATGTAAATCACTCAGCGTTGGCATTTCAGAAAATGGACAAAATTATAATATGGACTCGGTGTAAAATTTATCACAATTGCTGATTGTGTGCATGAATTTTTGCATCACAGATAATTTGACACTGCCCAGGATTGATGAATGCGCTCACCAGCTCCATATACTGTGTGTACCATTCCAACATACATATGTAAAGCAGCATTACAGTTTGTGGGCCGTAGTATTCATACCGTACATGTAGGCCTATACTACTTGTCTGTTAATAGGCACTTTGACCTGATTCCTTCAAGAGGACAGCTTGCTCCACCAAGCATGATATGCCATCTTTGTGATCAATTACATTCCTAGAAGGCAAGGGACAAAGTGACTTAAAGGAGGGTACAGGTGATGGTCGTGAAAAAAAGCAAAGGCATTTTATTTTATCGTGGGCTTGTCTCTCTAGATGAGATTTAATCATGCACCCAGCCAAGATCAGGTGTGCAGACTGGCTCAACAACTGAAACCCGCTTTGCAGAAAACTCCTCTCGGTTGATCGAAAAACACATCTTTAATTCATTCAAATTTATTTGAGGTATAGGTGTCCCACTTTTAAAGGAATACCATTGTCCTCTGTCAATTAAGGGTGTTTCAGCTGTTTCGTCAGTTTGCACTAGTGCATGATCTTTGCAAAACTGGCTGGCTTGCTGAGATTTGCGAAGACTGGATTGTCTCGGACTCTCCGGCCTGTTTGGAGGACTGCTGCAGTAAAGTCTTCAATTATAAAACAAGTGACTTATTCTCCTTTAATGTTTGCATATTGTTACAAAGTAGAGTGCCAACTCACATCTTTTAAAGGTTGTTACACTGGAGGAGGATAAAGTAGGTCAGATTGTTAGAGCAGACTTATAGTTACGGGCTTTTTTTTCCCCTCTCTATTGGCTAATATTTTTGTTGTCAGGATCCTGGAGACGTTCTCAGCGCATCTCGTTTTTCAAGCCGTCGATCGGTGCGTGCAGTAAATAGGTTGACTGCGAAGAAGGCCTACTACATTTGTCACCCTCCGATCAACTTCATGTGACATTTTAATAATTTCTCAGGCTCTCAGGGCTTAATGATTGTTATCTCATGTTTCCAGTTGAACAGGGGTATATGAATATTTGCTGATGACTGAGGGGATCTTTAGGTGGTTGGTAAAAGATGAAAAAAAAAATAGTGGTTTTGGAGGGTAAACCTGTCAACAATTGACGTATAAATACTCCAGTTTGAAGTAGTTTGTCAAACTTGGACTGCATGATAATACCCTTAATGGAGAATTTTAGTATGCTTCCAGTTAAGAGTTCTAGGCATCATTATTGGACTCAATATTCATCAATTGATAATTAAACCAACAGATATGCACACCCAGCAGGTACAGTATCTAAATGTTTATTGCAGCGTCTCTTCCGTAGAAAAGGCATTAATGATAACAGACTGAATTTGCAGTTATCGTTGTAGTTATAGCTCAATTTAAGCAACCTGCCAGTAATTTGCATCTAATTAGTACTGTAAGAGATTTGAGAAGACACTGCCAATACTTTTCTTGTGTGCTTGTGTGAACATGAAATTGCACTCATCAGTGTGACTATACTGTATGTGGCAGGACAAGTGGATTGAAGTAGAAACGGAATGGGGTCTCACAGTAAATGTTGTTTGCATTGTGTGATAGGGACTAGCACCTTACAATTTTGTCCACACCAGAATTTTATGCACCCAATCATACTTAAGGGTGTGCCAGAAGTTCGTGAGAATTAAGTCTCAAAATTCTGGGTACCTTTGACTCCTGATAAAGGTCCAGAATTACTGAAGAGATGATTTACTGTAGCTGTACTGTACTGTAGTACTGAAGTCAGTGAAACTGTGGATTGAAATAAAAGATTTGTAGACTTTGTGATTGACATGTTATTTATAATATTCATTATGCCTATTAAATGCTTCAAGTGCTTCTACAATTCTGATTGTACTCATGACTGTAATCATACAGTTCGTACTGCATGGATTTTTTTTCCACCTCCTCTGTCTTGCAACAGTTTGCATTTTAAAGGTGGAATATGAGTTGTACTGGCAATCTTCCGGTCATCTACCTTTGCTCTTCGTCAGTGCTTCAGAGAAGAGAAAGTAGGGAAAAAGATCCCGGTCACAAAATCTGAAAATGAACTATAGATTTATCTTACAGATGTTTGAATATGAAAATTGTCTCGATATGTTTGTTGGCCCTACAAAATTCTGACTCACCGAGAAAGCATATAACCATCAACCACTGTTACTTGAAATCAAACAGACCAGTGGGAATGGATATGAATATTCATGTTGCAAAACTGGGCCTTAATGTTTTTTGTATTGACCATGACATATTCTGTGGAATTTGACTTTTGTTGACAAATTTTCAACTCATATTCCAGCTTTAAATACAACATGATTTTTATCTCTGTCGTGATATTCTGCTGCTATGGAGATTTAGATTGTCTTGGTTTGCATTTAGCACTGCACCTTCTCTGACATTCTGACTGATGGCATCTGACTATCAGATCATTTTCCGTCCTTCCATGCCTCACTTAGCCTATCGAGTTTCATTACGTGGCAACTTCAATTTCCTGAAATGCAGTAGTTGTTTTGTGGTAATGTTAACAATTTCTTTATCTCCCAAATTTCTAGTGATTTTTCCTTTTTTTTGGGGGGGGGGGGAAGAAGCAGCATCCCCTGGCCTCCCTCCCCTTGACTATGAAGGTGATGGTTTCCCAAGCTGTTTTCACGATATGTAGCCCATTTGATCAGTTGGTCTTTGTAATCCAGTGTTTCCACAGGATTTTGCACTACACGTTATTTCCTTTTCATCTTTTGTGACTTATAAAACTGTGCTCATAGCATGGGTATGCACATCCTGGTACTTTAAACACTGTAAGCTGTTACCAGGAATCAGTAAGAGGAAGAACAACTCACATAATTATGTAATATGAAAGTGCAGTTTCTCGTCTGCCATTGTAGTTTATGCAACACAGAGAGGTACTAGGATTGTCCTCCTGAAGCCTGGAAAATGTTTTCCTTCCATCGTAGTGATAAACTTAGAAGGGGTTTGGCATGTCTCCTAGAATTTGATCGATGGATCACTACGCAAGAATATACAATCAATAGTACACACCGTCAGGTTTTTTTTTTCTTAAACTCTTCTAAGTTTTCCATAATTTCACAAATATTTCCAGAGCTTTCATTCCAGAAGTTACTTCGGAATTTCATTACTTAGACTTGCTAGAAATTCAGTGTCAGATAATTTGATGCCATGCAATGGCAACCACTGAAAATGGTACCAGCAGGGATGACCTCTTTTACCCAATATATGGTAATATTCTGTGTAGCATTCAATCCATCCATCCTCCTATGCAGCAGATGTTTAACCTTGGGGATTAATTTTGTTGAAAATGGAGTAAATGTACTCAGTACATGCACTCTAACAGCCTGCTGTGCTTAACAACAGAACAAAGTCATATGTGACTGCATATTTTTTGCAAGTCAGTATTCTTTGTGCAATTGACCGTAAAAAAAAACTACCTAACCTGATTTGCAAGCTGTGTCATCTTTGGGTAAAGTGTAAGGTTATATGATATTCATTCTATCTTCTGGTGTTTTGTTTTCCATGAGAATCAAAATTTTGAATAGTCCGACATTTTGATTTTTCAGCCATGTTCCGGTCTGAGTGGAGTAAGGTGCTGGATGCCTATTGATTACAAAGTGTTTCATAATAAATTTGTTTCACACTAAATTTGTGTTCTGCTCTTGTTTGATGTGTATCCCTTGTAAAAGGGAAGAAAGAAGGAACCAATGGATGTTCATACACATATATATGAACCTTATATATCCATGTATAGCCAAATATCCATATATGGAGGGGGGGGGGAGGGGATGTGGGGTTTCAGCAGAGGATAGCCAGGACTTACATCCAAGATGAGAGTTTGAAGTTAAAATTTCAAGTGATTGTGTGAGTACCGAAAGCCAGAACGATAAGAATAAGATGTTTTATCTTAACTTTTTATTTTAAAATGTGAACATAAGGTTGTTCATGGAGGGAATACGTCTTTCAATGAATGCAAATGGCAACTAATCTGAAAAGCAGAAATCACATTTGAAAATTAACTTTCTCAAGTAGCACCTATATGCGAGACTACAGGTCTCACTGGCATATTAAGAAGATTCTACTCAAGTCGTCGCTCCATGATTGGTATTGGGAATTGCAGGATTTTATGCAATGAGTGGCTGTATTTACAAATAACTTACCAACTGATCACATCATTGCAGCATCAGTGATCAATTGTGTTGACTAACTGAATATTCATTACTAGCATACTTCCAACTGGCTTGTTCAAAGAAGTGCATTGTCGATTTGTGGACATGAAATTCCAGTGTTTGTTCTTTTGCCTATGCTTGCAATCACTTTAAAAGTAATTTATCTGTTCACACTTGGTGCTAACATTTGTGACTCATTTTTCTCAAGATGATATTGAAATCTATTATCTCGCGTCATTTCTCTCGTCAAGGGTGTGACGTTAGAAACATACTACTTACTTGAATGGTAATTGTTCCAACATTGTTTTTAATGTAATTTTTCAAACTTAAGTACATGAAATCTTTCCCAGTATGCCAGGTCAAATGTCTTGTTTTCTCTTAAACAGTATGAGAGGATGAGTTGTGAGTCACTGCTTTCTGTGGAAGAGCCAGTTAATTGTTTCTAGCAATTGTGTCTGCTTATACACTGTAGCTTTAATACTATAATTTCTCATGTAGTACTTCAGAGTTGCCATTGTTCAGTTTTATAGCACTCCTTTCTATCTAATTTCTCTTTAAATGCATTTACCCACGAAAGAGCTGCACAATATCAATCACCAAAGATTATCCTTACAGTATTATTGTGTGCGAATTACCTTCCTCTCTTCTGTCAGGGTTTCTCGGAAAGAAGAAAGCGAAGTCAACAGTAGCGCTATTCATTGGGTGTCCCACTGCATGGTATGGTTGAAATTCTAGTCTGGAGTAGGATAACTACATTGCACATAACCCTAGTCTAGTAAACAGTAATTGATAGCACAAATGGCTTTTCATGGAAGGGGTGTTAAAGGGAACTTCTGTATTTTGCAGTTTCTTTGTAATCCCCTACAGAGTAAGACTGTTTGAGGGTTATAACCAATTAGTTTTAAGTACTCTTCTTCTGCCAAGGCATGATTAGTTTGAGGTTGGCTAGCTTCTCTCCATGAAGGTTATTTTACCAGATGTGGCTTTTGGTGAGAAAACGATCCTTCAACTGTGACTTCCTTGAAATTTGCAGTTTCACAAATGATTTGAGAGGGACACTCTGGTTTGTGAGAAGGGGTTTTGCTTTGCAGATAACTGACACTGTTGATCATGTGTGTAATGGATATATGCAGCATTCATTGTTAGTAAACATCAGATTGAACGTATAAATCATAACTGAAAGAGAAGCAGAATTGCCTCAGAATTATAAACCATAGAGCGAAAGTGGTGACTGTGTTACTGTTTAATCATTGTTGGCACCGATTGATGGATGGTTACAGTATATCTGCATCATGTACTCTCAGTCAAGTTTCTGTGTGCCCTACAAGTAGTATTCTATTTTGCTGCACTTTCGCTCTGGTTGTTAATTGTACCATGGCGACACATTCACCCGGTTTGTGAACAGCACACCATTTGACTATCAAACTCTGTAGCTTGAAAGAAACTACAACACAGAATATGTAAACTCCTCTTTTGGTTTTAATGAATGTTGATTTGTTTATAGGCCTCATGGTGTGTCTGTGATACTATGTTCAAACTTCACCATTACATACCTGTCTCCACACAGTGTGAAGAGTATGTATGCATCAGTATGTGTAACAGAGACATTAGTAAACAATATGTAACTACTAGAGCTTGCTTTCAATGTCAAAGTTATAGAAGTGTGTAGGAGATATCAGGATATGAAAGAGGCAGATTGTAAACTCGTCATGCTTTTGATTTGAGCTTAACTGCAAATTTGGTAAAACTGTGTCTGAAGTATCTTTGATAATGAGTAATTCGCCCCCAAACTAGTTAAACGCCTTAGCCTAATTTCATAACTTAAAGCACTGGTGACCCTCTGTAAAGAGATTTCATCCACAAAGTTTTGCTGGTGAAAGTCAAAGGTCATCTGACTTCAACGAAATTTTGAAAAAAAAAAATAATAATTGCAAGCCTTGTTAATGAAATTTCGTGATAAGAAGAGACTGTAGTCAGATGATTCAAGGACAGGATATTTTGCAGTGACATACTCAATACATGTTGAACATGTTCATGGTTATCAAGAATTAGTCCAAAACTGGTTGAAAACTTAACCACTGCTCAAATAACTTCGACAATGGCAATGCTTGCGAGGTATGTTGGATAAAGTGGTATAATGTAAATTGCAAATCGTTAGGAAAACATTTGCATCACATCGTGATTCCAAGGAGTATTGCTTTTCTTTTCCTATGTTGTTTTGTGTTTTCTCACCTGCACTACTTTAATCGTCAGTTTATCTCACCTGTCCCACCATTACCTGTCCACTCTCCTCTATTGCATTCACTATAAGATGATCCCTCCAGTGTAATTATTTTAAACATTTAGATATATCTCCTCTGTGTATTTGCCAACTGGTACACTGTGCTTGAACGCTGTTTCATTTTGATCGGGTAAAGTTCTTCATTCCATTCTGCTTACTAAGAAGTCAGATCTTTGTATCATTGAATTTGCCCAATGACCTTTGACTTCCTTTTTAACTTGAGCTGGCTGCATGCGCTCTGACTCTGCACTTTAGTTACATTCTGCTCCTTTTAACGAACATCCTTTAGTCCATAAGTGGTAGTCTTTTTGCAGGTGTACCGGTAACACCATTGTTGATATCATCGCTAAAACCCACAGATGCATATCCACTCTTTTATTGTAGAAACTGAGTGGGAGGGAATTAGATACAATACATGAATGCTTTTATCAGGAAATGTTAATGTTGTGATTGAGTATGAGTCTCTCAAGTCCGTGGACAGTAATTGGAAGTTCCTCAAAGTCACTCAAGGTGCACATGTATTGTGAGAGTGTTTGTATTCAACCAATCACAGTGTTAGTGTCGTACCTAGTGGTGTGCTCATCCTGTGGCTGTAAGTCCAAACTTTTGAACTTGCTATTAATGAACTTTTAAGGGAACAACGGCTTTAAATGGCTAGTGAAGCATCTGGGTGTCATTGAGATGGCCAGATTGAAATAGTGACAGCCACATTTACAATCAATGGCTTTAGTATCAGATGTTCAACAAAATGCTTCACTAAGCCCTGAATTGTATTTATATCTGATGAGGCCTAACCTAGACGTCATTGTCACTAATTCTACAAGCTAGAATAAAATACTTGGGATAATTTTTTCTTATTTGAGGAAGTAATGATGATTACTTTCACTTGACAGCCAAACTCAAAATATTGTGAACTTAAAAAAAAAAAATGATTATATAAAACCTGTTTTCACCTTTTGTTGTAACTTTCTTACGTTGATAGATATATAATGATATAACTTGGTAATTTTCTCATTACTTTTTTTTTTTTGCATTCAGCAATCTTCTTTTCAAGATTTACATCACAATCCTATTTTTTTTAACCTCTCTGTATGTAAAATTTCAGTCTTAAGTATGCCTAAAGTGGCTTGCCCACCAGGGATCTCTACATGAGACCATGAACTCAACCTGACGGGGCTTTACATTCCATTGGTGCCCTTGGCTCCAGGGTGATACTCCCAAGTTTTGATATAGTGGCTGAGAGGCCCTGCAAGGGAACTGCCCAATTATCCTGTTTTGTATCAGTACTATGCAGAAACCAAACACAAAGGAAGGTGATGCAGTATTTGTTCATCATGAAATGTAATTATTGTGGTGGAGTATGAAATATATACTTTCTCAAGTCTGGTAACAGTTATTAAAATATACTAAATTTTGTTACAAGTCTATATTGTTAAAGAGTCTGGTCATCTATTTGCTACACTATTCTATATGTTCATGCCTCTTTCAATGGCTTGGAAAGAATAATGACCTGAAAAATCTTATAGTTCATATTTTCAGTAAATTGATAGCAATTAAGTGTCATCCATCCTTAATTACCCTGTCAAATGAACTTGCATACTTAATTTGATGAAGACAATTAAGAGCAGGAAATGATCCTAGCCTGTGCACTGAATGATTAAATGTAAGCGTAACGGATCTTATGACATTGATGGTGGAAGAGGTAATCATATCAGGGGAAGATAAAGTGATGTGAGGCTGCTGCGTTTTTCAAAACAACATGAGTTTACTAGGAGTTTGTAAACATGGTTGATACAGTATAGGGGAATCATCCATACTGATCCAAAGGTAAGGTTTTTGAAAAGTGCAGCCTGCATGCAGGTTTCAAAAGTACTTTGCCAGAGGATTTGCACTTATAGCAGTTTGATCACTAACAGGTGTTATTGTGAATTACTGCCTAACTGTTTCAATCAGTAAGTCCAGCCTGCTCCCCTCAGAAGTGGGTCTTGCTTATAGACCTGGAGTTGTTGACTTCACTCCTCATTTGTCTTCATAACAAATGAACGATATCTTAAGAATAAATTGTCTTCTCTTTTCCGAGACTTCCACACTCCTGTCACATAGGATGGCAGAATGGGGAGGAAGAGCTATAGTCTTGTAGATGTAGGAAGTAAGTCTTGCGATGTATGATCTGGCAGCCCCTGGTTGGAATCACATGTGACTTGTGAACAGGCAAAAGAGCAAATTAAAACAGGAAGGTTCTTGAAGTGCTTGTTTAGTGACAGAAATGTTTTCTAAGATTCACATCTTCCTCATCAGGTGGTGAAGAATACTACATTGCAGCGAAAGTCTGAAAAGTTAACAATAACAGTGTGCAAATATGTATCAAAATATGTCAGAACACATTAAGTAACAAGGATGATCCATGATGGTACAATGGGACATTCAAATTAGGTTTGAATGTCTTTAAGTAAAAAGCTTCTTTGATTTTAATTTCAAAGTCTGAGCTCCCTTTGGCAAGAATGTGAAAATTAGCCTGGCTACAGTTACTGCATATCTTTGCATGTACTGATGTGATCATAATGGCCCTGGCAGATCTATTTGAGAGGTGTTCGTTAACTCTGATAGCCAAGTGTCTTTTCGTTTTACCAAGGTAATATGTAATGTAAAAATGTAAAAGACACTTCATAATTGTCTGCCTGTTGAGGAAGATGCAAATCTTTGTAAATGTTGGTGTTATTTCAAGAACCTTTAAGTTGCTGACCTTTGTATGGTTCTACAAGTGTAAAACCTTTACAACTCTTAGAACTGAAACTCAATTAACAAGCACTTTGATTACAAAAATGTAATTTTTTCACAAATGTCAGTGTGAAGTCTACATATATGTTCCCTTAAACTGTGCCATTGTTCAGTACTTTAAAGACGCAGTGACAGTCAGGTCAATTTGGTGTTTTAAGCAGTAGTCTGAAATGGTCGCTGTAGTTTAACAAACTGCAGCGACTGTAAAATAACATATCTATATACATGAGCTTATCTTCCCATTTACTGTTTGAGATGGTGGAAATAGGAGTTCAGAAATTCAATTTCTGCTTAGCAAAGAGTGGAAGCTACTTTCCATTACAATTAGCCATGATAAACTCTGCCCATATTATGGGTATTTAAAGGCAGATAGGCAGTTGAGATAGACATCTTACGTAACTTTTTGCATAATTTGTTGTTCCAAATCGGATGTAAGCACATATCACCTTAAAGACAAAGCATATATAACACCTATTGTGGTTGGGATATTGCGATATCGGCAAACGATATCTTTATGAGACTTTGCTCCTGATATAGTATCGTTTGTAAATAACCCAAAGGATATCATCTGTATGCTTATGAAAAAAGGGAAACAAAAAAAAACAACGGTTTCTTAGAACGGAGTTAGATCACCTACCACTTGTAAATAACATACTAGAAACAAGAAATATGAGGTTATGTTTGAATTAAACTTTATGAACTGATTTGATTAATTTTGAGTCAAAATTTAAAAAACTAGTTTGATTAATATGAAAATAAAGTGTCATGTCTGAAGGTTAAACTTAGGTAGCTCTATGGAATTTCATTGGATACCATCCGTTGTTTGGCACATAGTCAGGTGGGCTTTGGTTTCAACTTACTCCTGTGATATTGTTTATTGTTTGGCAAATGAAGGAAAAGTGCTCACAATATTGATCACAAAATCTTCATATCACAACTACACTAATAATAACGCTTACTCTCTTCTCCAATTTGAACTTGCTCAAAGTGCCCTTGAAACCAATCCTGATGCTGTGCTCTCTAAGCCTAGACTCGCCCTTCTGTTTTTTTTTTGCTCACACTGAGGCAACATCTTTCTTTTTCTGCCTCAGAGATTTGCTTTTTGCGAAACTTGTCTCAGAATCTTGAAACCTTGAGTATTCTTTTGTTTTCTTCTGATTCGTCATAATTTGTTCTGTACCGTGAAAATTTAAAATTTCCCCTTGTACTCTTTTGAGCATTTGTAGGTTGAAGTTTTCATATTATGATTTGTGCAGAGTGCCTAGGCCAGATGGCCAGTCGTGCTGCACTTGTAGTCCATTGCTAGCCCAGCACTAGACCAGTTTGAACCTGGCCTCAGCAAGAGGAAGCAGAATACCATATATACTGCACTGAAGGTCACCAGTTATGGTTAGCACAGCAAAGGGAGAGCCAAAAAATACTTGTGCCAAAACAGATTTAGCTCATTGCAAATAGAATCCAAACAAAGGGTAACTTTGGGAGATAAATTACTTATTTGCATTTGAGGTCCAAATTCTAAGCAACAGCCAAATTGAGCTCATGAATGTTAACTTGTGTGAACTTGCTCTGTACAATTTATGTAGGATACCATCTTACCAAAAATCTTTTCACTTCATCACCTCACATCATTTATCATTGATAATTTTTTATTCAAGCACCTCCAAAATTCAGTGTCTGTAAAATAACTGGTTATTGGTTCAAAATGAAAGAAGGAAAGCAGTTAACTAAATCGTCAAGTTTCCTCTAAAAAAATAGCTATGAAAAGTAAACTATCCATCCCAAAATTGCTGATGTTTACAGTATGTCAACTGAGGAAAAAAAATCTCTTGATGGAGTCATAAAATGTGATTTACTTCATCATGCAGCAACATACCTCCTTCAGAAACAAGATTGGAAAGGAAAGACAATGCCTTCACTAATGCCACTAAGTAAATTTGTAACATCTTCTTGTCTGTAATGCTACATTTGATCTTGTTTTGAGAGAATTTCTGTAAACAACTACAGGTATAATGCTTCTTGGGATCACTCACATTAGGGCACCTGACAAAAGGTGATTACTATCTATGCTGAGCAGAGCTGTAGGTTTGGTAAGTTATAGATCACAGAATTCTCAGATTCTGTTTGAGGTCTACCAGTATGGTGGAAGCACTTCCCTATAAGATTTTCTCTCATGTTTCTATGTAACAGAAGTGGTACTGCTTAGTTTATGTGGCTTACTTTCATTAATTCCCATTTCTTCTCATAACTGTAGCTATACCGTGCATTATAAATTTTTGCATGCATTTTCATCTGTGTGAAGTTAAAGGGAAATAGGGCATTTGTTTCACAGGAAACATTCATGTTTTTAAAACCAATGTTTGTCGATGCAGAATGACAGATAATTCAAATTAAGGAAGTACAGTAGCCTTCTTTTCAAGAAATTAGTTTCTGACAGATAGAAACTCAGTTATTTGTTGCTCAACAATTTGTTCACCCAAACTTTTCAAATTCAAATGATGCATCTTTCGTTACTCATCACATGCATAAATGTTTTGAGGAGATAAAGTTTTGGCAGATGTTCAGTGATGAGACTGAATGGTTTAACAATGACAAAAGCTATGTCTTTCGTATGTCATGTTGGTGTATTCTAAACGGCCTATTTCCCTTTAAGAACACGTTCTTGTACTTCATTCATCACTTTAACCTGTCTCAGCACAACAACTGCACTTCTACTCGCCAAGAGTGCTGGTATAAGTACTCTTTTGCCACTGCATGCAACTCATTCATCCTTTTGTTCCATGATGTGATTCATACACTTTACTGTCTCCTGTAAACTAAGTACACTTTAAGTATTTACGGAATCTGATGACCTTTGGTTATTATTATTTAACCCTGCAGTCTATGTTTTCAACCCCTTTTCCTTGTGTATGTTTCAGAAGGAAAAAGAAATTACAACACAAATGCGCAACAACTGGATCAGTTCTTCTGCAGCTGTTTCACTTGAACGGCAAATTAAGGAAGTAATTTGGAGGCACATCCCACAGTTACTTATTTGCTATACTGTGAAATTCAACTTCCTTGAAAAACAGTGGAAAATAATTCTCAGAACAGTTAATATGAATGCAAATTCATTTCAACTTTTAATATGATCGAAAATTGGTTAATCAAACAAATTCAACAGTCCTCACTTACTAGCCTGCAATGCATACACACATACAAACACACACATAGTGGATGCACATGAATCACCACTTTTTGTATTTGCTTGCATCTAAAGTAGTGAGTAGAGGTAGCAAATGCTAAACAGCCATCAAAAAGCTCTCATGGTGTTGACTGAACCAAACATTTGTGGAGCTTTAATACTAAAACAAGAGGTCTATACAACTATGTAACCAGTGAATTCCTTTTGGTGTTTTTTCCCTTCACCTCAAATGATGAGTAAACTTTCAACAAGTGTGAAAGAAAATGGTTTATTTTCAACCTAAATCCAAATTACATAAAGAATTTAGATTTGTACTTGCAGCTCTGTATTGTTGCTTTACAACAGGTCACATTTATCCTGCACCCCATTTATCTGCTGGTGACAGCTGAGAATCGAGTTATGTAGTACTGTACATGTTCTGTTGTTATACAGAACTCTGCGTGCACTTCCCTAATTTGCAATTTAATACCGCGCTTGCAAAATCCACAATGTGTCCTCCTTTGCGTTTGTCCGGGAGAAAACCTGTTTTTGTTTCTCCAGGAAATGGCCACATGTACCTCTGTAGGAAAACAAAACATCAGTTCAAAAACATTCAGTCATTAACCTGTTTGATAACAGTACCTTCAGGGCCAATTTTGAAGTGAAGCTTAGTACGGTTTTGTTGCACTTAATCTCAGCAGATCTGCTCAGTTTTGCGTTTATCATACTCGATGGACTTCTGATCTGGTTCTCTTTCATCTCCCAGGCAACCGCTTACAGTTGCGCAGTTTCTAGAGCTTCCAGCGAAGGATTGATTTCTTGGAATTTTGCCAAGTCAGAATTTGCAACCATGTCGTTATGAGAGCATTGTCTTTGCTTTAGTAGCGAGAGGTCATAGTCAACATAAAGGAGGGGAAAGAGAGCAGAACAAAAATGATTAGGTGTTTGGTTATAATATTTTGGTTGATATGAACCTGGAAATTAATTCTATTCATAATTGTGTAAAGTGAGAATTCACACCGAAAGTGTACGTACTTAGCCGTTGCTTTCAGTATGTGCATTGTTGTGTGGGAAATGCAATTTGTAACATAGTTTTTAGAAATTTTATGGCCACATTGTAATCCTACCAATTGAGTTTTGTAAAGAATACTCCCTGGTTTTCTGTTTTTGTTGTGCATATTGTAGGAATTGAATTTAGGCATAGTCTTTTAGTAATGTAATTTGCTCTTCTCACATAGGATACCCCTCTGAAGAACTGTTGTCAGTCCTTATTTCTAAATTATGCTAAATAAAAAGAGCAAGAGTCAACCACATTTTGGTACATTTCACGTTGTCACTGTCCATCAGACAACCAAATAAGTTACTGTGTTACTCAAAACACAGACTTTATATTTGAAATTTTGTATCTGAAACAACGATATCAGGTGAGGAACTGCATTGTGAGCATTCCATTGCAGTGGTACAGTATCTATGATACAGCAAGCTATAAAATTGAGTTTGTTGGCTTTTATATTCATGACACGTACAGGCTTTGGTACTGTAAGGGGAAAATAAGTTAAAATGATACCTTATTTGGAAGGAATAACCACATTTTGCATGTAACTTTGCAATCCATTAGACAACCACAGTGCTGTGTATATCATAAGTGGCATCTATACAAATTACTGTTCTTTTTATTTTACTCACAAACTGCATTTGAGTCTCACAGTTGTTGAGATTATAGTCATCAACAGGCCATTAATGTGAAATTTGCTGACATTGAGCAAGTTTTTAACAAAATCTATATTTTGCACAACTGTAGTAAATATATACAGTAGTGTCTTACACATTTGTTATTTTTAGATACTTGTTTGCATGTTCTAGCTCTAGCATTTCGCAAAATTATGTATTGTCTGACAGATTTGATTGAAATACATGTTTGCCTTCCCAGAATGCTTTTCCTCAGTTTCATTAACTTACTGCGCTTTAACTGACTTGCGGCCCTAATATATCCGGGTACATTCGATTGTATCTGCCACATTGTTCCATCCAAATCAAATCAGTTGACTTCATTTTAATTTCAATCATTAAACTGCACTTCCTGTTTTGTGGTCTTTGGTCTACCTTGCCTCCTGGGTGCAGACTTTGACCCTAACTTCGGAAGAGTTTGCATTTTGTTGTGAATCGACAGCCTTTTATTGCCCATTACCATGGCCCTCCAGAAAGGTATCAAATTTAAAGGAAGATGAATCGATTAAGTTGACAGTTTCTGTCAGGTAACGTTTGACTCCCTGCCAAGTGAGAATGTTTGTCAACCCAAAGCAAGACTATAGTTTATTTCCTCTTTGTACACGTCTTCATCTATCAGGCTCAGTCTGGAAAAAAAAGAAAGAAAAGTATTAGTTAAACATAAAGGAAGCTAATAACTGTGACTCTGTCATACAAAATGAACTCATCTGTCAGATGTTCATGAAACCTGAGTGGTTTTCAGAGTGTCTGAAGCAAGGACTGTAGATGGTATTTCAAAATAGGGAGTCTCACCCTGTTGCCTGGTACTGGGTAGGGTCCAGTGACCCAACTTATAGGGCCCCAAGCCAAGCAGTTTTTGCCATTAAGGTCGAAGTCTTAGCCAGAGAGTCATAAAAATAACAAGAGAATCATGAGGTTAAAACCTGGAGAGCAGGTAAATGGATGGAAGAAAAGTGACATGAAAATCAACAAATTATATCATTAAACATGTCTTAAATTTAATTAAGATGTTACAATAGAAGGTGAAAACAGGTTTTTTTCATCATCATTTTTTTTTAATGTTCACAATCTTTTGACTTTGGCTGTTTGAAAGTTATTCTCAATAATTCATGAGGTAAAAAATACCCCATGTTATTTTAACTAGCTTACAATAGTAGTGGCAGAGATGTTTTGTGAGGCCTCTTCAAATTTAAACAAGATTCAGGGCTTGTCGATGACTTCGAGATGCATCACTGGCCAAGGCCTCTGTCAGAAATGAGGTTGAATCCCTTCACCTTGGATGCATTTGGTTTGATAGTTAATCAGTTTGGGCATCATAGCAGGAGCGATTAATAGTATGCAGCTCAGCTGTCCACTGGGGGTACATGGAAGTTAATTAGTTGTAAAAAGCATCCTGCATGTGTTCAAATATGTTCTTTGGAATTTGCTTGGTCTTTGTAGAGAGCTGCTTTCATCATCAAGTTTTGATCACCTAAGTACACTTTTGCTGATTTCTTGTGGTTTGTTGTGTTGGACTGTTGTGTTGGACATATACTTACCCCTTGCTTCACTGATGCATACATTTGACCCATGCTCAAATCTTCCTCGAAACTAATTCTAGCACCGCGCCCTCTGAGACCTAGCCGGTGGTTGTTTGCCTTTGGCTCGAGTGCCTCAGTCCACTAATTACCAGTCCTCTGCTGTTTTTTGCCTTTTGCAAAGGCGGCTGACTCGAAAACATTGAGTGTTCTTGTCTTTTGTTCCTAGTGTTATTACATTTTCTAGCTATGTTAGGTCTGTCCCATTTTATCCTCGCTTCTTCTAGTAATTTGTATTAGAATTTTCATTTTTGTGCAGTGTGCCTACGACAGATATCCTATCGTGCCACTGCATAGTCATTCCCTTAGCCTACACTTTATATTATTTTGCTATCTCCTAGTGGGTATTGTGCAATTCTCTGATTAAATTATTTTATTCTGTGTTTTGTAATTACGTAACGGTTAGCCTCCTCGTATGCTTTTGTATTTTCCTTAAGTGGGCAGACGGCCCACCTCCTTCCTTCTGCCAGTGATCGGCAACCCAAAGCTCCACCCCCTGTCCTAGCGGAGGTCCCAGTGACCTGTGGTTCCGCCGGCGAGGACCCACCTCCCGACTCGCTCGAACTCCTTGCTTCCCACGAGTTCGATGATGAGATGGAGGAGCAGGCGGAGGAGACTGCACCCCAGCCTGAAACTGTGGAGAGAGATAGTACTCCTAGGGGTATTGATCTCCCCCTTCCCTTCTGGCCTTAGTTGTGGAGATCCTTTCCTCCAAGCTGGGCTATGAAGCTCCCTCTCGTAGCGAGGTCCTAGATTCATCAGTGAGGCAATGGGTAAGTATACTCACTTGTGAATACCCATACCACAGAGTTCTGGGGAATTCACAGGGCGTTCTCCCTCACCTCATGTAACCTATGCATTTCCGTATTGACCATGGTCTAGCAACTGTCAATACATGTGAATAACCTTCAAGAATTTGCATTCGTTTCAAATGTAACAACTTTGTCATGAAAATCACGTAGAGTGACCAGATACTGTAACATGACTATGGAAATCACTACTAATATACATGATGTCATTGCTTTTGAAATAAAACAATGTACTTAACTCCACAGTATGAAGGGAGGAGACCATTTTTACGTACGTATAAACAGTGACTTACTTAGTTTCTAGACCATCACTGTACTGTGTACAGTATGTGGATGCCCATAACTAGTGTCATACTGCACTAGAAAAGCTACAGCTGAGCCAGCATTGCCAAGAATTTGTGACCAGTTTGTTGTTGTATGTTTTACAACATTATTGGTCAGGTGACACATGCTCAAAGGTTTCATAGCGTGACCAGTTCATTGTTGTGATCAACAAACTTTACTGATAGAATTTCCTTAGTGAGAAGTTGTCACAATACTGCTTCAGATTTAAAGTAAAGTACAGCTTGCATAAATCAACCATCTGTTGTTAACCTGTTAACCTTCCGCAATGCTCTTCATTTCCTTGACGACCAGTTGGCAGTGTATGCCCTGCCATCTTTCTCAATCAACCAGCAGATGTGTGTACTAGCTTCTTGAATTTGGGGTTAAGTACAGGACATACATAACTTTTCCAACTTCATACGTTAAGGACACTTAAGGTTATACTGGAGTTGGCTCAGTACCCCTTGAAAATTATTGGCTTGCTTTTGAAGCTGTTTGTGCTTTCTGCGTGAAAAAACGTTTATCAGAACGATGCAGGGTTCCGCATATTTTGTTTTCTTTTCTGTCTTTCATGATTCACATCGTAGACATATACTTACCCCTTGCATCACTAATGCATCATTTGACCTTTGCTCAAATTGTCCTCGAAGTTAATTCTAACACCTTGCCATCTAAGGCCTAGCTCTCCCTCATTTGCCTTTCACTCGAGTGCCAACAATGTGTTTCCAAAGCTCTCCACTGTTTTTGTCCAGATTGCGTTTTATTAGATGGTACAGAGTGAGTTAACTTACCATTTCCATTTGGCTTTTTATGACCATGCAGCATTTTACCTCGGTTCTCTCCCTTCTCTCCATAGGCCAGCAATGTCTATGTCCGAGACCAGTGGCTCCATTCACTGCAGTGGAAGAGAGCTGTTCACAGATACCGGAAGCTTCTCTGCAGCACCAACACACCAGAGATTATCACCAAGGAAGTGCAGGTAAATTTGCAAACTAAATTTCCACTCTGAACTGGATGAAATTCATGTATTAGCTTGACACCACATGTACTGTATAAACTTCACTACTGCCGTGCCTTCCACCTCCTACACATACTGTAACACTTGAGAGATAATGCAGCATGGATTGACAATACTTCACAGAGAGAAAGCTCTTCCTATCTTCCAAGAAGCAGGTTAAAGCAGAAGTAAAAAAATGATTGTTAATAATGTATCTCTACAAGTAAATGTCAAACATGATAACATTAGGTTGAACTTGGCATAGATGGAAGATCTTTGTATTTTACCTTCGCTCCTCACTTATCATTCCCTATTACTACTGCACCTCTTAAATCCATGCTATTCCAGATAGCATGTAGCAGAGGTATCAGGATAGTGTCAAAGGTTGCCAGTCTACTCTTGCATGATGATTAGAGACAGATAAGTTGTCCCTCATAAATATCCAAACTGGGTGAGTTTTGGGGGATTTTCATGGAGGTCAGGAGGATTAGAAGTCAACGGAAGAAAGCATCTAAAACTCCGGTGAGCAATATTCACCGAATACATGCAATTTGAAACACGACCTTGGCAGGAAGGTTTACATGATGTCACCGTACGATCCATCATTTTCACGGAGGTCAAAGGTCGTGTGTGGTTACAGATGAAAACCTCGCCAACATTGGTCCCCTTATTGGTGTATGCTCAGAGATGGATTGTAGATCAGCCTGGAGAAGTGGATAATTCCTGTGTTTCGTCATTAACGTTCAGCGTCATCTTGAAGGCATCAAAGACCAGCGGATCCATAAACAAGATAACTCTGACCTCAAAATGACCTTCAACCCCTTAAAAAACATTCATATTCACACCATGTGTAAATTTCAAGCAAATGCGCTCACTGTTTTAGTTGATCACTTCACATACAGGCCATCACCATAGCACAAATTTCTTTGGCCTTTTGGTGAGGAATGTAAAAGGGAGAAAAATAATATCATGTAAAAAGATATGCAGCCTTGACATTTTCTAGATTGGTTATTTGCAGAAGTTGCTGTTGACCTTATCAAGGTAGATTTGCTCAGGCCCTTGGGGGAAGAAATTTTGGACAGATCTGACTACCCCACACTCCATCAATCAATGAATGATCGTCACATGCATAGTTCTGCAGTTTATTGCAATTGATCAACATGGCAGCCATTACAGTATACTCTTCCAATTTGAGTGGAGGGATAAACAAGGAAACAATTGATCAGTTTTGATTTATTCCCTCCCCCCTCTTCTTTTTGTCCTTTAAATAATTCCTTCCAAAATTTAAATTGCTGGAAATTTTGCTGTGTGCCTTCAAGGTCTCTGCATATATATATATATCTTTTTATTCCCTCAAAGACTGTTTGTCAGTGTCGATAAAATTCATCTGCGTTGGATGGAACTTTAGTGTTAGTTTGGAGGGAATTCAAGTTGTCACTGCTCCAGCAGTGCTTGAAAGGTGTATGAATGGTCGATGATTATCTGTGAGTTGTAATTAATATGTACCATATCTTACCTTTGTGACAAAGCTTAGACAAACCTGTATATTACAAATAGACTTAATTAGTGCTGTCCTTTATTTGTTGGATGACACTGCCTTTCGTCGTTAGAATGATTGATTGGACTATGCTGGTTGTTGTTGATCAATGGGAGTGAGTGTCAATTTTTTTTCAGTTTGACCTCTCACTTACCCTTGGCTCACTTGACACCATGCTAGAACTGATTAATGACAATTTCCAGTGTAGTTTCAATCTTCCCACAGTCTTAAGACAGATGATTAATATCTTTTTGCAGTTGGGATGAATTTGGATCATTCTCCCCTCAGATTGCCCCCTCCTGGATTTTTGCCTTGCTCTGTTGTTCTCAAAGCTTTAGTGGTCATTCTATTTTTCGTTGTTGTAAGTCCATTTCTGTTTTGTGAGTCTAGTTTGTCAAGTTTTCATTATACTTACTACTGGACTATGACTACACTGCAGGATGTACTTTGCTCATCACTTACCTCTTTCTACACGACTATTGCACATTTCACTTTGTTAAGGACAGCAGGAACACTGTCTTTATGTGCTCAGAATTCTGTACTTTTTGGTGTGGATTACTGTATATGTCTTACATTGTAATCATGTGTGTATGCATGTGTGTATGCATGTGTGTATGCATGTGTGTATGTGTGTGTGCATGTATGGATGTTTGTGATGCCTGCCCTATTAACACGATATCTCAAGAAGGGAGACTTGAACTATGTTGATGGAACTTCAAGAGTACAAGAAGCCTGTACTTTTAATGGAAGTCAAAGTTCATTTGGCGGTCAACAGGGTCAAATTGTGAAAACCTTGTAGATGGTATTTCAGGAAGGTGACATTGTACAGAGCTCATATTTGGTTTGTAGGGTGTACCTTATTGATTACAAGAAGATATTGTTTTTGGTGTAGGCCAAAGGTCATTTTGGTCAAGGAGGGTTAAATAGTGAAAATCTTGTAAACATAATATTTCAAGGGGACTTGGACAAATCTCATATTTTGTAGTGGTTATATTTAATTGAGTACAAAAGGGCTATTGCTTTAGCGGAGGTCAACGGTCATTTGGGGTCAAAAGAGGTCAAAGTGTGAAAACATAAACACAAGAAGAGAAACTTGGACGATTCTGACATTTGGAGTGTGGGTGTACCACATTAAGTCCAAGAACCATGATGATCCCTTGGGGTCATCAAGGGTCAAATAGTGAAAACCTTGTAAACACAATATCTCAAGAAGGGAAGCTTGGACAAATGGAATACTTGGTCTGTAGTTGTACCACATAGAGTACAGTTGTTTTGTGGCAGTCAGAGGTCATTTAGGGTCAACAGTTGTCAAATTGTGAAAATTTTGTTAACATGATATCCCAAGAAGGGAAGCTTGGAGAGATGTTGCGTTAGGCATGTACTTGGGTGTAGCACATTCCATTGAAGCCCCATGATGTTTTTAGTGGAGACTAATGGACATTTGGAGTCAACAGTGGCCAAAAAGCGAAAACCTAGTTTACGATGTCTAAAAACATTGAAACTTACACTGATTGCGTATTCGTTATGAATGTGCAATGTTAACTATTGACCACAACAACCTACAGTATTTTATTTGGAAGAGGCCATTTTAGGCAAGAAGGCTCAATTTGTGAAACCTATGGTATAGGCACATGACATCTCAAGGTAGGAACCTCTTGGATGTTTCTGCAGTGTACAGTTATGCATGTTGAGATGTGATACTTATCAGTAATCAATCAATCAATCACTCAATCAATCAATCAATCAAAGTGAATGGTGCTAGAGACCTTGGTTGACAACATTGATAGCTCTTGATGAGTAGATAATCTCTGTCAAGGTTTAGGGGATCAAATGTCACTTGAGGTTAGTAGTGGGTCTCAGTTTGAAAATCTTGTGAACACATAATGTGAAGAAGGGAGGAAGTTGGTGTTTAGATTGTCAATTGTGAGTAGGTGATGCCTGCTGTATATATGTCAAAGGTCTTTTATAGATATCAGAGGTTAAATTTTGAAAACTTTTTACAGAAGATGTATTAGCAAGTGACTGTTGCTGGAACTGCACCCTTAGAACTTAAGCATTTCTGGATGAGTAGAATGTAGATATTGTCTGTCGTATTTTAAGGAGGTCAACGGTCACTTGAGGTCAGTAGTTGTCATAGTTTGAAAACTGTGAAAACACAGTGTCTCAGAAAGGCATAGTTCCTACAATTCCAAACATGATGTGCAGGTTGCACTCTGTCTTTCATGTATATTCTCAAGGAATCGCTACGTCCTTTGACGTTTTGGTTTGCAATCACCTTTTATGACATGAAAGTACCGTGACGCTTTCCTTTTATTCTAAGTATAATACCAGAGGTATCCACATGGTTCTAGCGTATTGACTGGACCTTTTCATGCGAAAGCATTGCAATTGTCTAAGCTTACCCTGCCCTCCTTTGCTATCTAGTATCTAACCTCCTGTACCCTGTCACACCCACCTCTCCTTTCTTTTTCAATACGTGCAAGATATTAAAGTGAAAACAAAAGTTATTTTTTACCAATTGGATGATGATACAGGGAGTCTAGATGTCACCAGGGTTGTCACCACGCCGGGCGGCACCGGGCGGTACTACCCAGCTCTCAGAGTTTCCGCTCGGCACTCGCTGTCAATTTCAGCATCACCGCCCGGCACAAATTTCGTACCTTAACTGAATAAAATTGTTAGATTTCTTTAGAATTCTGAGTGAAAGTTACTCAGTACTACTATTACATCAATATTAAGTAGTTCTACAAACTTCGCAACCTGGAAATTGAAAATTACTGCAAGAATTGCAGCCTCTATGTTGCTCTCTAGAATGCACCATTTTGCATCTAAGCACTCTCCAACTGCAAAACTTTTAGACCTTAGACCCCTCCCCCAGGATGGTGATCACAAATTACCCGGCCCTCAAAATGGACTGGTGACAACCCTGGATGTCACCTATACTGCATGTCATTAAGTATTGAAGATGTTTCAGTGGCTCTACTCCTCTTCAATGATAACATGATTATTTTGCAAATAATGGTTAAACTTCATAGGTAGTCTTCTATCATATCTGAGTGACTAGATTTGTTGTTGTGAACATCTTCAATGGAATGTGTTATGTCTATCTTGATGTGTAGCCAGCAAAGACACAAACTTCAGATTTCAGAAAATTTCAGATTCACATCTGTTCATGGGTGGCTTTGTGGCTTTAATCTTAATTACCACTGAGTTCAGTTATAATCATTAGCTTTATGTGCTTTGGTATACATAACAGTCGGTCAAAGACCTCTACAATCTGAAGATTTTGATAGATTTACATATATATCTCTCTCATTAAAATGGCTCAGTAACACTGTTTGGTGGGGCAGTCTTTGATTGCACAAAAATGATGAACTGCCAAAGTCTAAAATCTTTTTGTGTCAGTATTACTCTCAGGTATGGTATATAATTACTGGAGTCATTAACTGAAAGTGACTTCAAATGAGTCTACAGTATTGTAGTTCCTGCATTCTGTTTTGGTAGATCACTTCATGTCAGTGCAGACATTTCACGTACCAACCTTTTCGGTGAAAGTTTGTTGGCATCATTTTAGCTGATGATTTGAAAACTTTGTGAATCTTCTTGTAAAATTCCAAGTATCAGTGAGGCTGATCATTACACGGTTTGCTAATTAGGCAACTGGCTGTATTGAAAAATGTCTAGATTTTTCAAAGTCCCACAATGGTTGATACTGTAATTAGTATTCATGTCTAGGAAAAAAGACCTAGACAGAAGTATGGTAGGATTTTTTTTATGCCAGAGTAAACATTTTGGTGGTAAGTTTCAAAAACTTTAAGCATAAATTAGAAGAAATTACAGTAAATAATATTAGTTAGTGTGCACTAAAGGCACGCCAGTTATGTTATGATTTTGTCAAACTTTTTTGCGAATCTACAAACCTGTCCTCAAAAATATTAAACAGAGGAATGTTGTACTGTCATACATCCAATGAATTTATTTGGACCTAAACATGTAGCAAGAAGGCGTAAAAATTTTGCTTCAAAAATGCTCTGGTTTTAAGTTTGTGTGAGTATGTTGTAAGAGCACAGGCTCCAGAATTGGTAGAGAGAAAGAATTGTTAAAAGGTGTGACAAGTCGGCCTATTGTCATGTTTGAATTGGTCAAATGCATAGTTTAGCTGTGAAAAGAAAGTTTGCAGTTACATATAGACTAATCAGACCTCCGTCTACCCAGATCTTACCATTGGACATTTTTAATTTACCCAGTGTACCTTTTTTTTGTATACTTCTCTTTAGTTGGAGTTCAATAGTTGTGATGCACCAATTAAAACTTGCTTGTAAGGTGGTTGTCTACTTCCGGCTTCTTCGCTTGCCTCCTCTCATGATTATTTTATTTGCATCCTTTATGTAGCCAGTTCTGCAGGAAATGAAAGTCAACTGTCTGATTCGTTCCAAGATGTATTACCACTCATGTATATGAAGGGTGGTTATGTGAAAACTAACAATGAAGTAAAAAAAAAAAAAAAAGGGGGGCATAGGAAGCGTTCCAGAAACCTTTGAGTGTGTAGCTATCATTCAACTTTAGTATACAAGCACCTTAAACCAATACCCTAAAACCAAAAAAGAAAAAAAAAGAAAAAAAAAAGAAATAGCAAAAAGTAACATACAGTTTGTTTGGATTGAACCAGGATCTGCTAATTTTTCTCCTTCTGTTTCATAGCGTGCAAAACGGACACGTGCGCCAGCTCTGACTGCATTGGTAATACCAACATTCGCGAGCTTTTGCTTCTATTTCGACTCACTCTACACACAGATGGCACACTGTCAAAATTTGAAACAAGATTTTTGGAATGAACATGTGTTGAAGTACAAGCTACCAAACACATGTTCTGCTCTACAAATTTAAAGCATTTCCTGTTTCCATGCAACTGCTGATATCTCTGTCTACCATGCCCTCCGAACTGCCAGTTACCATGAACTTTGACCTCTGGTCAGATGGAAAAAAAGGAGAATGGTGCTATTAATCTGAATAGGACCATATCCCATAGTGGCATCAGTACTAAATGTCACAAACAGTCATGCCACTTAGATTGAGAGTGCAGAAGTTATGTGGGTACCAGTAAGGGTGTAATTATCCACCCCATTATTGCTTTTGACATCAGAAAGCTTTTTCAACCAAAATTGACAATTTAGATGTGTACTCTAGCTCGCTAATCTTCAGAGGAAACCAACTGGTCAGTTATGCCTATTATTTCTATTTTCTATTTCTATTCTTTTCCTGGTCATGTACTGAAGATTTTCCAGCATTATTTAATAAACAGTGGTTTGACAAAGCTGTGCTGCTGTTGTTCAGACCACATATTCTGCTTGAATCCAGACCTACAGTAGTCACCTGGTCACTGATATGTACATTTTAGCAGTTACTGAGGTGTTCATGTTCAACCTGTGCTCACTGACATGCCAGGAAATGCTTGAGAGTAAAGTATAGATCAGTGGCACTTTCTGGAATGTTTTTGCGATGCAGGCTTTTCGACTGTCTCAGGCTGGTTATGATATTGTAAACCTGTCTAAGCGTATAAATCCATCAGATTTTTTTAGGATTTGTTTCCGCAGCTGTCACATGTACAAGCCAAACCTGAAAAAACCTGATGTAATTGCAACCAGAGAAGGATGAAAAAAAAAAAAAACCGCTCAAGAGAAGAGCTGGTTCTAAAATAAACGCAAAGTTTCAGATTATCATTGCTGGTGATGTTCCACCCAAGTGAAATGTTAATCAATTCAGATGAAACAGGAATTTGAATATTGTTTTTGTGATATGAGCAATCATTTTATGGGTGCTCTTGTCGCTGGGGGAAAGAAAGGCATTCATATTTTTTTGCCATGTTCGTAAGAATAGAAAGGGAAACTGTTGAACGTAGTTCAACTTGGGCAAGGTGCTTAACAAAGTATATCAGAGTCCATAGGATCGGCAGTGTCATCGCTATAGAATTGTCCCATTTAATGAGGATGGAGAGATACAGCAAATTTTTTACCATTTTTACCATGTGATCATCTCCTTTAAAAGGAAATTTCTCTGCATGACACAACAATGAAACAGACGTAATATGCCCATCTGGACACTTACGACAGAAACTACATTTTTGTGCATCTTTGTGGCATTTTCATAATTATCTTTCACCTCTATTCATCCAAAATTTGCAATGGCTGAGTTGTGTATTGTTTGCTCTCGCAGCTCGTCAAACATGTTTTTGTCAATTCTTTTAGACAGATCTAGTGCACAACTTGAACTCTTGGTGACATAGACAGCTTGCATTAATTAGCAGATTACTTCTTTTTACATGTGCAAATATGCTGGAAGTGTGCGAGCTGCTAGCCACAAATTTAATCTAGAGTACCGGTTAAAGTAATGGAGACTTGAAGGTTAACAATCAACAATCTTAAGGCCTTTTCATGTTTTTGATATTACATAAAATTGTGGGGAATTGATGTCATATTTATGGCATACAAGCCTTCAAAACTTTTGTTTAGTCATCTCATTTTTTATTATTAACTCCTTCAAGCTGATGTTTTTTTTACATATACTTTTTACTATACAACATATACTTTATACTTGAAACAATTTTACAACCCTAGTGTGAACGTAGAATATAACACGTGTAAGTCATTAACCCTTTTGCTTTTGGAAACAAAAAGATTGAATGTTGTCACAAGCATATTTTCATGCAATACAATTTGTTAACATTTTATGAAACTAAATTGTTTTTTCCTTAAAAAGGTGGATGCTTAAGTAAATCTAATAAATTCATGAATAGTAACAGTATTTTTCAAGAAGTTTGAATTCTCATCCATTAAAAGTCAATGTACTATGATTATTAGCTATAAAGAAAGGTGAGGACAATTTGCTTAACCTACAAGTCAAATGCATTATAAGTCACTTTGAACCATCAAGCTGTAATGTCACCACACATGGAGGTTATCCTCACTAGCGCCAACCATTATCTCCCCAAGCGTTGTTTTCCTTCCTACCCGTATTGTAGTGGCACATTCAGCCTCTCTCTCCCTGATATCTTTAAAGCCCACGGTAAACTGACTCCCATTTAAACACAGCAAAAACAAATCCTCTGCATACAGGGAGGCCTTCTCTCGGAGGATGCGGATGCCTACACATGCTGTACCTCTCCGCATCTCGCCTGCTTCTTCGTTCACACACGAAGATCAAATTGTGTGTTTTTGGAAGTGTCTTTCATGGAAAAACACACGGTGATGACAACTCTGCCTCTCGGTTTCAGATCCAGTTGACGTCACAGATTTATTCAGATGATACTAATTTCGAGGCTACGATAACTTACATCATTGTGCGGTCGCTCGATAAAGGGTCATTTCATCCCTTCTTTTTTTTTTTCTGCCTTTTTTTTTTTTCTCCTTGGTCTTGCTCTGCTTTCATGGTTTGTCCACCACCATCATGATCAGTATCCAATGAGATTCATCTCTCTCGACTCTGTGTGTGTCATTATTTTTCGGACTGATTAGAATAAAATGGTCGAGGCCAAAACATTTGCAAACAGACTTATCAATGGGCAGTAAAGGAATTGCTTACAAGACATCAGGTTTTTTTTTAGTGCTTTGAGTGGATGGATGGATGGATGGATGTGAAAGACACTAGGGGTAAAAATCTTCAGAAGAGTTAAATATCAGTGACAGTCATGTTTTTGCAATATTTCTCTTCCTGTTCCCATCAGCTTGATTAACTTTTTTCCTGTTTCTCTTTATTTTGGTTTAAGCTGTAAGGTGAAATAGAGGTCAGAAGTTGGATAGAATCAATATTCATCAAAGACGATTGGAATGATGAGCATCAGGTTGCTTGGGCTGTTGCTTTGCAATGGTGTATTTTATTATCTCCAAAACAAAACGTTGCACTTCCTGGTGAAGTAAATAAAAACCATGTAACAAATAGTAGGAAATAAGGAAGAGTGCAGTACTGTATGTCGTGAATATTAGCAGAACCCAAGTGTAAAGAAATAAAGAATACTCAAGGTTTGCGTGGGAAAAAGCCCTCGTTAGGGGGCAAATCCTTGGAGCATTTAGAAACACACAATGCGTCAGCCAGAGTGAAAGCCAAAGGAGGTTGAACCTATGCTTAGAGGGTGCTGTGTGAGAACTGATTTTGATTTCACTTTGAACTAGGTCAAACTTAATGCACTGTTGAAGCAAGAGCTAAGTAAAGTCACTCATGAATACCCACACAATGAGTTATGGGGAGAGGGCAGTACTTCATGTCTTAAGGAATTCCACCATTTGACCTCAACCTACTTCTACTTCCCCTATATTTTGGCACAGTGCAGATACCTCTGCATTCAATAAACCCTGCATATCCTTGTGTTATTTGTGTACTTCATTCTCTGTTCTGTTAAGCTCTCTCTTTTTTTTTTATTCAATGCTCGGTGTTACTTAAGGCAATGCATTAGTGGTAGCAAGCCTGGTACTTCCGGTCAGTTTTGAATACCCACACACTGGTCAATGAGTTACAAGGATTGCATACTTTTGCACATGAAACTTGTACCATAGCATGTGTTTGTGTTAATTGCTTTCAGCACCTATGAGTATATAGCATATCTTTAGTGGCATACCTACAAAATAAATATTCACATTGTAGACATATACTTACCCCTTGCTTCACTAATCCATACATTTGACCATGCTCTAAATGTCCTCATAAACAATTCTAGCACCGTGCCCCCAAAGGCCTACGAGGATGCGGTGCTAGAATTGTTTTCGAGGACATTCAGAGCAAGGCCCGATGTATGCAAGAGTGAAACACGGGGTAAGTATATAGTCACTCGTGAATACCCACACCAGTGATTTGTAGGGAGTACAACAGTTTGTTGGTTATCTGGAACTCTGACAGTGACAGATAATGTTCATTTCTCCAGTTGATTAAAAAAAGAAAGGATCAGATTAAGTATGAAGGTACCAGACTGTCTTGCTGATTTAAAAATAAGTAGTAAATTGGTACATGGCTCTGGTGCCCTAGAAGTGCCATTAAGAAGTGCCATTAAGAAGTGAATGAGCTAAGTCTGTTCCTCTTCAAGTTCACTTTCAGATGTAAAATAGAGTGCCATACTTTCTAGACTAACATTACATTCTTCTTCCTGCTAATTAAATTAACCTTTTATCTATTAAAAAAAAACAACCTTCTTTGAAAAAATTGGTTTAAATTATGTATGTGGTAGTTTGAAGTCCTCTCATCGGGGATTTTAATGACTGGAATGCCCTCAGTATAGTTTCCCTGGAGATCTAAGGAAGAGCATAATTGTAAGTCTGCCATACAAAAGTCATTGTACTTCTCTTGAATTTTCATTGAAAGATAGAAATGGATAGAAAGAAGCAGAGTTAAGAATGAAGCTGTTTCTTATTGCTCGTCCTAATTCATGCTGTTTTGCTGTCTGTGTTTCTCATAAAACTTGCATGCCTCCCATAGTCTGTCAGGCAGGGGGAAGGTAAATCGTCCCTTCTGATTGGCTGCCCCCCTTTTTTTTATTGGTCGGTTGAGGAGGGCAGTGATCAAGGTCCATGTTCACATGAATGTGTACATGGTTTTGATTTCATGAGAAAGTCTCCTTGAACATGAGAATTTACTCATGAAAAGCTGTTATACGTTTTCATTGTGTCAGTTCTTGTCCTGAAAATTTCCAGATAAAACATTTGATTAGAAAAATTTGTTTCGTCATCGGTACCCCTGCCTCATTACCCTCTAGGCACTTATCCAAAACAGGAGAATCTCCCCTACATTCATCCAAGCTCAGTGTGGTAAAGGTTCGTAGACAAGCCTTCAGACTTCCTCATCTTGAAACTTTACAGATTTAGTTTCCTTTTAGAACTATTTTTCCTTGTTAATCCTATTTTCCAGCAGCTTTGTTATTCCTCTGTTTTATGGGGAATTGAAACGAGAAGAAGGAAAAAAGTGGCCTCATTGTTGCTAAAATAGATAGTTTAATATTTCATGGTCGACAGAGACGTGTAAATGATGGTAAATTATATACAGCTGGGGAAAGTAAAAATTGGCTGTATTTTTGCAGATTACAGCAATTCACATGTAGACATATACTTACCCCTTGCCACACTACTGCATCAGTTTGACCTATGCTCTACAAACCTCGAAGTCAATTCACCGCGCCCTCTAAGGCCTAGCTCGCTTTCGTTTGCCTTTCGCTCGAGTGCCTTTTCAACGTGCCACGTATGCCTTGCTGTTTTGGTAAGTATAATCACTCATGAATACCCACACCAGTGAGTTTTGTCTTTGAGCCGCAAAGTGTAAGCCGCCATAAATGATGCATTCACATCCTAGACATATACTTACCCAGTGCATGCATAATGCAATGCATACATTTGACCTTGTTCTAAATGTCCTCGAAACTAATTCTAGCACTGCGCCCTCTAAGCCTAGCCTGTCCTCCATGGACTAAACAAGGTCAAATGTTTTCATTAGTGAAGCAAGGGGTTAGTATAGCCACTCGGGAATACCAACACCAGCTAGTTGTGGGAAACACGTTGTGAATCAGAAAGGTTTGAAATTAATGTTTATTGGAGGAAATGCCCCACTTACTGATGCGTGCACATTAATAGTTCTTTTTGTTGAGTTTGGTTTATTTCACTCCTTTCCTGTCTCAGCACAACAAATTCACTCCCATCTACCACGTTTAGACTGGTAACCTTTAACAGCATGTAACTGGTAACTTTTATACTAGTAACCTTTAACACCACATTGGGCATCATTTTGTTTAGTACCAGATGAGCGCCACCTTCCCATTCTGCCGTCCCAATGTTCTATAAAGAGTGTGGAGTTCAATAGATATTTCTGTCTACATTTATCAGCGATATTTTGTTGTCTTTGTGAACTTTGGTCTAACTATCCTGGCAATTCAAGTCAGTTAAGTCAGGCTGGTTATCTTGTGATTAGTATAAGATAGTCATGGAGGCAGAGGTGCAGTACATGTTGATACTGTATTTATGTGGTCACATTAAAGCTTCTCTGTTATGGGTGTATGTGAAATGAATAATCTGGCTACCCTGTAAAAAAAAATGGTGAGTATAATATGTATGAAGGTGGCGCTTGATTTGCAGCATACCGTTGCCGCATGTTTACACAGCTGAAAGGTTCAAACTTGGAAGGCAATTTAAGGACCTTGCAACCATCATCACAGCGATCCAGATGAATTGATTCTTGACTTGTTAGTTGATACACTGTCAATCAAACATGCCCCATTTCATTTATGATTTCAAGAATATGTCAAGATTAAAACCATCAGGTTTGCCTTTGAGTGAAATTCATTTTCACTTTTCACCACATCTCCTGTTCTGATACTGTGTGTTTGCACCGAGTCCAATATTCGAACACATGTCCCTGTAGTCCATATTTGGTCTGGTGACGATGACAGAGAATGTAACTTCCATTGAGCTATGAATTTGTTGTGAAGTCACGATATGGTATTTTGCATTAACATAAGACAATGTGTATCTTAAGTATGTGCGTGACAATCGAGTGTTCTCAGTGAGGTGTACATGTCGAATTTTGACACCTACAGTATACAATTTGCATCGGTGAAACCTTGGATCTGTGTAGCAGTTTTGGAACTGGGACCCGACATCATTGGTGGAATATCCGGATACCAGGTATAAACGCTTGTTCCGGTAGTGCCATTAACATTTTCGAATCCACATTGCTAGGTCTTAGAGGGCACGGTGCTAGAATTAGTTTCGAGGACTATTTGAACATGGGTCAAATGCTTGCATTAGTGAGGCAAGGGATAAGAATAGTCATTGTGAATACCCACATCAGGAAGTTGTGGAGGAATTTATCAATGTGATAGTTCGTAATAAGTTGACCTACTTTCTTCATTTTCTTTATGTTTTTATCATATTTCCTCCAGGCGATGATTGACATGACGTTGAATACGTGCGTGCAAGACCAAGCTGTTTGCCAGGTTCCCCTGGAGATAGTGTCAGACATATTGTCTCAGGTAAGTGTCGGACCTTGCTGGCCATGCCGATCGATTATTGATGCTTTGTGGCGATCAGTCACTCACACGCCTCTGACTACTCCAGGTGTGGTGTCATTTGGTCGTCTATATTTTGGCCCAAAATGGTCACCTGCTTTAAATAATTTGTAAGAAGCTCTCAAAAGCTTTTTTCCAGAGGTTTTCACCTTCCAGTTGTTTTATAGGCAACCATCCAAAGGCTGCATAGAAAAAAAGTTAGGTAATACATAATATTAAAAAAATTAAACTGCCATACGACCATGCCAGAATTGTCTGTAAACCCCCCAAAACAAGTGTCCATAAGAGGGCCCTTTAACAATTTGATTCTCTGATGATGGTGAAAGGAATGGATGCACTCCTCTGGGTTTACATGTGGGTGCCATTTGTGTGTAAATGAATGTCTCAAGTAGAAAAAGTCCCTTCCATTTACTCAAACCTGGTTTGTAAAGAACTCGCTGTAGTTCTCACTGAATATGATGTATGTTAAATTAATGTAGGCCAAAGGTTGATGATGGAGTTTAAAGTTGTGATCACCTTATGAAATGCTTGTATTTATGAAAGGAAGTAACAGTTAATGAGAATTACCCTTGCAGTTTGTTCCATGTCCATCAAAGGGCAACAGCTAGGTCAAAGTCTTGCAAAGAAAAATATTAGCCAGCCAAATACATACTTCCTTTGCCCCACTGTGCTGTTATTTGGTAGTGTTCAATATGTACTATGAAAAAAATAGAGAAAAATATGTGAATAGAGTAAAATTTGAGAGTAAATGAGGGATAATTTTTTTTGTTCTCAAATCTTGTATCCAAACCACCATGGTTGCATTAAGTCTGTAAAAGAGAAAGAGCAGGTTTTGGCTGGATCTGGAAATATGGCATCCATTTATGAGATATTAAGCACGTTGTATTATTGTACGATTAATGCGTGCAAATGTGTTAACCAATGCCTGTGATGAGGTAACACTCTCTGCAGAACAGGAAGTAGTACAGTCATAGTATGTTATCAGTGAACACTATGTAAGCGTGGGAGTCTTAGTTTGCCAGAATTTGGTAGAGTTTTGGCTGTTTTCTCTCACTGCGGTAAACCTGGATTTTTCTACAGTTTGGCGCACGTGTATTCGCATTCATTTTGTGACATTTTTCAGCGGTTTAATTTCCTGGAAGAACAGCAGCATTACGTTTCTCATGTCTTATCGTTTGCTGCATCGCAAGCAACGAAACAGCAGATGGTGGGTGGCATATGTAATGCATAGAAACGACTTTGGTAGTTCATGCACAGGATGAAAATGTTGAAAAATGCTGAGGGAGTACAAAACTGGCACACACGACACTGAAACATTCACGATGTCTGAATCTAAGTATCATCGCAGGCTGCAAGAAGCATTGCAAAGTCATATGTTATCGTGAGTGTGGCTTTGAAAGTGATAGCATTTTGGTAGGATATGGTAAATAAAGATTTGTATGGTCAAATGGAGAAATTTAGTAGTTGGAAGAGGTATTAATGGAGGACAGCTCACTAAATTCTGTAGAGAATATCCTGCATAAATTTATGTCATGCATAAATTGCTTTTATATAGATCTGAAAGGAACGGTTCAAGCCTGTGCTTTGGCTTTTTTTGACTAGCCCTTTTTTTTTCTTTAATCGAATAAGATGGTTTGTGCATCAAACTACGCTAAACTGGAGACACATGGAAGACATGTGATGGCGTTACAATGTCGCTTGCATCCTGGTTTACATGATGAGGCAACACTGTAGGCAGATGAGGCCTATTCATAGCAAATAAACATTTAAAAAAATAAATCATTGTAATTGTGTCAAGTTTTCTCTCAAGTATCGATCCGGAGAAGCCAAATTCCAAGTGTAATCGATTCAGCTGCAGGGCATGCTGGGCTACAGAGGCATAAGTTTGTAGGAACAAAACAGAAAAAAAAAAAGAAGCAAAACGAGAGGAAAAAAAAGGGAATCAAAAGAGGAAAAGGAGAAAGAAAGAAAAGAAGCAGAATCTACGTTGCACTACCTATCTTTATGGATCAAGTAGTGATGTGAACTCAAGCAACCCTCAAGTCAGGCTCGTCTTACACATGATGACGTCATTGCCATAGCAACCAGTTGAAATGGGAGCCTGTTTGGAGTACTGTGACTGGTGACTCTAGTACATTATCAATGGCGAAGGGAGCATGTTTGTTAGTCATACCAAACATCAGGTACTAAGAATGATGAATGAACAAACGCAACGCAACTCAAATATTTGAATTTGACAAAGATGTAAAAAAATTAAGACAACTCTTTCCTCAAGACAATTTCATTTTTTTCTTTTTGTTGCTTTGTTGTTATTTGTTTCGTGCGAAAACGTGGAGAAGAAAACTGCCTCCAGTCTTCCTTTACGATAGGTATGGTAGGACAATAGGACGCAAAATCACATTTGTTATAAAGCAAGAGGCATTCATATTTGCTTCTCTGGAGAAAAGGCTGTCGTAATTACAGTTCAGAGAATCAAAATAGGATTCGTCTTTGTCATATTTTTACTTTGACAGTGGAAGCAAAGTAGACAGATGTGTAGGTCTGTGTTAAGTAACTCACTTCTGTGAATGTATAGAAGAAAATTTCCTGGTCCTTGAGTATACACCTAATTGCAGCTGCAGGCATATATTGTTTATCAGCTTATACCCTTAATTCGTTGCACAAACTGCCCTTATATCAGAGTTTTGAAAGACAACAGAATATTGTGAACAGAGAGGAGGGGAGGTGATCAAGATTTGATATGTTTTTCTGTGCAACATGTTTCCAGATTTGCAATAAAAAAATAACTTACGAAGATTATCAGTTGAAGAAACTTGGTAAAACAACCAAAAATTGGTACTAGACCATTTTCCCAGAACTTCACAGGAAAGGCAGTTCACATTCAAATTTTACTGAAGTGCACATCTCACTTTCAAATTGAAATATGGCATACTTTTGCAATGCACCAACTTGGCATAAGAAGAAAATAGCTTTAGTCATTGTTGAAACATTCAGGCTCCATAAACATCTACAAAAGCTTGTGATGAGTGAGGGAAGGTGCATTATTTGAATTTCCTGAAAGTTTTGGATGAACAAATTATTCTTGAGCAACAAATAATTGAATCTCTATCTGTGAGAAACTTCTTGAAAGGAAGGCCTTTGTCATGCCTTATTTTGAATAATCTCTCTTATCCATAAATATTGGTTTAGCATGATTTTTTTCTATAAGACAAATGCCTTTGGCTTCCCTTTCAAGGGGTTTACTGGTCAGGTTTGCAGAATTTCAAAGCAGGATGCATGTTTTTACTGGCTCATTTGGAGGAATACTGCGGTATAGCTCGTAAAAATCTTCTATATCTGTATATACTCCTTTAAGAGTGATAAACATACATAGTGTCGCCCATAACTACTGTAGCCTGTGGTATTGAATCGTTGCTGCATACTGCAAACTGGATAATACACCGCTTATATTCATGTATGTGATACTGATGGAATATTTGCCCTAGGGATCTTAAGCCGATCATCTGAAAACGTGAATCTGCCTAAAATTTAAAATATGTAGCTTGGATATGGAAGATCTACAGGATATGCATGGCCCCTAGATGCCTCTTTCAACACCCATGATAGAATGTTTACTTTACTCAACATTAAAACTTTCTGATGGTATGAAACCATGGCAAACTTACCTCCCACAATTTGCCATCTGATGGAAAAATTTATGTCACATTAGTTTGTTAAGTGCCTCCCTCAGCCCCTGAAACAATTTTGGACAGGTCGCTGTGCGGTGATGACCACTTATGGTACCTGACTGTTTGTTAAAATTCACTTAGGTACAAAATACTTTATCAAGGTTTCTACTTTCAAAACCTTTGCTACAATGTCATTAGTCGATCCGCTTTTGGGCAATGCTCTGTTGTCGAGGTTTCTTGAAATTTCTTTTGTTTCCAGAAATTCAGTTTTGAAATTGATATCCTATGTAGGAAGGAAGACGGTACTGTTATCGTCATAGTTTGTCAGAAACTGAGTGATTATTCAAAGCTGTCGGACAGTTCGGTAACCGCTCACTGTGAGACCTTCTATAAATTTGTAAACAACAGGTGAGGTAAAATGAATTGCAACTAGTCTTGTGGATGCCACCTGTTTATGAGTTTTGTTTTCCTCCATGTGTTGAATTTAAATTAAAAAATTATCAGTGTTACTAATACTATATCTGAGTCTATAACTTCTTGCTCTTTAAAGATGGTACTTAAGTAAATTTCATGAAGTACAGTATTAAGGTTTGGATATGTTTACCGTAGGTATGTTACTGAATCAACTGAAAGTTCAGTGATTAAAAAAAAATATTATGCCCAACACAAGTTCCTTGAGGAACAAAACTTTATTTGACTCTGCTCTTGTGGCAAGCAGGCAGTATATCTTGACTTAACTATTACAGGGACAAGTCAAACTTGTTTGCATGCTTTATCATGGGCAAGTACTGCACTGTATTCATTATGGTGAATTTGGAGATCTGTTAGATACTTCTACTTCAGACATTGCATTTGCTGTTATGCAAATTATCCTAGGAATAGTGTAAAGATTAATAGGTTGACATAATGACTTGAAAGTTTAGGAATATGTTATTCAGTGATTACTTTAATTATAGCAGTACTGTAATCCTCTTTTAAAAGAACACATTTTTTGCTGACCATTAACCAGATCATCTTAAGGTTCGTAACTGATTTGGCTAAGCTTTTAATGCAGGATGTTGCTTCTTGATGAAAAAAAAGTAGCCTTTATTGGCAATCTTACATTTTTGTCGTCCATTTGATACCAATCCGGAAAACAACATGTATGACACATTTCTTTCAGGAGAAATTTTACTATTATTTGAGTGTTATATGTGGTAAGATTGATTCAGTGTTTTTGGCTGAACTCATTCTACCTTGCAAAGATTAAAAGTGACTATTTGCCCAGAAGTTCTCGCTACAATTAACATTGGGCCCGGTTCTGCTAAAATTATTGTTTGGCCTAATTTTGGCAACTTTTCTGTTTCGATGATAATCGTAATCTTTAACATAAAGTACCTTTCTGTATGACTGTAGCACCAAGCAACAGGCAAAATAGATGACACCATAACTAGTTGTTCAAACCAATTTTATGTGAATATTTCATGTAACCCCACAAAGTAATGACTCTATTAGAATGTACCTAATGTAAATGGATTGACCGTCAGATTTGAAGACTGTTAGTTTGTGTCAGTGACCCTGATTTATCAAGAAATTAATATATCCCTGCAGATACCCTGTTGTCTTTGAAATATCCATAAGTGCTATACCTGTACGTTCAATGACCTCCAGCAACGTAATCATCACTATCAAGAACTAAAATACGTAGAAGAGTTCAGTAACCTTTCACGAGTAGGTGCATCACAAGAAATATCCAAAGCACAGTGCTGTGGGAATACCAGATGTTGTCAGATAATGTTGCATTTTAGTCACATACTCCACAGGGTGAATATAGAATAAATCAGTGCCCCTTAATTCTCACCTTGTAATTATTTAAAGGCAGTCACTCAACCACCCCAAGCTCATTTTTGGCCAGGGTATGTAAATTTCTCAAGTGATTCTGCTCTTTGATTGACAGGCAAATTCAAAGGATTCAGAGTAGCATAACAGTTACTCAAGGTGAGAGTGTTTTAATTACACATGTGATCCTTGTATGTACCAGGATATGGGGTACAGGGTTGTATTTGCACAAGGAGGTGTTTGCACAAGGAGAAGTGGAGTTGTAGACAGACTGAGGAAGGGGCTAGAAGTATTAGTGGTTGTGAGAATTGGAACTGTTTGAGGCGGAAGAATCACTGCCTTTAAAGGACGTGTACCTGAGTGGTTGATGTAAGTTGTACATCATTTTGAAACAAACCTTTCCCATCTGTTTTCCAGTCGATACGGCTTTAGAGTAAGGTTCCCTTCACATATTATTGATCATGATTATTGTAAGTGAACTTACAGCATTTTAGCATTCTGAAAACCAAAGTTCAGCACATTGGCAAGCAGCATGCATACTTTGCTGCATGCTTCTTACCATCAGATGCTCTGCGGAAAAGGAGTATGTGTTTATGACCTTGACATGTACAACTTATTTCATAGTGGTACATATTGCATGAATGGCTTGTTACTTTAAAAACCCTCTCTCTTTGGATGTAGATGTATTGAAGTTCTGTATGGTACATGATATGGACAGCAGCACAATATCTAAGGATGACTGGTTCAGTGGTCTGGTCTTAGATCAAGATGTAGTATGAAGGAAGACACTTCAAGACACTGCAGTTCAACGATCATGTGTGAAATGGCTTACAAGTGGTCTCAGCTCTATGGTCTGTGATCAGTGATGACACCAAGGGGAGGGAGGGTGGTGGCATGGAGGGCATTTATCATCAAAACCTTTGCCCCTCAGTCCCCTCCCTCCCACTCAGCTGAAGTTACTTGACAAATGCATACATGTCTATTACCTGTTTATATTAATATCTCTCTGTTCTAGGAAGTCCATGAAACTTAATTTTTAACCCATAGTTTCTGGAGGCTTTCTCTCTCCCCTAATAGGCTTTGCCTCTGGACCCCACAAGGGGATTGTAAGTGTTCATATTTGAAGTATACTATCCTGAGACATAATTTTGCACCCAGAAGTATGCTCAAAACTCAGAGATCTGGTAGACACCCATCAGGGCCTTGCCCATGGATCCCATAAGTTGGTCCTAAGTTCTTTATCTTGTCAACTTAGAGGAGAGCAATAGCCACAATGACACACTTTGAGCAAAAATATACATATCCTAAGATCTAATTTTTCACCTAGAGATATGCAAAAATCTCAGAGCTTTGGGGGCTTTGCCCCCTGGAGCCCCCACTGGGGTTTTGCCCCACGATCCCTCTAGAGGCCCTACAATGGGTCTTTGGACCCCACTCACTTGTGCTCAATTTCATGGTAAATTTTTGCCCCCCAACAATTTCTTTTGCCCTCCATTTGCCCCTACCAAAGCTAAAATCCTGGTTCCGCCATGAAGACAGTATGCACAGTTAACATAATGTGAATGGTTTTTGATCTCATCTCTATGGTCTGTGATACATTGAATTTGAGTACAAGCCATGAAGACAGTACAGTTTATTAATGTGAATGGCTTGTGGTCCTGGGTTTCTGGTATGAACTTATGAACTTGAGTTAAGGCTATGAAGACAGTACATTTAAATAATGAGAATAGCTTGCAGTTTCAAGTGGCCATACAAAGTAGATTTGCAATTCCACCATGACTCATGTTACATTTTTGCCAGTTTTTTACAATACATCTTGGCATAAACATTTAAGCTGATCATTTAATTACTCCATAATGCTGGTGGTGGGACATGATGACATAAAGCATGAAATGCCATTAACAGATAATATTCTGATGAAACAATCTTTAATTAATGTTGACATCTGTGTGACTCATGTTACATGAAATGGACAAAAAAAAAAAAAACACATCTTTTCTTTTCAAATTCGTCTAAACCTATACACAACAAAGAATAGCCATTACCACTTAGTTGTTTTATGCACATGCATAAATACTTAAAAAAATAAAAACAATAACAATTTTTACCGCTATGTAATTAAAATGTCAACAAATTAGTGTGACTCACGTTATTGTGACTCACATTAAACTTTGTCCAACGAGCTGCATCCCTGTTCAAATTCAGCAGCCATATCAAAACAATTTCACTCTAACAAACTTGAAAACATTGTAAACAATCATAACATCACCAACACCACTGATTTGTTATACATGGATTAAACTTTTCAAGCTGCTGAAAAATGTTCTGTTAGAACTATTCAGACAGCTTTGGGCAAGTGAATGGAGTACAGCTTATTGCAGCATGCACAACATTAGTGACTGTTTTGCTCTACCTAAATATGTTACATTTCTCCAAATGAGCAAAACTGCATGAAAACAATATTACTGTTTAGTGGAAGTAACTATTAATGTTCACTCAAATCGAATCCAAACTGTGAACACCCTGAGTTATCTGCAAATTGTCAAACCTGTACTGTGGTGTCAGTTTTAACATTTTTTGTGGGGTGTTTTAGTATCCTCACTACTTTATCACCTAAATTACTCTTTTAAGTAAATGTTCCCAAGCCTGTATATACTGTACCATATACTGTAGTACCATTGTATACCAGCACCCACCATGCAGTCTACCTATAGTACCTACAGTAAATTGCTTTGGAGTTTCAAAGACCTGTACACAAACTGTCCCCAAGGGATGCATGTAATACACCCATCAATATGTAATGCACAGTTTCCCCTGCATGTGGTTTATGTGATGCAAACTCGCCAAAAAAAAAAAATGAGAAATGAGCATCTTGACAAATGCTTAAGAGGCAGTGTTTTTCATTCGTAGCTACAATCTTCTGGGATGTAATTGCTAAGACTGTGCCGCTGCTGGTTGCTGCAGCTACTGTGAAACTCATCGACACATTAGTTAATCATGATAGTCTTCCTTTTGCACACAGCATTCCAAAGGACTAGGCCTAGGTATCCTTCATGGATGCAACAGTATCATCCATAAGTCCTTTTAATGTGACACAGTGTGGCAAAGAAAGAAGTCACACACTCCCTGGTTGCTACGCCTTTTCTGAAGGGGCCAGTCCAGCGCTACCAATTTGAAACAATTGTTTGAAATATGAATAAGCACAACCTGACTGCAGTCTTAGCTTCCTTAGGAATCTCACCTAGAGTGCAATCTTTGTAAAAATTGCTCATACACATCTATGTGCATTGAGGCAAGAACAATTGCATGCAAGACCGTCATGGCAAAGTTTTAAGGCTACAGCTTCACGCTTAAGCATGGATTGTACTGAACGTACAGAGTAAAGTTGAAAAGTCCTCAAGGGTGTACCGTTTTAGCTGCCCAAGAAAGCACAATGATCTTGTGACCATACCACATGCGCACTGCTTGTAGCAGTACTCCATTTTCTTTCTTTCTAGGGTGGATAGATCATAGATATGCCATTATTCATTGGTTGATGTTACAAATGGCATAATTTGTCAGTGGTTTTGTTGACGGCAAAATGGTAGTTTTAGCCAACATCAACAGAAAAAACAGTGTTCAAGGGATTTTTTCATAAGGGTTTCTGTAATGAACAACATGCAGCATCATTTGTTATGAACACTTGTGGCGAATAACAGTAAAAGGGATGGTATTTAGTGATGAGACTCATGTTACACTTCACTAACTTTGTGTGACTCCTGTTACATTGTGACTCATGTTTAAGCTTGATGCTTTGATACTTTTTACTGAAGAAGAGATATCAATAGTGTTATTATCAATTTGCTTGGCATCAAGACTGGGAGAAGAATTGTAGTGGGTTACTTCATCTTGTCATTAAATTTTTTTTTACCAAAAAAAATGTGAAAAAAAGTGTGACTCATGTTACATTATGCTAGTCTACTAGGTTTGCATCACTCTTGGAAAAAAATGTGGAGTATTCCAGTAAGGTTTACTTATTGAAATACATGAAACTTTGTGCAGTGTCATAGGGTATAGATGAATACATTTCAAACTATATGAGAAAAGTCCAGTAGTTCACATGTCAACATGGATGCCCTGAAACAGTGAAAAAATGGTCACTTCTGGTCCTAGCATTAATCAGGTATGATTTCAGAAGAATATTATTCTGATCTCATGAGTTTCATCATTTTCATACAAGTTGAATTATTTCCTGGCATAGTGGTCAAAATTTGCCCTCAAACACACACTTTTAAGTTTAGGATCTTGTCCCTATTTTCATGGAATTGCCCAGATGATCCCTATTGTTTTTGGTGGAAGTCAAAGGTCATTAGGGGGCACAGAGGTCAAACTGCAAAAACCTTGTAAACACAATATCTCTAGAAGGGTAACCGTGGCTGATCTCATACTTACTGTGTGGGTTGGCCATTTTGAGTAGATGTTCCCCATCGCTTTTGATGGATGTCAAAGGTCATTTGAGGTCAATGATCTTTCACCTCCAATCAAACCATGTTCCAAAAAAAAAAAGCCTTGTAAACACTATCTAAAGAAGAATAACTGTAACTCTTACCTAGATTGTTCATGTAATGAGTTCATATTAGATTATCCCTTTTTTCTTTTTCTTTTCAGCAGAGGCCATTTGATGTCACTGTCAAAATGTCAAAATCTTGTAAACACATTATATAACTCGAGGGTAACTGTGAGGGATTTCATACTTAGCATGTGCATTGCCCGTATTGAATATTGGATTTCTATCAATTTTTTGCACCTATTGTTTCAAGAAAAGGTGAAAGGTAGTTTTGGGTCAAAAGCTTGTTACCATGCTGTTTCAAGAAGACTTAACTCTAATTATCTCATTCGTGTCATGTGGGTAATTCATGTTTGTTATAATATAACCATATGCAAGGAATTACTAGCCCTTTGGCTTTCTGGTTAGTTACTGGCTAATGGTTTTCTTTTTAAGTCTTTCCTATGAAAGATCCTATCTTCATTTCTCAGACATGACTTCATCATTTGGTGACTACTTTCTTCTCTCTTTGTGTTTATTATGAGGAACTAATTCACATATCATTTCCTCGCCTGCCGATTCCCGAGGCTAGGTTTGACATTAAGAAACAGTGTTTGTTGTGGAATATGCCACACGTTTGTCACTCTTTCTTGGAACGTAGTCAGGGTCTACAGGAATGCTGAATAACATGCTTGAAATCCTGCATGTATGTCACAGCAGTGACAGAAGTGGCATTTTGGTATTTTTTAGGCTAGTTTTTTTTGCAGTTAGGACATTTCTGTTCTAAGCACATACAGTACAGCTGTTTACAACTGTTATGACCACCAGCACTGTATTTTTTTTCTTTTATATTTTCTTTTTCTTTTCCAAGTGGAGTTTTGCCTGAATCTAAGATTCAGTAATTTGATGGATCCACAGATACGTGGATTGGAGATTTTAAGCTTTTAAGGAAAATTGTACAATTATATGTTTACAACCAGGGTAATGGATCAAGAACCAAGTTACCTCTATGCAGTGATACTTGACATTTTTCCATTTATGCTAGACGTTCAGCTTATTCATTCACAAAGTCTGTAATAAAACAACATAAGAGATCAATTTGAACAAAGACAAAATTTTCTTGTTTAGAAAACAGCTAGTATCCAATCAGTGGAGAGTGTGTCCTTCAGCTGCTTGCCCACTGGGATCAAATTGCTTCAAAAATCATCATTTAAGTTCTCGGCAAAAACACGGAAATGCAGGACTGTATCAAAGGAGGGCAGGTCCACAGTAGCTGTGAAAAAGACTTAATACAGGGGTGGCCAATGTGCAGCTCGCGACCAAGTGGCCCTCGGAGAGGCATCATGCGGGACCCCAAAACCCCTTTTTGAATAGAAATTAAAATTGAAGAGGAAACCAAAATTAAAGGAACGAAAGTTTTCTATTTCGTTTTGTTTTTTTCTTAAGGTAAAGAGAAGAAGAGCACACGGCAGGTTTTCAACCTGTGTGATCTGCCTCAAAGTTCAAAGGTGGCAATCTTGCCCTTTGATGAAAAGACTTTGGCTACCCCTGATTTAATACATAACTGCATGTGCAGTATCCAAATGAACTGGTCACACACAGTAATTATGCAAAGATGATAAGAAGTAGGCAATTTCCAAGAAAATATTGCACCTACAAGCCTAACCCCTTACTCCCCTCCCCCCCCCAAAAAAAACCCACACATACCTGAAAAGAATAGTCCATACAATTTCCCAGACTCCTGTCACAATTAGGAATTAAGCATTTCCTGTAAAAGTAACACGCACTTGGTTCACAAAAATGTTGAAAGTGAAACAGATTTTACATTAAATAACATTCTAGGCAGTCTCATGAATAACTCATTATCATGGCATGGTGACATTTAAAGTTGCAAAATAGTTTCGTTTGTTCTTGTCGCAGCACAAATTTTTTAGCTAGGTTGGCCTATATATATAAAATCTTTGCGGTTTTCAATCATATGCATCTTTGTACGCAAAGACCAGGCATTTAGACTTGCTTTCATGTTCTTTCATACTGTTATGGATTTTAGCAGAATGGTTTGAACATTGTTTGGCCTGTTCTTTTAAATCTGCTGTTCTCTTTAAAAGTTGGACATTCAATGAAACTTTGGACATGAAAGTGTCTCTTCAGTTGATTGAGTTAAAAGAATTGCTGTCTTCATCAGCTGAAGGTGTTGCTTTCTTCAGATTGAGCAGATGATCAGCTTTACATTGTTGCAGTGATGTCACTTATTTTGTGCTACATTCATGAGCAAGATTTACCACATGCAGCAAGATTTCCAAAATTTCTCCCTATTTTTGTGATTTAGTGTGTATCTAGGAATTTGTAACATTCCACATGACATGTAAGCTAACATTTACATGCACTTCTCACTAGAATTCATTGAAAGAGTCTTATTTATGTTTTCTTGGAAAGAGGCAGCCTTTGTCAAGGCTTTTTGGCCAATAATTATCTGCCCTTCAGTTTACTCACGATTGACACAACGCGTAATGTTATAGATGCAATCCATGCTTCCATACGTGTCATTGACTCCCATCCGGATCTACTTATAAACCCTGAGTAACTTCTGACCTCGTAACCTTTGAAAAAAGTCTCAATATACATGTATGATATATATTCACAATACCAACAGAAATCATGATTACTGTGATGTAATTTACTATACTTGACCAGTGACATTGTGCCTGTCATATGGTCTGTGACAATGATACTCTCACATTGCAGGGTCCTCCGTTCAAAAGATGTATTCATGCATTCTTTAGAGAACAAGTTCTCTGATTGGTTGGCTAAATGACTACCAATATGGTAGGAGATTTCAAAGGTTAGTTAATGGGTAGTTCCATAAAATTATGTTTGTCCACAGGCTTTTCCCTGTAGCGATTTCCAGGAGTTGGAATACAGCCAGTGTCCAAACTGCATGCATCATCGGAAAGACTCGACAGAGGCTACGAAAGAGGGTGGGAGGTTGGAGATGGGATGTGGGGTGAAGGAGTTAGTACTGTTAACTACTGAGCAGTCCATACAAGTTTGCATTACGTTAAAAAACCCTTTGGCAGAAATCTTGTCATCAGAGAGGTGTGAAAAGTCTGTACACGTTTTTACACTTTCTGCCCACATGTTATTCCCAGCATGCAACTCTGTGCATGTCTTTTGAATCTCAATCGGAAAAACCTCAGTATTTAGCTGGGTGTTCTTGCACAGCAATGATCTTCATAGAAAATACGAAAATCTAATTTAAAAGAATGATTCCTTCGGTGACAGCAAGGTTTGTGGATATGAATGTGATTCTGGAGGTTTAAATTTGTTGTGATTTCATCTCTTGGCAGAGAGATTTTATCAGAATACGCATTCACCCACACTCCCCTGTCCACTTTTGCCCTTCTCTATACTTAGTAACACATGCGCATATTATGGCTTATAGCTATGTTGTCAGTATGTTACTTTCAAAATGTCCTTTGTGTTGTATGGAAAAGTTTAAAAATTTGCAACAAATCTGAAGTATATCCTTCAATTTGAAATTCATTCTACAGAAATATATGTAGATGTTCGATCAATAGTGTTCCAAAAAGCTTTTCCTCAAAAGTGTGTAGTCATACAAGTGCGGGTAGTATTTTTTTTACAAATAAGGCAATTCTATGTTTTAAAAGAATCACGATGGTTTCTTTTAATTTTGAACATGTGAGGTAGTTTGCAAAATCATCTTATATGGGACCAACATTATTGCTTCCTTCATCTTGATTCACAACTGGTTTCTTATTTCTATCTTGGTTTTAATCTTGCTCTATCAATTCATCTTCCAATTAACCTCTCTTGTCCCTAAATTTAGCGCTGTTTTAGTCCGCAATAACCGTCCTCTGACTTTCTCATTTGATTTTGATGTGGTGAATCTGTCGCTGCTTTCTGTTTTTCTTTATCATTAGAGGACATTGCACACTGGGGGTAATGCTCCTTTTGTCCCCAAATCTATCTCTTCTTCCAGAAATTTTTTAACTTTTTCACCAGAAATTCAGCTCATTCTTGATTAATTAGTTAATAAATCTTCATTGCAAAAACTAACGGATGGAAATTTGAACAGTGAAATTTGCTCAGCAGTTTTGACAAGATGACAAACATAGCATAAGGTTAATACCTAAACAAGCAGCAACCGGTTATCAGAAATTGAATGCTGCAGTTCCCAATCTGATGAGCTCATCTGCCTAAGATTAAATGTGAGGTTGCCGTTCATTATTCAGTAAAACAACTCCAAAGCTGTATTCAATATAATGCATGGACCACTCTGATATGGTATCAGCAAAAGTCGTTCAGTTGGAGAAAAACCAGTCATAAACGGCCTTACCATGGTAGTAAAATGTTTATGCAGGTAGGGAAGTATCTCTTCACATAATTGAGTTGTCAGGGCGACAATGTTAGACATGGCTGCTGACGTCAGCCGTTTCCATATTTTCGTGGAAACATACTGGTACTCATAAAACAAGACAAAAGGTTGTTTCAGTGATTGAATTACTGGTGGGAGATGCTTTGAATTTGACACTCGATGCTGTCCCCAACAGATCTCTCGTGTGTGTGTGTGTGCGTAGCGCTCATAACAAGATGTGCAAACATATCCTGTCTCCTCCTCTCGTCGTCTCTGGTGGAAGATGTCCTCATCAATCAAGCCGGTCTGAAGCTGTGGGATGGTAATGTAACATCGGTGACTCCCTAGCTCAGAGATTCCAAGTCTTGGTCACAGATTCATTTTCCTCAGTAAGATAAATGATCTATGACGTGATTGGAGGTTTAAGCTACAACAAACTGAGCCCAGCATTTATGATTTACATGTCTTCACCTCAAAGTTATCGAATGTGCATTGCGGGATCTTAGCAGCTGTGGTACGTGTTGTGCATCACATTTGAGTGTGCGCGAGTCCCTTTCTGCATGCAATACATGACAATAGACAACATTGCCTGCAATAGTATTCGTCTATGGCTTATCATGCCACATTTGGTTCAGATTTCAAGTACTCTGTGGATATGTTCCAAGTGTCATACAGGTATATGCACTTTGAGTTAATAATAAAAATAAGCAGTGTGTGTGGTAGGTAGCACTACCATCACAGGCATCAGCTAGTGCTTTGCAAGTGATGAAAGTATCTTGTAAAATGATATGTCTTACGAGATTCAGAATCTCTGATATAATACTGGAAATGTTATTCTAAAGAGATTGGACCATGATTGAAAAAAACTGTTCACCCACTTTCTTGCATGCCATGTGTGTCCTCAGAGCGAAGGTTGCGTCTCCTGATCTCAGGGCAGGAACAGGTTTGTAGGTAACTGCAGTAGCATAACAATCAAGAAAAACGGAGCAAAATAGTCGGAGACACTTGTAAATGTAAGGAAGTATACCAAAGTTAAGTCTCCACGGCCAGGAAGCCAGGGTATAGCTCTGCAAGAACTGATGTGACATGCTCAACTTTGTGTATGAGATGATACAAGCTGTCAATGTTCTGGATGGTTTGAAATCACTTCGTCTGGTGTTGTGGTATTCTGACAAGAAGTTTGCTGCTGTCATCCTTTCTAGAGATTACCAGACACTGTAAAGCATTTTTCTCAAGGGCATGAGGAGGGAAAATGTTTGGCTCTCTGTCTCGTCATTCCGTAGATGGTAGCAGCATCTTTTAACTACGAAGAGGTTGTCCTTAAACAGCACACTAGGTATTTTAGTGACGGTACAGTAGATAGGGTTGACGATATATCCTTCCAGAACAGCGGAGATGTCTCCATGTTGTTAAGAAAAAAATTCCCCCCAAGTTCGTGGTATCACAGTAAAATGCAAAGCAGTCCGCTCATTCTGTCTGTCACTTTTTGTCACTCTTGAAAATATTCCCACTGTTTTGTCTGTATGGCAACATTAGTATCTTTTTCGTATTTAGTCTTTTTTTCCGGGGGGGGGACAAATGATATTCCTCCAAGGTTTTTTTTTCTGTTATGGTATTAGGAGTAGCCACATGTGCATGAACAGTACCATAGGAAAAACGTTTTGATTAGTTTAGAGAACATTGTGAAGATAGTGATTTAGCCATCTCCCTGAGAGTGATTTAGTCAACCTGTGCAGCAAATTCCAATTCTCATCCTTTCTCTTTTTCAATTTGGGTTTCTTTCAACCTCTGACAATAGTTGTTACAGTCACTGGCTTTACAATGGGGAATTGAGCTGTTATTTCCCAAATGGTTTGAAAGGTTGTGAGGTTTGTCACATTATCTCCTCAATTTGATGGAACAAACAGTCACGGTGAAGTTTGTAAATCCTTCCTGTTTTTTCTTTTCGGCCTCAAAACCTGTCAGTGGAAATGACAGAGTAACAGCCATCAAGACTTTAATTGGAAAGGTTAGGGTGCACCACTGTCAACTTGTTAACACTTCCTCTGACATACTGGGGCTGTAGCCTCCTTAGCTGGGAGGGAAGTAACTCAGATAAATTTTTTGTCAACTTCTGTGGAAATGAATTCCTTCCAGGAGGGAGTCCTCTATGGAAAGATGCACAGAATGACAAATGTCGATTTTTTTTTCTCTTCATTTCTGGATAAACTCTGTGGAGTGGTCGAGGTTTCTCTTGATGCTGTTGTTGCTAAGGATATTGTCTGCATAGCTTCGACATTTCTCCATGTAGTTCATGTCACACACAGTATAGAATTACTGTAGCTTTACAATGGACTAGTGCCCCAACATTTTTACATCCAATTGTAGACTGATAATAACCAAAAGATTACTGGTAAAACTTGTTTTCTTTACAGTCGTGTGACATGTAAGTAACATTTTGGAGTATCAAGTGTATTAATCATTGAAAATAGAAACAAAATCCATCACATGTTGACAATATTACATTCAAGTTAGTGTCTGACACCTGTATCATGAACAAACATTGGCTAAATATGCAAATTTGTGATGTCAAGAGATGGACTCCTATGATGTGTATTATGTTCAGCCTTTCTTTACCTAACCTTTATTTCAAGAACAGCTGAGAAATTTTACATGCCCAGAGGATTTTCTTTTGGAAGCATATATTTTCTTTGTCAAAAATATTGATATCAGATACCAAAGTGAAACCCAGTAATTAAATAATTATGAGACAATGTACAAAAGGTTAACCAAAGAAATACTGACACTGTGCAACACTCCACGTCATCCATTTTGCATTTTCATCAAATTTAGGAAAGTCGTATCTCAAAAACGGTATCAGATATGTACAAAATTCCAACAGATTTTCATTCAGGGTTTCACTCTGCAACTTCTGGATGAAGCCAGCTCCTTTCTAGACTCATGTCACACAACCTGGTAGAAGATGAAGAATCTTATAGACTGTCTGTTTCTCATCATCCTTCTCCCAACATTCCATGCCACTGCACATACCACCCATCTCACTTTCCTCTCCTCCCACCTGCCTTCTCTTTAGTTCTCACATTTTAAAGGGAAGTAAGGCTTTCTCTTTTCGCAGGAAAAAAACACATTGCATTCAAAGAAATTAGCTTTAATGTGTTATTCTTGCGGAAAATTGCAAAAGTGTAATTTCCTCTGCTTCCTGGAAAATCCCTCATGATCTATGTTTTCCTGGTCCTTTGGAAACAAAATAAACATAGGGCTATATGAGAGTGATGTTGGTTAACCTTTCAAATTGTTTTAAGTAGTTTTCTGCGTATAATTTTACAGTATGAAAAAAAGAAAAAAATCTCTTCCATTTGAAGTGATAATTGTATTTTCCATGTGCACACACTCAATAATCGTCATAAACGTTTAAAAATGAATTGAGCAATTTTATTTTCCTTTTACACTACCTTCTCAGTAGTTTCTTCAGTCTCAGTATTGAATGTTTTCAAACATAGTGTTACTTAATAAGTGTTTTTTTTTTTCGCTGAAAGTTCTGGTGACGTATTTAAAAAAAAGGTTACTTCATTTACACCGCTAATCTGGCAATTTTATGTTCGTATGTATCTGTTCAACTTTTCATGCCACACCGTTTCCTCAAGCCCAATTTATGGCTATTGTTTCTGTGGTCAAGTCATCCCTAAAAACACCTCTGCTGATATTTGTCTCCAGAGTACTTAATCCAATCTATCAATTTTTTAACTAAAGTACAACATTTAGGATAAAGGTACTAATTCTCGAGACTTCAGTCCCAATAGTCACTCCGAGCCGGGAGGATTGCAACTTAATCATAGACAGGATCCCCACACTGATCTGACTGTCGACCTTTCGAAGAGTGGAGGGATTCCTGGATTCTTTTTTGGCCCCTTTTAATCCAGCTTTAAAGTGTGCTTTGACTAGTTCTTGCATAATTGCTCTATTTTCTCATATTTCATACAAAGTGCAGCATATCCTCCCAGACTGAGTTAAGAGTACAATGATTTGTTCAAATTCTGTTTCTTACTGAAGGTTTAGTTTACATCTGAGCTGTTGATGATGTCATCACCTGTGGATCTATCATACATAGGCTGTTTCCAGTTTAAGGCCCAATCGCACTTCCCTCAAAAAGCTAATTAGAACTTTAGGTTTTCGTGAATTTCGAGAAACCACAGTGCTATCTTTTGGCATGTTGTGTTTGTAAAAGAGCACTGGATTGTAGTGATTCATAATATACAAATGAAACAAACACATTTTCTTCCCTATCCACTTGCTTGTCTAGGCACAACAACCGCACTCTAGCACACCAAGCCAAGAGTACACTAACCTTTCACCACCATTTGTAATACTGTCTGGCCATACACAGCTCTAGTGACATTTCTGAGAGCTTTGAGTTCTGCTACTCAGTCCTTCCCCTTGCAGAGGTACTCATGAATCTACCGTGTTATAGCTCCATGAGGTACTATACGCAGGTGCTTTCAGTAAGAAATTGTTCCACCCTAAAAAACTGTCCAATAATAAGTTGCTCGGAGGTGACAGATTTAAAGAGAATAACAAACTTCATAGCATATATAGCAGACCTTCGTTCATGCCAAATACCATAGGCGAGGTGATGTAAACATCTTATTTACATTTTTTTTTTTTTTTGATTCATAAAAGTCCTTTAATTGTCTCAGTTTCACTTGTCAGTCTGCTCTCTTGTACCTGAAGTTGAAACTGTGATGCTGTAGGTATAGTTTACTTTTCATTTTTTTTTTTTTTTCAATTTCCCCTTGGCTTACAGTTTACAAGGTGTTCTCATTGAGCAGCAGAGTTTATCAGCATCACCATCCTCTTTATGATCAGGTCTCAGTTCTCTTGGGATATCTTTCAAATTTATGTCACCCGAAATAATGAAGTTGTCTTTTACAATGCCTGGTTGGTGTTGCATGCCCTGCTCATTGTAGTGCAGATGCCACAATTACTAGTTCTGCACGGGGTTTGTACGCGCACTTCCTGCCAAATTGAATTCGAACGCAGGCAACAGTTGGTTTAAAAAGACATAGACCTGTTTGGCTAAGCTGCTAAACGGAGGCTGGTGAAGATCAGATATTCCAGCTTTCTCCTGCCAGTGTTCATTAAATATCAGTTTTTACTGCCGGTCGTTTTTAAAGGAGGATCACATACTTTGTAAGAAAAGACTTTGCTTTACACTGTGTAGTGTTATCTCTCGTAAGATTATTCAGAAGCTTGCAGCATTCAAGTCGCAGAAATTCATTGCTCCCTAGAAGAAAGTTATCTAGGCTGGTCGAAAGAATTTGTTATTTTTTAATCCAACTTTCCCTTCAACTGGGGTTCCCATCGTTGATGCAAAACTCCAATTTAAACTGTATGTTATGTAGATGAAGAAATGGGAGATTGTAAGAAAGACTGTATTGGAAAGCAGGTGATGTCTTTTTCACCAGAGATGCCTTCATCTTTTGAAAGTTGGCACCTCGGCCAGCATTTAAAAGTGTTGCAAACATTAATAATTAGTGTGGTTAGGTGCATAAAGACACAGGTTGTGGGTTGTATTGTCTAAGATGGATAGCAGATACATTCACCTTGTTTCAAACTGGAACTTAGGAGCCATTCACTTACAAGCCAGAGTCCAGTCTCTAAGAGAAGCAAAGCACCGATGCCCCACCCTGAACGGGAGTTACGAATATAGAATATAAATTATAATTATAGTTATAAATCGATTTGGGTATACCTGAATTATATGACAATGTGTGATTGAAAGTATTAGATGTGGTGTTTGACCAACTCACCATTATAAAAATGGTTGCAGAATTGGTGACACCAAAACAAACAGGTGCTCTAATATGCAGTCACAAGTCTGGCAACCAACCCACCATCGTGTTATGCCCCACCCCCTGGGGAGGGAGTAATGTGAGACGGGTAATTGGGGTCGTTCGTAGATAACCAAACCAAGGAAGGTTTGGGAGTTCATTTGTTGATGAGAATTATAGGGCCTATGGCAGGAGGGGGGGGGGGGGTAGATGAAGGAGAAGTGGACACTGAATAGGGGTTCAAAATTTCACTCATGGAGATAACTTTCCACCAGTGAATTTTGACGTTACTGTGTCGAAAGCTCAATACTTATGTTGCACAAATTAATTTGATGACATGTCATAACTCGGACTGATTTGTTCAGAAAGGAATTTTCCTGTGGAATTGTCAAATATGTGAGATCTGGGGTTGTTAGAATCAATTAATGAATTAAAATAGCCACCTGAAGGTTGATTGTTGCTCGGGGACCTTTAAAGACAGTGGTCCAATTTGAGGGATTTGTGTAGCACTTAATCAAGCCTCAATGATTGATATCTTGGTTCCTATAACCCTAAAAGACCTGATAAATTTAAAGGAAACACTTATCCCTCAAGTTCAACTATTAGCTTAGCTGAGAGATCTGTGTAGATTATTAACTGCCAGTCCAAGGACTTTTGTACTTAAATCTATAATCCCCAAACTTGAAGGTACTCGGAAACATTCCAAGATACCTCAGAGGAGAAAAGTTTAGCATTTTTCACGTGACCAGTTTCACCATACCTAGCATTTTATGTAGCCCTGTAATATTTGAAAATGATTTCCTGCCCCTTCGTCGAAGGAAATTCGTAGACATGCATGTATTTGCTCTTTTATCAGAAGTGATCTTAAATGGTTTGGCTTTTGGGATGGTGAATCCATCCTAGTTCACCTATATCACCCTTTGAGGGTATTTCAGTAGTTTCATATACAGTAAATGTGATGTCAAAGGGGCAATTTGATGTCATCATTGGGTGTTGCTCTTTGTCTCAACATAAATCCCCTAACATGTCATTTGAGAGGTAATTGATTTACAAAGCCAAAAGATCTGATTTCCTCTGTTATTCCTCGAAGAGTTCTCATTCTAACCATGTTTACATCCTGTGGTTCATTAATGTTGCAGTTTTATCCTTTTTTTTTCCTATTCCTGTTGATAATTGTTCAGTTTTATGATCGTAATTAGTTTCAGTTTTCAATAAACATCATAAGTTCAGAGACCGTTTCGATGTAGCTGGTATGTGTTCGGCGAGATATGGTGCGTAAATTGGTTTGCAGCAACTCTCTGTTTCTGGTTTCATCACAGTATACTGGAATTTTAATTACGATCATATTATTTAAAATGCGTAAACATGCTTCATGTCATTTCAAGCGTCTGCAGGCATTATCGAATTAATTTCGCATTGTAGGCAAACTTTCAATGGTTTCCAAACAGAAAATGCTGTTGAAGCCTCTTTGAGTGATGGAAAAGAAAAGAGAAAGTTTTGAAAATTTGAAAGCTTAATTCTACCCGGAACAGATCCTTCTCAACAGATGAGTCATTTGTGAATCAGAATTAGCATTTGCATCTTTTGTAACGTCTGTGCGGGTAACATTAATGGTTACTTTTATTATTGAATACGTAAATCTTCCCCTGCTGTCAGCATGTTGGAGCTCTTCAATGTCATGAAATTTTGTCGTAGCAGAAGTTTTCTCGTTGCTATCTGTACTTCATATTCGGTGGCCATTTGTTTAGCATATTGTATGCATGTATTGTAATTGTGAGATGTGGAAGAAAGTCTCAAGCACATTAATGTCTTCTAATGTGCTCCAGGTAACTCCAATGTATGCTGATCCTTCAGTCACAGACCTTCATTTCTTTTCTTCTTTGTTGTAAATATTTTTTACAAAAAGGTATTTACTCCACAACATGTTGCAGTTGAGGCTTAAAAGAGTCGCTTCTCTGAAAAATTTGAGTTCCTTTTACTCACTTAAACTGTTTCGCAATTGTTTTGACATGCAGTGTCATGCACCTGTAGATGTTTTGACATTTTGGAAAATAATTTGGGCATTTGCGATCATGTAAGCGATTTTCACCTATTGCCTCGTCTTTGAATTAGTCATGAATTAATCATTTGCTACACTTCTCACTTACCTGTATCAACACAACAACCACACTCTCTTTACCCATGTCTTAACCAGGATGTTGCCACATACAAGTTTTTGATGAACATCCCACAGTTGTGCATATTTGTTTTTGTTGCAGATGTTGTCTAAGTGGCAATAAGAGGTTTCATGTTGGTGATTCACATTTCCAAAGGTTTGGTTCAAGAAAGACATACCTGTACCAAAATCTACGGTTTACCGTGAAAGGTACTGGTTGCAAATGAAAAAAATAGCATTTCGAAATTATATTTACAATATTTTTTATTTTAATATGTTGTGATCAAACAGAGATGCCATGCTACTGTTGATTTGGTAGTCATGGTACTGAATTACTCTTTGCAGCCAGTTATTTAATCATGTTCTTTGGTCTACAGCAGGTCTCCCAAATTTCATAGTAAACTTTTGTATGAAGCCCTTTACTTCATACTTTAGTATTTGATAAGCTGTCCACAGCTTCATGTTAAAACTAATTTGCACAAAATGTTATGTGCCACGTTCGTCGTCAATGGCATACAACATATTTGCTGTGTAATTAACCATTAGTTAATCCCGCTGTAGGCATTCATCTCGGGAACTAACTGGTGTGACGTAGATTAGAGCAGAAAAGGAAAGTTGGAGTTTGAACTGTTCACTTTCAGTGTAATCAAGGCCAGTGATCGAAAGTCATTAGAGTGCACGTGGTACGACACGCCACTCCAGCCGGCTTTAAATGGAATGCCAGTCGAAAGTGAATGTTTGCAATCAGTCGCTGCGCCGAATATCAAATTATGACACTAAATGTGCAAACAACTCAAAGTCAACCTGCCACAGCCCCAAATGACCATTTTTGTATGCTTGAAGGGACGTAGTTCATGATCAATGTCGATTTTTGCCCCATCGTTTCTCTTCTGGCTAACAACTTTGAAAAGACAGAAAGGGTTGCAGGGTCGGATGGTACTTGTTTCAGAAGTGAACATGCTTGTAAGACCTGAAGAAACTCTTAGGCCAAGAATGAATTCTCTTTTACTGTAGGGCTGTGTCAGCTACGACCGGAAAGTCCCTGATTTATACAGTGCATTAACGGAGACATACCACTGACTTTACGTCGGGATTGTTCTTGTGTACAGCTTTTCTGGGTGCAATTGTCAGGTGTGTTGCTTGTCACTTGACCTGATTGGTCAATTATATCATAATACCACATTGAAACAGTTCAGGCAATATCTGAAAAAAATCAATCAGTTTTTGATGTGCTATATTTTCAAAATGTATCTACCAGCTCATTGGGATATTAGGTTTGACCATTGCACGGTTCGCAGTGTCTGGAAAATTTAAGAATTTGCAACTGCTTAGGATATGTGTACTCAGGTCAAGGTTGATCAACACTGGACCATGCATTACTGGAAGGATAATGCACAATCAGAGGTTAACCCCTGACAGTGCATTATCCGTAGTTAATGCACAGGTCCAGCATTGATAAACCTTGTTCATTCATACAAAGAGATTTTAATGTAAAAATAAAAATGAAAAAAAAATTGGGGATTTTAAATAACTATATTTTCATTGAACAGGAATGCTGAGAGAAGGCAAAACACAGTTCAAAAGTTGTCAACAATGTTTGGGGGCGATAGACAAATTACCATCATTATTTTGTGTAAGATAGCAGATGACAAGGCACTGTCGATCCACGTTTTTATTGTATCCATACGTTTTTACTTTAACTGCTTTTAAATTAAGTGTGCATTACTTAGAAGATATGCACAAACACCAACTGTATTTGGCCTATAAGAATTGGGGATTCTTAAAAAGTATGTATGAATTTCATGTCAATGATAGAAATTTTCTAAAATGCCTTACATTGCTGCATGTAGTTTTGTAAGCAATAATGTAACCGTTGTACTTATGTTTTCACTTCACTCAACACCTCCTTCATTTTGCCCCACTCTATTAATTGTCTGTACTTTATTAAATCATGGAAAGCAATAAAAATGTAAATATTTATTTTGAAGTTGTATCCACTGAACGATTTATTTTATGATGCTCATCGTCACAAAGCAGTTTAATTACCAGTCAACTATTTCTGAACACATGAGGCGTGTGAGAACGTGTGGCTAATGCTTCAGGGTGTGTCATAATGTTGTCCACAAAATAGAGCGTGTTATTTGCCAGGAGTTGAATGTTTTCAATGTTAAAGACTGAGCTACACATTGCAGTTGAGCCCCACATTTATTGTGTAAACAGCTAGGGAGAGTATTCGTGTCCTTAAGCAAACATGTTACAGCAGGTGTGTATTTACTTCATCCCAAACTTTACACCTATCTTTGCACAACTTCTGCACATCCCACTACCATGCCAGAGAGTAATGGCAACCTTAAAACATGTTATTGTAGGTGTGTGGCATGAACAAGAGTAAATGTTTTTCATTAGTTCGTACAGAATCTGTTCCTTTTAAGAGAAATGCATTAATAGTGTATGGAGTGTTTAACTTTAAGACTGGTACAGCTAAACTGTAATTGCGTGCAGTGTTTGCCCCCAAATTTACAAAAAAAGAGGTAGCTTTTGCTTAGACCAATGATTCTGGCATTCATGGGATCTCCAGTACTGTAAGTTCATTGTGAGTACAAATTTCGGATAACGGTAATTATTGGATAGTCACACATGCACTGTTTGAATATCCTGTATTGTAACTGTGTTTCCAGCCGGCTTGTGTGCTGTATTTTCTCACTTTGAAATTTTATAAGACTGCTAGTTTAAGGAGGCTAGCTAGTCACAACAAAGACACTTTTTTAACAAATCTTGTTGTCTGCAGTCAAATGTGAAACGATGCATCCCAAAAAAGGTGATGCATGTAGTAGAAACTTGCAGGCCAAAATTTTTCCCAAACCGAATCTCATTTGAAGAAAAGTAGTTTCAGTTCAAATTTTCCAATTGCTACCATGTGTAGGTGTGTGTCGCATTTAAATAATTGAAAGATGTATATTGTGTTTACTTGCGGATGAAGGGATGATTTAATGGTCAGAATTTCACCTGCCATGTCACTTTTTCACGGTAACCTTTTAAGATACATACGTTTATGGTCCATTTGCATTAACACTACACAGTAAAAAGTATATTAAAGTCTCTCTCACAACTATTCAAAAAGCTTCAGACTCGGTCACCTAGCTCAGTTGTCATGTGTTAGAGTCTGTCAGTAAGCAATGCACTGTTCATAAATCCATAACTTTCAAGTCAGCTTGTTCATAATCTACTTCAGGCTACATGGAGAGGTTCATTCAATTCCAAAGCCCAGTTTACTTAACACAGTTTTGGTGTAATGTGACCATGTGTTTCTTCTTTTTTTTTTTTTAACATTTTACCCCCTCATGTTGACAGAGTCTTGCCTGCCGAAATGTAAAAAACAAAATCAGTTTTGTTTGCGGTTCATAGGTATTGTTGTGGTCTTCATGTGCGTAAAAATCTTAGATGTGAATGTGTCCCATCTGAAAGATCTACATAGCTCTTTCACTTGTAAGTAAGGTTTGATATTTAGGGTTTGATTCTAAGTCATTGATAGGCTGTGAGTCGTCATATGTCTTTTATGGCTTTGATGTTTATGGTTTGACTGTAAGTCACAATATGTCTTTGTAATACCAGTGTGTTTCTCAGAACTTACTCACTACATGTTCTTATTCGACTGAATAACTGTCAAATAGTACATAGATCAATTCCATCAATATACAGCCAATCCTCACAACACATGTTTGTGCCTTTTCCTGGCCCTAAACTACTGTAGGGCCACCAATTTGTCTGCTGTAATGCGCTACATGCTACGTTGTATTATGCTAAGGCTTCTCAAAACATAATTGTTTTTTTCTTCTAAAGAAAAACTTTTGTTTAGCCACAGATGTCTTGCATATTCTAATCGTGTCCTCTTCCTTGGATTTCCCTATTAAACTTGAGATTATTTTAAAGTTCCTCATTTAATATTGTATCTTTCATCTTTTTGTTAAACAGAATGGAGACATCTTGGACAGTGTTGTACACAGTGACATCATAACGACAGTGGCGCCCTTGCTTGAAAACAATCAGCCTTCACCAGAGATCTGTGCTTTCTTCAGCAAGCATTGCCGCAACTCACCCAGGTCCTCAGTGGTGCTCGCTATGTTTACCCCCGTCATCTACAGAATACTGAAACACAATATGGTACGTACCGATGGTATTTTGTTCTTGAGATGTGTCACTGCACCGTCCAACCTATTAAGGGAGATATCTCAGCAACTAAATGTTGCTGGAACTTCAAACTCTTACCATTAGTAACACATAATGAGAAGACGATGGAGGTCAAAGGTCATGTGATGTCAATGGAAGACATAGTGTGAAACCTTGTAAACACAGTATCTCAAGAAGGGAAATGTGCCTGAACTTCAAAGTTGGTGTGTTGGTAGTTCACTATGAGAGCATGATCCCCATAAGTTTTTTGTGTAGGTCAAAGGTCATTTGAGGTCTCCAGTGTTTAAAGTATGAAAACCTATTAAGGAAGATAAGATATCTCAGGAACTGAATTCAGGTAGAACTTCAGAGTGGCAACATTTTTAGCACTTGAAGAGCAGCTGATGTCTGTCATTTGAATTGCCCCACGGGAGACTTGTCATCACTGTAATGTGTAATAAGTTTTATCATCCCAAAGATCTGTACTGGGTTCAATAGCCCAATATGTGATACTCAGAGAATTTTACATGTCCTGAGTGTGAACATATGAAGAGGTTAAAGCACTCAGTTTAGGAATATAATGCATATTAATTTCCTATTGAAATTTGCCAAAATTTACATCTATGTTTCATAGCAGAGGTCACTGCTACTGTAGATAGACTTTGGTCTCATTCTCTTTCAATTTGTTGAACATTTTCTGGGCCATTGTCTATGCCAAACGACCACTTAACATAGCTCTTGTCACTTTTTCTAAGCCTTTAGATAATATCCCTGTTGCCAGAAACTCCCTGTCAAGATAAACAAAGTACTTTGTTGTTTTAGTCACAGTAAACACTCCCTTGGGGAGGCTTTGTTGACTTGCACAATCTCAGGTCAGTAACCACAATTTGTTGTCACGAACGTGTGAATTACAAGCTCCTTCATGACTTCAATTGTCTTTAATGCTGAGTGAATGACATTACGCATTCATGTTAGCACTTGGTAACATCAAACCCATAAGACAATGTGGTTGTCATTCTTGCATTTTGATTTTGATGTGGTCCCTTTCCTTTTCCACTTTATTGCTTTTGTTTGTAAGGGATTATGTATGAAAAAATGAGATATTGGCAAGGAATCACAAATTCATTTGACTTTCTGGTTTGTTTTACTTGTCATTGACTGTATATTTTGTCTCCATTTGTTTTGGGAATCATTTTTGTTTCAACTGATGCAAATAGTAAAACTGTCAACATGTTTTCTTTGATTTTGAAGAAACCTTTTAGTTTTACAGTCCTACATGCATTTAAGTTGGCTTGGATAAGTTTTATTCTTGGAGACTCTTTCCCCACTTTGAAGATTGTTGCTTTATTTCATAATTCCATTGTTCCAGTGATATGTTATGGTCCTCCCTTCTGCTCGTGACACGAGATGCAGAAACACAAATTTAGAATTATCACAGTGTCCTCTTATCTCTTTCACTGAATGTGCCAGGATATGAAGAGCACAGCTAGCCTCTGAGATCCACTTTGAATAAACTCATTTGCATTTGTTTCCATGCAGAAGAGCAATCTCGGAGGCTTGGGTAGTCTTGTCGTTTGTAGTGTTTACAGTACATTTTGGTATAATTACATTAAATTATCTTGCCCAAGTAAGCATCACATTTACACAGAGCCCGATTAAATGGATTGCAAACCTTTCGCCGTGATCGACTCGGGTATCTCTGCCACGGATAGCCGCTCGGTCGACGATAGGGCACGTAAGCACAATTGGAAAGCTATTGGTGGTTTCGTATTTCCCGAGCGACACTTTTGTCAGTACCTGTCATTTACTTGCATGCCATCTCGGTTGTTGGCATTCGACATTCAATGAGGCAGTGGCAGCAGCTAACGTCTTGCATTTTGAATTTTGCTTGGCCTCCGTACTCTGTAGGCTCTGTGTATAGCAGAGTCAGTGTACTGAAGACATTTAAGACAGTATAGCACCAGCTGCACAATTCGCATGTTTATATGTGTCCTGGTGAATTGTTGAGGCATTAAAGGTTAACACAGGCATCTGAGGAATCTGCTGTTGCTTAGCAATAAAACAGGTTATATTTATCGAGGAATCCACCGATAGTCTGCTCCAGCTTACACATGTCGATTAATACAGCATTGGATGGGATACAGCATTCACCGAAGGCTCTACCGAGCTGTCGTCGTTAACCCCGAACTGTGACCCCTTTGTAAAAATTGATTGTAAAATCCTTGTTTCAATATAGATATCTAGGCTGTCATCTTAAATTATTGGAAGTAATGAGCAGTTGTCATGACATGTATCTTGACAGTGGTTTTTACACTTTAGGCTAAGCTATAGTTCTTGATTTTTTTTTTTTGTAGAATCCTGCAGGACCCTATTTTGGGTCATGGCGGTTGTATACTGCACCGTGGATGCTGGAAATCGCTTAATTGGATCAATAAATCTAGTTCATTTGAATTGTGTATATTGAGTTTTTTTTTCACCGGAGAAATATTCTGGGAATATTGCAACTGTTCCAGTTCATACCCCACTTCATGTCTACTGTGTACATATGAAGGAGTGTTCAAAGAAGCAGTGCTGTTTCATTCCAATGACTGGAAGTCCTGTAACAGTAGGTCCATAATTCATGCAGTAAGAATTATATATGCATTGCACCATCAGCAAAGTTTGCTTTGATCACTAATCTCCTGTCTTGACTTGCCTTGTCAATGCACCATCCATCCTGCTTTCCCCCTTATCTTACCTGTCTCCACGCAACTAATGCACCATCAACGCAAGGTGGACCCCATACAATACAGCTCTCCGCTTGATTCGAGGTCATTCATGAAACTGAGTAAAAAATCAATGCAACTTCAGGATTCTTTGTAGTTTGAGTTATGTTGAAATCAGTGACTGGAAGTACTTTGTGCTAAGTGATATATAAACTATGCCCTTTGTACACGCAAAAGATATAATATTTAACAACTTTCTTTGTGTGCTCCTGAGGTATTACCCATGATGCATCTTGACTGTAATTAAACCAAACTGAAGATCATAAAACAGGTATCTTTCATTTTTCATGCCAATGCAAGTGTCAATTTGAAAACCAAGTTTGGACTTTCAAAGCAGGAAATGTTTTCAATATCCTGAAACATGCATCCATGGGTACCCCCTATTGTAGACCACAGAGGTACAGGTTGTCAATGTTAACAGATTTGTTTCAGTTTGAGCTGTTCACACGCAATGCAATTGAGGTCGAAGATCGACTGATCAAAAACTGCACTTTTGTCTGTTCAATTAAGAACAGAATACATGATGCTTTTGAAAATTTCAAGAAAATAATGAAAACTCATGAGGATTTCACTGCTTCTCTCCTGACTTGAAAAAAAAAAAGAAGAAAAACTAAAGAAAGGATTGATTGCTGCTGATAAATAGTTAAAAAAAAGTCATTTAAGATTAGCAATTACAAACTGTAATTGCCTTGGTGCTTGTTCAGCCATCGGTCATTAGGTCTACTACGATGATCCATCTCATTAGGAGACGGTGTACCATACATCTAAGGCCACACCAGAATAATTGCAATCTGATCCTGTATTGCATCAACCGGCATAGACTTCACATCAAAGATGATGCGTTCAGATCTTGAGAGAGCTGGCTATCTGTTCAAAATGTTCAATAAACGAAATTGAAGATGTATCGGTAGATGGAAGAGCTGAGATGAATTTGTCGATGTTACGGGAGAGGTTTTGTGTCAGCATGTTTTTTTTTTTTTCTTCAAAGTTGTTCCAGGTGATTTTGAATGATGTAAGTCAGAGGGTTTTGTAACAGGTAATGTCCTGTATCTCAGTTTTTGTCACTAAACTAGCTACCTCATATAGTATCAGCAATTGAATTTTAATTCAGTGAAATTTCATTCTTTCAGTTGTCCACACTATCCCAACAGAGTATACACCTTTGTATTAGGTTTTACCATGGAACGAATACTGTAGCTCCGTGCTCATTCCTGAACTATGAGCAAACTTGCAATTAACATAAACAGAAAACAATGAGAACTGTTACTTTCTTTGCAAAACATCACAGCAGGAGAGAAAGGCCTCCAGTGCATTATGCCCACAGGGAGAGAGGATCTCTTTCAAAACATCAAAACACTCTTTGACGCAAATAGCAAAAGTAGCGACTTCATTCTTGTTGATGTTTTGTATCACTCATTACGACTTTACAAGCATCTTTTAGAAAGGCGTCCTCAATCAGATGATGCGATTGCAAATTACCTCATAAAGAGAGAATATGTTTTCTTTAATGTTGTTTACATAGTTCACACGATTGGACTTACATATACATGATAAAGCCACAGCGGGTGGCAGGGTGTCCTTTGTGGCAGACAGCTTTTTTTCGTCCAGCTTATCGCTACAAAAGACTAGCATCTGTAGGCTTTCAACCACCTTTCAAATGTTTACAAATCCAACATAAACTTCATTTACATAGCTCTTAGACGATTGGCCGAAGCAAGGCCTTTCAATACTGTGTGAACAGAAACGTTGCTTACCATCACACAGTAGCACGTCGAGCCAGGCATGGTCAATGTACTGTAACTCAATGGTTAATACCTTCCCAGTAAACGTGTGTGCCTACCCACAGCTGGAGTGACACCTGGTTAGTGACAGTGTTGCACATACCAATGAGAAGAGAGACTGGCTACCTCTCAAGTTCTCAGCCATGGATTCTTTTATCAACTTGTGAACAAATTCTTCAATGCTGTAGAACTTTGTAAAAGAGGTCCATTATCAAACTTCCATGTAAATGAGAAATTTTAGTGGATGAAGTATATGTATGGTTTAAGCAAATTTGTGGTCACCATATTTGCAGATTTCATCATTTGGTACTGCCCACCTCAGAAATAGATCAGTGGCTGCTAATGCTCATGAACATTAAGTTAATCAATTTTTGGGGCTCTGTGCAAGGAACTCTTCACTATATATCGCCTGCAGGCTGTTCGAAGGGACTGCCATGGAGGGGCAGCAGCAGCCGCCATAGAGGCACTAACACAGGCTACTGTAGTTGCAGGGCTTCGTTCAACAATACAGCCTCTGCATCTCACACCAGAGAAGGATAAATTTGTCAAAATTGTTAGGGATAGAATGAAAATGTTCCGAAAATTTTGAGATAAGATTCTTGTAGGCTTGTTACCATATGTATACACTAATGTATTCATATCTGCTGTCAGTATGTATACATGTACAAACTTCAACAGTGTAGTGTACAAGTTTGTTACATTGAGCTTATCACTGTGTAAAAACTAATGCCCACACGTTTGGAAAAAAATTCTTTTCAAATCTGTAGAAATTCCCTGCAAAGTTCATTGCAGTAGTTCTAAGGCGATTGGCTGAAGGAAGACATGTCTTTAAAACAGAAAGACTGCCGCCATCACACGTAGAGTAACCATCCTGATATGCCGTGTGTGCATACACACAGTGCAGCAACTAATTACAGCACTTCCGACGATTTGAGTTTTTGAGCACCGCCTCCCTCAGAAATAGACCAATGGCTGTTAATGCTCATTAGTATTAAGTTCCTCAGCTTTGGGGCTTTGTGTAAAGAACATCTGGCTATCGCCGGCAAGCGTTTTTGGGCAGCAAATGCGGCAGCCATAGAAACGCTACGCAGGCCACGTGAACCAATGATTCTGTCCCATCCTTCGGTTGGGAATTGTGCGAGCAATCCAACCCTTAGCTGTTACTTTACTGTTAAATTGCCAAAGTTAATCACAGAGTTGTTCATACTAGAAACCTTTTGTTGAATATTCAAAGCATGGTTGTGATTTCAGATTGGAGTAAACCAGCCAGACACTTGACTACCGATTTCTGGCAGAACATTTTTCCAGCTTATCCAGCAAGTAGCTATCAAGCATAATATTAAACTTTATGCCAAATGTTGCTTAATTGAAATGTTCTGATATAACTGCAAACATGCAGATTTGTTAACTTTTGTGGGGAAACATTGAAGCATTTGATCTATTTTTTTTTGTATAATTTGCAGTCCCATGACAAGTTTACCATACTTTTATGCAACACATGTACAGTACACTTCGGAGATCTTCCATCCCCATCACACTTCATTTCATCTTTGCTGAAATTTAGCACCAGAATAGGAAGGTTTTTTTTTTCTTATCAATTACTTACGTTGCTCTTCATATATTTTTCAATTTGGTCAGGACTTTGGCAAAAATCCTCGACTGCAAGCGTTCGTTCGTGATTTCATTTTGGCTCTACACAGCAAGGAGAACAAAGATGAAGCTTTCAGGCATTTTATAGAATGGTAAGTTCTAACAGATGACAATGCCCCCATTGTCTCGTAGAAACTGGTAAGTTCCCATGGATGACAGTGCCCTATTGTCTTATGAAATGTTGGTATGTTACAAAGGATGACACTGCCCTATTGTCTGATATGACATTATAAGTTCCACATAGTGCATGGAGTTGCCTGTTTGTTTCCCGGAATGGTGTGTTCTTCACCCATGTGAAGGATGACAATGTCCTATTATTTGATAGAATGGTAAACACCCTGTGAAGGATGGTGCGCCCTACTTCTTTGTAGGTGGTGTAAAGTTCCCCATCCATATGAAAAATCTCATTGCCCTATTTTGTCTTATCATGAGTTTGAGGTCAAGTTTTAGTAGTTTAAGTTTCACATGAAAATGGGGGAGATTTTTATTGGTCAGAAGGAACAGTATTTTGTTTCAGTTTTATAGAATGGTCTATTGGCCAAGGTCTTAGAAATGTCTGATTTTATAAGAGTGTATGTATGCCCATTTAAAGAATGACAATGAAAATGAAATGGTTTTCTTTATCACTTTCCACTTTCAAAAGGTAACACAAACAAGCCAAGAATGTGACATAAAAAATAAATGGAATACTGTAAGTGCAATACTTCAGTAGGAGCTATTATCACAATTATGTCAAGTGATGGGGCCACAGCAGAGCTTCTAAATTGTCACACACCAAGCCGTGTGAACAAGTGAACACAAAAACAAGTATCCAAGAAGAGAATAAATAAAAATGATTGATCTTACTCTTCCAAGTCGTTGAAAGAGTGCAGCACCACATGCAGAGCAACGTTTTCATGAGGCTAGAATTTAAAAGTTCTACTTTGCCGTTTTTTTTTTCAAATGTTCTTTCATTGTTACGTATTTATTTAGCACTTGCATTTTAGTAACACACTGTCCAGTGTACAAACCAAGCATTGTACCATAGCAGATACTCATCTAAATTTGCACTGGCCATCATGGTTTGTTTATCATACAATTAGTTGCAGTAGATTATTATAGCAAGATGCAGGTAGATTTCACTCAACAATTCAGCATATTTGCTGGTGAAGTTTGGCTGAATGATTTGATTTGATTCTAGCAGCAAGTCAGGGCCACTTCAGATGTATTTACTCGTGATGATGTGATCTTGTAGTCGAAAAAAATCCCTCCTCTTCAAGATCATCACCATTATCTGTTGCTGAAGTACTGTATATCTTGTTTTGTGTGCACTGTAATTACCCTTTAACTGAAATGGTTGAGAACTCTTGTGTGCCCATTGTGTGACATTGACTGTGACCTTCAGTGGTGACATGTCATTAACAGATGTGTCAATTGTGTCATGTGACTGATTGGGGATTGATAGAACGGACAGTGATCACATTATCGAGCATTTTTTTTTTTTTTTTGTGTTAATGATGTTGTATTTTGTATTTGACAGCATGCACGGACCATCCAGTGAATGCCCTCACCCCAGGGTGCTGCCTAACCTCGTGGCTATATGTCTTGCTTCGGTCGCTACGTACTTCCAAGACTCCAACAGGTTAGTAAACCTTGTCACTCTGCTTGTCGTGTGATGAAGTGACCCATCCTTACCGTGACAGAGAGGTCATTAACAGTTGTAATTCTGCTGATAGAGGGAATAGGCAGTAGGATCTCATTGTGCCAAACACGTGTCTTCTGACTTGGTTTCTGCGACCTTACATGCTCATGGCAAAGGAAGTATGATTATATTACAGCCCATTAGATTGTTGTCTGCTGTAAGCTTTCATTCTGCAGCCCCTTACCCCCCTCCCCCTCTTCGTTACCATTCATGCCTATTTATGTGAAGTAAATCACTTTGCATTTCTTCTCCTGGACCTATCTGTCTTTCCATCCATCCATTCTCCCTGCCTAGTGTCATGGCTCCTCCCCTCCCTCTTCACTCAGTAAATTTCTTGAGGTATAATTTGATTTTCATCTTGCTCTTTCTGGACCTTACACTAAGTTTAATTGAAAAACAACTTTTATGGTCTCCTTCCTTCTTCCTCTAGGCCTCAAGTTTGTTTTTTCAAATGTTCTCAAACTGCCTGTTTTGTTTTCCTTCCCGTTAATGTTTTGCACCCCCTCCCAACTGATAGCAATCAGCATTTGAAGAGATACAAGTGAGGATAGGAACAAAATGAGCCATCTCACTTTCTCAGCATCACTAAGCAATTTGACTTTTGTGGGAAGAAACTGAAATTGTATAATGGTACCAGAGTCAAATTTGTTTTCTTTGGATTAAAGACGTGTATGTAGTACTGTATTTTTCTTCGTAGGTCACTGTTAACTTCAATGTCAAGTGTGACTTGGGAAAAAAAATAGGTCCCGGGTTTTACCATACTGATCCTTTTTGAAAGGACTTACTTTTTTTGCAGTGACACTGTTTGTAGAGAACATAAGTTGCAATTGTTTGAAATGTGAATCTAGGTTTTGTTTATTTAGTGAATGTTGTATCAGCTTGTATTATCTGGCTAGTGGTCTCTAATGTATTTTGGTGCAGAAGACCACGACTGCTTCATATGCTTAAGCCCTTTGATAGAAAGGCACCTCGAAATTGCCCAACAGTGTTATGATGTGCATATGAAAAAGTCCTTTTTGTCACTGGCAGAATTGAGATGATAAAGGTCATTAAAGAAAGAATAAAAAAGCTAGCAGCAACAATGAGTTGATTTTTGACATACTTGTGGACCTCCTTTTGTTTTGTTGATTGATATTGCAGAGATGTAGGCATGACGGTGTGGCAACTGACGTTGCTGATATGCTATCCTTAGCTAAGCCATCACTAGTATTATACCACCACTGGACTTGATCTCACACAATATGTTGTACCTTGATGTTATTGTACCTTATGTTTGCTGTACTCATGTAGTGTGACGTTTTACGTTCTGCTCGTGTGTAAACCTTTCACCAAGACGTTTTGATGGAATTACTTCATGAATGCCTCGCTGTTGTTTACATTTTCAACCAGCAACTTTTCCTCTCGTTGCTTGCAAGGACATGGGGTGTTTGTGGCGACTTTTTTGTCACCGAAATAGATAATTTTTTTTTATAGTGCAATGCAAGTTAAAAATGGTGGATTGATGTCATAGACATACACTTACCCCTTGTTTACATTAATGCATTGTTGAACTGAGGGCTACACACTCCCTGATAAAGTTCCAGCGCTACGACCTGTACATTCTCGATAGACCTTGTTCACTTTCAATTCTGTGAGTTACTGTGTGTTTAACAATTTGCAACACAAGTAAAAAATGGTGGATCATACAGTATGTGACCCTGGCAAGTGGTCAGCTGTTATAAATGTGAGACCAAGGACTTGAATCACTTGGAAATAGTCAGAAACAGATTTAGTAACACCCTTCCAATTATTCACAGTTCTCTGTATTTGTTTCATTTACCTTGACTTTGAACTATATTTTGAGTGTACCTTAATGTCTCAAGATGTGTGTGAAGATCTTTTATATATATGTATATACTGGTGTATGAAAATGAAGTTTGTAATTCAGATATTGTAATGGAATTGAATGTATGTTCTAGTTTTGTGGGACATGCTGACCATTAGTGCAGCTTAATTTCATGATTTTCAATAATTTGGAATGAAATCAATGAATTACTCAAACGATCAGAATCTCATCCACTGAAGATGGTTTTCTCTCTTCCTTACAGTATTCCTTGCATACTTTACATCTCACTTGCCTGTCTCAATAAACGACAGATATACTCCTATCTGACAACTTTTTAGAATCTCCACACGGTGCAGCACATGGGGATGGTCTTATCCAAATGAGGTGCAGTCTGATATTAGACCAGGCAGCCTCAAAGGCGGTGTTGAAATGTTTTCAGTACTCTCTTTACAGTAGGGAGTGCATATGTTGTGTTGAGACAGGTTAATATGTCATTTGTTAAAACCAAACTAGATAAGTTTTTGAATTTCAACTTGTGTATGTATTCTTAATTTTAAATATAGTCCCTTCATCCAGTTGTTTACTTCATTGTGAGGAGTAGTTATGGCATGTCATTCACAAACACCGCCACTGTGGCAAAAGTCCTTCAAAAAACCCATCTCCCAACAGTTGGCTCGCAACACCCTCCTCAAGAAATCTTTGTGGTTGCGTAACGTGAAAAGAACTCACTCTCCTGCTTTGTGTTTGTGTTGTGGTTTATGAATGTTGAAGGCTGGAAGGAAACCATTATTACCCCAGTACTATTATAGCATTCAGTTGAATCATACTTGTCAATCTAAATGGGAAATCAATCCCCATCAGTGGTGGCAACTCTGATTGTTTCGTCCATTAAATGAGCTACTGGGAGCCTGTTACTCTGATTACATTGAAGGGACATGAGTCATGTTTGTAACCAGCAATGAGTAATGTCACTTTCTATGAAGGGTGATTCATAACAGCTGATAGATTATCCTTAATGTAATTCCACAAGTTGAAGTCCAGAGGTAGAATTGATATCAGTGTTGCCTACTTTCTGTTCGCTTTTCCTGTTTTTCTTTTTTTTTTTGTTGTTGTATTGTTTATGTGACATACATATGTAATTACTAAAACTGTTAAGTTGGTAGTCACCTGATGTAAAGTTGTAATATATGTAAGCCGCAAACCCTCTTCCACACTCATGTTGTCGGTTATTGTCATAAAATAACTGCACTTCAGGGCCTGCATTACTATTATTGTTGTTGTTTTATCATTATTTACGGAAGTACTCGTTAACTTAAAAAAAAAAATGTTGAAATAGATGTAAAATAGAAATGATATCATGGGAACAATTGACGTTACAAAGTGTAACCTCATGTGCTGAATCTATTTCTTTGGAAGATTCTTGTCATGTCTTCTTTGGTCGTTAGTAGCACTATTGGCGATACTCCACAAGAAATAGCTCATGTAAAAGTATTCATGAAGTGATGTCTTATTTCAGGATGATATATGCCGCCCCTGATTGGAAGCAATACCATGATTTGTAATGTATGTAATTTAAGTTCACCTAACCCTAGCACAGTAGGTTGCTTTTGTTTACTACAGCTGAAATCTCTGTGTATCGACTATTGCCCTTTAACAGATGTGAATAAACAGATGCCATCTTTGGGCATATGTGAGAGTATGATGTAGCATCCAGCAGTTTATTTTGGGTGTTTTTCTTTTTTATTTTCTTGTAACATCAGCAGGGTTAGCAGTCAGTTCCATAATTTGTAATGCATATTCCCTCACCACATATTACCTATAGATGCATTTACTGGATTGACTGTGTGAAATCTGACTATTGTGTGTGTGTGTGTGTGTCTGTCTGTCTGTATTTGGTCACCATCCTTCCACAACTGCCGCCCTTTATGGTAGCGAAAAATGTCCGCATTTCTGCCTGGTTGTGAATCTTTTCGATCCTCCGGCCAAGGATGGACCTTAACCAAGTCTGCTACCACTCTGTTTAAACGTGAATTGTGTCATCAGCACTAAGACTAGTTTCCACAGTGGAAATGACACCCACTCTCTGTATGATTGTGTAAAATGTCTGTTTTCAAATGATGTCTTTCTGTGTAAATTTCATTTCAATATTAAAGGAAAACCATTGTACAGCCTCCCAGATGGTCCTGATACTTCAAATATAGTTTTTCAAACAATAAGACCCCATTCGGTAGTACAATAAACTCACATCCAAGAAAATATGAAGTTTTTATGAATATACATTTTATTCACTCCCAAGTCACCATATTGTTGTGAATTTACGTGATTCGTGACATCACACATGCACCTGTACAAGTCACGTAGTATTGCCGGTGCATGTGATACCTAATACATTTCCAAAATGGTGATACGCTGTACAACAATGGCGGGAAGTTTGAAGTTTTATTTTGGAAAGAAGTTATCACAAAAATAAAACCAATACTGTCGTGAATGTCTGTAAAAAGATGTGCACTAAGTGTAGATTGAAATTGAAACACCCACTATGGTTCCTTTTTAACTTTTAATTTCTACGTAAGTTTCTATGTAAAGTTTTATTTCCATATTAACTGTTAATTTCATTGTTAAATCTGTCACACAAAGTCTGCCAGTCCTGCCGTACGGTACATAAACAGTGGAATTACCAGTACAGTATTTTGTTAACATAAGCACAGTGAAGACCACTATGCAGCGCATTCACAAGTCAAAAAACAGCTGAACTATGAATGCACCGTATGTTTAAATGGTTGGTTTCAGTATTCTATCATGGATCATGAATGCGACAGGGGAAATAGGGAATAACATTCCTTTTCCTGAGTGTGACGCCATTTCTTCATTGAAAACCACCTTTTTCAGAGGAAGTTTGAACTGAGAAATATTCTTCTTCATATCCTCACCTTTCAAATTTCATCAGCAAAGGGATGATAACCCTTCTGGTCTTGGTGGCACCACATTGTCTCACTTGTCCTTTACTGTCCAATGAAAGTGGCTTTGAAAATGCCTCAGACTCCCCACTTTGTTGACGCTTCCACGGACCAAGCGACGTAGCCCATCATCGACGAACCACGCATATCCATCAGTTTATAATATACACATTCATCTCACCATCCAGAGAAAATCGATGGCTATTTCAGAGAAGTGGAGTAAAAAACGTATGTAGCAAGAAGAAAAATATACCAGAGCTGACCTGAGCTTGCGAACCATCTCTCTTCCTTAGAACGCTTCATTTGCTGATCAAATTTACACCGATGGGTGACGAATAATATGTTTACTCACAAAACGTGAATGACACGCTCTGCTTTTCAACTGACGATGTTTTTTTGCGGGAGCTGAGCACTCCTGCTGCAGCCAGCGTTTATACTTTTCTCATTAAGGATTTAATTGGCACAGTGCAGTGTTGGCAAACATGACGTGAGCTTGTTTGAGAAAGTTATGTCCTTTTCTCCTGGAACTCTGTAGTGGACTGGTAAATGTACTCATGACCTGCGCAGGTGGTGGCATGACAAGATGGTATTTGATGAAGTGGCTGTGTAGAAGGCTACGGAAAATATATGCACTGAAGTAAGTCAGCAGGAAAAGTTCCCACTTAACCAAGAATGATTGTACCTGGTGTTTTTCAGGAACTTTCCCTGTTTCTCATGTTTATCTCATCCCTGCTTTTTCCTGACCTCCGGAATCTTCATCCTACCCTTGTCCCCATCCCCACTACATCCAGCTTTGTCTTTGCATGACATCCTTTTGTTTGCATTCTCCTTGGTTCCATGCCTCATGCCCCTCCTGAGCTGCACATAGGTTTGTATTCAAGTGTTTGTTGGTGCTTAAAATAGCAGTACAGTATTCAGTTATTCTGTTCACCAATGATCTTGAAGCTAACAACGCTTTTTGAGCTGCTGCATTTTGGTTTAATCATTGATTATTATTCTGGAGTCGTGTAGACAAGCGAGTTTAAATCGATGGTGGAAGATGAGGACAAAGATGAGGACAAAGATGAGGACAAAGATTATCAGAGGAGATGTCAGTCTGTTCCCCCACACTGCTGGCAGAATGGAGATCTATTTATTGATAAAAGAGGGATGGGTAGAGGGGCCCGAAGTTTCCAAAGTCACGTTAGATCTCGTCCATGATTCTGTCATTTCGTCTTCGTCAGTTTCAGGGTGCGGGCCGACATCAACAACGAGGAAAGCGACAGCTCCACGGACGAATCCGTCCTCCATGACGAAGATGTGATGATGACGTTCCTCAGAATGCTACAGCTGACGTAAGTAATAACAAGAAGATTAAAACGAGGGAGTAAATCTGTCCATCGTGGAATAGTTCCAGCCGTTTTCGAGGAATCCAGAATAAGTTGTTTATCTCTCAAGTACAGCACAGATACTTGAAATGTTCAGAAAGGAGGAACTGTGTGCTTCCTTACTTTTCATTTGCCCGTTTTAGTGCAATAAAAGTGTCGATGGTGGTTGCGTGATGCTCTTGCGTGTGGGTATGTCATAAGTGCAATAAATAATTGACTGTCACAAGTGCAATAAGTAACAATAAATAAAACCCTTCCGCCACCTCATTTTCATAATCAGATCTTAAATCTGGTGATCATGTTCTAGGAAAATTTGTCTGCATAGGAGAGTTTATCATGCCTCCCTATGTGCATTGTATTTATCCTAGCAAAAGCCACAGGGTGTTGCATTTTTTCAAGGATGGTGGGGGGTTCAGGGGCGGTGTTTTTAGGGGTCATTTTGTCAGTGCAAAATATTACCTTATGTACAAATTCATAAAAGAATAATGCACCGGATTTTAATATTCAATCACTTTTCTTTCAAAACACCTTTCCTTACTCCTGATGAAAGGTTTGAGACTTTAATTAGCTTAGGAGGGGGGGGGGGGGTTATTAGGTTATACATGGTATTACCTTGAATGACTAGCTCACAGTAGAATTGTGCAAACTATGAGAGATTTATGGAAAGAGTTTCTTATAAAAAAGGAAAACAAAATACGTAATGAAAAAATAGTGATGTGTAGACGAATGTTGCTGTCTCTTGTTGAGCCCATTTTGATCCTTTGCTGATGTTGAAACTTTATCTCTCCTCAGAGCGAACTTTGACGACTGGCTGCCGGCGCTATCCGGGATGTTGCTCCCAATTCCTTTTCCCAAAGTGTGAGTACGGACGAGTTCAAGTACTTAGATTTGGTCTTCAGTCGTATGACTCCTAATTGAATGTGAACTTTCATTTTAACATTCACTTAACCACAAGTTCTCCACAGACCAAATTAATTAAATGTACTACCTTCTCCAGCCTTTAAATGTCCATCAAATCTGAATATTTTGAATGGAAAGTATGCTCGCGTCATGTTCCTAGAGGATTTTTTCCGTTTTCTTAGTTTGCGTTGACAAAGGTGGTCACTTTTCCATTCCGACAAAACTTCAAATCATGCGCCGCCAGTGCCTCACTTACACACTGTGACCCAGATTAATGATTTACAAATCCCTTGAAAACTCAAAGATATGTCGAAGCAAGTGAAGCCTCTGTTGATTGTCTCTAAACTTAGCAAAATGTTTTGCCATTGTTTGTTATCACGTCGGGCATATAAACACTGTCATCCAGTTACAATGCCAGAAGTGAGGTCAACAGATATGTTGAAATTAGCCAATGTTGAAGAAGAGGCATCCAACCTCTCATCTTCATGACTTATGTCATCAAATAAAAAGCAAATGTTTGTGTAATTGACATTTTCATGTTTTGATTTCCATGCTTCCTTTTATGTCCTATAAATGTGAAAGTTACCTGTAATCTGCAATATAAGATGACGTTGCAGAAGGAAATTTTAACTTTACCTTATTTTGATCCATTTGTCATTGTCATCACTTTCCTTGAAAAGATTTTAGGGACCTCAATTTTAGCATCACATCACCCAAGAATATCATAATTGTGCTCAAGTTCACCATTACTTCATTCTTTCTAAATCTCTTGCAACCTCTCATCGCTGCTCTTCATCAAGCTCTACATGGCACCCTGAACTCCTCTGCTATCGCTCTTCCTCGTTCCAAACTTTGGTGGTATAAGGTGTGGCTATTTCAGGCCTGACTAATTTATCCACTTGACTAAGAGGGTTTTCACAGATGGTTTTCTCAGGAGTAATTTTTTTTTATTTTTTCACAACATGCAGTTCTGGGTGTCAGATCTTTATTCTCCATTGACCTTTGAAATAATCATGTCACCACCTGGTTGTCATATCTTCAATTTCTTCATTACCTTCAAAACTGGAACAATCTGAAAAAAAAAAAAGAATAAATAAAAGTGACTTTGGTGAAAGGAAAGACCTGTCGTGTTTTGATGCAATTGTGTCAAGACCTCACAACTCCAACAAGAGAGGAGATAAGATACAGTATGTCATTGTGTTCTGCATGCAGACTCACACTTGTATTAATAAAGCTAATGTGAAAAACAACTTTGATCCTATTACATCTGTACATACATCCCTCCTGTGTGTTCAGACTTAACCCTGTTTCTACTGGACAATTTTCTGGTTCAATGAGTTAAAAGGATCTGTCTCTTAAGTCCTTTTGGAGATAATCTGCTGGTATGTATGTCTTCTCACCCTCCAAGAAATAAGAATTAAAAAAAAGAAAAAAGAAAAAAAGGAGACAGATTTCATGAATGTTCTCAAGGGGGAGGCTTTTCTTTGGTGTGCGATACTTCAAAATATTCCTCTGGCCTACTTTCACTTGTGATCTGGGGCCTTCTGGGCATTGCCTCGTCTCTCCGGCACGAGAGACTTTGGGGCCAAGGATGGCGGGAAATGTTGTGAAGCGCTGCACATTGTGAGCATAAACATTGAATCAAAAACAGTGGCAGTGAAGCAGTCAGTAGATGCTGATGGTATCTGTTTCAAGTTGTCTCTCTGAGAGGTTGACTGTTTGACCAACATTTTTGTTTTCATGGTTATCGCCGAATCACAAAGTGTACATGCCTGTGATGATGAGGAGGCCCCTGAACTTTGTGATCTCTGGGTCGATATGTAATAGATTTAAAGATTGCCGAACACATGCACCAAGCATAATCTGATGACCGATCTGATTTCATGACAAAAAAGATGAATACAGAACCTAGCTGTATGTAGGTTTTTTAGAAAAGGCATGAAGGCAGGAAACAATTTTGACTATGGCTGAGATGACAACTGGATTTCAAATACATTGACCTTAAGCAATTGCTCTAAATGTGCAAAAAAATTTCAAGTGGATCTATGTTTAATATTTGTGCATACTCAAAGTAATTTTACCAGTTCTTTACACCACAGGTTCAATGCATGCATGACTATCTCAAACATGTTGAAAAAGTGCCCAGTGGTACTTTTATTCGGTTCGTCATAGCAAAGTGTCGACATCGGTAAATCTAGTCTTGGAACCAGTGTTAAGCTAAGCCGCTGTGACCCAATATTGACACAGTGACCTGTCAATTTGACAAACTGATGTTTGTGGGGAAAACACAGGTTTCGTTTGTTTTTGCGATTGATGCAATGCTGTTCTTCACAGTGACTCAACATTACTCAAACTTCATCAATGTGACCCAATAGATATTTCCATCAGGGCAGGCGTGGGGTAACCATTTTGATTGAACGGACCATGTGAGAGGAATAAAAAAATTGTCTGGGCTGCACTTGACCAACCAAAGTACATTGCCCACTCCTGCCCTAGGGGAAACACCGCTCGCAACTTAGTTCATGACAAATGAGTGTGCGATCTGTTTTTTATAAATTAGAAACAGTGGTAAGTGGTAACCAAAATGAACAAGAAACTCAAAGAATGGAAGAGGCAAATGACGATCAAAATCATATAGAACAAAGAAAGTAGAGGAGATGTAAGCCACAGGTATTAAAAAAAGAAAAGAAACACAACCATTAAAATACTGCAAAGTTTAAACTGAAAGTCAAATTTTTGAAATGAGAAAGATATTCTGAAGACACAAGATATGAAAATTACTGACAGAGATTGATGATGTAATCAAATTAAAGGGAAAAAAAAGGAATCTTTGATTTATTTTTCTCAAAGACTTGGGACTTGAGAGAGTCAAAAAGTAGTTAGAAACAGGAGATTGTAAACATTCAGCAACAGACTCCTATGGATAAGATAGTGATCCGTTGGGTGGGATAGCGATCCCACGGGATAGTGCTCTGTGGAAACTAAGAACAGATGGCTGCTGTAAAACAGTTTTTGGAGCAAAGTTTAGAGAATCAATTGTATACTGTGCAAAGTGCAACAGAGTGAATTATCTCTCTTTTTTGTTTAAGTTAAGTTCAAGTTTACCCAGCCATTAGAGGTGATTTTGATTATTTCTTATTCATTTTGGTGGAGTGCAGGAGATGAATCGTTTGTGATACAGTAAACAATAAAATCACTCATTCACTTCTTCCCCCTTTGTTTCTTTTTTCTTTTCTTCTCCGCAGCGCTCTCTACCACAGGAAGTTAACAACGTAAGTCTTTCCCCGATCTTTTGACCCATGTGCGTGATTTGGTACAATGCAGACCTTTTTTTACCCTTATTTGTCATTGAACACAGAAAATACCCCCCTCCTCAGAGGAGGCATTAATATGGATGCTTTTTTTTGTAATGGCAAATACTTCGAGATTGCATAGAATTTTGAGTTATTAGGGTTATTAAGCAGATGTTTGTCGATATCTTACGTTGATATTACCTCTAGACTGCTCCTTTTTTTTTCCTTGGCATTTACCTTCAGGATTTTCCTTGTGAAAGCTAGTGGTTATACCTCTCTCCTCGTAAAATTGTTCCTTGCAGTGTGTGACGCAATGTTCATTTCATTCGTTTGTCCAGAACCCTTTCAGATACTATCAATTATATTCCTTTCTCTAGCTCTCATTCCCTCCCACAGTTCTGGTTTTCTTTTTTCTTCTTTTTCTTTTTCTTGCTTTCGAAAACACAGACATGGATTAATTTATGCATAGTTATAGGGCAAGGAATATTTACTGCAACATGTAGCCTTGGATCTCGGCAAACTGTCTCTATGCAATGTGGGCTTACGTAGAAGTATGTTATTTATTGCCGCTGACGCAGGTTCCTTCCCTCCTGTGTTTGTCATTCAGTGTGACTGCTTTGAAATTCAGGCTGGTTCATTCAGAATCTTACACTCTCAGTTGAAGACTGATGGTATCAGGTAACATGGCCTAGTGTGGTATGAAGCTAGCCTCCTCCCCCCTCCATTGTTATGTTGCTATGACGATTGTCCTTATGTCACTGGTTCAGTTCGCATTACTGCCTTCACTTTGCTTCAATACTTAGATATTTTCATTTCCAATATCCCAGTCGGTCTTTTTGCCTTTATTTTTATCCTTTTGAAATAATTGCAAAATGATTCATTCGCAGACTGTGTGTAGAGCATAGCATGTGTGATTTGCTTCTCGAACAGGCTGTGAAAAAAAAGAAATTTGTTAGAAAAGTGAAGTGTCAAATTTTGCATACCTCTCTTTTTCTTTGTGTCCTGTACTAATTGATATTCCGTGGAATCGCATTCTGGAGTTCCATCATCCACAATTAAATTTGTTCAATTGAAAAATCTCTCAGTGTTCAAATGTTTCACATGGCTTTCAAATTTGAAATAAAAATATCTCTGTCCTGTTCATGTAAATAACATCAGTCTTGAAATGGATTAAAAGCATTGTGGGAATAAAAAAAATAAATGAAGAGTGAGTTAATTTCTTTATCATAGTTTAGAGCAAAACTGTAGATTGGTCTGTCTGTTCGCATGTTCAGCTTTCATTGTTTTGTCAGTCTTTGTTCATGTGAATTCAGTGTGCCTCCACAAATGGAAACATTGATCATCATGCAAATTTATCAAATAAAAGGTTATGTCTGAAATTATTTTGGAACACTTTGAAAAATTTAGGCCCTCATCTATCCATAAATTTGTATCTTTCTCTTCTCCCATAGTATCTGTTCATCTTTGCTTATACCTGCATTTTGTGAAAGAACATCAAAAATATCTCAAAAACCAATCTTGTAAGAAAGATGGTGTCTGTGAAATTCAACATTCTTGAATGCCTTAATCACTGGTAATGAGATGGTCGCCTTTTTAAGTGGTCGTAACATTTTCTCACTCTGTTCGATGTAAAGTCGTGGCCGCCTCCTCCACGTCTTCGATCGATAAATTTACTGGGAGGACAATTTTCCTGAAAACATGAGACGTGTTCCGAGATCAATATTGCCCAGGAAGCTTTCGATTGATGGTAGGATTTAATGTCATTACAAAAAGGAAAGCTGAACTTGATGGCAGTTTTACATTTTTCAACTTCACTTTATGACAGCATCCATTCCACAAATGTAATCTCTATCTTTAATAGTCAGTGAGATAATAAAATATCACTTGCAGCTACTTTTTGGAAAGTTTTTGAATAGTCTCGACCTTCCAAGTATTACATGTTTGGAAAGAAGTAACCAAAAAAAATATTCACAGCACATGCAGAGACTAGCATACAGGGTTACTGGGTAGATAGAATATATTCAAAAAAAAAATTCCAAAAAACATCCCAAGCAACAAAACAATGCATCCCAAGCAACAGAAGCATCAAAACAATACATCCCAAGCAACAGAACAATACATCCCAAGCAACAAAATACATCCTAAGCAACAAAAGTAACAAACCAACCCATCCTAAGCAACAAAACAACCCATCCCAAGCAACAATGCAACTCATCCCAAGCAACAGAACAACACCTCCCAAGCAACAAAACAACCCATCCCAGGCAACAAAAGCAACAAAACAATACATTTGAAACAACAAAAGCTACAAAACAACCCATCTCAAGCAACAAAATGAGACATTTTAAGCAAGAATAGCAACAAAATAGTACATTTCAAGCTAGAATAGCAACAAAACAATACATCTTAAGCAACAAAAGCAAACAAAACAGTACATCCCAGCAACACAGCAACCCTGCAAACAATGAGCAATAAAATAAGAATGCATCCCAAGCCTTTTGTATCAGTCTTTCAAGTGCTGGTATGGCTATCTATGATGTGAGAGGAGAAGCTATGGAATATTACGAGTGGACAACTTCTATTTTCAAATGAACAAACAAAATGTTTCCAATGAACACACAGACATTTTCAATGAGTAAACGAGACTGGTATTTCTCAATGAACAATCAAACATTTCCCAATGAATAAAAAACATTTTGCAATTAACAAACTAATATTTCTGAATGAATAATGAATGAATGAGCAAATATTTCCCAATGAATAATCATAACTAATATTTTATATAATCTAAATTTTCCTAATGAGTAAACAGATACTTCCCAGTGAACTGAAAAATATTTCTGTAGATTGCAATATTAATAATTAAAAATGCAATACAGGCTTGGCAGCAACAGTATTGTTGACTCAGTGTGGGTGTTGCCTTCAGTTAGATGACAACATGGACTCGCAAGGGATGTAAAAATTTTCTCCAAGGTGACCTTTTAATGTTTGCATTAAGTCTGGTCTACCAGCTTTTTGATGTAAAAACGATAGCTATATTGTTTTGATTACACACATCAGATGTATTGAAATTGTTCTTTCATTGACTTATTTTGGCTTTCTGAATCTTATCATCAACTCTTATTGTAAATTTAACCTACTTTTTGTGTTCTGTTGCCAGGAGTTTGAAGTACATCATCCGTAAATTTGCTGACGATCCCAGATGCGAGGTAAGTGCGATATTCATTGAAATTTTCAATAAACTCTTCCCAATTATTGATCACATGGAGGCCAAATAGTGAAACCTACTGTTTACCTCACAGCCTGTTGCACAATATGTAGGTTACTTGCGAGTTCATCTCTTGCTGTCCATTTTGTAGACAGGGATTGAAGGGGCACAGAGATTATTGGTCAGATCAGATAGTAATGATTTAACTGTCTCCTGTTTCCCTACTCATTGACCAAGTGAGCACAATTAGGTTGTTCTCAGTTGAACTTGATTCAGAGCACGTACTGTAACCTTTGTGGCTGGTTACACAAGTTAATTCCACTCCATGCTCATTTACCTATTGTGGAATTTCAAAAAGCATCTTTGTGTCAGTAATTAGAATGTGGTGCCATCCTCAGTGAAAATCTGTTCCAATCTTACTGCAAATGATAAAGAGGTCAAATAAATTTGCTCGAAAGCAACAGAAAATGAAACCATTTTGCTGTGCCTGTATGAAACAAGACATGTGTGACATGTTTTGTTTGGTGATTACATCTTTTGATTAAGTAAACTAATGATGGAACCACACAGTGACTAGAATTTCTCTCAATTTATCCCAAGTGTTTACCAGACACTTGCCAACAAGAGGTCTCTCCTTCTATGATTGGATACATCTGATAGAGTTGCTTGGCAGATGGTTGTCTAAACTACCTTTGCCGAGTCTGCCTCTCAAGTGCTTCAAACATTTATCATGCAGTTTTGAAAAGAAGTGACTGACAGGGATTAAACTATTACCTGTGAGATGTTTATTCATGCCGTTAAAAGTACCAGCTCAGTATCAGAATTCAAGAAAGCAAAGGCCGCCAAAAGTTACGGTCTGTGTACAATTTCAGGATTAGCAGGAATAACCTGTGTTTAACAGTAGCAGTCATTATCTGAAGGGAATAGTTAATCTGACATTGAAGCTTTGTTAGGTTTTAATGGTATGGTGCATCTGAAGTAGGTTGGAGCTAATGACATCACTCTGGATTGAGGAAGAGCCATGACTCTCGCAAAAAGGTAAACGGTTATTTGAGCGGTTATTTCGTTGATACTGTCAGTTCTCCCCCCCCCCATTCCCCTCCCCACAAGAAAAAAGAAAAAACATTGCATATCCATCTAAGCTGCTTTAAAACATTTCTGTGATGCGGTGGGGATATACAATATAAATGTGCTTGCCATAAATTGCTGTGTATGTCAGGAATTTTCTACCCTTTGAAATACATATTGTCAGGGGGCATTGCTTGTTTGTTTCCTGATTTTGAAGGTTTTTCCTGGATTCATTTGTAAAGTTGTGAATCTAAATATGAACCCTCCCTTCCACCAAACATGTAACATTTCTTGGGAGCTTTCATTCTGATTATGCATTAAACAAGGTGCACTTTAACTCTCTCAATTTGCTCTCCATTCCCCCAAGGAAATTTGTTGATGAATAATTAAATATGTTAACAAATATCATGACCTAATACAGGATTCTAAAGTGGTCATTTACATTGTTAATTTTTATTCCACGCATGCAGCTTTTGTTTTTCTCCTTTTGTTTTTCTTTGCTCTTTAGACTGGAATGGGTATCAGTCAAATCAAATTTTGAATTTGCCAAAAATGTAGATGATGATGGTGATGATGATGATGGTAATTCGTGCCAAACTAATTGGCTCTGAAGGTTGCCCAAGATTTCTTGCATCGAGAGTTGTCCCATGGAGTAAAAGAAAGTGACAAGTGAAATAAATTTGTCATGCATTCATTTTCAGACAAAAGTTGCATTTTATCAATATTTGGTGAATGGTATGCTGAGGGTGTGTGCCAAGTATTGGAGTTGCTTTTTGTCTGCATAAATACAATGTATAGAATAGATGATATATGTTGCTCATGACGAATTTATGTCATTTTGGTCTTTGATGCAACGGTGGTTTAGGCAACATGAGTTTATAACTCTTCAAAGTCAATTCATTCTTAAACGAGCCTGTAAGAGGCAGACACACGTTCCACTCGACGCGAGTTGCCAACATCGTTTCAGAAATTGATGTAACTGCCAAAGCGAAGGTCTTAATAGACACGAGTTGAGATGTCGACATAGCATCAGACACTGGTTTTAGTGAAAGACATTAGCAATCAGCGGTTTGATTGAAAATGTGTGGTTCATCCGGTAGGGTTATTCACACTGATGTGCATATTTTGTTGTTTATCTTGGTGAATAAAATTTCACAACAGGATTTGACATGTATGGTAGTCTCTGGACCTCTAGTCATTTGATACATTTGTGATTTTATTTCTTCAGGTGCACACAGCAGTCTGCGGTGTCAGAGATGGTAAAGCCGGTTGGCTGGATATATTTTGCCCAATCGGCCCTGCCTGTGATGATGAGGGGGAACTATTCTCTACCATGGTAAACTTCTAATCTCCTCCATTTCTCAGTAAAAGTATTTCATGCAATACCCTAGCCTCCCAACCACCTTGGTGAAACCCTAAAAGATGAAAACATTTGAAAACACTAAAAGATGAAAACATTTGAAAACACTGCTGTGCACAGTCACAACCACCCTGAAACGCCATTGCTCGCAACAAAATACAGAAATTCAGGCTACTTATTTAGTTGTCTGCTTTAAAAAATGCCTAGCTGCAATGCACTAGTTTATTTCATTAAGATTACTTGATATTTTTTGTCTTTTGTGAATTTTCTCATTCATATCTTTTGGTTTAAGTTGTAACCTCGTAATCATGTAGGTATATGTGTGTGTATGTATGTTTGTGATGACTACTTTGTAAACATGATCTCCAAAAGGGAAGCTTGTCCAGATCTCATATTTAGTACCTCGGTGTACCTTATTGAATATTAGAAGCCTATTGTTTTTGGTTGAGGTCATTTGGGGTCAACAGGGGTCAAGTAGTGAAAACTTCTAGACACGATATCTCAAGTTGGGGCACTTGCACAGATTTCCCATTCAGTATGTGGGTGTACCTTACTAAGTGCAAATAGCTTATTGTTTCTCATGGAGGTTAAAGGTCATTTGATGTAAACAGGTATCAAGTTAGGAAAACCTTGTACAAAACACAATATCTCAAGAAGGGAAGCTTGCACAGACTTGATATTTGGTACACAGTGAAGCTCTTGGATATATCTCTGTAGTATGTTGTTGTCGTGCATGTTCAGATGAATACCTACAGTATCAGTCATCAACTTAGATCAGCAGATGTCATTGTTCATCTCAATATATCATAAATTACTGTATTATCACAATAACTAAGCGTTTTACACTTACTCTACTTATGTAATATGTCCGATCCATGAGAAAAAAATCATCATAATGAAATCATTGAAACTGCAATGCATTTGATAAACCTAAAACTCTATGCACCACAGTGAGAGCGGTTTATATTTAATGGTACTCTGACTTATTCTCATTTGCTTCAGAAGTAGCTCAACACTCTTAACCTTTATTTCAAAGACCCTGGCAGCGTCACTCTGGTTTTCGATGATAACGTCCCGTTCTTTCATCCTCCCACAATCTAATCAATCTGACCTTTCCCACGTCCCTCTACGGAGATGAGGCAAATCTAGTTCGTTTTTTGCATCTTTACGTTTCTTTTTGCGAAAGATTTATGTTACACAGAAACTCCACTGTCCTCTCAGCCGATGTAAAGCACTGCAGTCTTGAGGGTTGCTGGTTAGAATACAATTCTCTAATCATTTTGATCTATGCACTTGGTTAAAATTTTGGAAGAAAATAACTCACTTTCAGTTTTTTTTTTTTTTTGTATACATAATTTGATTTTCACAAGGAAGGTGAATGTGCAAATATTGAGTTAAGAGTCAGATGTATCTTCCAGAATCAACGTATTGATGCAATCAACACCGGCGTTGATAACTTTCTCCAAGATACTCGTTTGTAGGCGTTGTTTAACTGCACCAAGGGACTCAGTTAATTAGGAATGAATGTAAATCTTAGCAGCAGGAGGAAAGCAGCTTGAGATACTGAATTTGATAGAGGGTATTAAGAAAACAACTGCAGAATATGTAGAACTATTTTCTCAGAAAAGCTCAAAGTGAAGAAGAGCTATTGAAAAATGTAGTCCAGCAGGGTCACTAATAGATCTCACAGTTAAATGCAACAGCAGTGTTTAAGATAGTGTCAGAGAGAAGGGATGAGGGAAGGACAAGGTCATGTGACAAAGTGGACTAGACTACTCACTGTCATACGGCAACTTTAGCGATACTTTTAGTCGCAGAGTCGTTTGTTTCTGTAATTGTCAGTTTCAACAGAGAAATGTTGATGTATGTTCAAAAAGTGTGCATTCAAAAGGGAAATATGTTGTCCAGACATAGAGTTTGTGTGAAGGTTAACACACAAATGATTTGTTGTGGGAGAAGTTTTTCAAGACTTCTAATTGTACATAAAACAAAGTTGAACAATGCAAGTATTATGTTGTGCAAACTCCATGTTTAGTATCGAGCAGTCCTGTGAGAGGTAAGTGTTTGAAAAAATGTTCGCAGGGGGAAAATCAACCAAAAAAGGAGTAAAGGTGTCAGTTAATATGTGGGAGTGATCCAAGTATTCTGCTTTAAGGGTTCAATATGTAGTGAACACAACATGTAGTTTTTCAAGATCTTTGATACACTAACTAAGGTCTTGACCCTGATCAGTAGTAAAAGCCACTGTCCAGGTGTCACTGTGATTGGAATTTGATTCATTTAAAATCCAACTCGGTTGACACATTTTAGCAAAGAGCCGAATTGTGCTGAGTCAACTCAAGAAATCCTCAGTCATGAATTTCCCCTCCCACACACCACGTTAGCAGGAATATCATAGTTGTAAGACTATCCTTCGTCTCATGAGAATTTCTGCACGGTAACACCCCAAGCCCATCAACACAATCGAAAAATCGTGACGTCAAGTCACGCCTGTCACGCCCTCACCTCTGCACACCCACGATTGCAGTGAACTATGCCCATCGAGTCCAGTCCCTCCCTGACAGCATTAACTGCTTTTGATTCTGTTCAGCTTCAAAAACTGATCAGCTGTTGCTGCCGGAGAAGACGCTTCCTGCTGTCTGTGACTCCGAGACTCTTCGAACCGGTGGTCCAACTCGCGAAGATCGGGAACAAGACTTGTTTGGAGGTATCGACTTTCATAATGCAACATTCAACACCTCTCGTAGGAGAGGAATCTTCGATGTTTGTCAGTATCAATTACCAGATATTCAAAATATCTTTTGAGCTGGTTTTGAAGACTGTGTGGATATTGTTGATCTTGTTTTGTGGCGTTAGGGGTGGAGGGAGATTCAGTGTAAGTGAACGTGTTCGGTGAATGTGAAATTGGAAGCAGTCTCTATCTTTGTCAGCTTTTAATGTGTATCTGTCTGTCTGTTGTCTTGTTTGTGCGTGGCTGGCATCGTGTTGACACCCATATGTCTGCTCATTTCAACTTGAAGTATGGTCATTCCATACGCTCATACAGTGACATAGACTGACGTAAAAACCTATTCCTTTGGTAACCTTGTCCACTTTTGGCCTGGAAAGAATGGTTCAGAACAATTGTCCTGGTTTCCATACTGAGGATCATCCACTTACAGTGAGATGCTTAAATACCAGAACTAGCAGATGTTAGAGATTTTGGTCCAGTCGCTTGCAATCCATTTTACCTTTTGTTGTATCTGTAGGTCACACTAGAATGTTGAGCACTATAAAATTTTTGCTATACAACCTTTCCCGTTGTCTTTGTTTTATTTGAAGTGGGGAATGAGGAGAGTTATTGGAAGTGATCTGTTTATTTTTAAATCTGTTGGTTGCAGAAAGAATCGTAAGCTGTCAAGCTTTTCTTCGCCAAAAAAGTTGGGAGGTTTTCCCATGTTTTTAGGAACTTCGTTGAGAGCATGGGTTATGTTATGTTGATTCCATTTTATCCAATCAACTATTATGTATTTATTTGAATCTCTCGTTGAACAGGTGGTATGTTCCATGCTGGAGCTCGATATCCTTCTGAAGCCTGAACAGGAAGTGGAGGTCATCCACGTCCTGAAGAGCACGGAAGAAGGTCGCATCATGTACGACGCTCTCTGCGAGAGACAGCTGGTTTTACAACAACTGGTAAGTCACCGTCTCAAAGATCGATCGGCTGTGTCTTTTACGTTTTCTCGTACGCGGTGGTCATCAGATCAAAGTGATAGTTCCAGGTTTCTCTTGTGACAAGTGATATTAGACCGTGACTGTTTCATGCTTGCAGTGCTGTGTTTATTTTTGCAGCAGCACCAATTCTGTTGGCCATTAGTGGATTGATATTCCAGTCATGGTATTGTTGTCAAGTTTAATTCATACTGAAATGGACTGCCAGTATTTCTGGTTACTGGAATGTGATGATATTGCATGTCCAGTATTACTGGGCAAATAGAATTCATTTCCAGTTCTCTGCTAGAATTTCTGGTAAATGGAATGTGATTATGTTGCATGTCCAGTATTACTGACTGAATGGAATTCATCCCCAGTTCACTGTTAGTATTACTGGTTAGTGGAATGTGATTATGTTGCATGTCCAGTATTACTGGGTGAATGGAAATTCGCTAGTGCACTGTTAGTATTACTGGTTACAGCCCAATGAACAGCTTCCTTTGACAGAAGATGCATCCTGTTTTTAGTTTTTGACTGTTATGGCTATTGGTTAGGGCCACATGTCATTTGGGGGTCAGTAGAGGTCAAACAATGAAAAATTTTGTAGGTAAAGCTATCCCACCAGCATCATCCTCATTTAAATGTTGTGGAAGGCTCTATACCTTTCAGGTCCATGTTGTTGTTACTTTGAGAAAAGTTCAGTTTGGTCACTGTGGTCAGTTTAGAAAACCCTGCAGAAAGAGGTAACTCAATACTGCAAAGTTGAATGACCTGTCAAACCATGTTGTCAACATTATGTTGAGTTAAAGCATGGAATACATGGAATCACAGAGGTAAACATTTCAAGGTCTTGTAGTTACCCAATTGCACCAGCCAGTGATTGGCCAGAGAACCAGGGATTGACCAAAGATCACAATTAAATCAATAATGAAATCTGAATGGAAAGATATTTTAGGCACCAATCACCTGAACTAACGCCCAAAAGAACTTTTGAAAAGACTTTCTGCAACATTCAATATTTATCTTTGATATTAACTAATCATCAGTACTTAATGGGTCTTTCTTGCACTCTGCTGATGAGATAAATGGTAGCTAGTTTACTTGAAATTCACTCCTTAGCTTTGTCTCCAGTAGTTTTCTTTTGACCAGTTGGTGATGACTCATGGTCCATTTACTTATAATGAATATGGTAGGCAAGTGAGTTCAAGTGTATTTATGGAGATAAGCAGGTATGAGTGACTTATTTCAAGCAATGGATTACAAAGCCTCCTAGCTCACCAGTTGCTGTTTGGTTTTATTTTCAGAGAGAAAAGGGAGGACCCAAGTCACTCTCATTACCATCGAAGTCCACCGATGCGGATGTGGCCCGCCTCTTCAGCAACGGACCGCTGGGAAATCTGGAGAGCCTCAATCTAGCGTTCACTCATGTCACCAGCCAGTGTGCTAAGATCCTCATCAAACTGCCAAATCTTAAACATCTCAACCTCTGGTCAACTCAGGTATTTACTAAAGATAGACTCTTAAGAGACAGCACTCAACCCCCCCCCCCCCCCCCTCATCTTCACCACAACCTCTCATGCACCCATTCACCACACCCTATGAGATGGGAGAGTTTTTGTTTTCTAAAGAGATGTTATTGACATTCAAGACTGCTCAGAGTTACAGCACAGGAGAGCATAAGGCCCAAATGGTAGAATTTTGTTCTGAATCAGTGAAGTCCATTCACCACCATGAGGAACACCACCAGTATGGGGGTTGGGGGGTAACCCTGGTTGAAAAGCTATTTTGTGAAAGCTGACAACTTTCAGTCCTGATAGTAGTCAAGACTCACCAATGATCTATGTATGTTTGGAAATGTTAATGATCCATTTAATGTAATCATTGCTGTTGTTGTGTAATGGAAACTATGTAGGTACTCACCACTCCATGTATTGTAGCAGTGAATCTCTCTACCAGTTGTAAACAATGGTAGAAATTTCCCCTTCAGAAAATGAAGTGAACCTAGATTCCTTTGATTGTGTTGCACTTGATATCAAGAAACTCTGATGGCCCTTTTAAATATGTAGTTAATTTATCTTGAGTTGTCATATATGGCATTCAGTCTAGGAGAGGATGTTGTGGAACCATGTGCAGCAAAAGACGTAGTAGAAGTCCCACAACAGTGGCATCATCAATTAGAGATGGATACCATCAATGGGGCAGGAGATGGTATAAATACCAACAGTTAGTCTCACGTATCTCCCTGGTTCTTTGCCTCATTGGTGTTTATACTAATTATGAAGTCTGGCATTATTTTTTTTTCATGGTAAACTTTTTAATTTCTTTCCCTTCGGTCAGTTTGGAGATGATGGACTTGAGCTTATTACAGAACACATGCTGGAACTGTTGTCCTTGAACCTTTGTGAGACTCAGGTGACGGACCAGGGACTGAGAAATCTATCGGATCTGAAGAAACTCAGTCACTTGAACATGAATAGTACCCCTCTTACCACCCGGACATGCAGACTCTTACAGGTAAGATCCACTTGAACATGAGCAGTACCCCTTCCTACCACCAGGACATGTAGATGCTGCAACTCCCCCCCTCCCTTATGTCATCTTTTCCCCCTCTTTCTCTCATCCACCAGTACATACATCAAAACACCATAAATTTACAAGTTCAAATTTCACCTGATGTCGAATTCTGCATATCCTTTGCTATACTACTACTACTTTTGTGTAAACATAGAGGTACATCAAGTGGACTATAGGTTTAAGCAGAGTGACAAAGTCTTTCCATAACCAAGTCCTCCTGTGCAATTGTTAAATAATAATCCGGACCTTGAAGGACAGTTGTTTCACAACATTAAAGCAAGCACACAAGTGCGGAAGAACTCTATGGCTATTACATTACAAAATCATGTCAGTTTAATACAATCTCAATAATTTTAGATCAAATTTGGTATCTTTCACAAGCTCAAGTCAGATGGGAAAACCGTTGATTTCTCTCGGACAAAAATACCCATTCTACTGTGACCCGGCTAGGGACCGACCCCCAAACCTCCCTGCTTCTTAGTGTCATTGCTTCATATCTATTTAGCTACATCTATCATAAATTGGTGAATCTTGCAACTACAACAAAAAAGCCTCAATAAGACCATCTTTTCACCTTTCTTCTTTTCACAACAGAAGACACTACCAAACCTTGTTTCCATGGATACCAGATACACAGAAGTACTTGACATGGGAGAGGAGACTAGCTTCTGCTGAGTGAAATGTCTCACCTTGAAGACAAAGATTTAGCATCTGAAGGAAGTAGCATCATTACATGATGTTATTGCACTTTTTTGCAATGTTTCCTTTAATATATGTTTTTTTCTGTACACACAGGCAGATGAAATGTGAACCACCACCTAAGATATTGTAATGGCACATTGTTATATTTCACAGCCACCGCAACAGATGACTACATTGAGCAGCAACGTCAGAAACATCTCAAACTTTGTGTAATTAGTGAACGAGGAGTTGAGCTCAGTTCAGCTCATAAACTGCTGTTGCTAGTGGATGTTGCTGAAAAACAGTAATTATGCTAACAGCTGCAATGTCTGTGTTTTATAATTTAACACATTCATCAGCTTTGTATGGGTGCAAGGTGCTTGTAAAACTTAAGAAAAATTGGTTCCTCTAAGCAAACTGAAATCTTGCAAAATTTAAGAAAAAGGGACAAAAGGAAAAAAAAAAAAAGAAGCCAGAAACCTTGCTTGGCTGAAAACCAAAAGAAGGAAATCATCAAACAAAAATATATTTGTATGACATGACTGGTAGGCGAAGAAAATAGGTGCTAACAAAGGTTGTGTTTTGTTTTATGTACACAAGGAAATAAATCCTTCACAAACTGCATCAAACTAGTGAACAGTTTCTTTAACTGGGTGGATTTGAGATGGTTTTCAGCGCAGCCAAAGAGAATCGTTGTCTGTGCGAAACATCAGTACACGCCATCCGACTCAGAAAGGGGTACTTTGGAAAGTCCGACAGACTCATTTATCGGTGTGAGAATGTATCGTACTAAGTGATGAAAGACTTCACTCTGGTGAGACCATCTTTGGGGGAACGAAGAAGATGTCCTAAGATACCTTGCCAGAATCAAAGAAACCAGACTGATGAGGATGGGACGGCATCCTCTCAGGTAGTCACCATCAAGTTGCAAAGAGTTCTTAAATTTTTCATCAAAAATGTTGCATCACTTCCGCTTGTCGCCGTTTTGTCAATGGACAGTTCGTGAGAGGGCAGGAAGGAGATGAATGTTCTGCTGACTCTATGTCTCTGCAATCTTCTGTCAAATGCAAAATGTTGCAAGTTGTTGAGTGCACTGTTTGTTAATTGACCAACCATCAGCGGAGTGCCAAGTGAAAATGAGGTACACTCACATGCAAACTGAAGTGTGGCTGGCTGCTTGTCAATGGAAGCATTCTTTGAGAAATGGAACAGCAAAAAGGCCAACATTAGCCATTCTGGTATATGAAACAATGCATTTAGAATGCAGCTGAGTCCTTTATGTGATGATGATTGTGCAGTATGGACTGCTTGGTAAGTGTTCTGCGGCATACTGCCCTCACAGGGCTACTTCTGCCCTAAGAGTGCCAACGCAGAACCACCTGCCGACTATGAGTAGAGCGACAGGCGTGCCAACGAACGGCAAAAGAGGGAAGCTGTCGATGAATGTGGAAACAATTTTGTACATATAAAGTATTATTTTCAAATTATTTTGTAACAGTCACACATTCTTATTATGGATACTATATATGGTTTTGCCACTTGATATGAAACATTTGGGTCTTCTCTTCACCTATGTCATGGAAATACTTTGGTGCTTTTTTTTTCTTTTTTTCATTTAAGGAATAAAATCATTAAGGCAAAATTAACACAAAAATGTAATGAACCAATTCTAGTCTGATTAAATTGGAGGAAAATATATTGTGTAAATTGTGATAGTTAAAATGATGCTACAACACAAATTTTATTCTGTCATTGTATAAAGTTAAAGTATAAAGTTAAAAAAAAGTTTCTGTCTAAGAAAATTTCTGTAAGTGTCATTACTTGGGTGGCATAATCATTTCATTTGTTTGCCATGGTAATAGATTTAACATCTTAGTATTTAGCAGTTTAAAACCTTCAAACCATACATCATCAGCTATTCTGTTTTGTCATTATTATTATTATTATTTTTTCTTTGAAGAATGATTCTGATGCTTTATGCACTGTATTGCATAAAATTTGATATGAAATTGATTTCTTGAAATTTGAAAAATATTCAGATATAATTTTAAAATTTTGAAGATATACTGTCGTAATGAAAAGAACTAACAACTTTGTTTGCAGTATAAGCAGTTCATCATAGGTGACAGCTTCGATAAGCAGATAAAACTTGTGAGCAGCTTTTAACGAACACGAACAAGCTGACCCAGATAGTTTGTTAAAAGTGACTAACGCCAAGTCATTTTTTTTTTTTTAGAAATTCCTTGATATGAGGACTAAATTGGAAATGTGTATAGATAGGACAGATACTTTAATTAAAAAAAAAAGAAAACATATGTGAGAGTTATTTTCTGACTTCGTTAAAAGCATTTATCTTTTGAAACAAAATTTAATAGATTTAAGAAATGTTGGTGGACTAAAAGATGTACCATATGTTGTTAGCAAATTAAACATCTGTGTAGAAGAATGTAGAAACGAAAAGGTAAAATGGTGATATTTGCTTTTTATGACTCACTTTTCTAAAGAAGTGTTTTTGATTCAATTTCCTTGATAATAAAGAAGCCATTGCAGGTCTGTGTCTTCTTCTTTGAAAATAGTTTGAAGAAATGTCTTATAGTTTCAATATTAGTGCCACTTCCAAGTTTTGGAGCTGTTCCATGTGTAGACATCTCAATAGAATACATTGCTATGGAGCATCTGATCAGAGATGGCCTAACATCCTACATGTATGTGCACTACAAGCCTAATGTTATCCACAACTTGTAATGTGCGTGAATGTCAAATCAAATTACTTTGATGCAGATTGTTGTCAATTTATCCAATGCTCTCTGAAGACTGGTTGATCAGTCGACTGGTTGAACTAGTTTTGTGCTATGTATTGCAAATATTTCCTCCAGTGAAGGTGCAATTCACTGTGTGTGTAGTGTTGTATACTTTTAGTTGAAATCAATGCAACCAGCATGACCAAAGTTTGAATTCTCTGTGGAATAGAACCCACTTGTGGCACTGAAATTGAAAAACACAAAAAGCAAAATTCCAAACTTACAAACATCGTCCAAGCTTGCTTGCCAAGAAGTCTTTTTTGTACATATATATACTTAAAACTTTGTAAAAAGAGAAAGTGGGCTTAATTTTGGTGTATACTCTTAAATATTTGTGTGGTAACAAAATATTACTTTTTGTGCTGATTGTGACTATTTGCACAGTGCTCTTAGATATTTTTGGTTCAAAGGTTTCTCTCTTTTCATCACTTTTTCAAGACCATAAGAAGAAAAAAAAAACAAGCCTTTGTTTATCACCAAGGGGATCTTTTCTCTTCTTTCATATGTCACAGTGAAAACATGTAAATGCTCAATTAAGTGTAAGATGGAAATAGCTAGCTAGCCCTTGAGAGGCTGCTCATTTGGGTGAAAACGTTTTGTCAATTTGCTTTTTCTTTTAGTGTAATTGAGTGTTCCTTTTTACCTCTTTAATTATCAGATTTGGTACGGTAGCTGACCCTTTCTATCAAAACACACACACATGACTGCTTTATCGCATCCCTATCTTCGAGCTGTGTGAAACAGTTTTGTCTTTAGCATGTATGTATTTCTAAATGAAAGGAGGCTCAATGCTGGGTTGCCTCATCGTTGTAAATATTTTCATTTCATATTCTATCAACAGTCCGCCACCTAAAATTTTGGGATGCATTGCTCATGTTCATACTGGCACAATCAAACCAGCCTTGTTTCTTTTCACATGTCTTCATAAAGTATATGTTCCTACTGTGTACAGATGTAGTTTGGTCATTTTGAAGTAGCATACGCTTGAAAATGTCAATCTGAAAAGCATGCATCGTATGTCGTGATACCTTTGAAAGGAAAGGTTACTGGTGATTAGAAGGATAATTCAACCAGAACCACTGTCTAATGTCAAAGGTCATTCTTGAGGTAGTTCATGTATAGGTTACAGCTTGCAATAATTGTGCAGGTTTGGTGAAATTTAAATGAAAGAGTTACATTTGATGGGCACCCTTTTGCTCCAGTCACCGTTCATGTACAAATACCAGTCTCATTCTAACAGTGTAGGTTAACTGCAGGTATGAACGCAATGCACCGTTTAGTTATCTCAGTGGACGAAGTATATGAAAAAGTGTCACAGCTGTAAGCTGTTAGATGAAGCTTCCAAAATTGTTTCGGTGACTTCTTTTCTTATTTTAAGAGCATGTGCATCGATGACAGCTACCAAAATGACTTGTTGTTTGAAAGGATAACTGACTGTTGATAAGACTTATTGACTATTGCTAGGGCAGTAGTGTACATTGTACCAGTTCTGCTAATATTATTGTTGCTATTTGCACAGTGGGTGCAACATTGCTTATGACCATGGATTCCTATCGATAGGGTATCATCATCTGACTTGTACCCCATAATGGACAAAGCTGTTTACTAAACGTAGATCAGTGGGTCCTCTACTTTGATTAATTGGTTTTCACTTAAATGGTAGTTGGTAGTTACGTTGTCAGGATATACTTGCTGGACCTATGTACAGATAACAGTTTGGTTCTTGCAAATGGACACCAGAATGAATGAAAGACAGACCACATTTCACATGATGTGTCCAAAATCACTCTTTAAACTTTAAAGGAGAAACCTTAATTGGTGTCCTGTGGTTAGAAATGCCATCTTATCATTGATGCCAAACACCAAACACTCTCCAGTGCTGGTCTGTAAAGTTCACATCTCATGACAATACTGAAATCACTCGCTTTTATATCCTCAACCTGACCGTGCAGTTCCTCCTCTGATTTGTTTTTTTCAATACTCATGATTCTATAGATGGTTGTTTATCATCCAACATAATGATGTATATTATCGGTATTATTAATTAGTATCGTCGTTATCGTAGTTATAACCGTGATGTCACCGTAGGTAGGATTTTTCTTTTGCCTCTGTGTTTTATTTTTTTTTGAAGTATCTGAAATTCTCGTCTCCCCCATTCTGCAATAGCACAAGTCACAGTTCAGTTGCTATTTTTTTTTTATAATTTTTTCTTAAGTCCTTTCATTTTTAATCTCCTCATTTTCTTAGGTAATTCTTTAATGTTTGTCTTGACTCTTTGTTGTGTACATTAATATTCACATTTCAAGTAATCTTTATATTTTTGTAATTATTTGTTCTGTGTTTCTGAGGTAAAATAGTAGCACTTGAAGTGAAGAATTCTTGAGTCTGTTTTGAGACTCAGTTTCTCGATTTGGTGAGGCGACAAAGAAAGTGGAATTTTTTAAAAAGTTTATGTCTTACTGAAAATATAATCTGCCAAGATGCTATATTGATACTGCTCTGCAACATGCTCAGTTTTGATAAGAAATTAAAATGTCATTAATTCAATGTATTAATAAGTATCCTTCTGAGTGATTCTCACTAAGGAAGCTTCAAAGGTTTTGAGAGCATCTCTATTACATATCTCAGTAAAACTAAAATAAAATATATCAGAAAATACATTTGCCAATGCAATGGTTCAGTAGAACACAAATTGATCCCTGAACAAAATTCCCGATACCAAGAAATTAATGTTAAATCAAAATCTAGTAACATCTCTATACTGCTGGTGAGGCAAGTGGAGTGTGAGACACAGGTATGATGTGAGGGGGGGGGGGGGGAGAGGTGTTTGGTGGAACCATCCAGTTATTGATAGGCTCTGTAAAAATCACTGATAATTCTTTTTGCAAACTGTGTATGTTCCGTGCTCCTGTGAAGTAACCATACAAGCACTTCACGTTAAGTTGATTTGAAAGCTTCGGGGTCATTGGGCAACAGAATACCAATCAACTTTGTTTTCAGATAAGACTGCTGTTTCAGCAATGATTGTGGTACCCCATAGAATGAACCAGAAAACTCCAGGTTCCTTTTGCTGCAATTCACATGAAAATATTTTACGTCCAGGATGACGAAGCAAAAAGAAATCTTTTGACGGTGTGGGACCGTGACGTCAGCAGTCCACTTAAATGGGCATCTGCAACCTTTGTTCTGAGTTGGTGATTCACAGTCCATAGTTGTCGGTTAACAGTGATATGGTATTTTATCTGTGTACATTAACACCTATATTGTGTGCAGTTAAAATCATCCTGTCGGTTTTTTTTTTTTCATGTTCTTGAAATCTGGCAATAGACACACTTGCTTACATGTTAACAATTATTCAAAGTAGGTAAAGAAAAAGGTGAAGAGCTGTTGAGAAAATGGTGCCATTTTTCATTCAAATTGATAATATCTCGTAGTGTCGTTAGCATTTGTCACATTGTATCCCAAAGGAGACCGCAGTGGAAATCTATGTAACTTTGTAATGGTTTAGTGCGCAGTATCTGTGGAGGAAATTTTCTTGTTTGCTTTCTTTTTTACTTTTTTTCTTTTTCATGTGTTTATTGATTTCATCTCAATGGAAAGAAAAAAAATTGTCTATCTGTGTTCCTATTTATTAATTAAATAAAAATAAAACCTGGATTTTTTTGTTTTTCTTTTATGTAATATCAAAAATACATGGACGTTTAAGAATAGTGTAAACACTCTGGCCTTTTTGTCCTCTTTTTAAGGGCCTAACAAATGGGGAACAATGGGGTCCATGGCCTCACACATTTTAAGCTCACACACATTACTGTGTGAGCTTATAGAGCCAGGCAGATGTCGTCAACTTTCTGGAAATGTTTCAGAGTTTTCATTTTTGAAGTATTTTGACTGAAACTTTGGTCATAGATTCTTTGTCAAAATGGATATTTTTTGTACTATTTAGAAATGAAATATTCAAAAAGGAAGTTGAATTATTTGCGATTTTCGTGTTATTTTGACTTATTAGCTCACACACCAAGTGTGTGAGGTAATAAGTCAAAATGGTAGGTCTTTTGCACACGGCACTCTAACTGAACAAGTTTAGCTGGAGAGCTATTCTGTGGTCACTCTAGTAAACAATAATCAAATTTTACGGTTGGTCTGGCCAGCCTATCTGCCCTGTGGGTCATCAAATCCAACTGAACTATCACCTATCACAAATTAGTAAAGCATGTGGCTGAGTGATCATTGTAAACTCTAAAGAGTAAACAGAGTTGATTTGTTGCATCATCAACACTGCAGTGCTTTTTTTTTACAAACCATGTACATTCTAATTTTACAACCATTGCAAAAATCTAGTCCAGCGCACATTTTATTCAGATCCAGCCAAAGCCAGCTCTGACAGGATCTGAACATTATCCATTGCATCCTTACATATCACACAGCAGAAAGGAGTTTTAGCCTTCTCTACAGATCATAGCTGGTACACCTAATGCCATTTTTCAACTGTCAAAATTAATATACTACACTGGCATATGACAATGTCATAGGCTTGATAGTGTGTCATCTAGATACTTTTTGTATGTTACATTTTGTCACCTTCCAAGTACTGTACTTTCATTTTGCAGTGCTGCAAAGATTACCTCTACTTAGTTCAGTGGCTGCCATAAGTTTCGACACCCCAATGTTCCGACACACTTATATTTCGACATGTACACTTAAAATTCCGACAGCAGCGGCTGATCAGTGGGTCATTACTATGCCGAGCATTATAGCTGGAACCCAAAATGGTGCCTGATGTAATGAATGTGTTGTAACATGTGAGTGTCAGAACATGGGGTGTGGGAACAAAAGTGTGTCAGAACATAGTTAAGAAATCAACTGAAGTACATGGCACCTGGGAAAGCGATTTTTTTTTGTCAAAAGAAAACTAACTTCCCAGTTGAATGTTTTTGATACACCAAATCGCATCTGAGGAATTAAAATTAGGCTACCCCCTCCCCTTAGGACCCCTTCCCCATGTCAATGTACCACCAGTTTTGTCGATTCCCTCAGATAAAGGACTTGGATCCAGTGATGTTGAATAGCAATACTATGATATCCAACGCTATGTGATACTAAGGCAGTTGCAATGAAGGTGACCTTCTAACGTTACTCCTGCATTCTTGTGTTTTCTGTTAGTTTTGCAACATCAAAAAGTCTCTGCTGTTTGCTCCTTTTTTCTTGATTTACCCCTGTAACATGATGAATGCCAGGTTTGTTTCATTCAAATGCTCCTAGACTATTTGGCGGTTTGAATGAATTACAAGACAAGCTTTGACGCACCACAATCTGTCAAGTGGGGGGGGGGGGGAACAAATATTTAGTTGCGGACTATACCCTACCACACAACGATTTGAGTTGGATAAACGAGGTCCCCTCACTCTCGACCCACAGTTTTGTCATTCAGGGAATTAATGAAATTTTGAGTAGTGATGTAACAAGGTTTGCACTTGAAAAAAAATTGAACCATAATTGTACTTGTGTACTAAGTGAGCTTAATCTCAGCCTTGAGGATTATGAAGTTTACTTGGCGTTACAATATTCGCTGTGCTTGTAGCATTGCACCTTATTTTTTATTTTTTCGGTATAGCCCACCCCTAACTGCATGCGAACGGGAACTCCTGAAACGACTGCAGGTTACTTATATACATTATTCAAAAATGAACATGAAAAGGATTTCTGCAGATTCCCCCGACGGTGAGTCAGTTGTATCCATCTGCCGTCTGTAATTCACCGACCTAATACGTAGCCTTTATGCATATGCATTTGTTATCCTTATTTCTGTAGTCACCGTTAAATGACAACAGTTTACATGCGCCGTGTGAGTGCATATACCCAATGCAGAGAAGCTTAGTTAAAAAAAAAAAAAAAAACCCAAAGACAACGAGATCACTACTGAAAAGTAGTCCCAACGAAGGATACTGTACGTCAAATAACCTGTTATATTTTTGTTACCCTGTTTGATAATACTTGTCGAAAGCATTCTTAAGCCCATTTACATCACTGGGAGGACAGTCTCCTGAGATGGGCCAATTTTGTTATCTATTGATTCTGAGGAAATATTCTTACAAACATAAACTTTGCTTATGACAGAGAAAAAGTTACATAACAATACGCAAGTTTAGACAACTGAATAAACTTCCCGGCACTGAAGTTAGATAAGGTCCTGTGATGAGCTATTCGAAGGTCACATGACATGCAACTAAATCCTAGTGGCTTTACCCGGAAGTTGTAGACAGAATCTAGCGGAATGACAAATGCGTCGAAAGTGGTTTCACATCTATTACCGCTCTGAAGATACGCCTTTACAATGTTGGGAGATTTTGACAGAAGTGACTACCTTTGCAAAACTTATGGTGAGGTGTGTTGCACAATGTCAGTATTTCTTTTGTTGGCAGGTCAATATATACAGTGGCGGCGCAACGGGGGGGGGGGGGGGGGATGAGGGGGCATTTACCCCTCCAGATTGTTTCCTTGCCATCCCCTAGTTGCCCCCCCCCCCAGTTGCTCTCACCCTTCCCAATCAGATCTTGTACTCATCCAAAATTAATTTCATCACAAAACTATGTACTGGCATTGGACTAAATAAGAACAGCTTCCGGGGAACCATGATTGATAAATGCCTAATTTATGTTACAATGAAAAATGAAAAAGTAGAACCCCTTCTCTGTATTATCACTTTAAAAGTATGTTAATTCTACTACTTAAAACTATGTCATTTCAAAATGCTGGAAATGTTTCACCAAGGGTACATGCAACAAGCTCATGTTGGACCCCACCCGCATGGCCTCGCACTTCGCGCTCGGTTTCGCGTTGCGCGCGAAAATCTTTGCCCCCCAACATTTTCCTCTGCCCTCAGTTGCCCCCCCCCCCAAGTCTGACATTCTGGCGCCGCCACTGAATATATATGTATTTGTCTCCTGCTTACTTGCCCTCGAATTAACACATTGGTAAGTGATATCAATATCTTTAAGAAAGACCATATGCACTTTCAAAATAATTCAATAGGGACTTACCAAATTTTGAATTGTCCTTGACATGAATGTCAACCATATCATACAAGTCAGTCCTTTGACGTCACAAATTTGCATACTTTTTTAGCAGTTTTTATCCATGTTTAAAAATAGTCAATGGAATTCGTGACTATATCCAACATGTTAAACGATTAGTACGGCCAGTTGTATTCTTTACAGAGTACGCACGCACCGACCTGAACAAAAGCAATCACCTAATGCTTCATGTTGTGTGAGTCAAATGCATAGTAAATATTTACTTTAGCCCAGGGACCGGAATTTAGTCCTGTTTGAAAAGTCTGAAGGCCACAGTGATGAGGGCCGAGTGTTACTAGTTTTGCGAACAATTGGTAAATTCTTTGCGCACGGCACCATTGTTTACTTCATTGTAATGAGTACAGACAGTAATAGTATACGTCTCGGTCCTATGTCATGTTTTGTTGGTTGGTTTGATGTAAGATAATCTTGTCACTCCATTGGAGCAGGATCAGTGATCAGGCATAGTAATAGACCCGGTTTGGCCGGGTCACCCGTATCGCATACATACAGTGCGTCTCGTACATTCTCATGATTCACGCAGTACGGTTTCCCCGAACCTGGAATTCGGGTGAATGGCAATTCGACGACCAGCAGATACGTGGAATGATAGAAAAGAACACACAGGTAAAGGGTAAGGGGGGGGGGGCTTTATGCGGGGAGCTGTTCGCTGGATGGATGATTAGAGTAATCATAAAGGAGTGAGGATCTTGTAAAGCAAAGGGGAGGGGGTAACTACATGTAATGGACTAAATGGCCGAATAGTCCTTATCAAGGGCTAGTTTAATAATAGTTTGATATCTGTGATCGAATACCACAAAGCACGATGTAGACAAACCGGTCTAAGGGGGGTCACCCTGCTCTAGATTTATTTCCCTTTTTTCATTTCTTTATTTTTTTTTACGTTCATCCCGTCCAAATGCAAACCAAATACCACCCATTTGTGAATTGTCATATAAATCAGGCCGTCTGATGTATCGCTGAAAAGCAATCAATTTCCAACATGCTGTTCCATACAATGCGGCAATGGACTAATATGCCATCATTGTAACCCATAGCTGTCACTGTGCCATGGACTGAAAAATAAAGTAGGCTTAGTACGTCTTGCTAGCAAGAATATTTACCAGGCGCAACGACGTGATGCAGCGTTCAACTACAGCCTTTATTTTCTTTTGATAACGAAACAAGTATTTGACCAATGCAACAGAAGACAGCAACGTGATGGGCATATTCTGTTTTTGGCTCACAGGTTTAGCAGTAGATGTATCCATTAAAACGACCACCTCCTATGTATGACTTGGCCGACCATATGGTCACTTCTAAAATTTAGGGTGTTACAATAACACACATATCATCCAGGTAAGCCTGTTACAGAATTCTCATTGTCCACAGTTTCACGGTATTTTCACTTTGCTTTCTTGGAAGGTCATTGCTTGTATAGTGAGTTCCAGCAATGCACAGGAACAATAACAGAAAACAACAAAATCATCGGCATAAATCTGTATCATGAAAAAGATTACATTATTAAAATGGAACCACCGAACATCCATGTTAACGATTTATAATGTAAAATGTACATGGTCGCCATAAGTCGTAACTAATAGGGCACAGAGTGGCAGATTAAAGTAATGTATGTATGCTTGTAATACCTGAAAACATGGGCGGGAGGGTTAAGGGCTATATCGGTATGTGTTGTACATGCACTGACCGTACATTTGGGGTTTCTAAAGGCTTTTGCACAGATATAACCAAATCAACATCGTCCGAACAAAGTCACGTAGAGTACGGCTTGTTAAATGTGCATTAACGGTAGGTATTCAAAGACAAACCGTATGTCATATTAGGGCGAATCGACTTGAGGACAGCTCAAGGTTATTGAGGTTTTTGGTCACAAGTTCTTTTAGTCATAAGTTTCATGATGTAGAAAGAAAAGATTGGTTATTCGTAAGGCTCGTTATTCATAATAGGAAGTCAAATTCGATATTTCCGATAGGGAGAAAAAATGTTCGTTATTCATATTGGGGAGAGATAAGGTTCGAAATTCATATTGGGAAAACATGTTTGTTATTCATAATGGAAAAAAGTTCGTTTTTCATAACTGGACAAGGAGTTCGATATAAATGCATGGGAGAAATTCCTCATTCATAATAAAAATAAGTTTGGTACTGCATAATTTGAAAAAGAAAAGATTCCCCGCTCAAAATGAGAAGACATGTTGCAAGGATTTGTCCTTCTCTTTATGAGTATTCCACACTTTTTATGTCAAGGATATCGAACCTTTTGTTATTACTCATATCGACCCTTACTCACGATTATGAACAGCGAACCCTTTTGCATTGTGAATATTGGACCATTTTACGACAATGAATATCGGAAATTTTGCATTATGACTAAGGAACCTTTTGACAAATGAAACTTTCATATAGGCCTACTTATTATTTAAGAATAACGAACTTTATGAGCAATGACCCTCATGAATTTCGAATCTTATGAATATTCAGTAGACTCCAATCGATTGACGTCATCATCTTCTTGAGGTGTAGTCTGACTGTGTACGAAATATCCAAGAAATAAGACTTATTGTCGTATTTGTAAATCGGATGTTACTTTCACAAATCAAGAAGTTTCCGAGGATACATGAAAATCGAGAGAGAGCACAGGTATCAAAATCCGGAACTGTCCCCCGAAAATCTGAGCACACCTTTCTCTATGCGGGTTGCTTTTCAGTTGTAGTACTCGAGCTTGTCACAGAGTACCATGGTGTGGATTATTTCTTTAAATTATTTCGAATAGCTTCAGTGATGAAAGGGCAGGAAATGATAGGAGGAGGGGTGAGGTCAAAGAGGGGTCAGGACATAAAGCGTGCTAACTTTGAGACCAGCACAGTTAATATGAAATAAATGGAATGTAACGAGAGAACTTTGGGACCAGTTCAGTAGATATTAAATTTCAAAACCCCGTAAGTTGTCCTTCTCGTTACCTTAGTGACGGAAGTCTGAAGTCCAAGATCGTGTGACATGCTTCTCGAAAAGAGCTGGTTTCATCTAGCAGTTGCAGCGCGAAGCCCCGAATAAAAATTCGTTGGAATTCCGTTTCTATCTATGAGCGTTTTCGAAGTATGACTGTAGGAAGTTTGATGGAAATGCAAACATGACGATGGGGATATATATCTCTGAGGAAGAGGTAGGACCTCGAAATATCAGACCACGTTTCTCTTATATATTATGTTGGTATTAAAGGCACTCTCATCCATTCTATGGACGCATGTGATTTATGCTTTGCTATCTGTATATGTATATGTATATGTATATGTATATGTATATGTATATGTATATGTATATGTATATATATATATATATATATATATATATATATATATATATATATATATATATATATATATATACTTGTCATCTTGTCTTGGATTTGGGTGCAATTTGTGCCTTTTCTCAACATGTTTAATGATTAATGCAGCCAATGCTGCAATAATTCATCAGATGTCGCACCACCTTAAATTATAAAGATAACATTAAAATATATTTCATTTCACTTGGTAACGCAAGCCAGATGACATACAATTTCAAATCCTTCGGAAACAACTTAAATAGAAAAAGAAAATGAAAAAAAAAAAACTTGAATTAATAAATGCTTAAGTTTGTGCCAATATCTTGTGTGACTCCTTTCAAGTGCATGGGCAGTAATGGTTTGGGGGCAACTAAAAACGTCCCAAGTGGTACGTCGGAAGTGCTCCGTTCTTCATTTTCAGTCAGGAAGGTGAATGGTGTGTTAAGTCGCTTTGAGACTTGGACCGAATTGAGTGATCTAGTTTTAATAATCACTGTTAACGACATTTAAGAAAGCTTCCTCCATTTTTAATGCATATCAGCTTCAGAACATTTTGTCACAAGCCATTGTACTTACATTTGCTGAAATTACGATTAGGTGGGCCCATACTTTTTCTTTTTCTTTTTTGTAAGTCGATAAAGGCATGTTTGTCAAGCTTGGAATGCCAATGCCCAAAGTCGGTGTGTGGGGGGTGAGTTGGAGGGGTGGTGGGGGAAGGTGAACGTACACATTGGTAAACTGTCAGGCACTGGATGTGAGACTACATCAAATACAAAGAGGCTTAACAATTCTCATTTTGTTTTATATTTCAAAGGTTTCGTCCCTTTATTCTTTTTTTTTTTCTCACAATTGCAGAGGAGAAAGTATTTACTCAGTTCAAATAAATTAGCAAAATATCATTTAGAAGATTACAAATAAATACATTAAATACATAAATACATTTATATTTACATCTGTGTGTACATAGCGTTTTAAGGTCATCTGTGGTAAATGCCTTTATTTTAAATCATAAATAACAGGAAAGTAAAATAAAGCTTTATTGGATCTCTGTTCCTTTTCTCAGGAATTTATTCTGGGCTTTTCCTTTCAACTAAGCAGGAATTATGATACAGACTAATGCTCATAAATAAACATGAAATATAAGTCAAAACATTATGAAATTTCATGCATTTTCTTGTTTTTCTTTTACTGGGAGAATGTACGGAGTTAAACGTTTTATTCTTTTCAAACTCCAATATTCAATTGTTCATGGTTTTACTTTTTCTTTCTTCTCTTCCCACGAAATTACACTGAAAGTGAAACGAGTTGCTCTTCTCAAAAAGAAAAAACACAATCAGTGCTCGAAACAAGTTTTCCATATTTGTTTTTTTTTTTTTTTCTGGAGATGACCTCCACTATTAACTGGAAGCTATTGTTATTTAAAGATGGTATCGGGAAGATGGTATATTTTTTCTCCAGGGGTTAATTCTCATTTCTTCAAACACGAAGGAAAAGTCTTATCAGAAATCTCATTATTATTGTTAAAAGTGAGAAAATCACAGTTCGATGAATGAGCAGTTTATTGCAGGCAAACAAGGTGACATCGTAACAAGTAACTTTTAATATAATGACGTCACAGATAGACGTAAATTCTTAAATAAAGAAGAGAGAAACAGACGTGTAATGTGACAAATAAAGTAAACATCAAAACTGGATGTTCATGTAAATAAAACACTCATGCGCATTCCAAAAGGATTTTCCATTGAATTCGAGGAGTGAATTTTCCCCATTTTCAGGAATTATGGGGAATTGTTAAAAAGAGTTAAATTACTTCTCGGTGTAATTCCTCCCAAATTGATGATGAGTATGTGAGAAGAATATAAAATTGTTTACACAACAGTCTATCCTGCCTTCACAAAATTGTCTTTTTTATGCAAAGGAGGAAGGTGACAAGTTCGTGACAGGTGATTCTGTACCGGTAGTTAATATGACTTACTGCCTTCCTGCTGCGGTGAACCTAATCACTGGAAAGTTGGAAGTACTTGGGAACAATTATCGATTTCCAATTGTTGTATAATTGTTGAAGAAACCGTACGTGATTGGATGAGAATTGTAACAATGCATAATCAATCCTATGTTGAAAAGTCGAATAGTTCCAAGCGACAGCTTTCTGAACTCTTAACCCTCGTACGCAAATTGAAGAATAAAAGTGTAAGAGTTCTAGTTTCATCGTTCCGTCACCTGAACCATGAAAGGCAACGGTGACCTCGCTACACCGGTAGTACCTGTGGTAACTGAGGGCGCTTCGTGACCTGCAGGACTTTTAGTGTAAATTTCTGCAAGACTCTGCAAGTGATTAAAAATAGTTCCCTCCATGCTAATTGCTCACCTAGACAGGAACGCATACCTACAGAAAAGAAAAAGACAGAAAAAAACAAAAAGTAGAAATGAATTTCATAAAAAAAGAAAGTTGACAGATAATTCGCTCCTTAGTAGAAGTTGTCGCTACTTGGGCGGTCGGCGAAATTTTTCTCATAGCGAATGAGGGTAAATCATGTATATGGAGGAATCAGCTTCTTGGAAAAAGGCCACACCCCTTATTCCAAAGTGACCAGTTTTTTTTTTTTTTGTAATTCTGAAGATACTGAAGAATATGAAAGAACGGGTCAAATATCCCTGGACCATGTGACACTAACCCTATGATTACAAACCTAACCTTGATTTAGAAACAATTTTAAACTTTAAAAAAAAAAATCTTATTTTCCCTCATTTGTTACTGGTAAAGAAAAACATTAGGGGGCCGGTCGAGGCTAGCTTTTATTTGGTAAGATATTGAGCAAGAGCTATTTTTAGGGTCTTTCCCCTACGGTGAAAAGGCTTGATTATTTGTAGGAGAACCTCTCAAGTGCTCTATAGGCCTACGGTGTTCTACCTTATAGCAAATCAACGCACATGGCTCGATATCAGATTTATGGAAGATGGGATACGGATCAAGACAGATATGTGAAACAAAATGCATATAATATTGCACATTGTTTAATTTACAATGTCTTTTAAACTTATAAGGTTGTTTAATATTGAATTTCTACCAAGCCAGACAGTCAACGCATTATTTGTGGTGTTATAATTTCAGAACATAGTCAAGTGAAAATTGACTTTTACCACCTCGATTGCACTTAAATCCAGAGCAAACTAACCTAGAGGTTAGTTCAGGAACGTAACAGTTCCCATGATCTCCCACCATTGATCCGTGTTAATGTTATGTGTGGTCATAAAAAATGCATCATGTTTATGTATATATAGGTTCTTACAAAGGTTTGCATATAACAATTGCAGAGGTCAAATGCAATAAACATTGACAGTGAAACTCCACGGTCAGGCTGAGACATCAGATGAGCCTCACGTACATTTTCAAAGTGAATTGGCGATGTCATTGCATATGCAAAACAACATGCCTACCGTCAGTCACAGTTTGGTATCTGTACTGAAGTTAGGAAAAGAACCAAACAAAAAAATAATAACTTACCAACTCCAAACGGAGATAACTCTTTCGGTCTCTGATATTTGCCTTCCTCGTCTATGAATCTCTCTGGTTTCAGCTTTTCTGGTTCTGGAAACGTCTCCGGGTCCATCAAGAAACTATGGAGATTTGACATGAATACAGTTCCCTCTGGAAATTCGTAGCCTCTGAAGCCCACGTCTCTCGTGGCTACCCTCGGTACCGCCAAAGGAGTCACATTTGCAAGTCTCATACACTCAGCAATCGTCGCCTTCCAAGTACGGTAGGCGACGACGGTCCTCGTAGCTGGCCGGTGACTTCCCGAGTGCATCGTCGATTTCCTGTTGACATCTGACCTGAACTTCCGGGTTGTTAATGAGATATACCATGATCGAACCGAGCGCGTTTTTCGGTACGTTCGTGCCACCGATGAACATTTCAAAGACGGCCATGACTAGGTTGTCATCCGTGAAGTGAGGATGCCGTCCCGATGACTTGCTCACTGTTTCGTTGCATCATCAAATAACCATCTACGTAACAAGATGGAGTCGCTGAATCCCTCGCCAAGTAATCTCGACGTTCCTTGATCAGCTTTTCGATCAAAACTTTCAAGTCTGAGAGATTCTTCTTAATTTTCGCGGGCCCTCCAAATGGAAGATTTAGGGAGTAGTACAAGGTAGCTGGTCCGTGGTGTGTGAAGATGGTGTCCATGGCTTTTGATAACACTTGGAATTCTTCGCTTGAATAATCAAGCCTTTTCCCAAATGTCACTTTCGTAAGGATGTTGTATAAGGCGGGTCGGAAGAAATCAGTTTGAATGTCAACAGAATGATGTGACTGGTCGCTCAAGTTTGACATCATAATCGATGTTTCCTCTGCAACTGCATCCTCTAAATATTTCGATGCCTTGTTGAAAAATCCAACCGCGTAGTGCCGTTGGCAGGCCCAAGATTTCCCCGAGGCCGAAGCTGGTCCTGTCAGGAGGATGAAAAATGAAACCTTAATGAAATGTAGCCGAGAATTCAAGAGATGAACACATTGAAGTTGAATGTTACTCATATTGACTGAACTCTCACTGGTAACAGACGGTTGAACTTCAGTTTTATTTTCGAATTCAGTAGAAAGAATCAATTCCATCGATTTAATGTCATTGTGTAGACAGGTAGGCAAAGGGTGTGCTCACTCCTTACAAATAGTTCGTTACATTTTGATTCCGAACCCCCCCCCCCCTACTTTCTTAAATGACCAAAACTATCGGTATTTCAGTCTATTGATTTACGGTACTGAAATATGATATACTGGTACATAAGCCCTGCACAACTAACAAACAATCTGCCGTAAAAGGAACCGCAAACCAACTCGGTCCCCTACCCCGCGGAGCGGACGAGTGTTTCGCCCAGTTTATCGCTGCGGAAACCAACGTACACCGACGGTGTTCCGCAGAAATCCTACGCAACCTTCATTTCCAAACATCCCACCCTCCTTGCAAAACACATGTGCAATTGCACTTTGATCTGCAATGTTTTGTTTGAGCCACTGAATTAATTTTCGTCTGAGTTTCATCCTCCACACACAGAGTCTAAGAAATACACCTATAAAAACAAGGGCCATCTCTTAATACACATATTTTTTTTTTCAAAAACAAAAAACCTTCACACTCAGTGAAACCAAGGAGGTTTTACAAGGAAAAATCTCATAATCTAGCCAATCAGGAATACCACTTATGATGTGTGATTTCGTTAAGGGGTCCAGTATATTAGAAAGTAGAGTGACCGATGTATTCGAACGGATACTGAGTTCATGGACTCCTAGTTAGCAAATCGAGCTCCAGTGGTCTGTGACTTTATTTTTTCGATATTGAACTTTTTTTTTCTCTTATCTCGTGATTTCTGATTTTAATCTTATCTGATAATGGAGAATGCCATGCATTAGCCTCATCCTGGACAGAATAAGGAAGTTTTCTCTGTCTGAACACAAAGTTCAATTGACCGTAGTTTGCATAAAGCTATTGTTTCTTCATTTTAGGTCAAGAAGAATTATACAGTCTAAAGAGGAAATCATCAAATTTTTCGCTACCCTTGTCGGAAGAAGATGGCAACAAAATAGTAGTAACAAATTTTCTCAAAGAAAAGCACCGGAAATTACAGGCTATTAAGCAATTGTTTTGCATATTATGTCAGCTATTCAAAATGTGACGGCAAAAGTCTGGTTGACTCCATCTACCAATCGATCGCTTTCAAATAATAAACGGTTGAATTATTGCGAAATCTTCCGATTTCACGGACACTTCCAGGAACATCTTTTGGAACAGAGAGCGGCATGATTTCTCACAGTAGGATTTTGCAACGCATGAATTGTACATTTGGTCTACACGCTTTCCTTTAAACATGTGCGATATGGCAACATTGTACCTTATATGCCGACATTTTGCTGTCGAACAAGTAGTTTTAGGTACCATTTTTTAGCATATTTTAAATACGCTCATTTTAATACCTAGGCTGTAATTTCATCTGACTAGGTTGAGGTTAGGTTTCAGATTATACACACATATACACACACACACATACACTATAGCAACTTGTAAATACTCTCTTGAAAAGGGGACGATTTGTCAGTTTCGAGGAATCAAAAAGGGTGCACAAAACTATAATGAAAGCTGATGATGTTGATCATTGTCGTAACTGCTTCATTTTAGGGTTCCAGTATGCAACAAAAATGTTCTTCACCTCAACTGAGAATGGAAGTAAAACGGTAAAAAACTGAATAAGGTGATGAAGACTACATATGTCATCTAAAGGACACTAAACAGGACATGTTAGGACCTGCAGCAGGCAAAGTTAGTATACACAGGGAATAAACCTTACCACGTTACTGAGACTGTGTCGTGCAACAACATTTCTGAATTCACTATACAAAATACAGAATTTCTGAGTTAACGCATACGGGGCGAAATGCAGACGCTACATACATGCAAAACATGGGAACCACAATTAGTAATAAAACTGCATTTAAATAAAAAAAGCAGTGAAACTTTTGGAACGAGGGATTCAGATACGTCGGTTCTGGACAAGATATAATTTCTGATATATTCAGAGGAACTGTTGTTATTACCTTTGCCATCTCCTAGCGCCGCCGCAAATGTCTTTGAACTCGATCGCCCATCAATGTCTGGATGGTTGAAAACCTCCGAGATCAATTCGTACCCATTCAGAATGTAGAATGTCTTCGGTCCCATCTTGATGGAGTAGATGTCCCCATATTGCTTGGCCCATTGGTTCATCATCTCGTACAGGTTTGATACCTCCCTGCCTCTGAAGAGGTGAAGGTTTCCGATCAGAGGGTATCCGGGAGGTCCATCGGGTAATGGCCTCTTAGATGACCCTCCACCGTCCACACAGTCGTTGCAGTTGACGTCGGAAGGAGCTTTATCCGACATTTTCCGGACGGTAAGCACTAAAATCGAACAGATTAACACAACGATTAGAAGAAAGAACATGATTGTTTGTGATTATAGGGCAAACTTTGTAAAATTAAGTTCAAATGGCAGTCACCCACAGCTCCAGGAGATAGGTCCAGACATAAAAGCTCAGGAAGAGGAGGAGGACATAGGGGAGCTGGCCATTAAGGTTCCTAAGTTACCCTGAGGTGTGATATAGAATTAGTCTTCTAACTGATTCACGATAATCCGTTAGCAATCATTGAAAAGAGAAAAAAAGAAACTCTTCCAGAATGAATTTTAGCCGAGTGCGCTTAACAGCTATACGTAGACTATGTAGAACCAACCTGCACACGAGTATGCTCCCGGTGTTGTGTGCATGCAACTCAGACTGACAATATCATCTCTGCCTGAGTGCATCTGTGAGGACTACTGATTACTGCAGTTCGTTTAGTACGGAGATTATCATCGACACCCAAAAAGCATCCCAAAAAAAGAATAGAATTGAGCCTTGATTTCCCTTTGTTAGTAGACAAAAGAAATACTCAACACGTGGCTTTAAAGAACCACAAGGTACTGTGACTTCGTTGACACCGAACCCGTTAAAGACCCACTGTAGTTAGATTTCGTTGCACTTAGAATAAATATTTTTCAACCTCAAACAATGACTTCTTATATGAACGTATCGGCTTCATTCAGTTTGGTAAACAATTTGAAGGCCATCGTCACGCTACAATAACCATTGTGGACCTAAACATTCTTTCCAACGTGATTCCCAGGGATTCCTTAATTCTGACAGCACTGCCTGCATGCTGTGATTTCAGTGCACTTGTAGTTGTAGTAAGGCTTAAGTGCAATGCTCACATTGTCCGTAACTGGTGCTGACTGATGCCGTGAATGAAGTATATAGAAATGGTAGATCAAAGACAAGTTGTTCCGCAGTGTTTCAACCACCATACCCTGCTATGTGATATGGTGAATTGAAGGAAAGTACAAATCGACCCTCCAAACTGACCAAGGTCCCCCCCCCCCCACACACACACAAACACACACACACATGCATTACTAATACTCCTGTCGGGGAATTATTTTACTATCAAAGGACTGTCATTGGACTGGTTGCCTGGCCAATTAACCAATAGGAGGCGGGAACCGTATGTGAGCGCATCCTTGGATGAAAATATCCTACCCCTATCATAAAAAAAATCAATCTTTACAGGGCAAATGTATCTTACATCTTGTTAAATCTTATGTTAATTTTGCTTTAATTACATGGGAACAGTAAATGTCTCAGAAGATTGAATTAAGTAAACAAAAACGTCTTACCTCCAGTCATCATCTTTATGAATTTTCAGTTACACGGTCGTATTGTCGATGTCTTCTAAGAGTTCGTTTTGGATTTGTTTCCCTCGGATAAGATTTTACCTGCATATATAAGTATTATCAGCTCTGTGATTAATGATGCTTCCTGCTAGAATGTATTTAAAACGGCGTTCCCGTGGTCCTTATATATATTCCAGACTGTGAGTCTCTCTGTCTGAGCACTTCCGTGTTATTGTAACTGTTCAACGGGAAGATTTTCTACGGAAGCGCGTAAATGTCATTAGACTAAGAATCGGAAAATTGATTTGTTATGATCAATGGTAAACGTATACGTTACAGATATTCACATCAACTCTTCTACATCCCTCTCATTAGTAACAGAAAATGCAAAAGACCAAATATTCTTTCAATTGTGAAATCCAGTAAAAGAATTAAACAATTTTTCTTCCTTGGCAGAAAATATTGTTTTTGCCAAAAAAAAAATAATAATTAAAAGAAGTCGATGGAACAGTCAAGGAGGACGTCTGCCAGTGAAGTAAAGCTGATTGTTGAGGAGGATCGAGATAAAAAAAAAAAAAAACTACATAAAACAGCACATTTTTTCTTCGTGTGTACGGTGCTTGGCCATAGTGTTGTCGGGATTTGGTTTAAGACTTCATCAATAATAATTGATAATAATATTTTTGAATGAACCAGAATTAAAGAGGCCCATTGAGTTCGGTTCACAAGTTTATATTAATGATAGAAATTATGATAATAATAATCATAATAATATATGATGATGATAGTAATAATTATATTAACAGCTATACGAAAATTCTGAACATCTGATACACAACTGACCCAACATTGAAAGTGTAATTAACGAAATCACTTATTGGAAATGTGTGAGCAGACACTTTTCATCATAAGGTATATACCGTATTCAACTCCTTTTGATAACACTACAATTTCTCACATTTTAGTAACTGTAGAGGGAGATACATGATTAACGAGGCTAATTAGAAGTATTGGCATCCAATGGTGTCCTTCAAATTCGTCACAAAATGAATTGTATAAACCCTATGAGCCCCTTTAATTAAAACAAAAACAACTTAAGACTGTGCTTCCTACTTTCTATCCGACATTTGATATTGAGATACCTTGCAAGATGTATTTCATCAAAGTTTTTCACTCCAACTACTTTTAGTTACCCAGGAACTATTTAGAAGTCTCTATTTTGTCGTATCACTGGAGGGCTAATGAATATATAATATCATGAATTTCATGAGGTCGTAATCCCCGACGTAGGCTGAGCTAATGATCTTGAAGTTTGGAACGAGTATAAAATGACTTTTAGAACTCCTGCAAGGAGGTAAACTTCAGGGAAGCGGGGTGGGGGGGGGGGTGAGTAAGTCATGACGCAAAATACGATTTTGAAGTGAGGCACTGTGTCAGGTTCGAAGCACATGTAATCGGTTTAACTTGCGAAAGATTTAAAGAAAAGTCTGACCCTGTGACCCATCAGTAAAGAATTTTTTTTCAATTAATTTTTTTTAAAGACTATAGTGAGCAAATGCAGTACACGCCATAAGAGGACTGCAACGTCCGAGCCCAGTCTCGAACTCAAGTTTGGACTCCAGTCCGGTTTTCCGTTCACTAAAAAGTGCCCCCTGAATGGAAGGTCCTGGAATCGAAGTCGGTATGGACTAGGCTGCAACTGGACGGGGAGTCGGAGCAGAGTCCAGGTGAGTCTACGAATGAAAATAAGATGAAATATTATTCAGTTTTGTGATTTTTGTCTAACATTAAACAGTTGAGAAACTTTTTTTATCTTATATCAAACAATTTCAGGTTAGGTTAACTCTAGGCGAAAGAAGTCCGGTCCCTTCTTTGGCTGGTGTTCATCTGATAAGAACTAACAAACTAATGCTCCTCCCTAGCATTTCAATTCGAGTAAAAAATGGTACCAACTGTTGCACGTCATGTTTTTGTACTCAGTTTTAAGTGATAAGTTGAAAGGGTGCACCTACATGTTGGTTGTGTTATATTATCCTGTAGGCTACCATTCGTATCGCTTTAAAGCTAGTTTGCGAGAACAACTACTTATGGGATACACTCGGACTCTACTTGTCCTTGAGGAGGGAGGTACAGGACTCGAAATAAGCCAGAAACTGAGACAACTGGAATCGGAGTTAGATGAGGGAACGGATTAGGTAGACTCGATTACAACCCTGGTGAATATGTAAATAGATGTTAATGAGTGATAAGAGCGACACATATAAGGCTCCGTAGTTTGACTCAACGCTGCATTAATTTCTCTGTAACGAACTTAATCGTTACAAAGTCACCCATCCGTCCAAAACTACAAGGTCAACTGGGCAAATCCCACATTGACGCAAGCGAACTACGTGACTGTGTTTTTTTTTTTTATCGTCCGTTTGATTTGCAAAGAACTTTAGAAATATTGCAATATAGACATACCGAAAAGGAGTAGTTCAATGAGTATATTATACAACACAAAGGGTCTTTCACAGAAAGAGTGCACGGTAGCATCCGCTGTTTACATAATACTACAGGATGTTAGGCCAGGCTGATCTGCGCGTTCAACTTTGAAATAAGGCAAGCTTTTCCAGCTAGCTTTCGTCAACCTAAAATATGTCCAGATATAAATAGAAGTTGTTGTAATTGCCGTCCGTATGTAGTTTAATTTGTCTGAGTATATTCATTCAAATTATTCATTCATTCATTCGTTTGTTTGTTGCTTGTTTTTTTTTTTTTCATCACTTCAGACGAAGAGTTCAAATGTTAACCAAAGTGTATGAACAAATATCAAAGATCAACGAGACCTCTCCCTTTCATCAGTTTTTACAATGTAAAAAATGTCTGTAAATTTACAGAAAATAAAACAAAGAAACAAATAAGACTGGAATCCCTTTGTATTTCTTCATTTTATCTTCTGTAAATTTACAATTTACATTTTTAACAGTGTACCATATTCGAAATATCAAAGTAAATCGTAAATGTGCCGGATAAATCGTTGAACAATTAATCAGTAGAAATATTTTTCGACCAATCAGCCAACTGAACAATTAAGTGACCAAAACGTTTCCTTTCCAATTTTGATTTTGTTTTGTTTTGAATGCCCTCTTAAGGACTAAACCATTATATTGATCATTCATTTACGTACGACAATTCACCTGAGTCATCATCCATGTTGCATGTTTATGGAACTATTACCGAACTAATTTGTTTAGCAAACCTCTGCTTGTTACCTTGTCAGCATTTTACCTTACTGCTTTTTTTTATGTCTTTGTTTTGTTTTCTGCTTACATTTGTTTAGTCTTTCTTTGTAAACGAGAGTTTGCTGTGTCGCCCTCGATCAAGCGAATCTTCCATTGAAATAAAGGCAGAGAGTCTGGAACTTGAAAAGCAACTGTTACTTCAATATAGAGACCCTGGCAAGGCCTGTTTGGAACATAAGATGTATACGGAGAAGCTAAGCTACTCGAATTTTCACAAATGATATAAGAGACAATTGTAAGCAATGTAATTACAGGGAATAATTTATCAAGTATCGCATGACAGTTTTGCCACACAATTTGGCCAAATTGTTACGCAAATGGTATGTTAATTGTGTTGCAGTTTTTGTAATACAGCATTTAGGCTTTCACTGATTTTGTGACAAAATACCCAAGAAACCTGAATATTGCTATGCAAATTTTAAAAACTAAATTATTCCCTGCAATTATGTTAATGTTTTTGCTGCTGTTCAATGTAAAATAAGAGAAGCTCGTCGGATTGGTTCCTTCGGTGCTCTGGAAATAAATATATCGTTTATATATTTGTTTGTGTTTTAAATGAGGTTTTCACTGCAACCCAAGTAAGAATTAAAAAAAGATTGTTCTGGTCAACAAATAATGATGCAGTTGCCCCAAGGTTACATACACAAAACAATGTCAAAGCTGGCAAATTACCACGAAAGTCTTTGTTGTCCTCTTATCTATTTTTTATTGAAGTGCATATTTAAATATATCTTTCACAGAGGTGAAAAACTAGACAGGTATAAACTGATGGAGGAAATGTTAAGACTATAAAGGTCTGAACACTTACTGAAAGCATGCCTTGTAATGCTTGCCATAAGGCGTTATAAAATTGTTTTAAAATTCGTATGTTCCAAAGAGGATGTTATCGAGATGTGTTTTTCACCAATATACAGAGGAATAGTTCCCACGGTGTCATATCAGTTCTCGTTATTGCTGAATCCCTTTGTTTCCATTGAAATCCCTTTCAAAGGTGCCAAGTCCGGCAAGTTATAAATAGATGGAGGCTAAACAGTAAACAGAGCCGTACCGTATAATGGATTCTATTCGATTACCTCTGTTGTAGTTGCAATATGTAACAGTCGCTGAAATAATAAATGCCCTGCATGCTGGAGAGTAGTGTCCATAAACAACTCAATGACGTCATTCAGTAGTGAACAGTCCTTGGAGTTTTAGCACGTCATGGGGTAGAATAAGCTAAATATGAAGAATATTCAGTGATTCACATCGTTTTGCTATTACAAAACTCTTCATGAAGTTAAATCGCCACTTCAGCTTATACGGGTCCCAAATTGCGATAAAAAAACCCTGGTTTATTTCGTCGTTTGTAAGTCTGACAAAATTGCTCTGAATGAAAGTCAAACTTACTCTTGGGTTTTTCCTGTTTTATGGTGAATCATTTGAAGCCATTTATTGAACGAGCCTATTAGTTAAGATGTATTTCCATCCATAATTTAAGAAGAATTAAAGAGTTCAAACACGAAACCCAGAAAATCACCGCCTGATAGCAACCACGTAATGACATTACATGAACGAGATGCAATTTTTGTTACTTTATTCTTGTTTGTGTACGTCTGGTAAATTTAAAATAGTTCAGAAACTATGTAATATCAAACTAATTTGATGACTGAAAAAGAGTGACTTGACTAAATCCTCGTGTACATGTAAGGACTATGACGTCAAGCACATTGACAACGTGTACATGAGGTGTAGAAAAAAAAAAGAAAAAACCGTGGAAGGTGCAAAAGTTAATACATTTTTTTTTCTTAACTTTTTTTTTCTTTTTTTTTCTTGCCTGATATTTCAATTTCTTGTTTAAGTTTTTTTTAATCTTGTAAGTTGCTAAGTCATCTGTGATGTGACTTTGTGGATGATCCTGAGATGAAAGAAGGCAAAAGGCTCTTAAGCCTCTTATAGTAACTGCTGACCTAGAAATCCCAACCCAAAAAACCTTGCAAACTAGCATTTCTGGATCATAGCGAAAGCTTCTGAATATTGAGAAAAATATTTTAGTGACAATTTAAAGGGTCCTTTTTCGTGAAATAGCGTAGCTCTCCAAACCCTATACCTGTATCTTGTTCGTAACTCGGGTTATTGCTATTTGCTCTGGTCAAGAAAAGCTTCCTGCAGTTGCCGTCTTAAGGTTACTTTGTGTTAGCATGAGTAGCATCCGCCGACAAATGTCTGCAGTTATCTTTTCCTTGAAATTTCAGCACTTATTAGGTACTTATTTAAGCATCAAATTTTAGACATTTGGATTTGTCCTAAGATATTGTGGAAATTAAGGTCACACCCCTTTAACTATGTTTACATCGTGATTACAATATAACACAACGCATGTTCAAGTCGTTGGTACGGTCGGTCATGACATCACAGGGTATACGTCATGACAGATTTTATACAACAAGTGCACCACTATGAAAAGGGAATTTGTTTAAAAATGCATACCCCCCTCCCCCCAAAAAATGTCATTGAGACATTCTTCTTACCAATAAAGAGAAAGAGAATTCACCTGATTTTTGTGAAACCTGAATCTGATAAGTCCCTTTAAAGCGCAAAGTGGGTTGTTTTTAGATACGCCTCAGTAGTCTTTTCTACTATTTGTAGCGCGACCTGCACAATGATGTGCGGTATGTCACGTGTATAGTGTGCACCATCCCCTTTTAGCATTGTATTCGTTTTAAAGGATTTACCCAGAATCTTACAGAGAACATTGAATGATTTCACACAATAATATGAATAGACCAACCTTAGCTCATGTTTCAGTTCAGTGAAGACCATTATTCACGTGTGCCATTTTGATTTCAAATTGAATGTGTTAATAATGCAGCCGGTATAGTATACCCAGTCCTTGATTAACCATTAGGCATGACATGGCACGTGCCTGGCCTCAGGGCCAGCAAAAAAAAAAAAATCTGGGAACAAAAATTAAGGTATTTTCTATATATTTTGCCCTGAGACTGCATCCATTTTCATAAGCCCGAGTTCTAATCTCAGAATTTCAGGTTGTTTTCTAAAAGTTAACTATGTGCCTTAGGGGCAGGACCAGCCGAGGCTTAATCAGTCACTGCATGCGTATAGCGTATATATTGAATATGGAAAGAAAAGGGATCACAGAAAACAAAGGTATAGGTAGACGTTACGAGGAGACTTTTTGGTTGGAACATGACTTTTGGGGAGGGTGGGGAGCATCAAAACTTCGGAAGATGTCGTACATGATGGATTCACAATATTGCAGAGTTATTATTGGTAACATGGCTAGTGAACATGAACCGTCCCGACTGACATGCATGGGAGTCTCATTATTCAACAAGCAGACATTATTTTCATGTTGTGTCACCACCCAGAACATGCCTAAGTACTTATAAAGGAATCTTGCCTCATCGTTGCACCGCCAACTGTCCAGGGAAACATGTACAATCTGTGTGACTTCATGTTAGATAACCCTGAAGAGAAAACGATTCACCGATAGTAACGAGCCGTTTAATGCGAAAAGCAGCAACAAGTATATTAAGAAGATGGATTATTCTCCCAATCGTCTGCGAACGGGGGAAATCAAGTAATTTGTGTATTCATGGAAGTTGCAGGGAACCATAGAGACGTTAAGTGGAACTCTTTGAAGTTTAAGTGGAAGTTTATTGGACATATTTCTCGTATAAGCCGATATTTCACTTTGTCTTTTCGATGCAAATTCACCAATAACGAGTTCATCAGTTAGTGTCGTATGAAGAGATAATGCTGAATGTTGCAGGCAGGCCAGTGGAGATATAAAGTATTATACTGTATACTCTATAGTTGCAGAAAATGGCATCATAGTTAAATTTGCACAGTCATCACAACATCCAATGGCGACGCCACTGGGGGGGGGGGGGCGGGGGAGTTATGCGGTGGGGACTTGTCCACCCCCACTTTTCAGAGAGGCATTTTGTTGGAACCATCGGAAACTGCTTTTAACAAAGACGCCTTTAGGGGTTGGTTGAGATGTACATGATGTAGAAATTGGAAGGTTTATAGTCAGAAATAATACTTTCCTATAATAAAAGACCCAAAGCTAATTCTCGACGTGAATTGGATGACTCAGATCACTTATTTAAGTGTCATATTGATTCATTAGGGTCATGAATAACTGTGTTATGACTATGCATAATATGACGTCACATTTGAGCCAGAGGGAGAATGCAATAATCATTGTGACAATAATTTCCAGGTTTAATTTTGAACTGGCTTCTTCATAAAAGGAAAGCGGCCTTTTTTTTTATATAAAGAAAAAAGCTGTATTTTTTAAACCATTATTTGCGAACACACAATGTTAATTTTTTCAAAGTAAGGATGGCCTTCTCTTCAACCAGAAATAAGTTTCTCACAACGGGAAATTCGATCACTGGTTTCTCAGGAATAATTTGTTCACCCAACTTCTTTCAATAGTTCAAATGATCCATCTTAGGTTTCGTAAATTCACCTCATGCATAATGTTTCGAGGAGATAAAGCTTTTGCAGCTGTTTATTGGTGAGCTCTAATAGTTTTACTGTGATAAAAAAAAAAAAATACTTGTCTTTTTTAAGCGATGTTGTAAACGACCTACTTCCCCTTTGAGTTATCTCACAAATGCTTTGTAGGTCTGCTAATAAGTTTTGTTTAAGTAAAGAGTCTCAAAAGTTACTAACGTAAACCCGAAAACTCATTTTGGTAACAAAACGAGAGGTAAGAAATGTGGAAGAATGTTGGTGTAGTACGCGTTTGCTGCAGTATAGGTAAACAAGTGAGTTGTGTATGTTTAAAAAAATAGAATAATTTTATTGTAGAACTCCGTGAATAAAAACGATAAGAAAATGAAGTGATGCCAAGAAAATTATATCCTTAAAGAGGCTCATTGAGTTGTTTCATGATATTCACTAAATTTTTCTAAACCTGTCAAGTTTCCTTCACATGGTAATGCCAAATTGTCAAACTAGTACAATCTCAATGTTTCACATACAATAGACAATTAATGAGTGAGTAATTAATTATTTAATTTGGTTTCTTGAACTTTCTGACCAGACATTTTTCATATTAGTACTGTATTTGTATGCACACACCCAGTACAAGCAACGGTAAAAAATTCAAAAATCTTGACACTTTTTGTAACTATTGAATGTGAAACTTGACTAATCATGCTGAGTGTAAGTATTGTCATGTCTTTATAACCTTCACAATCACATCAATCTTTATTGATATCAACTCAATGAGCCTCTTTAATGTTTCAACACATTCGAAGGTCTGATGAGTAAATTATTTTGGTCACGTGGTCCAGAGTGACATACATGTTGAAAATCACTCCCATTTATTTTTAGTAAGTGAAAAGGACAATGATCTCAATTTTGTAATGTGACTTCAAACCATACAGTATTACAATGAGTTCAACATGGATAGATGATGGGAGTGAATAAAATGTGCAATGTTACGTAGAATTAGTTTGACCTTGTCTTGTGTCATTTTTAACTCCTTATTTTTTTTTCTTCCCATAACATCATAACTCCGTTAGGTCAGGCAACACGTTCGACAGATCCTGCCAGGTGACTTGTCTGCAGTCAATAACAGGTCCTATAATACCAACAAATATTTACCCTGTGAATACATGTTGAGATTGCATGGTTGTTTCTCTAAATTTGTGCAGACCCATGGGGTCAAATCAGATAACCGAGGGTAGGGGGTAGACAAAATTGAAATAGAGGGGTGGGCTTACCTGCACATGTGACTTACGTTGACATTGTTTTTACATCTGAGGAAACTTCTGAGAAGGATGAAAGTTTTTTAAGAAAATTTCGCCCATGCCATCTCCTTCGCTTGAGGTGGGGTGTGTCGCAGAAGGAAGTATTGGTGACGTCAGCTCAAATAACTATAGTGAATACTTCGTTTACATTTATAATGTATAAAACCCTTTCCAAGGATTGACTATCGGCTTTTCCGAATGAAGCAATACACTTAGTACATTATTGGCTGTTAGTCAGAAAATTTATAAAGGAGTTGATCACAACTCGGCGCAGTATGCAACGTCAATGATTAAAATTCAGCAATTTGTAGGTCAAATCCGTGACTTAAAATCTTCCGAAAGGTGAAGAAAAGTACACTTATTGAAGTGTGCTTTCCTACATACCACTCTATGTTTGTTTGGAAAATTTGGCCTTCAGTTTATACTTAACAATTCAGATTTTTGGAAAGGCAGCAAAACACCAAAACTGGTTGAATTTTTCAGGGAACATCTTGCGTAATCGAATCATTGAAAGACGTGCAAAACAATTGCTTAATTAGAGAAAAAAAGGAAGTCCTTCGAGAGTGGTAATTTATAACAATAGCAGACCGCAATCTCAGTGTCATATCCGGCTGGTTAACGATCATTACAGATTCACCATGGATAAGTGCAGGGGAGAGTAAAGCATGAAAGTAAAATTGCTATAAGCTAAATTTTTTTTCACAACTTCTGAAGACTGGAAGACGACGATAGAGAAAATGGCAGCAATTCTCATTGGATCTGTAATTAATGTGGGTATACATACATCCTTGCGGTGGCTCCACATGAAAAAGATATTGACAATGTAGTGATAGTGGTGTAATGGCCATTAAAGAAACATCAATGGCCACAAAAATATCACGTAGTTATGCTAAAATTTTTCTTCATATACAAGAGGATCAAATCTTATCTACTTTTCCTCTGCAACCCGGCTGACTATAAGCGTTCGATATCTGCCCCAGGACACTTCGTTTTGTGAGGGTACCCTATACACGTCATTATATATATATATATATATATATATATATATATACATACATACATACATATACATACATATACATATATATATATATACATATATATATACATATATATACATATATATATACATATATATATATATATACATATTACACTATTACACGTGATAGTACACGTGAGAACATGTTCATACGCCTCACGATCACATCTGCGCGTACTCTTCATGCTGCGTAGCTTCCTGACCGTGTGACTTTAGATGCTAGGTGGTAAATATATGTAGTATATACAACATTGTTTGACGGCCTTTTTGAGCTGATGATGAGTTGATGCTTTCATATTTGCAACAATGATAACAATAATACCCCATCCTCTACCAGAATCCTTGGAAACAGAGTGACTCAATCTGAATCGGAAGGTCGGCCATTTCCTCGATTTGTAGAAAATTTGAACCGCACACAGACATCTAAAGACAATATATAAATGTTAGCCGTTGTACTAGGGTAGTACAACGCCTTGAATAACATTGCACTGTAAAGTTGACATTTGTAAAATCCTCTGACTTCGGCAGTTACAGACGCAAGTGACGAGTTTCCAATAAATCACAGTTGACATGTCACAAAAATTTACATTAATTTATCTAAGTAAAGTCAAAGTCAGCAGTGATGCGATATGTGAATATTGCCACCTTTATGAGGCCTAGATACAAATGGTTATTGCAAAGGAAGCTGGCTTCGAAAAAAACAAAAACAAATAGAACTATTATGACCGGCTTTGCCAAACAATGCAGGTGATTGTCTCTTTTGAGTTTAGTGTGTGTCAAGCTTTAAATGGAAAATCTAATCCAGGCTTCCTCAATTAAATTTCCTAAAGCACCACATTACAAAATGTTACTGATATAATGAGCCACTGATCGACATCTTGGGGAAGGGGTAAAGGGGAGAGGGTAAATTTTTGCATTTCAGAAGGAGCTTAGATGCAAAATGATGCAAAGTTTGTTCAGTTTCCCGGCCAAAATGTCGAATTTTCCGACATACCGCTCCACACAGCAGTCAGGTGGTTAAGCAAGGGAAAAGTATTAAGACGTATGTGAAATTTGAGGGAGCACATACGTGCGCACCTTCAAATTTTGCAACATTTTCCCAGGAATTTTTTTCCCACTTCAAACCACGTCGCCCGCCACAATTGGCGCCCGCGCCGCTATTTGAGGAAGCCTGATCTAATCTTACACTGTCCTTACGGTCATGGGACTTAAAGTGGGTGGAGACTGTAGGCCACACGGATTACATTCTATACTTGGTTATATAGCTTTGAAGAGCTTTGTGAAATTAGTTAAGTCGCTGGCGAAATACGAAACATGTTTTCCCTTACGTAGTACCATGGCATGTCCAGTCACTAAAACAACAGCTATATGTATGTGTGGATAAATGAATGTAACTGAATTACAGGAATGGCACCTCTCGGTGGAGGGTAGGTGGGGTTGATGATGGCATTTACATTTGGGATGTGACAGTAATCCCTGTGGATACGATACAGCTTGTAATTGGTGTGGGTTTTCCCCTCCTTCCCCCCCCCCCCCCCCATCTCGTCATCCAATTTGCTGCAGCCAGTCACAGAAGTGATAGTGCAGGCTTACGTCATGGTGACATGACGTTTTCTGGAATGTTCCAAAGAAATCCTGTCATTATTCTAAATTGCACCACACTCACTCTCCTCTGGTCACAAGCCAGTGCTCTCAAAGTATTTTCTGTCATTGTACTATACGCTAAAGGAACTTCAAATACCGCTAGACAACAGAGGCGTTAACGACATCCGTAGACAGGCCGCATTTGTAGTTATTTTTGTTTAGATAGAGTTGCGGGTAATTGTTCGTTTTTTTTTTTATACGCGTCACTTATTACGTCATTGCAGATTATTGTATTATTTGGCAGTATGTCTAAATGGTTTTGAAAACTTCAAAAATACTTCTCATAAATAAACATCAATACACTCCTAAAATGTTGCCCATAGTTTAGACAGACTTTTTTTTAGGGAACACTAAGTTAGATGCAGGTTCTGTAGCTCGCCAGATCAAAATCCCTGGGTAGCCAAAAATGGAGGGAGTGGGAATGAACCGAAAGGCAAACGTGACATAATATCATTTTTCAGTGAAAAAAAAATCACCCCCTGACTAATGTCCATGGTTGTATGTATCAGCCATTGTTTCATGTTATATGTTTGGTTCCATTACACGACAAGGCTATTGAAGCGGTGGCACTGAACTTTTTTTTTTGTTCTCGTGTATCACTTTTTTAGAACAAAGAAAAAGCAGCAGTTTTGAACTGCTTTCCGAGGTCATGTAAACTTCCGGTTCTATTAACAGCTGACAATCGTAAAGGGAAGCATGCATTGAAAGTTTAATTTAAGCTTTTGACATCAAGGGTATCTTCTGCATCGCTAGCAGATGACATAAATATTTGGCTTTATCAGTCATTCACCACAATGATCCAGCACAGAATTATAAACACGCATAGCCCAGAAAGAAGCTCAGAAAGAAAAAGTATTGGGGCTGGGGACCACGAGACAATGTCTCATAGAGTTACTGTTCCAATTTTCACCTAACCTGAAAACCAAACTATTTCTCTTCATTCTTTGATTAGATTATTGTTCTATGTGTGTTGGTGATATCTGTGAAATTCCCATTACGTCGGCAGGATTAGCGAATTTCTCAGGAGGGAGCTAATTCGAATAAAAAGCCATGTGCACTGATACTGTCATACGCAGAGGTGGTTCTACCATGTTTGACCTTTGACATCACGTAATCATCATACTATTACAAATGTCATTAAAGAGGCTCATTGAGTTGTTTTGTGAAATTCACTCAATTTTTCTAAACTGGTCAAGTTTCCTTCACATACTAATGACAAACAGTCAAACTGAAAGGATCCCAAAGTTTTACATACGTTGGAACATATATGAGTGAGTAACCAACGATTAAATTTGGTTTTTGAAACTTTGTGACCAGACATTTTCACATTAGTACATTCACATGCACACAATCAGAGCAAGTAACGGTCAAAAATTTAAAAAAAATTGACAGTTTTCATATAACTATTAAACTTGATTAATTATGAAGATTGTGAGTATTGTCGTGTGTTTGTATACTTAAAAATCACCGCAATCTTTACTGATATCAACTCAATGAGCCCCTTTAAGTCTAACTCTGACCTGACAGCATGTCACGTGAGTGGTTTAATTAATGGTGTAAAAGACCCACAAGTGAGAGATTGTACATTGATTGATTGATTGATTGATTGATTGATTGATTGATTGATTGATCACAGATGGGTATTATTTTTGGCCGTCTTATCACTGTTATGTATACCCAACATTGTATGAAAAGTTTACTCCAAGTGAACGCCACATACGTGATCTCATGATCATATTGATTTATGAAGAGTTGTAAGTGAGGTTTTTATATGTGACAAACATAACGTGCGTACAGAGACAGAGAGAGGGACTTTAACCCTAAAATCTAACGAAAATCCCAACTAAGGGCCCTTGCTATATTTGGTCAGTATAATGCACCTTTAACAGGGTCAGTCCGCGGTAAGTCAGTGTCCACGGAGTGATACATTTGTGCATCCCGATGATAGAATGATACAATAGCGGCGTAGCGGTCCAAGGGGGGGGGGGGGGTTCCAAGTGGAAAGCCGATTTCAGGCGATTTGACCGTAACTTTCCTGGTAGACTCAGAGCCAACGGGTGACACTCCCTTAGATAAGCTTCACGTAATTCTAGCTAGCATGTGAATGGTGATAGGCTCCGCTTGAGACCCCTCCCCCGATGCACCCACACTTCCACTTGTGGAAGAACTCTTTTCCTCCGTAAACCGGTTCTAGGATCATTTAAAAGATATGTTCCTATTTGATCATAGTCATGCTATTATCGTATCTGAACACTTGTTTGTAACCTCATCAGAATATAATTTACTATAGGCCTATCTCTTCTGTCCTCGCGAAGGCTTTTTCCGGACCGTTGCATTTATGATTGATATAATTGTTTCCCTTTTAAATTGATTTCTTTCCCCATGGATGGCCCCGCGATATCTAACCTGCTCAATATTTCATATTTCAAAAACAGCTTTCTCATTCAGTGCGCACCGTATTGAATCCTGAAGATTCAAAAAGTTGTCCCCAAAAACGTTAACTTGTTAAAGCAGTCATCGGGTTAACTGAAAAAAAAAAGAAATAAATAATTAAAAAATAGGATAACAATGTATTCTAAGGTGTAACTCGTAGTTCACTTTAAAAGTCCATATATTTGGGATACTAATTTAGTTGAGGCTACTGTATACAAATATCGCTGATTCATTTTAAAGGTGAATTCCCTGAAATTCTCCTCTTCGTGCCCTTAATGCAGGTCAAAGCAGAATGCGAAATATCTCATGGAAGAACACATTAACTCTGCAGCGTCAAACTCAAGATTTTTGGCAAAATGCAAACTGGGACCACGATTAGCAATTAGATGTGGAATTCTTGATTAAACTGTATTTTTTTTTATTGATGTCTGGTTATCCCAGATAGTTTTATGTAACTTTCGCAGTCTATACCGTACCACAGTAATAGATATATGATAACAGTCATTGTGGATGGTATCAATCAGTGGACATCGCGAAACAAGATTGCTGTTAATTGCTCTTTGTAATCATAAGATCCCTAACCCCATGTGAAGTGCTTCAAACTCACATGTAGGGGTCAAAAGACTAACTATCTTTTTGACAGTCTTTCTCTCTCTATTTATGTTACACCGTTTGATTTATTTCATGTATCCTGCGGATGGGATGGGTGCTTCTTGTTTTTTTTTTGGAAAGGAAACTGACTATGCATGCTCTAGACTATGTCAATAAAAAGGAATTCCCCAAAAAGAAACTAGGATTGAAAACCAACCATTCGTATGTGCAATACTATACTAGTACTAAACTCACCGTTACATTTTGGGCTAAATAAGCGTTTTCCGACGGAATGTATATAATGTAAGTCGATGGTCATATATCTACGTTTGCATCTTTCATGATGTATTTATAAGTTATTGGACAAATTCAGGATGGACGTGACATTTACAACTTGGTTTCCTGTGGTTTAAGTGATCTCAGTTTATCTTTTTCTTTTTAACTTAAAAGTTGATATCATGTTTTCCTTGTTTTCGTTACTTTTTATTTCCTGGGATGGGCCCCTTAGCTATTGCAGGACATAAAAAGTTGCAAAGTTTGCAAACTTGCATATTTTGTAGTGATTTTCATTACAGACAAAATTGTTATCATTGTCTTCCTTGTTTATTTTTATCCATTAAGCCTGGTTGATGCTCACTCTAAATACGGAACTAGAAATAACTGAAATACAATATGTAAAAAGTGTCACTATCGGATTTCAAACACTTTAAAGCATGAGTAAGGGCTTAGCGTATATGTGTGGTTGTTTATCAATGTATGTGTATAGTTTTAACGTGTAAATGGTTGACATTTCTGTCGACTGTTCAAATACCACAACCATACTGAAGAAAACACTGTAAAAACTGTATATCACTACAACCCCTAACCCTATGCTGTATAGGTCGTCACATTTAATCTTGGCTATGAAATATTAAAACGGCACTGAACCAGAGGAACGATCGACTCTTACCGTTACCGAAATACCGGGAACGTCAAAAACAGAGAAATATTCTCGATGAGTTTTTTCTCTTTTATTGCAAGATTCTTCAGATAATGTCATCGTAATTGGCAGCAATCTCGAATTACGATTACATGGGATGGAGGGATGAAGTATTGGGGGGGGGGGGGGGTGTAGAAGGGATGGGAATGCTAGGGTGGAGCAGGAATGCCAGGGTTGGGTTGGAGCAATTTGTCTTTCCATATTTCAGTAAAAAAGGTTGTCACTGAAATACCGGTACCGTGGGCTCGTATATCAATTCGGAAGGGAATAGACAAAAAGTTAAAAAGAGTAGTACCGTTGTGCAATAAAAAAAATCTTAAAATAAAATAAAGTTAGGACACTTTTCTAAAACCATACTATATTTTCAATTTTACGGTGTGAGACGTAACATTGCAAGTCGACAGCAGTTTTTTTTTCTCAAATGTACCGATTTACTTGTACAAATTCATACTTGTACAATACATAATTGTCAGCTTGTCAGTTTAGACCAGTTTAGGTGGTCCCCTTGACGAGAAGTCGACTTTGTCGTAATACAAAGTTGCCTTAACGTGCTGTATGCTATACACGAGAAATATTTTTGAAGAGTGAGCACCGACAATGGAGTAGCTACGAGGAGTAATGGGCGCCCCCCCCCCCCTCCACCGCCCCACATCAATGCCCCCAAGTTCGCTTAGTGAAAAATTTTGGAATGTACTCTGTTTTATATATTAGTTCTATTGAGGAGAGAGGATTCAATTATTGTGGCCCAAAGGAACGTTTCGTGAGCCAAATACCCCCCCCCCCCCCGCCTCCTGCCCCCAAATCCTAAATACGTCACTAAACACAATTTATTCAGAATCAATCGATTATTTTAAAGGCTGTAATGCATCACCCCAGACAGTTTCAATTCTCCCAACCACCTACCTCTAGTCCCTCAGCCTGTCTTAAATTCCTCCACATGTGTAATCAAAACAATGGATCCCTGTGTACGCTGTGTAATACGAGCTGCTCTGCATCTTTCGAATTTGCTGGGAGTCTAAGAGTACTGTAACTTAGAACCAGTTGAGAATTTTCCTTTCAGGGAGGTAAAAATTTAGCTTAGGGTGATACAATACAGCCTTTAAAGGGGCTCATTGAGTTGATATCAGTAAAGATTGCGGTGATTTTTAAGTATACAAACACACGACAATACTCACAATTAGCATAATTAATCAAGTTTCACATCCAGTAGTTATATGAAAACTGTCAATTTTTTTGAATTTTTGACCGTTACTTGCTCTGATTGTGTGCATGTGAATGTACTAATGTGAAAACGTCTGGTCACAAAGTTTCAAAAACCAAATTGAAACGTTGGTTACTCACTCATTAATGTTCCAACGTATGTAAAACTTTGGGATCCTTTTAGTTTGACTGTTTGTCATTAGTATGTGAAGGAAACTTGACCGGTTTAGAAAAATTGAGTGAATTTCACAAAACAACTCAATGAGCCTCTTTAAGCAATAGAGCTGGATAACCAAACGCCTTTAAACATATTTGTCTTGTTTTAATCTTTATTTGTTTATTTTTACTTATTTATTTTTGTTTTTCATTGGTCAACCTGAAGTAAGTGAAAGATTGCGTATGACCTTGTTACGAGATGGCATAACGAAAACACGTACGTAGCTTCCAATTCTCCATATAATTTTGAATGACATTTTCAAATTGTACAATTTCTCAAAATATACCAATGGTTCGGTGAGTTATAATTAATCAACCTTTCTCGGAAGACATTAACGTAGTTCATTCACTATATGACCACTCAGTTGCAAGCGGTTCTGTGGAAATTTGCACGGGGAGGAACGGGTAAGATTTTCGTCGGTTCCGGCTGACTTGTCGGTGCACCAGAAACCGTAACTTCGCGGCAATCACGATCAGCAGCTGATGAGGACTCATATATCTGAACAGAGGTACGTGGTAGTGGATACGTGCTTACTCGATTATGTAATGGTGTGGAAGGAAATCGGTAGGAGGCTACTGGTAAACTTCGAGCAATGCACGTCCTTGACTTTGATGACGTAATTACCGATGAAGTAGGTCGGAAACATGGCTGCACTTTTTATCGTCTTTGGCATTGAATTTGGTAAAGATAGTTAGATCCGGAAATAATACACAGACGGTCACCAATGGACGTTATTGTTCGGATTCACTGAGCGCAATATTAACCTAGCTGACGTGCGGTACTAGTTATAGATAAGAGGACCAGGTTTGTGATGATTTGGGCTAGATACCGGTAACATTTCCGGCGGTTTCGATTTACGTGTTTAGTAGTCCGTAATGTTACCTGCATGTCCCTGTATGCGGTCTGTTTTCCTAAAAGCGATCACATGTAACAGCAGTATAGAACCAGTGGTTTGATTGTAAATTTGATATGATCATTAGGCCTATCACTATCATGACATCCTGGTTCTTGACTAAACGTCAACATATCGCAGAAAAATGAAAGGTTTCCATATTTTGACATGATCTCATCATGTCCATGTCGTAAGCTCAACAATGTCACATTCTAAAGATTCATCATCCCAGAAATATTGACACAAGGTAAGGTTAAGAAAGTCCGCCGGGTTGTTGAGGTACATTATTTCGAGTCGTCGTCTGCAAAATTAAACAATGTACCATCGATACCCACCCATCATGGTGTAGATTGTCGTGTAAAGTTATATTAATGTTAACAAATTTAAATGTTTACTCATGGCATTGTCAAATCTCTTTGTATTTTGAGCTATCGTGTCAACATGGTGAGAGAAAGATCGTTATTTTGTAATGTGGTGGATTGCTTCTAAAATCTCCTATCTCTAAAATTGATATCTGCGGTTACCACTTAAGCAGGTTTTTGAGTTCACAAGTGTTGCAAAAACGGTTACATGTAAATCCCAGAGGACTAAAAATGGGCAAATATATTTTTCACTAATTGAACACAGAATTTGTGAAGCGTTGAAGACAGTGATGAAAGAGACAACGAAAAGCACTTCTGGAGCGTTCCTTTGGCTGTATACGATTAAGCTGATCATAGCTTCTTCAAAAGCCTTTCATTATTCAAAAGTAATTCCCACTTCAACTGTGTCACTACTGAATATTGCCATCGAAATTTTTGCAGAACTGGCAGGATTAAGTGTAAGCAGGAAAAAAAAACAAAAACAAGAGGGCAATCCACGGAGTTGCATATCTCGTCGCCAACATGCACATTGATTTCAATACAGGGCCTGCACATAGGAATTTGTAATAGTATATTGCTAAGTACTTACAAAACTTTAAGTTAATTGGTTTAATAGTTCTCAAGGTATGCTGGAAATTTAAATTTTGGGGCAAAACTGGCTTTTTTTTCTCAAAAATCAGCATATTGCATTCTCTTTACTACAAAAGTGATATACCTTGAATATTTCATTCTCATGTAAGTTTTTGCACAATTTTGCATTAAATGCTCAAATACTTCTCAAGATATACTGGAAATAGCAATTTTTGGGCAAAATTGACTTTTTTTTCCTAAAAAATCACCAAATTTGACTCGATTTACCATTACAGTAATATTATGTTGAGCAATGTGTTCTCAGGTAAGTACTTACAAAACTGTAAGTTAATTGAACTAATAGCTCTCAAGATATGCTGGAAATACAAGTCTTGGGACAAAATTGGCTTTTTTTTTCTCAAAAATCAGCAAATTTCACTCTCTTCTACAGAAGTGATATAACTTGAAATTTTTCATTCCCAGGTAACTCTTTGCAAAATTTTGCATTAAATGCTCAAATACTTCTCAAGATATGCTGAAAATAGCAATTTTGGGGCAAAATAGACATTTTTTCTAAAAAAATCAGCAAATTTGACTCCATTTACCATACAACTAATTCATCTTGCACGTATTGGCATCATACACAACCTTACCAAGTTTAAACTTAACAGCTCATATGCTTTTCAAACTATTCTGGCAAAACCACAATTTGGACAGGTCCGGACGCACACACCCACACCCACACACGCACTGGCACGGACACGTTTTCATTTATACCACCCAACAGGACCCTCCTGTACCCATGGTCACTCTACCATGGGGTACCCCTGGGGTGTCGCTACTCATCCACTCCAAGTGTTTCCATGGCAACCATTCTCCCATGGGTGCACAGTACAATATATATCTCCACTAGCCAAGTGACTACAATATCTCATCTAGCCCCTATAGGACGATGAGATAAAAACGGAAAGGTTAATTTTCCTTACGGAGAAGGATCAACTTTCCCCCCCCCCCCCACTTCGCAGTGCATACATATATTTACCACATTACGCTCGTACGTGCCTAACCCTACGTGCCCTCCGACACCCCCACGGTAGCGCCCCTTCTATCTGTAATTCATAAACCCCCCCCCCCCCCACACACACACACCACTCAATTTAAGGAACCCGGCGCCACTCTTGCTTGAAGCCATTGTTGTAAATTAAAGGTACCATACCGATGACTTGCACACTTAACTAGAGACCCTCGAGGACCCCCTCGTGCCTGCAAAGTACGTCACATCAGAGATGCCCCTAACCATCATGTGATTCCGTGTACACAACGAGTTACTGTAGGTCTGCGTGCAGTTGGTTTTAGGCATATATACGAAGAGCACAGAAGTAAACAATGTCATGTGAGTGCGATCTACCAATCGGATTGGATTTTGGTTTGAAATGCTACAGCTCTAATCTGTCAATCACAAGTTCGAGTTCATCAAATGAGATAATTCGGTAGTACACCACCGAAAGTTGTTTTGGGGGACTGCGTGACCCCTTCAACATATCCTTAGTGGGATGTACATAAGTCTATGACACCTGGCAAGACCCGGAATATCACTACAACACCCTTTATTTATCGAAATCACCAGTACTTTCATTGGTGGTCTTCAATATCCGTGGAAGTATAGAATAGTGATGATAGCTGAAAACGTGACGAAAAGGGGATTCCCCGCGTTTTCGATTTAGGAACTTATTGTTACAGTTAGCAGATAATTCTGCGGATGTACACAATCTAATGGTAGTATCTGAACTAACATTAGGGCAATCTCATAGGGTAAGATGCCCTGGTACTGAAAACATGTAGAGGGCGGTAGTCGGGAATCTTTATACATAAATCTTAAAGAAATTTGAGCACTGGGTAATATGCCTCAGGATGTAATTCATCCTCGGATATTGAGAACTTTCCAACAGTTCAACCGGAAATTCAGCGTGTAAAAAAGGAACATAAAAGTCTGTAAAAAATAAATAACGGACAAAGATGTGATGCCAGGCCCATAAGCAGGAACTGTCACAGGTGGAGGGCGCACCTCACGGAGGGGACGGGGCAAGAGCAGTGACGGTATTGGTGCATTTTTCCTAAACGTAGAGCCTACCCTCACGTATATACTCCTCAGAGTTGTGGACCTTCGGTTGGCTCGGAGCGCCAGAAAATTTTTCGATAAAAATACCTCTAGATCGCAAGGTATTGCCCTTGCTGGCGCCCTGTCACCCTTGTAAAAACCCCGAAATGTTGCTGAGGGAGGGGGAATGTGGCCATCCAACCACGTGGCTCAACGTGAAGAGTGCAATCTCCCTGGGTGAAGGCAGGGTCTAAGTGAGGCCGGCTGACGGGGTCTACGCCATTGGAATAAATTGGAGCAATTGTTGCTACATGCGATATTATGTTGACTAAGTATCCATAGTGTTTCTCTAGAATCATGGCCATACGAAGACGAAATTTTTGGAATTTCAGGGGAAGAAAAATTACAGAAAACAAAATATGTTCATCAAGTTTGTTTCATCGTCTGTAAGTCACACCGGGGCCACTAGCTGTTCACTAGTAGTAAAGGTCGATCTTCCGCACGGTCGGAAGGGGGGGGGGGGGGTGTCGTGTGGATCCACAGCGGTCGGCATTGGGCATGCCCTTGGCTGGCTTCAGGGCTGTGTGATGTTCTGACCAAGAACACTGAGAAAGTGGGGGTCTGAAATTTACGAAGAGATTATGGGACATCCAACTTATGAGGGAGGGTGGAGTCCCGCGTTGGAGTGATTATGAAGATCGGACTAATATAAGTGAAAGGCGCATGACTGAGCCGATTGCACAAATGGAGTGACTGAATGTTACTTATGATCACTGAAGTAGTCAACACTAGGCGAACCTTTGAAAAAAAAGAAGAAACGGATTTATGATCGTTTTGTTAATTACAAAGAAAATTTGCTTTCAATTCTTAGGGCCTTTATTTTTTCAACTATGTCAAAATCATTTCTCGAGAAGGCTTCCCCTCCACAGGTTTTGATCAGCAGGTGTACTGCCAGGGTCAGAGTTTGTCCTCTGACTCTGAGTTAGCAGTGACTGACAAACATGCAAGATATCATACCAGCCTTGACTGAATTTATGAACTCTCATTACATGTGAGAAATCACTAGAAATCCAAAGGTTCAAAGTACTGCCACCCCCCCCCCCCCCACTCTTAAAAGTTCACTAAAAGTCAACTCATGGGCGTTGATATGGGGAACAGGACATTTCACCCATTTCTTTAAGAGGAGCAGACACTAACACATTTTCCCACACTATTTGAAACCGGAAGAAAAACTTTAAAACTCCTGATGGAAATGTAAATTTCTAAATCTGTGTTCTAATAATTAAATTCAACTAAAACTTACAAGGCAAGCGAGAGGGGAAGTGCAGTCAGAGAGACACTTTTATCAAACAATTTTCTCAGTGTAACACATGCCGATTCGATAGTGTGCTCCGCTTAGATTGAGTCAGGATAAACTATACCCCACTTTAACCTTTGACCCCCCTAAGTCTCAATGAGAAACTTTGGTTATGCTGCCTGAAGGAGAGAACTTTTATGGCAAATGACACCACCCCCTTCCAATATCAACTGAGTAGCCAACCATTGCAAATACATAAATGTCCATATTTCTGATTGGAAGGGGCTAATTTGGGGGGGGGGGGGATAATACAGCGCCTACTACTTTAAAAAGGAGCATGCTTCTCTAGGAAGAGTTAATTTATGAGGATTCCAAGATTATTTATCTATTGTAGTTAACCTGCCTCGAAGCTCACATAGCTGTAGCGACTTTCAGTTGTTTCCCGATCACCGAGACTGGATAGTTGCTTCTCAACAACAACTATGAGACTCTACTTTGGAACACACACATGCATGTCATGATACACAACTATCCTAATAAAAGGAATTGTTACAGTTTCATCATGTACACAAACATGTAGAGAAAAAGACATCGGCTCCAATCCCAAATAATTTTAAGTCAGGCTTCAAAATGATCGCTATATGCAGGAGACTAGTTACCATAGTGACTCGAACTCCAGACACTTTTTATTCCATTTAAAATAAGCATGTCTATAAAAATGAATTAAAGTATAAACATTCAAGCAAAATTTGCAGTAAAAGCAACTTACTGTTAAAACTCTGTGACTTATACGACATTCTGCATTTAGTGTATTCTTTAGAACTTGAAACATACTGAAACATCTTTGCAAATCTTGAAGTTGAGGAGTTTCCTTTTATGGATAAAAATCTACAAAGAGCAGCACATTTAAATCAACCCCAAGACTTCCACACAAAAAGCCTTATTGCAACAACAAAGTTCTTCCCACAGCAAGGAATTGTTAGGTTTATCTAGCACTAATGTAGTCCAATCAAGTAATCACACACACAGGCAGCTCTTTTTCCTTACATTTTACCATGTAACAAAATTCTGGGGCCAATTTATGGAAGCTTTATCAACTTCATTGTCAGTTTCAAAAGGCAACATTTATTTGGGCAAAATTACCATAGTCACCATACAAGGCAATAGTACACAACATATTTATGTTACAGGCATGATCTTTATTTCTTGGCAGTGCTTTAATGATTTTTTCTGACATATTCAACAAATTTGAGGGTGCCAACATCAAATTATCTGGACTCCAGGTAATAAACTTCAAAATGACACGATACTGAGTATTAAAAAAAGGAACCAGACTGAATAAACTTATGTGGTAGTATTACACTTGCAAAACACTACACATAATGTAAGTTAGGGCAACTTAATTAAATTATGTAAGATTCAGTGGTAAGTTTTAAAAATTCAGTTCAATTCACTTAACAATAGTGCAACTCAGTTCATGTGATAAGACTTAGTGCAACTTAGCTCATATATAATTTAGTGACATGATTCATGAACTCAGTTCGTATGATACAATTTAGTGCAACTCAGTTCATCTGATATGATTTACTAGCTCATAGATGAGTTAGTGGGTGCAGATAAGTTGAAGTGATAAGATTTGAGCAACTCACTTAAAGTGATTCAATAGCATGTGTAACCAAATGAACCAGTTTAAATTAAGTTCTTTGCAACACAAACACACACAGAACAAAAACAAAAAGAAGTGGTCATGTGCCATTTTCAACATAAGGTAATTAAATCAAACACAAACTAGATGGACTGGTTCGAGCTGCCTCGGGATTAGCAAAACAAACATGCATACAGTCCATACAATGAAGAGCAAGCAAAATGATGATATGCAAACCCAAAATAGCTTTCTGTTGAAAATATAACAAAAGGTAACTTGTTTTTGAAATGTATAACTTGTGATGAAGAGTGTCCTCCAGTAATAATTTGTCAAAATTTGATGAACTTTTAGTCCTTTGATCAACATTGTGTTGTTACAAATGCTATGTTGAGGTTACATCCAAAGACATCTCAATGATGAAGGGGGGGGGGGGAGACTAGAGCTCTGTTGGTGAACATTTGCACAAAGCAGACATGTGGTCTGATTTGTTGTTGGGGGAGCCAAAGTTATTGATCACCATCCTGAGGGAGACAGTTACTTTAGGGGACAGGGGGACTTTTGCAATGGGCCTCAGAGGCAACATGGTCACTATCATTACCATATTTTCAACAACATATAGACCAAGGTTTTCCATTTTTCTGGGCCTGGAATGAAACAAACAAACAGAAAAACAAACAGACTCTGACATCCCCCGACCCTCTGCTTATTCCCATCTACTATAAATACTGCCATGGTACTAAGGTAATCAGCTATTCACAGAATGGGAACTTTCAATTAAAACTTCGCCCTCATCAGCAGACCAAATAAGTGCACAGTGGAACTATCATCCTGCATTTCTCTTCTCAACTTTCAGTTTTGAACTTATGCATGAGGCTATCCCAATAACTGATCACAGCTTAAACGAAGAATCAGTAAATTGTGTGAGAGGGTCTAGTGGTATTGTGCCTTATAATTTTTCCCAATCTGACATCTGAGCACCATTGTACTCAAAATTTGCTAACATCAGCAGAGCATCCCCTCTGATTGGAAATCATCTGAGTTTGACATAAAAGACAAAGCTCTGCAAGACATTGGACATCAACTGTGCTTTTGAGCCATTTGCGAAGCTATCGAAATGCGTTACCCCTTCAAGATTCCGCACATCCTCCGAGCAGAGGTATCATCTTGAAGGCAGACGTGTGTTGTGATTAACAGTTTTTCAAGTAGATCTTTTAACTATTTGCTTATCTATGTTCCTTCTGTATGTTCCTTCTGTATTCACATCTTTTACTCAACTAATACATTTCAATAAAAGGCACTTCATGAAGTCAGTTCAATTATACAATTTATCCTCGTAAAGTAAAGGCAAAAAAAAAAAGAAACTATGAAATATTTTAACTTTAACTTACAAAATAATTTTCTTGATACTCAATGATTGCTATTTTGAAATTGGCAGTTTGTCTCTCTCTAATGTTGTAAGAATATCACTATCTGTCACTTCAATCAAAGAAGGAGAGTAAACTTGCACTCAAGAAAGGGTGGGAGGTTGGGTTTAATCTACTTGCAAATGAAAAACTAAAGGCAAATAAAACCAAAGACCTTGAGAATTGCTCCGTCCACTTGTAAAGTAACAAGTCAGTGCTTTCACAGCTGGTAATTAAAAACATGAAAAGAGAGACACGAAAAGAGTGACACCAAGACACACTAAACCTTTAACTGGTTTGAATATTTATGAGTGACAAACGTACCAGCTGCAAACGACTGGAAATTTTTGAATACTACCCTGCAGCTGAGATCTACATGGTAACTGATATGCAGTAGCTAACTCTTTATTAAACTGTATTTACCACCCAAAAAGTGTTGCCTGATGCTTTTGAGATCTTTTATTTTTTTTATTTTCTTGTTAAAGACTTGAGATGTAATTTCACTCTTGTGTACTTTGTACACTGCAACATCCATTTTACAGTGGTCACGTAAATTTCCTAAGGATGTTTCATAATTCATGGCACAATGCTCACCTGACCGTTTTTACTTCTAAAAATAAGAAGGTAAAATGTTTTCATGTATTGCTATTATTCAATATTTCTTTCAATCTTGACAAAACCAGCAGCCCATTCACCACCTCCCACCAACATACCCACACCGGTTACTTGGCGTCTCGCTGTTTTCAGAGAGAGATACTAGTTAACACCTACAGCCAAGGTAAAAGGAAAGCTCAGATATTTTTTGTCTCGGCTATTGGCAACAAATTTAAATTTTCTCATATGAAGTTGATAACTTCTTCTTTGCATTAAATAAACAAATCATTCACACAAAGACCTCTGGCTGTTATAAACTAACAACACTACTCAAATAACTGTCTCAGTAACTGTCTTTCATGTGAATAACATATATTTCTATTTTCATTACACACATGAATTAACTGGCAAGCTCACTGTCTTATCTCAGCTGTGCTGTTCCTTCAATCTGTGTACGACAGGACCTTTCGCTTGCAGGCAGGATGCTAACCCACGATGGATAATCAGCTGGTTTGAAATCTTTGCTCCAAACTGATTGACCTTCACAGAAGCGGAGAAACCGAGTCAAGAGGAGTTAATAACTTCGATGAGACTTTGATAAAAGAAACTTGATCTGTAAAAGAGAGAAGAAGAAATACTGACGACGCAGCTTTTAACCGAATGAAAATTGAATTTTCCAATTACTGAGTTATCATTTGGGAACGTTCTTGGCAGGAATTGAGGCACATCGAAACTATAGTATATATGTAACCTGCCCAATATCAAACAAACACTTTTAATAAACATGCACACTATAAACATGATTTTTAAATTGCCCAACAGCTATTGAGAAATATGTTAACCTTTTGCTGTCTCCCTCATTAACTGCACATCAAGTTTACCTAATTGGCATTTCATGTAACATATTAAACATTCACTAATATCAGCCAGTTCCCTCGTCTTTTGTTGTGCGTAATAAATAAATAATTTACAGCGACCATGTTTGTCTGAAATCTCTTTGAAGTAATGCTTTCAAACCAGTGGGTGTGTTCAGCACAATGACCTCGTTCACAAGTTTAAGACTGCACTCGTACTTATTGATATTAAGTTTGCAAGGAGGATTATGAAGGTGAGAACGAGACGTGTTCACATTTAGCAATGAGTGATTTTCGAGATTAATACACTGAACAGGAACGAGAAGGTCAAATCAGCTGTTTACAATTAAATAGGCCAGCCAATCCTCGATCACCTCAGGTCACCATTAAGTCCGTGAGCATTCACATTACACTTAGTAAGAATGCAAGAGAGATTGAAGAAACCGCGAAAAAAGAAAGTGCAAGTACCCTAGGATCAAAGCTGCAAGAATTGGACATTAAGACACACACATCTCATGTTCTCAAAGGACTGTTATGCACTTAAACATAATTAGTGGAAGATGATGTGCTGATGTGTCTCAATGAGTGAGATTTATCTATGGCAAAAAAAAAATTTTGGCAGCTGGGAATTCTAGAAATTATAAAGACATTTTATTCTTGAGAGTACTGCATAGAGTTTGCAAATTGAATACAGATGTATTTTCAGCGTTTTCAAATAAATACACGACATGAGCATCTTACTGCATAGGAACTAGGCCGCACAGAGAATGACAGTAGGAAACTCACTTCAAAGTGTCAGATTCTGGAAAAAGTTTGAAACTGAAAAGTATCATCAATCAAACAAAAAGTTAAAGAAAAAAAAATTGATGTTTTTGAATTGCTCATGATGTAAGCTCATCTTTTGTTTTGTTTGTATTAAATGCATAGATTTCAGCAAACAAAAATCAGATAAAGATCACTACACTCCACAGAAGTACATGTGGCGAATAAATTACTCTTGTAAGAGGAATTCTTTTCCAAGGCTGCCATGCAAATGAGGACGTCATCCACTTGTCTGTAATTCCATAGTTGGTACACTGCGGATAAAAACAAGGAAATGATACAGATGCACACTATCGCCATGGTGACGTATAATCTCACAAAGAACAAGAGGATTGACCAGGTTAATCAAGTGGAAAATGGCCGCCAGTGTGGCATCCTGTCAGAGCCAATGAAAACGAATCAATGATTCTGACCAGAACTAATTATGCCCCCAAGGCTGACTTCAAAAGTAAAGATTATTATAAGGTGAAAATCACAGTCATTATAGTCGTTATTGATAGATAAAAGAAAGTAAAAATGAAAAGAAACATCTTCTTATATTTTACAATAGTCACCGTGAGAGTGAGTGACGAGCTTCGACATCAATAATAATCTTCGCTCTATCACTTTTTTATTGCATCAGTATTTATGCAACAACAAGCGTTGACATGCACAGACTGCCACAGAGAGCCATGAATGCGTGTCGGCTGTTACTTCTGCGAATGGCTTTTCAAATCTTTACAGTTCGATAAACACATTACATTTAAAGTGGCAATCAGGACTTGGCTTCTGAGTATCTTTTCTTTACCAGATTTACATATTGCCATTAATCTGCCTCATTAGGATATAATTTAGCATCTCTTTAAATCCTTCACATCATGCATCAGGTTGTCCTACAGAGGAGAACGTAAACCCATAACAATGCTGGCATTATAATACGGTGCTTTGTCGCAGAACTGGAATGTAAAAGTAAATCGTATCTGAGGTTCAGTTTGCCATTTTTTAATCAGTTGGATGACCATTCTCGGTAACTTTTGATGCAAATCATGACATTTCATATTGCATTGTGACAAGGCACCCTGCTACTGCAACAAAAATATCATAACAAACAAAGATTCCTAGTTTTAAAAGAAAAGGCCAGGCAATATTCAAAATATTGGCATAAAGTCTACAATAATGTAAAGTTACATGTCAACAACTTTCGATATTCTCCAAGTCTTCATGTGTAGATGCAGATTGTTCGAAACTGCCAAAAGTTTTGAACTGGTCGACGAAGCATGTGATGCAGCAGTCGCACAGAAACAAGGGACGACAAAATTATTTTAATTAGGCCATCTTTAATGGTGGACTGCAGCTTACATAATTCACCACCGTTTACAGAACCTCAAAGAGAACCCATCATGTTGATGCAGACTTGTCTACTCTAACATTTTCACTGTGAGCGTCACAGGTTGCACATTATCTCATGGTGAGAATACCAGGCCTCAAAACTGAACATTACTTTGATGCCACACAAGATGTTTTCTTATATGCTTCCCATGGCTGTTTTAAGCTACTATTCAGTTGCAGATGTTTTGTTGTGAAGAAAAGTGACTCATTCAGCAAAGCAATCTAAGTCCTTCCTAGTTTTAGTAAGAACTGTTCATAATAACTTATGAACATTTTAAAATCTCCAGGTTTGGAATATGACTTCAAGTTTTCTTGGGTGACCCACAAGGTTTGAGGTTGGCAAGTCTGCTGTCCACATTTGATTTTACTCTATGTTCATATTTTGTCCAAGATTTCTTCAGTTTTAAAGCAGGATAAGCTGTTTGAAGAAAAAAAAGCCTTTATTGTTTCTTCCATGATTTTCTTCCAATTGATACCAAGTCTGAAAAATAATATCTATAGCATATTTCTTTCAGGAGACACTTCTTCGATTAGCGGGCTAATTATGGGAGAAAGAAGAGTGATTATCGATTTTTTTATCTACAAAGTTAGCAGAAATGAAGGCTGTGTTAAATGTGCTGCACTTTTTTGCAAATACTGTACTACCACAATGAAACTTCTTTGTGAATGCATTACCTTGGGAAATAAGCCTCTATTTGGACAAATAGACCACTGTACAGGAGTTTTTACAACTTTTTACAACTGTAAGAAGTATAGCCAGGCCTTCCGGTGTACTTTGGAAAAAGCACCTAATACTTAGAAGCTGCTGCAACAATTTACAAACAATCTCTCTCATTTGGGATAACTCCTCCTGCACTCACCCTGTTCCTTGCACTCACAAGAAACGAGACCAGACACATACATTGACAGACAGATGGATAGACAGACAGACAGACAATTAGACAGGATACAATGACTAAGGCTGGCAGTAGGAGACAGAGAGGCAGAGCTGTAAAATGGTACAAGATGTCACTATAGAGTAAGCTAGTAATTATTCTATTTTGCAATAACATTCTCTCGCTGTCCCGAACACCACCCCTCTTCTTCCCCACCTCTTTCCCCCCCTCCTTCCCTCCCACATCTCATCCATGGTCAAGAAACAAACCTGTATCACAGTCACCAATCACTGTACTGAAGACACCTATCAGTTTTCCACTATTTTTTTCACTGAGGATCTGTTCTTGAATGGAAGTTATCTGGAAGAATTTATCGAGGTCTACATCTGCAGCATCTGACCGGACTCGAAGGGTGCAGAGTTGATAAACACCTGCAAATCCAGAGCATGGTAAAAAGCAATTAAATCTGGTGTTTTAAAGGAAGGAAAAGAAAATGTACACCTGTGAGAAATAAATGCCATGGCAGTTTCCACATATATGTGTGGCAGAAAAATGAAACTAGTTTTTCTTCAAACAGCAATATCTTGAGTTATGAATAAGATACTGGAGTACCAAAATATACTCTTTCATTTATGATCCACTTACATATTCACTGGTATGTTCTTATAAACACAGACTTGCAGTATGGGTATTTAATTCCTTTGCCACCTTTCCCAAAGCAAAAAGCATGAAAAAGAAAAGTTGGGCAACAACTGAACAATTTATACCAATACTATGTATGTTCTGCTTACAAAATCATCAGATGGAGCCGAGACAAATTAAATCATCAATACTTATTCTTCAACACTATCACTTTCAATATATCATAAACTCAGTCTACTGGAATACAGGAAAGATAACACGGTTACCTGCAGATTGTGAAACTTGTTAACTAGTGACTGAACCAAATTCATAAATTATGCTTCAACTGTGAAAAACTCCGTAAATAATGGGGTTAATAAACTTTTCAGAGGACAAAAAATCAAGCACTTCTTTAAAGATATGACCTTTGTGATTTTCAAGGGCATCAAACCACTTTTAGAGACTCTGCAAATATCTTTGGGAATTTTTACCAATGCTTGAGTTTGGCAGGGAACAAAACTGGTCCTCGTCCAAACATTTGTTGCAGACAACAATTTAGCAAAAATGTACAGCAATATTTCACATCACTAAAATTAAAGCACTTTCCAAGGACTCCGATGCAAAAAGAACAAAATTCAAACACCTTCATTTCAAGGCCTTGAAAATGACAGATTTAAATTCAAGTACTTTCAGGGTTTTCATTACCACATCCCAGACCTGAAATACACTTGGTAGCACCATGACAAATAATAATATTTATAAACATGCAAAACTATTTGATATATTGTAACCACTCATACTTTCAACCTGATAGCAGATGAGTGAACAATAAATTACTAGGAGGAACATGCTTAAACTTTGAAGATGGAGCGATCGTTACCTCCTTCCGTAATTGGCTCTGTGGCTACAGTTCCCCATGGCACTGACAAGAGCTGATTGTGCTGACGATCAAAATACTCATGGGCCTGCGTGGCATACTCTACTTTCCAGGTTCTGTCTGCCCCCAGGGCTGCTCGAACTGATGCCCGATGGGAGAGATTGTCTATTAGGGAATCAAGCAAATCATTTGACGGTGATGTTTACATCATAATTAAAAGCATGCACTGCAAAACCCTTGTAGCATTAAATTCTCCAAAACTCACCCCTGGTTTAGTTATTTGCCAAAACGTACATACAATGTATTCTTAGCATGGTTGATGGGAGTGCAATTGTTGTGTCGAGATAGGTAAGTGAGGAGTGGGTAAATGCAGCAAACATTGGAAATGTTTACAGATAAACAGTGACTCTTCCATTGTCTTACAATGATTTCAAGCTTAATCAATCAGCTGCATATTTAGCCTTCACATCTCCCTACATGCTTGAACAGCAATTTGTTGTATTAGTGAGCTAAGCAGTAGCTGTTGTACAGAAGTAGGAGTGTATCATGATCAGCAACTCTGTAAATTCTCTTTTTTTTGTCAGCTGGTGAATCACTGAAGGAAAACTCATAACAATTGTTGTACAGAATGGCTGAATTGATTAGGTGCCAATGAAAAACAAGTGATATTCCATTTATAAAGCCGCATGCTGTCCCTTATATTTAGTACATATTGTAGTAACAAAAGAACTGTAGTGAAGTATCTGGGTATTGGCTTCTTCAATTAACAATTAATCAAAAGCTACCCACTTCTTATCTTCTCCCCCAATAGTAAATGCTAACTAATATTATTCCTTTTTTATTCTTTACTTTACCTTTGTTCATTTCAACTTTTTAGAAGAAGGGAGAAGAAGGCAAGCAGGCTGTAAGACGAAAATAAAAAATCCTAAAAGCAGGACTTACCATATTCCCAGATATGAACAGCCTCATTAACGCCACCAATGTTTGTCAACCAGAATCCAATCATTTTGGAATGAGATTTACGTAGATGGTATTTGTTTTTAGTAAGCTGAACATATTTCTCCATACAGGAAGGCTTGATGTTGTATGTCCGTAGTTCATAAAGTTTGGTTGTCTCTTTAGAAAGCATCTGTACATAAAGGAGAAAAAAAACACTCAAAATCTAAAAAAGATCAATTGAGGAAGAGCTTTATCTAAATTTTAGGCAATACTTTTTAAGACAAAACACTTAAAACCTATATGGACAATGGGATAAGAGCTGCAGTGTTCTAGTCACAACACATCTGAATTGTGAACTTCCCACAACTCACCGATGCAGGTATTCATGAGTGGCTACACGTAACACTTGCTGACACTAAAGCATTCAATTTGACCTTGCTCAAAGTACACTTGAAATCACTCTGACATCAGTGCCCTCTAAACACAGGGTCTTCCTTGTTTGTCTCTCTCTCAGGGTGAAGACACGTACTTGTTTCTTTTTCTAGCCTCAAAACATTTGAAATGTGAAATCTTTACACTCTAGAACTTTTCTTAAATTGTGGCACAGCCATCTACTGTATCTACAAATTTTGCCGTCATGGTCAATTCAGCGATGGAGTTCTCACAGGAAAAAAGAACATACAGTATATCAAAGTGCTAAAAAGTGTGCATACATGTCACTGAAACGACTGGCAGTGTGAAGTGAAGTGAATGGTGTCAGCTGAGCACGATAGCTGACAAAATCTTCATTCATGATATGCTAAGCACTGTAAATCCCATCAAATTTCCATTACTGCTCACAATATTGACTGGAAAACTTGATTATTGTCAATATCAAGTGAATTTCATGAATAAATCATCTCATGGAATTTCTGGCTAGTGTAAACATAACATATTCCCCCCCCCTGGCGATAGTTGTCAAGGCTGTCAATTTTCGGTTATCAGTTCATGACATTCAAAGCTGAGGGAATCAATTTACTTATACTTACTGTAACCATACATGAACATTACTGACACTAAGAACAACATCTCAAGTATAAGCTGATACCGTGATACTTTGTTTAATACACATATGTGGGGAAAGTACAACACAGTATGTTCAGTCCCTGCCCTTGACAAAAAACCGTTTCATCATAGTTTGTCGATTACGGATACTGCATACCTTGGTATACACATATGATCTTTGAAGTCTGAAAAAAAAATGACCTCAAATACTTTGGTCGTAGACTGTGCAATCACAACTTTCAAGTAGCTGACTAGCCGTAATTTTGTGTACAGGTTCACCACTATAATGCACGATCCAGTCGCATTTGCTCATTGACCAACGTGTCGAACTAGTCATGAACAACATGGTAGTTTGAAAAGGGGGGACTAGTCTACTTTTGGTTATGGTGAAGGTGGTACTGCAGTGGTAAAGGTTAGTCAGCTGTTTCTAGCATTATAGTGGGACATGCAATAGTTGCACAGAGGTAAGTGAGGAGTGAAACATGCAATTTGAGAGCTTTTGGCCTTTTTCTCAAATTATTTTTATCTATTGTTTAGTTGTTATTGTTGTACTTATCTGCCTCTAATAGCTACATAACAATGATTTTGCTGCCAGTCTTCAGGGGCTGAGGGCTGTCCTAATGTCTTGTTGCATTGTCCAGTACTTAATTGCTGATGTAATGTCAAGTTCTGCATTGTTCTGGCATCAAACTACTGTAAGTTGTGAAATTTAGAACCAGCATACTTCGTCAAAACTCTCTGGGAAGCTGTGCCACAAATCTTGACTAAATCTGCTGAATTACACAGTATGCTGTATATGTTGTAACTGTCTTGATGATGACAATAATAGCAGCCCATTGTAAAAAGTAAGAGTTACTTGCCACATAAAGAATTTCAGTTATGTCAGCTTCTGAATAAAACTATGGAAATTTCAGATAATATTTTGAAGAACATTTCAATCTCCCCATGAATACCCCCTACCCATCCCTACCCATCTGGTAACTACAGTACTATCTTCACTGTTGAACTTGTTACAGTAACTTCCAAGTTTTAGAGCCCCCAGTTAATGCTGTGCAAGATTGCTTCAAGCACATGCTTACATGACACGCAAGCTCTTACTGTTATAGATATATTCTAATCAATGCTATTGTAATTTCAGTGTCTGATATGATTTGCATATCTGAAAACTTACAAAAATCCTTTCATCTTGAAAGTACTGTATGCATGTTAAATGGCAGTCTTATCCATCAGATAGTAAGTGGAATTAATGTGCAAAGCTGATCAGCTGCACTGCCATGCAACAAGCAAAATGCCAAAAAGACAAGTTTGAAAGGCAAGCAGTCTTTATTTAACAAATATAACCTCCCAAGGTCTACTATAGTGTCTCTGCAATGATAACTAAGCATACTGTTGCTACAGTATGAAACAAGCATGTGTTTTTGCCAAATGTGAAAATCAGTTTTACTGTACACCAGTGGCATACAGTACAGCAGCTACAGTACTCCGGGTGGGTGGGGGGGGGGGGAGATGGGAGGTTGAATTGAAAATCTCCAATTCACAACAACAGAACAGACCAATATCATGTCACAAGGAAACAAGTTCTTAAAATTTAGTTTCCTTGCCAAGCCACACAAAATGAAGAAGGCAGTGTATGTGTGTGTTCAATAAATTGTATTCTATGGTATCTCTTTAATCAAATAACAACATTAAAGCAGTGGGATAAGGTAGACTTAAAAGAAATTCAATTGAGAGCACAAATTATTTTCCAATAGTCCGTTTCCTTCATGACTGGTGACAGAGAACATTAACGTTTTGCATGGTTTGTGCTATTTGTACATAGAACAAGCACTGCTGCTGCTACAGTTGGCTATACCGTAAACGATGAGCGATGCCTCAGCTCTTTTTGCTCATACCTATATTCATCTCAAATCATGGCACTTACAAATTTTTAACAGAAACAGAGCTTCGTCGTCATAGGTACTCTGATGAACATCAACGCTGAACTTAAATTTCTGCACGAAATGGTTTAGATATACTGGAATCTGATAGTACTGGCTTGCATTGTGATGCAATAATGGAAGCAACCATTGTTATAGCAAAGTAATGTGGCAGTCACTGTAAAATAGATTTGTTACAATAGATAATAATCTCAAAACATTTGCATGAAAATTAAAAGTACAATATGAGCGTGCATCAGCCATCAGTCAGGTTTTCAGTGCCCACCATACTCACTACCCTGATTAAAACTATGTAAATGTCAGGGTTATATTATCTGATTACAACAGATGTGAGGCAATAGCTACTGTAGTAGTAAGTGTACATGTATGTCTGAACATAATGCAAAGGCTGGTGGATTCATCACATTTAGTTGAGCAAAGAAGAAAAAAATCAAATTATCTTTCCAATCAGAGAAGAATTTCTCTTACTTCAAAATGAAAACTTGACAAAGGGTTGCACTTTTGAAAATTAAGCAAAAACACAGGCTCCTAATGAGAATAATAGAAAAGGATAATATTAACCTTTCATTTGTAAACATTGTCCTCTGATGTTAGTTTCATACGTTATTTAATTATACTATCAAATAACAAGTACAGTGCAGTGTTGTGAAAGGACCACTCCTCATGAGAAGAAATATTGGGTAATAAAAGTGAATGCAGCATTGCAGGAAATATGGTAGCATGGTGTGTCCTTACAATACTTGTTTTCACCATTGCATAACTAGGATGACAAAAATTTGAATAATCATGTTACATCAGTGTTGGCACTAGGAACAGGATTGTGTGAATTCTGCAATTGTCTCCAGATATCCCACACAAGGATTAATCTTATTCAGGAATATCCCACACACCTTTTTCACAGCTGAAGTGGTAGCTACAATTACAAATAAACACATGAAATTGCAAGAGAATCTTTAAGTGACAAAGCCTCTTGATTTTGAAAATCCCTGACAAAAATTAGAGGGAATCCCCTCTGAGGCTCAATCCCTTAGTGCGAACACTGTAATACATGGTGTGCAATATATTCAGTTCAAGATGGGGGGGGGGGGGGGATTGTGAGTGGTGGCTGCAGCTGCCTGCAGTACTTTGTCAGTGTGTAATGTGAAAGTCATCCTAGTTGAGGGGTCCAAGGGGTGCTAGCATTTCTGTAGATTTATACTGCGACAGCTCTCCAAGCTGGTTGGCAAGCATCGATGTGAGGATACTTTATGCTGCATCGGAGGCCAGCGTAGCTAGAACCATGGCGCCAAAAGCACCAATACTTCAAAATGTCATCTACGGCCAATGAAGTTTCAATCTGAATTTTCTGCTATCAATACTTTCACATTGTTTCACAGCATAACCGAATACTGTATTCCTCATATCTTGTGAGTCATGTCTAGATGCATGCACATCAGCTTGGAATTTTTGTCATCACTCGATGTCTACTCCATCACTTTAAGTATCAAATAATAATTTCTTTTGTATCTCAGGCTTTGCCAAATTGAGAATATTTATCTACCCTCATAAGAAATGCCACACACTCAGGGATCATTATTTATTTTTGTGTCTTCCAGAACTGGTACTGTAGTATTACCCCTCCTACTGCATGTATCTATTACGATGACTGCCACCACAAGCGACAGGAAGCTTTTATTCACTATGCGATACTTATACACCTAAGGCTAACTCATTGCATGCTTCCATTGATATTGGAATATCATGTTCATAAGGTTTACACAATTTGACCCCTAGATTGATTCCAGGTGACCTTTTATTTATTCTAAGAACACTAGGCTCCTTGTAGGAAGCTCAGTTTAGCACACCTACTTTATGACTCAATCTAAGGGTTTTCACATGAAAAAATAAAAAAAATCCTCCATGGTGCTAGGATTTTCATCAGAATGTGTGTTGAATGTAGACTGCAGCGACAACTTACCTTCTCAAAAATACACAAGACTGGGAGACACATAGGTTGAAACACCCACACCATTTCTGATCCCCTAGAGGGTATGGAAAGTCAAAATTTTCTTGTATGCTCCATACCAACTTATGGTGGTGCTCCATTCAGACAGTCCCCTCACACTGAGACTCCCCTAATATTTTTTTTTTTAATACGAGCACCTGGGGAACACCAATAGACTATTTCCTCACATCATGACAATGGAGCAACCTTGGTGATTTAAATCCCCAAGATATGGTCAATAAATCCTGGCCACGCTGCCGGCTATATCACACCCAAATGAAAAGCACCTTGAACAACTATTTTGCAAAAGCTAGTTTCAACACAAGTCCAAAATGGTGTCTTGTTTGACTCAAAGAGAATTCAATGCATATTTTTAAATAAAAGAAAAAGAAAGCGACTGTGGTCTAATTTGCATTTTTGAGTACAAATCATTTTGAGGAAGAAAACAGGATACAAACTTGGAAGTGACACAAACCATCGTCTTCAAAATGCAGCAATATATCGCCTGAAAACTGTATGACACCTGCTTCATGCTTCAATTTCACTTTTGGTGTGAAAATTACTTCAACTGACGATGTATCTGCATGTAATATTAAGTTACACTTTCACGTATGTTTACACTCATGGATCAGCAAGAATGCTGACATGTACGTTGAGTAGGACTTTTCTAAGTGTCTTACATGGGGTATTAATTGAAAAAGATTTTCATGCTAGTGTACTTTATATGTTGAATACTGAAGTACCACTGAAGTTACAGTGGTTCTCATGTACTTGTTATATGTGATAATTGTGATTGCAATGAATAGACCTGGTGTTTGCATTACACTGACCGACTGTCTGGAAAATCTCAATCAATAGCATACTACTGTAGCTAATATGTCAGAATATGCAAGAAACAATTACTGGCATGTTTAGTAGTGGGTGGGATTGCTCGGTTTGCACATGTATGCTATGCTGATTTGTGATCCACACTCAGTAAATCCTAATAACAGACAACCTGTAAAGTCTCTACCTGTAATAACCTTCACCACAGACTGTCTTGGCTTAGTATTGTATCCTAGCATATCGATCAGTCATATCTGAGTAATTTTACTGCAACAGTTATTTGCTGCATTTAAACTTCCCTACTGAAGTCAAGGACTATTGATTGTGTAATAAAAACGTGGCTTTCAAGAACTTCATTCATGATTGATGGGTAAGTACTGCCTCTCGAGATGTGATGAATAGCTCTGTGCACATGTACGGTACAAGCTGTACCAGTCACAATACATAAGTATGCCAGAGGTTGAAATGAAAGGTTTGTTGGCACTCTAAAATTTAAATTTACACAATTCGAGGATGGACGTCTTGCATGCGCAGGGACAGTTGAAATTTAATTGCAAGTTCTGACATTGGTTGTGCACTGTTTTAGTTACTGGTACATGATGTGCAGGCAAAGCAGTATTTAATCATTTTTAATATTTTTCAGCAAAACATCGCCATTGTTTAACAGCCTGGGCTGCCACAATCATTTAACTGCTAGCGGAAAATTACTGCAGGCATGGATGAACAGTGTGAGGTATGCATTTGGAAGGACTGGAAATCATACATGTATGTGAAACATCTTGTTGCAAAGACAGAGATTAAAAGCATCAAACATGTCAGGGGACACACTTAGTTTGTACAAATTGCAATATAAGTTTGACAGCTGTATGTAGATACTTTTGACAAAGTTATCAATAAAATTACACTGGTGATCATTATACGCTATAACTGTCACTGTCAGTGTGAGAGAGCTGGGCTGAATGCACAAAGTGATGTACTTATTCACTGCATTTTAAGGACACATACATAGAGTACAGGGTGAACTATACCTTTTTTATGTTACTTCTTTCACAAGCTTATAGAGAATTTAAAAAAAGAGGCAGTCCTAAACAAGTTACATGAACTAAAATGAAAGTTGCAAACTGATGATCAATATCTTGCATGTCTATAACATCTCAGCTGTGTTGCGCATTTTCTCCTTTGACTTCCAGAAAAGTTTAGAGCACTGATTACAATGTTACTGACTTGAACTGTTGTTTTTAATGTTTGTTGTTGTGGCTATTGTTGTTCTGTAAATTTGTGTTGTGCTGTTTCACTACACTGTACAATGACCACAGCTTCAACATACAGTCACTATCCTCATGGCACATGGATACAGCAGTTCTTTATGATGGTGGAAATTTAGCTGGAAAGTTCTGAAAACTGCATCAGGAGGGCTAAGAATGCACAAAAGCATTGTGGTTGCGACGATCCAATTATGAACATTTTTTCTGAATCGGACATTATACTGTAGCATTAGTATGTGTCAAAGGCTACCTATGCTTTATATGAAATATGAGATCTGTACAAGCTTCCTTTCTTGAGATCATGTCTACAAGGTTTTCAAAATTTGACCCTTGCTGACATCAATGACATTTGACCTCCATTAAAGACCAACTGGTTCTTGCACTCAATGAGGTACAACTATGTACTAAATATGACATTTGCCAAAGCTTCCCTTCTTGAGATATGACATAAATTGCAAGAACTTCATAATGTGACCCTGGTTGACCTCAACTGACCTTTGACCTTCACCAAAGACGATGCAGTTCTTGTCTGCTTTATGAGATACATCTTGATTCTTAATGGGAGATCTGCCCACAGTTTCCTTCTTGAGATATCAGGTTAACACTTTTTTCACAATTTCACCTCTGTTGACCTCAAATGACCTTTAAGCTCTAGCAAAGCCCAAAATGATCTTGTAATCAATGTGGTACACCAACAAACCACATATGATATTTGTCCAAGCTTCCCTTCTTGAGATATTGTGTTTACAAGTTTTTCAGTTTGACCCTTCTTGACCTCAAATGACCTTTGACCTCCACCAAAATCAATGGGATCTTTTATTCAGTATGATACACCTACATACCAAATTTGAGATTTGTCCAAGCTTCACTCCTTGAGATATCATGTTTACAAGATTTTCACAATTTGACCCATGTTGACCCCAAATGACCTTTAACCTCCAACAAAATGAATAGGGTTCTTGTCTTTAAAGCAGGATGTGCTGTTATTCCTGCATTTTTCAAAGTACACCAAAAGACTGGTTATACTTCTTATAGTTGCAGAAGTTATAGAAACTCCTGAACAGAGGTATATTTGTCCACATATAGCCTAATTTCTAAAGAAAATGCTTTTGCGTAGGCGTTTTGTTGTAGCAGTATTCACATGGAAGTGCAGCACATTTACCACAGGGTCCAGTTCCACTAACGTTTTACACAAAAAAACTAAATCGCTCTTCTTTCTACCATAATTAACACTCTAATTAATGTAATTTTTAATGAAAGAAACCTGGCATGGCATGTTATTATCTACATTGGTATCAAATGACAGAAAATGATAGAAGATCAACCGCAAAGGCTATTTTTATCCCTTCAAACAGCACATCCTACTTTAATGTGGCACACCTATGTACTAAACATGTGATCTGTCCAAGAGCTTCTTGAGATATCATGTTTGCATGGTAGGAATCACAAACACACACACATACACCAGTTACCATTTCGTCAAAACCAAAAACTTGATCCAAACTAGTGATCAATGGTGCTATGCTTAATTCATACTTGACGAAACTGACATTGACTACCAACATTCTTAGGTAACTGTCACAATCTGTTCGTTTGTTTATACATATATATGAAAGCAGAATATAATTTATTTCCATTTTGCTCACTTTCAAAAATGTGAGTAAATGCTTTGTGACCTACCTCTACCACAAAACATAAACATGAAATATTGAAAGTGCCATGAACAAACCACGCATCAGGTTTCCAGGGAGTGATAATTGCATGGTCATCATGACAAAATCTTCTGCAAGGCGTTAAAGGCCACACTGTTATGATTTGGCAATATTGAGGGCAGTATTAGGGCAAGTAAAAAGGGCACAAGTCCCATATTCTGACATTGTCTGCCAGTCCATATAGAATCCCTACATGGGACCTACATGGTTTTGTATGCACACATACTGTATGAAGTAATTTATATGGATTAATTTATATGGATTAAACTGACCAACAAAAACAAAAAGCACTTCATGGTACGGGTCTTCATATAGTTAAGTAGTGGCATGTGTACTGTGGGACTTACTGTAACTGTTGATATGAGACCATATTTCAACTTATAATTCCATGGGGATTCAAATCAACCATATGGCATAGATGCTAGTGTGATATGTGGGTCACATTCAACAACCTGCATTCAAGCTCATTGTATACATGCTAGTAAATTTTGTTGAGTTAATATTTACTGTGGACTACTGTGTACACACAGGAACGATGCAACAGTTAACCATGCATGTAAGACATGCATGACTAAGCATATATAACACTTACACTTCGTTCCACTGCTTCTTCTCTGGTGCTAGCCCAACGGGACAACTTTCTACTTGATGTACGTAGATTTTATACTGTAGGTATTAAACCTACTGTATGGTAATTGAGGCATGCCTCATATAGGTTGTACATTGCAACTTTGTTGTTCACATTAAATCTGAAAATGGACAGTATCATGAATGTTCAAAAATGGCAAGTGCCTTTCCCTGGCAACCAAACAGAATCCCCACCCTTTTGGCAAAATTCTGCATGTAGGCCTATACATGTACAACCCTGGAGATTACCAGTTCGTATCATGGCAGACATTTTAGATCAAAGAAAAGGCCATCTGTTACGCCTTTTGAAAAAAAAAAAGCAGCTGGTAATAAACACATGGTCATTACATCTAACACCACATGACCTGACAACTTCCCCCAGACAATTAGTCCCCCCCTTGGAACAATTTAACATGCACTGTTCCTTCGGAGAAAGGGCTAAGATTAAGTTTGGGGCAGGCAGGAATTGTCAGAGTTGGAAATTGTTCCAGTTGGAAATTGTCCAAAACTTGTGAGAACTGTCCAAGAGAGCAGTTGTCCATAAGAGTTTTCCATAGTAAAATTCCAGTGGGTGAAGTTGGTGAACTATCCACTGGGGGTTGTCTGGGAACCTGTAACCATGCTGATATTTGGCTATGAGATCTGCAGACTTTCCCCAACAATTTCATAATCGAGAAAAAAAAGCAAACTGCACTATCAATGGAAAGTCCAAAACAGGTCTATATACAAATTAATTTTATATGTTGCTCCAAAACAAGCTTGCACAGCATTTAAAGAAAGGCAACACATGCACAATCGAACGCCTGATACGGCTTGTAGGCTTGGCCTAACTGTCCTGTGACTAAGGCTGTGACGGTTAGTGAAACATTGGAAACCTGTTTTGGTGGCCGTGGAAACAGGTTTTTAAATCAAAACCAGTTTTTTCAAAACCTACTCTGACCATATGCATAACGCACTTGCCGCGGTGACTGCAAATTATTTTGAATTAGAATTCGCACAACTGTTAGTCAAAACTTAAACACAAATCAATTTTTCGACAAATCCTTCAACACACCAGCAATAAGTGGAAACTTTCCATTAAAAAGTGTGGAATGCGCTTTATCGAAGTAAAATTTGAAATGGAACAAAAATCACGATCTGTTACTACGATCTGATATTACCATCCGGTTTCTTCCTTGTGACCCGTTTTTGGGTTTCTACAAAATTCCAAAACCCGAATCAAACAAAACCGGTTTTAACCGGTTTTGAAATCAAAACTGGTTTTCCGAACAGCCTTACCTGTGATTACAACTGGACACGTTTTTGCAAACACATTTTACAGCATATATGGCTGAGAGTAAGGCCAGATGCCCTTGTAAAATTTCAGCTGTAGTTGCAGGTTATTCCAATTAGTTTTTATCTTTGATTTTAGCTCGATGTCATGATTACTTATCAACATTTGTTTTCAATACATCATGATAACTTTCAAAATTTCACCATTAACTTTGAGTTTTACTGTACAGTACATGCTACAAATTTTCAATTAGTGTCCAGCTCTAATGCAATAATCACACCAAAACTAAAAAAGGTTGGAGGCAGACCACCCATGGCACAGATCCTGGGGGGTTGCAGATTCTGGGGTTTGTAAAGCCAAAACTTTTAAGAGCTTAGGGTGTAAACACCGTGCCAATGGATAGTGGCGGTCTGCTTAGGTACAGTCCTGCCCAGAATGCATTCAGCCCTGGCCCCCATTCATGTTTTTTTTTTTCTTTGTAAGTTCTCAGTTATGTTGCCTCAACTGCTCAACAACAAACAGCAAGGGATCCTTATATACCCCTCCATTCGGCACTGACATGGGATCACCTAGCTGGTCCTGTCCTAGAACACATTTGAAAAGCAATTGGCACCCTGCTCAAGGTGGAGGTGGACTGAAAAAAGGAGAATTGCTTCCCCACTAGTACTATGGTAGGCCTACAAAGTACAAGTATTCACTAATCCTAGCTCAAGTCCCCTTGGCCCTCTTCAATGCCTGTGTCGATCAGCTTAGCTTATAGCCTACTGTACTTGCTTCCAGCATCATTCTTAAAATGAGTGTTCAGAATACCAAGTGTGCCACCAATTGCAGTTTAATTAATTGACGATGATACAGGAACAAGTGTGCAACATATCAGCAAAATACAGCTGCATATTCCATGTCTTTGTCGGCTGCTAAATTAGGGACTAACTTCTTATGCAATCATTTCATGAATGTTGTTGACGTTGCAACCTGTGTTAAAATGTCACACTAGCGTTAAAGTTTGTAAAATTAGTGCACCGTGTAACGCGTTACCACAAGACTTTCGATGCAATCGCAAAGTTCAAGTTGACAAATTATTTTCTTACCTTTATCACGGTGATATCCGACATTGTGACAGGTGAATTACGCCCGTGTCACCGACTAACGGAGAACCTCGGAGAGTTTGCCAGATCATGCAGTGCTGATGCGTGAGAAATCTGTAATTCTACGTGCTTCAAATCAACCACTGGATATCGATGGTATGGTACGAAGGCCAATTCGCCTGACACTGTTGTTGCACATATGTACAGTAGGCAGTAAAGGTCAATTAAATGTGCAGGGATATGTGCGGTGAAGATCGGAAACTTGAATGTGGCCCTGCTCGTCGTCTGCCAGAATTAAATTGCAATTTTGGTACAGTGCTCACTATACCTGAGATCGAACACCCGTTGAACAATAACGTTCAATATTTTGATGCTGAAACGTATGACGTCAATGACGCGTGTTGTTTTCATTAATAATCGTTGTGTGTTTAGGAGTGCAATCAACTTGTTACTCACTTGCCGCACGGGCTGATGAGAAAACAACTTGTTGGAGTCTTGATGCAGTCCCGAGGGTCCGTTTAATATGTTCGTTCAACATACACAGGGCACATCAAGGACTATAGGGTGTTCAATTAATTGTTTAGAGTGTTTAATTAAACTATTAGGTTTTCTATATCGAGAGGAACCCTGAGGAGTATGTAAGCGCAGCGCCATCATCGTTTGGCGTAAGGTTGCAAGTAAAATTTTCAGTGGCTTTACACCCCCCCCCCCCCTTATCAGATTACAGGAAACGGCATTTCCATGTTGTTTTAAGATGCACGCAGCCATCGACCTGAAATAGAGATCTAAAGTCTGGATTTACTGAAAATTGGTTGAGATGATATCCTACAAGAATATATGCATCCTCCGTTATTTCCTCTTGAAGCAAACTAACCAGTTAACTAGTTCCCGCCTTTCTTTTCATTGGGACTTAGCCCCCGTCGGCGACCCACTACCAGCTTTCTATCGCCATACACTGTTTGGCGGAGGGAAGGGATCTCATGCAGTTAGTGGGTGGAGAGAATGATGAAGCAGTAGGCCTATTGCTAGAAATTTGGCAGGAGTATCTCAGCGGAGCGCTATACCGTCAATTGGGGCGGAAGGTGCAAGTTTGGTTATAGAAAAAGGGATGAGGAGGGACAATCATGGTCTCCATCATATGGACCCTGAAGAAAAAAACACGCAAACAGAAAAAAGGACAAAAATCAAACCCTTTCACAATTAAAACAATTACAGTACTTGTCCAGTTCATTCTTAAACTCATTATAATACTCCTTGCCATCACTGCAGGCCTCAGGCAACCCATTCCACTCATTCACTTACCCTCTGAGAAAGCAACGAATATATTGATCCTACTTTGAACTTTCTGAAGTTGAAGACAATGAACTCTTGTAATTGCCAACTTGAAAAAAAAAATCAGAAAATTATAAATTATAAAAACCATGAACAATCTTGTAGACTTAAATCAAATCTCCCTGTAATCTTCTCAGCTCAAGTGAAGTGAGATTCAAGAAACGTAACCTACTTATAGGGGACACCCTTTAGTCATGATGCCCTTAGCCTATTTAGCTGCCTCAACATACTGCTTAGCTGGCTGTAAAGAAGAATCTCTGAGAACACCTAAGTTCCTTTCAACAGAAACCTAGTGCAGTGACTCTCCATTCAAGGTGTGCGAATAGGCCTACCTAGGATTATTATTGCCAATATGATGCACTACCTTGCATTTATCAATATTGAACAGCATTTGTCACTCCTGAGACCAAGCAAAAATCCTCTCGAAATCTTTCTGAAAACTCCTTCAGAGGAGACCTCAGAATACGGTGTCATCGGCGAACTTTTTAGCTCTACACACAATATTAAACAGGATAGGACCCAACTTGCACAGACCCCTGGGTGACCCCACTAGTATCCTCCTGCCAACTTAGAAGCACAACCGTTTTAAGCCATTTCCTACATAGCCAATTCTGAATCCAGATCAGTGAATAACAGGGCAGATGCCCATACTCTTTAATTTAAGCAATGGACGCTGGTGGGGAATCTTATCAAAAGCTTTCTGACAATCCAGAAAAACATCATCAACATATACCTCTGCCTATCCAATGAACTACTAACATCTTCCACGAACTTCAAAATATAGATGTTTCTGGACCTTTTTCTGACCAAAGCCATTCTTAGATATTCATCTACTGAAGAAACTTACCAGAGACTTTTTAAGAATATACATTCCCAGACCTTACAAACAACACTAGTGAGACGGACAGGCCTGTAATTACAAGGCTGTAACTTGTCTCCCTTCTTAAAAATTATGATTGGGACGATGTTAACACACCTCCGGTCCTCAGCTACCTAACCTTCAACAATAAATTTATTTTAAGACCAATGACAGTGGAACACAGAAATTACGAAAAAGAAAAGACCTCAACAGCCAGGGGCTTTATACGAATAGGCTATTGAGAGAAAGCATCTCTCCTAGAGCTACATCACGATAAGACATATCCCAAATTTAAGAGAACACTTTTTTTCCAATGGCACTAGGGAGATTTGACAAATCTTCTTGTGTAAAAACTGACACAAAATAATCGATAAGAAGTTTCGCAAGATCCTCACTGTCAGTAACTACATTAGGCCTATCTGCGTTAGGATCCCCAAGAGAAAAAAAAAACAGTTCGTATCACCTTCTGCTTAGAGGCTAACATAAGCAAAGAATGCCTGAATATTATCAGCAGTACTCTGCTCGAAATTCAGTTTAGCTTTAGAGAATAACCCTTTCACTTTAAGTTGCATGGTGAATGTAAAACTTATGAAGGTCAGAACCAGAATTACTCATCCATACAACGCCCCCATGTTTTCCGCTTTTGTCTAATGGCACACCGGACTTCTTTAGTCATCCACGAAGGCCTACTACTTTTACGACACCGAAACTTCCATGGACCGTGATGATTCATAACATACTTAAATATATCAGATTTAAAGTCCCAAGAAGCACCCTTGCCACTCATTCCATTTATCCAGTCTGCATATCTTTCAAAAAATTATCAATTGCTGCAGTGTATACTTTAGAAAAATCCGGGATCCTGTTCTTGCTAATAGAATTGAACATCTCACAGACAACATCAAAGACTGCAACGTCAAGGTCACTTTTACCTAGTTTACATAGACTCTCAAAATTGTCAGCAAAAATGAGGATCAGATGTGAAAACAAGATCAAGAGTATATTCACCTCTAGTTGGAAAAGAAACATGCTGGTGCAAGAGACAGTCTTGAAAATCCTCAAGAGAATCAGTGCCATTACTCCCACTTAATTCCTCAGTCCAATCAATGTCTGGAAAATTCAGGTCACCCATGATAATAACACCACCTAGCAGCTTTACTAATTGAATTAAATAACAAATTATCATTTTCTTTCCCACTATGTATTTGGAGAGCCATAAACTATACCAATTGTGACAACTGAACCAGAAGCCTTGTAAGAGTTATTTAGAGTTAAAGTGATTACGTGTGTAGGCAAAAAGTAAAAACATTGAAATTTCATCTCCAAAAGTTTGGAAAGGCTTTTATTTACACCATTCAGACAATCTGGGAAAATAAATAGGTTTCAGCTGGTTATTTTTGCCACATGATTTCAAATTCTTCTCACGTAACGACAGAAAGTGTAGAATACGATAATGTAGTGGTTGACAGTTTTCATCCAGATCAACGGTATACTTCTTTGAGCAAGCCAATTAGAAGTATACTAGTATTGAATATTCAGTTAACAACTCAGGATCACTGACGCCACGGGCAAGGTTGTGTTCAGTTCGTAGATTATTTGTAGATACGATGTTTCCTTTCACCAAATACTACAATTCCCGATACCTACCAAGGAGCGACGACTTGAGTATTATGTTTTTGATACACGAGTGAGACCTATACTGTTGCATATTCATGTAGGCGGTTATAGTAAGAACCGTTAATTTTCAAATATGATTTCTGTTTTTTACTGTTTTTAAGCCAATCAGGTTGGTTTTCGAAGTAGTTACTGGCATTTTCCTTCATTGAAACACATAGTCCGTTCATGTACAACCTCGCGTGTACTTTTAAAAATAAAGAAAAAAGTTAAGATCAAACAGTTATCTCAGCTCTTTGGTTTTTCAGTACACACGCAATCACTTTAACTCGCACCAAACCGAGTTGTTAAAGGATCCTTGCAGCTCTGGTTTCTCAACACAATATTATTTCTGACATACAGCAAAACCCCTCCACTAAACCCCTTATTGGCATCAACCCTATCTTGACGATAAACCACATACCCAGGATAAGAAAGCTCAGCACTATCAATATCATCTCTTAACCAAAACTCAGTTACACCAATCATATCTGGCTTCATATCCTCAAGAAGTACTGCAAAACCGGCCTACTCCTAGCAGTAGTAAAAATAATCCTTAACTTACCCCTGGAACCCGTAACCTTAGATTCCTTCTTAACTCTATAATTAGCTTATTGGTTTTATTGCAACTCCTGTACTGAGAATGCCTATCGGATGAGCCAAGATTATCCTTGCTACGATTATCCGCTGTTCCCATCGCCCCCCCCCCCCCCCAAATTTAGTTTAAACACATGCTCAACAGTTAAGTTCACCCCATCATTCCACACGATGAGGCACCGGTGTTACCTAAATATAATCCGTCCCTGCAAACAAATCTTTCCTACCATCGAAACAAGACCACATATTTAACAAATGTAAATAAAAAATTCAAACATAAGCTACTTAGCAAATTATTCCAAATTTTTAACTTATTGGATGGGACCCTGTCATCAAATCTTGGTAACAAACCACAGATAGCAACCTTTGCTCTGGTCGAAGCTAGACGACACAGTGATTCATGATATCTGGACCTTATGATATCAATTGGTTCCTTCCCTACATTATTTGTACCCACCTGAATCACAACCACTTCCTCATCCGAAACGATTTTGTTCACCCTTTCACTTACATCTTGAATTTTGGCCCTCGGCAAACACCCTGACTCGTTTTGAGATATTCACCCCACAGAACTCACGATCCATATACCGTACTAGAGAATATCCACACAATAACATTCGTTCCTTAGACTTTTGCTTTCACCACAGTCCTTTGGTTTTGTCTTCATTATCGTGAGTGTTCCCTTCTTCAACAATCCCATTTTCGACTGACAAGCTTTCGAAACTTTTATGGACGTCTAATGATTCAGTACTGTTTGACAGCCCCTCTTTTATTTTAGTCCCCTTACAAACAACGTTCCAGTTCCCATTACCAGTGGCGGTGCCAGGATGTCAGACTTGGGGGGGGGGGGCAAACTGAGGGCAGAGTAAAATATTGGGGGGCAAAGGTTTTGGCGCAGAGCGAAACCGAGCGCTAACCGAGGCCGTGCGGGTGGGTTCCAGGGCCCCGCCTTAGGGCCCCTGGTGGGGTAAAGGGGCAAAGGGCCGGTGAAGGTCCTGGGGGCGAAGCCCCCGGAAGCTCTGAGGTTTTAGCATATCTGTGGGTGGAAAATTAAGTCCCAAGAGAGGTATATTATTTATTTTTATATTATTTATCTTTTCGGTTGACCGTACTCAAAGGTTCCCAACTTTTTTCTTTGGGAACTGGGGGGGGGGGGGACTGGAGGGGAAGGGAACAATCTGGAGGGGCAAATTCCCCCTCATGCCCCCCCCCCCCCCCCGTAGCGCCGCCACTGCCCATTACACCTACAGTTCTTTAATGATTCCTCAAGTTCCTGCAATCTTTCACACTTCCTACAAGTACAAATGAAACTTTCATAAACTTCATCCGAAGCAGATGCAAAGTCACAAACAACTCCCGAATTCAGATTTTCTTTGATAAAAAGTACCTGCGAGCAGGAAATCGCTTTTCCAGGCTCGGGGTGCTTTTTTACTCTTGTGCCCCTTCCAATAAAAACTTTGTCCCAAGTAAAACCCCAACATGGGTCCCATATGGGGCCCGTGTGATTTTGCACCCACGATTCATAAAGGGTCCATGGGATAGCCCAGATAACCATATGTCCCATATGGGACATATGCCCACGTGGACCCCAGACATACCCCATATTGGTCGTAAGGTTTACTTGGGCTGACCCATATGGGCCCCTTATGGATCTTGGGCGCAAAGTCATATGGGTGTATATGTTCATCGATGTAGGGTCCATAGGGGTCCATGTTGGAATGTTACCAGGGGAAACATGGCTTCCCCTGCTCCCGGCCGACCACATGTCCGTTTCAAACTGAGTGCACAATTGTAAATATTCGGCCAATTTTCGGAAACATATTTTTGGTTCACCGATTCGTCAATTGTGACTTCTGGTCAACCCTTGTCTGTGGTCGAATAGGCTTTTTAATAGCTCATATCAAAGAGTTGATCAGAAACCTCGCAAATGAGTTACTGTGTGCGGGCGCATGGTGTATCTTTAGGGTTTTCGTTTTAGCCTATGTTGTATTCGGAATTGTGTTTAAGATTTGGCTAAACTGGATTTGTTGTGTTTATACTATTGCACACTCATTGAATACTGCTTTGATTGGGCACACGTACCACTTACTTCCTTAAATCATCAATTTGTGCGACTGATTCTTATGGGCAAAAAGAGAGCGTTTTTCAGCCCGAATTTAGGTAATTAGAGGATACATAGTAAGTCGCAAATATATTCACGAAGCTTAACGCGTTTCTTGAAGGTGCATGTTATAAGTAGCAGGAGGGAAAACTTGTTGATTTTTTCTTTTCTTCTTCGTTTGCTTATTTGTTTGTTTTTTGGACGTACATGGGCATGACGTGGCGCGTTATTTTGGGAAATTTTTGAAATTATGGCATAACAAATTAAAAAATGGTAAAAAATCATGTATTTTGAATATAAATTCAGATTTCATGAGTTGTTTACAACTAGATTACTGATCATCATTTCAAAGCCTAAGCTATTATGCTTACGTTAACGGGAACAATTCAGAAACGTTGGTATAAATCTAGCGCAGCAATGCCGCTGTAGCTCACACAATTAAACTGAGGGTTACAGCCCTATGTTCTGACACACTTTTGTTCCCACACCCCATGTTCTGACACTCACATGTTACAACGCATTCATTACATCAGGCACCATTTTGGGTCCCAGCTATGATGCTCGGCATAGTAATGATGCATTGATCAGCCACTATTGTCGGAATATAAGTGTACATGTCGAAATATAAGTGTGTCGGAACATAGGGGTGTCGAAACTTAGGGCAGTCACTGAACTAAGTAGAGGTACCTAATCTTTGTTTGTAGCATTGCAAAAAGAAAGTAAAGTACTTGGAAGGTGACAAAATTTACTTGCACGCCTATGGCATTGTCATATGCCAGTGCAGTATATTAATTTCGACATGTGATGTTGAAAAATGGCATTGTGTACCAGCTATGATCTGTAGAGAAGGTTAAAAGTCCTTTCCGCTGTGTGATATGTAAGGATGCAATAGATAATGTTCAGATCCTGTCAGAGCTGGCTTTGGCTGGATCTAAATTGAAATGTGCGCTGGACTAGATTTTTGCAATGGTTGTATAATTAGAATGTACATGGTTTGTAAAAAAAAAGCACTGCAGTGTTGATGATGCAACAAATCAACTCTGTTTACCAACCTATCTTAAAGTGATTACATGCGTAGGCAAAAAGTAAAAACATTGAAATTTCAACTCCAAAAGTTTGGTGAGGCTTTTAATTACACCATTCAGACAATCTGGGAAAATAAATGTGAGCTAATGAAAAATGGTCAAACTAAGAGAATTCCCATGTACCATATACACAGAAACATTAACAAGTGAGTAATTAACAATTCGTTTTGGTTTTTGACAATTTGTGAGGAGACACCTTTCGCATTAGTACTACTTCACATGCACAGAGCCAGTACAAGTCAGGGTCAAAAATTCAAAAATTGTGAGTTTTTTGTAACTATTAGATGTGAAACTTTAACAATTATGCTAATTATAAGCATTGTCATACATTTGTACCCTTCAAATCCTCACAAACCGATTGATATGAATTTGAATATGAAAAACTAAGCTACACGGCTACAGCTTTAGTTTATAGCGGATTAATCGATACGTGATGATGGTACCGAAAATCTCCTCTGAATTCGACTATTCTGTCATTAGGGTTCACCTGTAAAACTGCCTCATTTTTGTTTTGTTTTACACGTGTGAGGAGAAAAATTAAGGCGGGCAACTTCGAAAATTTTAAAGGTGGGGGGTCTTACGTCGGGCGACCCCCTGGATCCACCATTGTTTAGTATTGTTTGTTGGTACTTTTGTCATACAGATTTGAGAAATAATGACAGCTACATTACTTTTACGATTTAGCGTGTAAGTCAATGGGGCAATGGACACGGTATGATACCTTAATCTTCAAATTCAGTAGAAAACACAAAAGGCATGCAATGTTTGAACCCGTAAAAAGGATACCTTTACTTAAGCATAATACATCTAGCACAATATTACACCAGTACAGTAAATGTTTACTCCAAATAAATATTGCTGAAAATGGTACGAGTTGGTCACATTGAAATTTTTCAGCAAAATGGTTGTAAAGGTTAGTAGAAAATGACCAGCAAAGTATTTGTTTTGTTAAACTATTACATTCAACTTTATTAGAAATATATACTTGAAGGTATCACGTACCATACCAGTAATGTGGCTTATCCGATAGCAATTCTTTTCACATTAACTTACATAGTCACCATCCACGTCTCCGAAGCTTTTGTTTTTATTGAGACCTTTCCTATGAAATGATTACTTGAAATATAGAAACGAATTGATCACATAATGGGAACTCATTCATTTACAAAACACAAATTGGAGCCACGAAAAAAATCCTTCGTTTAAGAAGGTGGGGCTTAGTCATCTTGATCATGTAAACTAAAAAAACGTCTATAAAAACGTTCAAAGTTGCGTTATGCACCTTTTAAAATATATGGTGTTACCGCTTGCCTGCAATAACGTCTGGTGACCTGATTTGGGAATTTATAGAAGGATATAATCATTACAAAATAAGGGAACAAAAATTGACCTCGTACAACTAAAGTTAAGACTTCATGGTCAGGGTATGGTAACTTGGAAGTGCTGATATAAATAGTCACCTCAATAGTCACCTCAATAGTCAGTTGTAGTGATTGCAATTCCTACCAGGAGTGAAAACTCAGTGATGGATTTACAAATCACTTCCTTTAGAGATAGCTGTGTTAGAATATGCTTAAAATATTGCAAAAACTAAGGGACTGGGTGGTTGAGGTAGGCGACCTGTACAGGACACCATACATATTGGAAAGCTAACAAGTATAGTAACGGTGCATCATATGTAAGTCGTTGAACCTTTGGGCTACGAGGACTTTTAATATAGGCTATTGCAGATGTCTTCCCTTTTATTTCATTCATCACCTAGAATCATTACTCAGAATTATCAAGTTTACCAAACAGTATAGTAGTATTCTGTCCGTTTAAGTTCATTGTTCACAGAAAAGGCTACCGTTACTGTGTACTGCTATTATTCGCCAGCGTCTATTGCTTCTGCCATCCTACAACAATCAGTTCACCATGAAACGAGGACAATAGTCACCCATTGTTCGTAGCTGATGACCCCTCCCCCCTTAAAAGGCTCAATGAAAGGAGAAAAAAAAACTTCTTGAAGAAAATAAAATAACTGATGAATATTCATTGCAAACTGCTTCTCTTCTCAAAACAAATGCTTGATTGTAAAGGTAAATGAATTCGGTCTCAATAAAAACAGAAGCCTCGGAGACTTACGTCTCCGAGGCTTCTGTTTTTATTGAGACCTTTCCTATGAAATGATGATTACTTGAAATATAGAAACGAATTGATCATATAATGGGAACTCATTCATTTACAAAACACAAATTGGAGCCACGAAAAAAAATCCTTCGTTTAAGGGGGTGGGGCTTAGTCATCTTGATCATGTAAACTAAAAAAACGTCTATAAAAACTTTCAAAGTTGCGTTATGCACCTTTTAATATATATGGTGTTACCGCTTGCCTGCAATAACGTCTGGTGACCTGATTTGGGAATTTATAGAAGGATATAATCATTACAAAATAAGGGAACAAAAATTGACCTCGTACAACTAAAGTTAAGACTTCATGGTCAGGGTATGGTAACTTGGAAGTGCTGATATAAATAGTCACCTCAATAGTCAGCTATATCGTGAGTTGTAGTGATTGCAATTCCTACCAGGAGTGAAAACTCAGTGATGGATTTACAGATCACTTCCTTTAGAAATAGATGTGTTAGAATATGTTTAAAATATTGCAAAAACTAAGGGACTGGGTGGTTGAGGTACGTGACCTGTACAGGACACCATACATATTGGAAAGCTAACAAGTATAGTAACGGTGCATCATATGTAGTCGTTGAACCTTTGGGCTACGAGGACTTTTAATATAGGCTATTGCAGATGTCTTTTCTTTTACTTCATTCATCACCTGAATATTCATTGCACTCTGTCTTTCTTCTCAAAACATGTGGTTTATTCTAAAGATAGATCAATTGGGTCTCAATAGAAACAGAAGCCGCGGAGACTAATATCTCCGAAGCTAATTAAAACGGTTGGGGTTCGTTGTTTGAACAACGCGACCTGCCCAACACCCCATACTGATTCGAAATTCACCAAGTTATATCTTTAACGTCCTAAAAGCTAAATTTATACTAAAGTTTAAAAAAAAAATGGTTACGTTTTGTTTTGAAGAGATGGCTACGCAGTGATGGTACCTCGATTCAGTGTAGTAGCATGATACTTAATGGCACGAAAATAAAGAATTGAATTAATATTATATAATAAAGACTGCATATACTACCAACAAAGTTTTGCGCCAAGCAAGTAAAGTCCCGTTACCACAATAACCAATTTTATTTCATGGAGCAACGTTTAATGCGAGCAAGGTGACAAACCTTTTCTTTAGTACTTTAAAAGTCACCAATATTCTTAAAACAAAAACAGAGGGTAAACTTATGACGAATTATAGCAGACTATAATTGGTCTCTCGAGCCCTTCATCAAAACAAATAATAGGCAATCCACAGAGTTGACATACTCATCAATATCGTTTTTCCATCAATATCGTTTGGTGCATTTAAACTCAAAGCAAGCCTTTCTATTATGTAGAATCTGTCTAATCTGAACAAATAACAACGAATCCCTATTATTTTCTCTATTCAAATAGTATTACTTCTCCTAATTTTTTTTCACGAACTACCGATTGGTAGTTATTCACTTCTTTTTGCTCATATTTGTTAATAACCTGATGATGGAAGCTGACCTGCCGAAAACATATAGTGTTTTCATTATAATCTTTGGGTACATTGTAAATACATTGACGTTTTCCATCAAATCAGTGATGTCATGTTATTATCAGGACTTGTCCTTCGAAGATCATTCATAATATCATTTCCCACCATTATTGATTGGACAGGCCTACAGCATAGTATGATCATGCTGTACTGTCTTCCCAAACCGCACATGATTCACATTCAGAAATTATCATTAAAAGAGTATGATGAATATTTAAACTTATTTAATGACCTGGGAAGTCTCAAAACATTTTTGAAGAAGTTGAAAACTCCCATAAACTACTATCCATAACCCAAACAGTGGCAAGTTACAGATCATACCATCGATGATGAAACATTTTTGTTTCTATTTTTAAGATTTCAATGAAAATATTTTACTATATTTAAACGAATTAGAAGCTTACATCCTTACATTTGAGACCTTCTCCTCCCCTGAACATAATGTTATATATCAAAGGCTTAAAATTTAACCCCCCCCTCCTCCGTTCCCATATTCTTACTTTTTGATGAACTTTATAATTGTAGGTTATTTCCAAATCCCCTTCAGGAATTTGGCCACAATGATATCACTCTAAATCAGTAAGTCAGTAAAGATCGTACTAAGCAATACAAGTTCCAACAGTCTACCACCCTAGCCCCTCAGCTCTAGTACAAAAACAAAATCGAAATAATAATCGACAATCGCACAAAGACCCACTTGGAACACAACATCCACCTTTTCAGCCAAGGTAAATCCAACATAAATCAGACTTTTCGCTCTCCGAAATTCACATTTGGCTCATCAAATATTCTTCTACAACTGCTTCCCAGATGTTGATAAAAGGATTCCATAAAGCGTTGCACACTGGCATCAGATACAAAACGCCAAAATTCAACCTACGATTTAACCAGATTCTTGTCTTCCTTTCTCCTCAACTGCGAAATCCAAATTCACTGCAAACACTATCTGAGCGATACCCGTAACGCAGGCTTCCCTTTACGTACCCTTAATATTCTCCAGGGTACAAACTGCAAATTAAGGCAGTATACTGATAATAAATGATATATGACGCACCCACAAAAAAAAAAAAAAAAATACACCGACATTAACATAAAACATTCTTACCGTGAAAGCTGGTGCTTCATGAAACTGACAGTCTCGAAATTGATATTTCTTAATATAGTCTTTCTTTTGTACACTTTTTTTCATACACCCTATCTTTTCTAAAGGCAAAACACCGTGCCTTTGCCTTCAAAATCTCTGTAATGCTTTTAGTAGAGCATGTCCCAGTGCAGCTTTCCTTGGGGTCACTTCCGAAAACAAACTTTAACTTAACGTAACTTAATGCACTTAAAACTACCATTCCGTTGCTCGATGGGCACAACTGCAATATCTTCATTGCCTCTCTCTCTCCGATGTTCCGTCCGATATTCTCGTCAAGATTGACAACACAAAAAAAGAGAAGAAAAAATCGTCCCGTCCTTTGCTATGAGAGAATGTCTCTTGCCAGTATAGCTGACGCTGATAAGCAAATTCTGAATTAGCATTCGTGCTAAATGTAACCCATATCGACATGCTCTTAAAATCCCTGGTTGCATTAGTAGCTCTCATACCCCCCATTTTGACAACGCAATAAGCGATTTTTACGTTATCAGGGAATTTAACATGAACCCTTACAAGGATAACAGCAACTCGGTAGTAGTTAGTAGATCCAGGGAGGTGCTGAACGCCAGCTGGTAAAATGTCAAGCCGCTACAACGCATTCCCAAAAACGTCGTAAATATGCAGACTCTTCTCCCCCTAATCCGCACTTCCTTTCTACTCTCACTTCCTTTATTTTACAGGTGAACTGTTGCAGATTTATTTAAAGAATGCAGTGTGACTGTAGACAAGCCCCTTTTGAAGGGGTAATCCAAAGGATAGTTTTGGTTTAAAAAGAAAAGAAGGAAAAGAAGGTCAGGCGTAGCTCATCCACACTCCCTTGCAGGAACTTTCGTGAGGGCGATGGAGGGGGGGGGGGGGTGAATCTTTATCATTATACATATGTAGCTAGATATATATATCTCCCCTGTTCTTAAAGTCCATCTGATATGCAACTAGAAAAGAGCTGGCTTCGTTCAAAATTTTCCGAGCGAAACTCAGAAAAAAGAATGTTAGAATTTTGCTGAAATCTGTTACCGTTTTTGACACACTCTTTTTCAAAGTTTGATGAAAAGATATGATGATAACGTGGGGTAGCGCGCAGCTTCATTATTTTTTAGTGAAAATTTTTATGTTTTGCAAGTGATATCAATATTATATCATATTAAGTCATATATTTGCATACTGAGCGAATGCTCATTTACGATGCAGTTATAGGACAGGAATTCTGTATTTGTAAAATTGTTCAATATTCTACAGGATTTGATGACATTTTTAAGGTTCTTAATGACCAATACCAGTGAGACAATACGGAGTACCCATAAGTTTTCTGTCTCTGGACTTATGGGTACTCCGACTGATCTAGTTGTTATAGGGGCTGCGTCCTCATTAAAAAAGGAACAACTGATTGTGAGATATGAGAAATACATTTAGTGATGTATTGTCTGTATTAGTCATTAAGAAGCTGAGTAAAGAATCAAATTGATCAGATTAACTACCAGCTTCATCCCAGGCTCTCCCATATCGGAATCGAATGCCACCAGGAAACTCATTAATTAGCAGATCTCATAAGAACGGCTAGAGGAATTTCTCATATCCCATAAGTCTTGCGTGAATGTCATAAGAATATATTGCGAGAATCTCGCGAGGATTTCTTATAAGGGCAATATATTCACTAGACCCGTACAAAAAATCTTTCCAAGGGGGTTAGATTTGTCTGGGGTAGAGGATAAAATCTTAGATTTTCGTAAATCTAGATTCTTATTTAGGTTTTCAAAATTGATAGCATATTTGCACATAAGTGCGCATCCTCGGAAATCTCTTCTAATATTACTTAATAATTGTGTCAAAGACAACAGTAGGTCTGTACTAGGAATATAAGAGGCGCTATATCTTTCCTACAACTGTTGCTTAACCTTCGGTAATCCTGGATGATAGGCCTTTGTACCAATTCCTAAGGGATTTCAGCTTTAGAATGTCGGAATCAGATGCTTTTACTCCATTCGTAGTAGCTCCATGGTTATACGATAACTCTACGATACGGTTTCTTCTACCCTTACACAGAGCAGTTGTGTAAACGTATTAGTTTATTCACGGTTAACACTGTACCTTTTAGGAGAATTGGCTGTACCAGTCAGTTGTGAAAATGGAGTTGCCCCAGTCACAAGCTAACGCTTTGATACTGATGCAATTTAAATAATCAGCAATTACGTAACTCACACATTTGATACATTTTTTAGGCCTTGCAAAATACAAATGGCACTATAGTACATCCAGTTCATAGAGTTTCAACAAGGGTTCCATACTTGAGAAATCGAAACAAAGTTATACACGATTTGTGTGAAGGCAAGTTTGGTGCTACTATGTCCTACATTCAAAGACAACAGGCTAATTCTTCTTACCTTGTGTGTAACGCGATATTTTTATTTTCGATATCACGTTGAAAGAACGCCTTGTGTGAGTGATAATTTCCGCTAGGTGTTTAGGTCAAAATTCATGTGTAATGCAGATGCCGATATACACGTGAAATAAATTACTTTTAAGATGCTGGAGGTAAAACATTTGAGGCACATGTAAATGATTAATGGGGAGCACGTGTTAGCCACGACAACGATTAAGATCCTCTACAGATACTTCTTTCCAACAAATAAATGTTTCTCATCCCAGCGACAAGTTCATTTGAAGAAAAAAGTGAGTTGTATCTCATCCCTATCGTTGTCCACAATCATTCGCTCTTTTACATGTAGCATGGGGGTACTATGAGTCGATCACCTAACAAACATTTTAATCCTAAAAATATGAAAACATATATTATAATATATTTAACTTGACAGAAGTACTCATAAATGCCCTTTTCATTCTAATACCTTTTGCTTGTGTTAAAAATGAGTAATTACTTGGAAATAGGTCTTGCACTTAACGTGGCCGTACATAACACTAGGCTTATGATGAAACCTTCGAGTCGATTACATCAGAATAAGATCTATAAAAATACTGCTTATTATCAAATAAATACATAATAATGTCAAAAGACGATAAAATTGTGTCTTCTATCCAAACGTTGAACGAGAGTTTTACCGAATACATTCTGGTCGCTATTTTGGTACGATTTGAAATATGATAATCAGCAACATTGCTGAAACTTAAAAATTTGACTGTGAGTAAAATTTTCCATGGAAATGAAAAACAACTCAGCAAATACTGTACTTGTTTCGATGTTCTTTGAAGTAAATATGATGTAGGCGGTGCTTACTTTGGAATTCCTTTGCGTCCACACGACTCACTGGAGTTTAAAATGCATTGATTGACTCAAAGTAGTGATCGACTGAAGGTACACGTACTATATGTATTATAGTCGATCAAGAGTTTGATCGAACACCCAGCGCATTTAGATTATACACAGTACACAAGCACACGTAGGCTATAGCTAGGCGCAGCACACTTGCGTGTGAAAGGAACGCGCAAGTGTTGTGTGAATGCATAAGTTCCATGCGCGTCAAAGTAGGCCTACATATTCCCACGCAGATCACGTGCACGTCAAAGTGAATCCTTTCATTTACTTTATTTTCGGAGCCATATAGGCATATACCGCTCTGTTATTTCTCAAATCAGCGCGCCGCCGCCCTGGGCGTTTTGTAATAGTTCTAAGAAACGCGTCACAGTCATTTGCATTACTCAATTTCTTTTCCCACCAAAACGCACAGTAAATCACTCAATTCCTTGGCTAGTGCATTCAGGACATGTACCCGTAAAACATACTGAGTAGGGATATTACCAAAAGCATGTAGTCCATGAGCCAGACCCCGAAATTTTGGTGTTTGGTATCAAGTTGGGGGACTAATTCCCAGTATGATTTTTAGTCACATTGATATTTCTAGTATTCAAAAATGCATGATGGACATTCCAGATCGGTAGCTTTCAGTCCCGGACGCCATCTTTAATAATGGCCGTCATATTCAACTTTTTACTCGTGTTTTGCCCATTCTCGTGTGATGGTTATAGTTCATTCTCCACTGATCATTGTGTAACATAGTCTTACACTCCAATGCATTTGGTAAGTGTGAAAATAATATGAATATGTTCTCAGAGAAGCCACAGGAAGGTTGGAATGCCTAATTTGCATAAATTCAAGATGGCCGACCATTCTCCATATTTTCTTGAAATTGACTTGGCTCTACCTTAAAAATAGAGGACCTTGTGTCCTTGTCTCTTGTGATACATTCTGGCTTGTTCCTTCCTCTGCTTCTGTTGTTGTGGACATTGTCACCTTCAGCGTTCCATGGAGTTCATCCGATGCTTTGGAAGCCAGGCGTAACAACTTCCATACTAATACTCTTCTCCCTCGCCGCGGTCCACATAAGACCGCATGTCACAGGTTGATAAGTGACAATTTTCAGAGGAACAATTGCTGGCCTGATGTGAATGCGACAGGACAAAGGGAGTGACTGATTGAATGAGGTAAAGCTTGAGACGCTATTATCATCAATATAATCAGCTGAGCGTCTTGCTCAGATGAAAGGTGAAAGCTAGCCCTACTGTATGGGCACAAAACATATGTACTGGTTTTGCGAACTGGCTGCTAGTCTACTGTTCAGGCATTTTACTCGATATGCGGCCGTGAAGCCCGACGGAGATTGCCGACTGGCGGTAGGGGCTGATCACAGGGGAATATGGGCCTAGTAGATCATATGGAGGCCAGAGTTGGGGGGAAGGGTTCGATTGTATACGACACATGCCAGTCATTGATGTTACCAGACACTCCACACATGTTCTGGTTTCGCGAATCAGCAGCGGCAGTTCCGCGAGATGATCTCATCCATAAATGCTGTCGCCCTCACTGCACATAGGAAGAATCTCACGTGGGTGTTAACACGCTTGCAAGACACCTCTGACCAGACTGTCAGTTCATGGACAGGTTTCAAAATCATGGCAAGAGACCACGTGGAGGTGAATGAGGATGCTGTAGGTTACTTACCCACTATCAATGCTCCCGCAACAGAGATGTCTACCGTTCAAGAAATCTTGCGCAATACCCTACAAATCATGTCGTCGCTACATCTAGAGAACATCGCGCTGGTATTCGACCAAGCCCTGTTCGCTAAAGCAACTGAAATAGGCTGGAAACAACCCCGAAAAGTATGGGAACATTGCGTTCATGATGGACAATTTCCATACGATTTGTAACTTCATGTCGTGCATCGGAAAAATGTTTGGGGGTGCAGGGCTCCGCGACTGGCAGTAGAAGCTGGTGTCATTGCTGAGGGATCCATGGCCAAAGTTCTTGAAGCCAAGCAGTACAACCGCGCCGTTCGACTCCACAAACTGGTATATGAAGCATTGTTGCGCTTGGCATGGCAAGGGTTTGAGACCTGGCTGGAATCAAATCATCCTGCGGATGTATACAAGTTGGCCACTTTCAGGGAGACCCTACTCAGCATTCGCGAGAACATCTGCTATCAGACTGTGAGCACTGCAATGGCAAGCGAGTCCTATTCAGATGTTCTGAATTTGTTCCAGACCTATCTTGATGTGATGCGCCGGAACCACGGTCAGTTAGCGCAGTCCTGGATGATGTATGTCGACATGGTGGAAATCTTGCTTGGGCTTCTTCTGGCTGACAGGGAGGGTGACTGGGATCTCCACCTTGCATGTGTGAGGCGGGTAATCCCATGTTGCTTCGCTCTGAATAAGATCAACTATGCCAGATACCTTCCATTGTACTATGTCAAGATGACGAATCTTGAGGAAACCTGCCCTGACCTCTACCACCATTTTCGGAGAGGCTACTTTTCCGTGCAGTTGAAACCTGGCAACCCGTTCGCCCTGATACCGGTTGATCAAACTACGGAGGAAACTGTCAACGAAGACACCCAAACAGCGGGAGGAACAAGAGGGTTCAGTATCAGGCCCGGTGCAGTAGCTCGCTACTACCTGACGTCGGAGCATCGTGCCGCTGCCTTGTGACAACTACGTGAGATGATACTCCTGACCAGTAGGTCTAGTCCACATCACCATGACCTAGCTGGTACTCGCATCCAGAAAGACGAAGCAGATGTCGGAGCTATGGTAGATCGGCTCGAGAACGACTGGGTCAATCCGCTTGCACCAAATCCTTCAGATCTCATCAGTATTTCCACTGGTTCAGTGGCGACTCCTGCTGCTTCGAGAGACGTCTTGAATGCCTTACATAAAGGTGAGGAGGCCTATCAAAGCTTCCAAAACCAGCGCCTCCAAGACGGCAAATCCTTCTGCGAACCGATCAAGGAGATGAATCTGGAGATGTTTGGTGAAGCCAAGAAAACCACTCTGAAGGGCACACACAAAGAATTCATCCTAAAGGCCGACAGAAGGTTGTTTGGTACCATGGTACTCGTAGCAAAGAACAGAAATCTGAGTATGCCAGAAGTCTTCTCTCACCCCCTCGGACCAATCCCCTGGTCGCTCGCGAACCCGAATGGAACTATGAAAAAAACGAACAAAGCTGTTCTTGCGCAACATCTGGAGAGGCTCGCTGGGCCAACAGAGATGATCACTAAGACGACTGCTACTGTCATTGATGCCATGGCCCTCATCCAGAAGCTGCATGGGGAGAATCATACATTCCAAGAGCTATCGGATCGTATATTTGAGGCCAGGGAAGCGACCGCATCGACGTTGTCTTCGATGTGTATCTGGATCAGTCAATCAAATCTGCGGAGCGTGTCAAGCGAGGCTCCTATGACGGTGTGGCGTTCAAGTCAATCATACCCGGGCACAGGATAAAGAATTGGAGACGATTGCTAATGTGTGGTCAAACAAAGAACATGCTGAGCAAGTTTTTGGCAGAGTCCTGGAGGACAGAATCCAAGAGGGAGAGACTTGCTGGCAAATCAATGTTTGTGACATGTGGAGAGAAATGTTTCCAACTCTCCTGTGATGGTTCTCATGAAGTCACAACCCTCAGGTCCAACCAAGAAGAGGCTGACGCGAGAATCTTCTTACATGCTAAACACGCTGCAAGGGATCACCCAGCAATTGTTCTCATTGCAGATGACACGGATGTGCTCATCATCGCACTCAGTCTCAACAAGGCAATTAGAAGTAAACTGTACGTACGACGGGGAACCAGATCAAAAATCAGGATTATCGACGTCACAAAAGTGGCTGCAGCACTGGGCGATGGGGTGTGTTCTGCGCTGCCGGGACTCCACGCGTGGACCGGTTGTGACTCGGTGAGTGCTCTCGCGGGTCAAGGGAAGATCAAGGCACTGAAGATCCTGCAAACGGATGAAGCATCCCAGGAGACTTTCGCCTCTCTGGGGAATCTTGGAATCTCTCCAGGGACCATTTTGCACGGATAAAGGAGTTCACATGCACACTGTACTCGCGAAAAACGAGATCGGAGGATGTCAACGCGTTACGCTACTTACTGTTCTGTTCGAAGAAGGGGGATGTTGAATCTGGACAGTTGCCTCCATGTGAGGATACTCTACAGCAGCACACACTCCGGGCCAACTACCAGACTGCCACATGGCGGGGCAGCCTTCAGAGTGTTCATGATTGCCCCAAACCGTCGGAGGGTCATGGATGGAAGATAGATGACAGCGGTGAGTTGACGATTCAGTGGATGACAGGTGTACCAGCACCGGAGGCTGTGATGAATTTCATGACATGCAGCTGTACACGTCTCTGCCGAGAAACTGACTGTTCATGTATTCTGAATGGCTTGAGATGTACAGAACTCTGTAAGCTGCAAAGCTGTGCCAACATGGAGCGAGAAGACTCAGACGTGGAGCAGGAACCAGATGACAGTGACGAAGACAGTGATTGACATAGTTGGTATTTCGGGTCTGATGCATGAGATTTTTGGATTTTTTATTTATTTATTTATTCTTCATTTTTCTCAGGTTTTTCATCATTATTATTCTTTGGGCCGAGGAGGAGGGGTGGAGACCCTGGTCTAACTCGTGAAAGGAAGCTGTGGGAAAATGAGGTGGGTTTATTGACTTCCCTCCTACATGCTACCACTTCCACTCCCGCTGCCCTGTTCATTGATATTCTTTGTTTGGTAATACGGACTGTCAAGTTTCTGACACGATAGTGTCCCCCTAATCCACATTTAGCCAGTTTTCATGTAGGGGTTACCTATAGTGACGGCGGGGAGGGGGGGGGGTTAAAGGTAGAGAAGGGGACACTAAATTTACCCATTCATCCGTCCTCTGGCACTGTGGAACGTATTAGTTCGTGTTCAAGATTCCATCAGCTGCTTAGAACCTTACTTCGATAATAAGGCAGATTTCGGATGGTCGCATGGGAAGGGTGGGAGGGGCATGGAGTGAGAGGATTGGGTAGGGTGTGGAGGGTAGCCCCAGTTAGGGTCTGTCGTCCTTCAGTGGTATTGTGAGACATAACAGGGCCAGTAGGTTGGCACATCGAGTGACTGTAAACATGTTTCGAATATGTTTTCTAAGTTCTCAAATACATTCATTTTTCTGCAAACTTTGGCGTATAATTGTGTTAATATATGGGACAAATAATATCCTGTTAGGGAGTTGTAACCAATTGACCATTACCAAACTACAGCAAATTGTTCATTTTCCACCCTTGAGCCTAATTACCAGGTTTTATTCCACTACGGGCTCCATGTGGTAAGTCAACACATGAAAAACCCTGATTTTCCCTCTATTTGGCGGCCATTTTGGAAAATGGTGTCTGAATGGCATGAAGCTACTCATCCTGGAATGTCCATCACACCAATTCTGACTACTGACACACTGGCCTAACTGAAAATCATAGTGGCAATTAGTCCCCCAACTTGATACCAAAATTTTGTCTGGCTCATGGACTAATGGAAGATGACATTGTTATTGTAAGATTATATGTAAATCTTTATGTATAGCGCCATCAGTTGCTGTGGAAACTGTTTGCCCTCTGTTTGCTAGCCTGTGAATATTTTAGTAAAAAGGGTTTGTGGAGATCGTTCCAAGACTAAGGTTGTCTGACCCTTTACTACAGTTATTATGTATATCTCTCAGTCCAAACATGGTTGCATAGGTTGCAAAATTAGTTCATATTGTATGGAAAAGCAAAGATCTAATAAGTTACGTTTCACCTTGTAGTAACAGAACCTACCGTGCTGTATTATGTACCCTATTGACCTATGATGTCACAGATCTGGTGAGCAGTAGGTTACATATCATAACCAGGCTTCTAATGACCAAGTTTGAAATTCATTGGACTTACTGTTTAGACAGAAATGGTGACAATTTTTTTCAAAGCCGTTTGCCGATTAGAAATTTGACCCACGACCTCTGATCTCTGACCTTGAATTTAGACCATGGGTCATCTATAGACCTAATTTGACCCCCATCAGCTTTGCGGTCTAAAGGAGTTGCGGAAGCAAACTTTTCGGTGTCAACTTTGACCTCTGACGCCTGAACTTGATCTTTGACCTAAAAACACATACAAACATGATTTTTAGATGAAATCTAGTTTACCGGTCATATATTTGAAGGTCCCATGTAAATAGCCATTTTGGATGACGAAATACAGCCAATGTATGATTTTCACTAATTTGACCTTTGATCTCTGACTTTAAATTTTGACGGGAGACGCAACTTCAGAAAATGTTTTAGCTGTCTACCAACTTTGACTCTCATTGGCTTTGCGGTGCAGCAGGCGTTGCGGACGCAAACTGTTCGCTGTCAAATTTGACCTTTGACCAGTGGACTTGATCTTTGACCTCAAAACACATTTACACATATTTTTTTCGATAAAAGCTTGTATACCGGTCATACATTTAAAGTTCCCTTGTAAGTAGCCATTTTGGATTTAAATATACAGCAAATTTAACATTTTCACTAAATTAACCTTTGACCTCTGACCATCAATTTTGACTGGAGACACCTGTCTACCAACTTTGACCATAATCGGCTTTGCGATCTAGTTGCGGAAAAAATACCGTAGGAGACACTTCATTGTCAGTTAAATTATTATAAATTTCTTAACCAGACGGTTTCATTGATTGAGACAAATTTTATGATAACACTTTTCAATGCAAAGGGAGAGACACTAGAAAAAAGTCAGTAACTTCTTAAAGTGGGTACCTTGATTGAACTTCCTAAAATGTCTCTGTAAATATGATAAAAGTTTGCCCTAACAGATCGAAAATTTTTCTTTTCAGCTTCTTCAGTGGATTATGAATTGAACGTTGCATTACGTTGGCCGTTTTCCACATGCTTTAATTACCTTAAACCATCTGAAACCTTACATGAATGTGAATATAATCTTTGTTTTGTCCCCTGCTGTTTGAAACCAATAAAATTAATGTATGAAATGAATAAATCCATGTATATTAAAAAAAAACCACATGTGTCAGATGGACGGAAATCCATATCTTGTTTATCAATTTACATAGCAACACTCCACAGTCTCTTCATAATTATCGCTTTCTTCTAAGAATGTCTAGAAAAAAAAAGCAAAAGACAAATGAAAAGCAGTGGATTACACCTGGTACGAAGAAACATATATCCAACAAGAATGCACTTTACCGTAAACATATACACAAAGTCTACCTCTGCATTTAAAGACAAGAAATTGGATATCTCATCCCTATCGTTTCTTTCGCACGTATGTATCATACATACGCCGTCGAAATTCTATATACTTTAGCTGGAAGTGTTATACCACGATAAGAAAATGGCCGACACTGGTGGGTCACGTGCTGTGGGAATGTTATCTTGCGGTCAGTATAATAAGTTAAAGCACTTACAGCTTAAGAAGATGTAAAAAAGATGACAACTTTACCTTAGCCGTATGAAATAAGGAGTAATTACAAGACAGCACAAATTTTCTGCATTGGAGGTATAAGTCACTCGACTGTTGCTCTGCTATACAACTGATGAAATCTTTCAGTTAGCTGGACAGTGTACAGTGTAAGTTGCGCCTTGTGCGTCTCGTTTTTTCGAAGTATATTGCTGGTGCTATTATAAAGCGCGAACGTATGAAACTATTACACCTACCATACCAAATCATTCCCGCGCCAAGTGGCCCTCCATTCAGCGAACAGTTTGACGCCATTTTGTCCACTGACGTATTTCTTCACCTCCAGGGGTCTCCATACAATGTTTCTTAAGAGTGACATTTCATTTATTTTTCATGTTTCCAAAGCAGTGTATCACCCGCAAGTGTTCGGATCGTCTGCATATCCATACATCAATATTTTAAATCTATCAATATGCTTGATATGGGGGTGAAGGGATATAATTATTATATTTGTGCATATTATTTATTATAATTAAAAGTATTAATTATTGTATTTATACATATATATTATTATATTCATATTATTACTTTCCTCAAAACATCAAGTGCAGATAAATTAACCCTACCAAACCAGAAACAGGACGTGTCACAAAACAAATGATCGACAGAATCAATAATGAAATTCGCTCTAACACAACAGTCAACCAGTGGAAAAGCACTGGTGCCATGCTTGACTGATTCAACGCCCTCACCGACAAGAGAAAACTTACCTTCCTCAGCTTTGACATCCCTGACTTCTATCCGTCAATCAGCCATCAGTTACTCACCAAATCCTTACCTTGGGCCAAGGAGTACGCCAGAAACACGACCACTGAACTTGAATCAATCATGCACGCGAGAAGGTCCCTCCTCTTTGACAGCAAAGGAAAAGCTTGGGTCAAGCTAGAAGTCTGGTTACCAATTCGATGTCACTATGGGAGTCTATGACGGCTCTGAAATCTGCAAACTAGTAGGCCTTTTCCTCCTCCACGAAATTACCTCTACCCTGGATTTAGCCAGATTCGGGCTTTACCGTGATGACGGTTTGGCAGTCATGAAAGACCAATCCTGTAGTAACGCCGACAGAGCCCGAAAACACCGTCACCCTTGACATCAACAACGGAAATATATATATATATATATATAGATAGATAGATAGATAGATAGATAGATAGATAGATAGATAGATTTTAGCTATTTTAAAAGCTCAATGTCCCGCATAAGTCACATTCAGTGGACACACAAGTCAAAATAGATACTAATTATATCTTAAGCTATCTGTAGGTACGACTAGTTTTACAATAATACACTTTCTAATTCTAATGTTCCCTCTTGAATTTATACACCTTTACCGTGTTGGCAGAAAAAAAAAGAAACACATACACACCTGTGACATAGAGAAGACAGTAATAACTTCCTTCGTTTACAAAAGAAGCCTTACTAACAAGCAATAAATAATTTTTTGGTAGTCGAAAGCTGTCTCCTGGTAGAGTAGCAATATTTGCTCTCCCTGTAAATAGAATTTTTCCTCTGTGCTCGAATCTGTTCCATGAGCGAGATTCACCTGGACATGGTAACGTGACTGACGAGAACAATTCAACTTCAATTGTATCTTCTGTGGCATTTTCTTGTACTTTTGGCAAATAATTACTAAAAACTAGATAAATGAGCGAAAAATATTGAAACGTATTAAGACTCATCTTTATATTGCAACCTAATACAGTTACACGGTACGATGTCCAGCTTACAGTGTCTAAATCAGTTTACTTCCTTCTGTGAAACACTTCCTTGTACAGAATCCTCCTTTTATTATCTGTTTGAATTTTTATTAGTCTATATTTTATGTCAGCAGAGATGTTAATTATCCGACAAAGGGTCTCACAAACACTTACACACAAGTACTCATTTGTATAGTACGCTTATCAAACAAATGGGTTTTACATCTTCCCTTATTCTTTCACGTATACATGAGAGATTGTTTTTTTTTTTTTTTGTCTTTTGTTTGATTTATTCAACTTGACAAAAAAAAAATAGTTATGAGATTACATAATCTTTTCAATATAACAGTCAAATTAAATAAAACGTCCTTTCTTTCATCTCACTTGTCTGCAGATTTGCGACAGCTATCGTCTTAATTTTTGCTAAAGTGCATTTCACCCATTTTTGTTTTCCTTTTTTTCAAGTTACATCATGAAGGTAGTTTTGAAATTTCTTGCTCCGGATATTTTAGGAATTTTGATAACGTTTTGGTGATCATTCCTTGACCGCTATCTCAACAGAACAATCCGTCGCGCTCTGTTTACAAGTTATAATAATTGAAAAGATAGATCAAGTTGCAGCTCCGATTCAATGCAGTTCATTACAATGATTTGAGTTGATTGCACACGACCTTATCCAACCCAAATCTGTCTGTCCAATACAAAAAAAGAGAAGGAAACCTTTTCAACGTAGTTGAACCGGATTCATTTGAAAGTATGTTCGAGGTTACTTTGATACGGTATATGATACAAGTACGTTCTAGCTCATGATTGGAAACATGCCGTTTATGGGGCTAAAATCAAGATAATGACAGCAAATATAGGTAAAGTCATTATACTACCAGTAAATTCGTAATATTCGACATCTATGTTTATACCAAAACCCAAATAACTTGGTCTAGAAAACATGCCGTTGGCCATCACTTTTTAACTCGTAATCCCACATGTAGGTACGATTTTGTGTAGGCTACTCCTTGGGGAATTAATAAAACTCTTACATTTTAAGGAATTTTGTTGTTCCGCCGTCGAATTCTAATACCACTTTTTCCTACATCCCTCCAGATTGCTACACCAGTGAACGTCAAACAACTTAACATTCATGCGTAGCCGATTGCATTGGATCCAGTCCTCACAGAATTTTCATAATGTGTTACAATCATGAAATGGTGAAAGATCTGTTCCTAACTTATACTTAATTGGTCTTAAGTTCATATCTAAATGAGCAAAATGTATGATATCTTAATACTACGTACCGCTGGCGATCCTCCCGCATTTCTCTACATCATCCTTATAATTCTTCGTTGACTAACTCCGAAGAAGTTTGTCATTAGATTCCGCTCTTAAGTGATCTCATGTCCTTCATCGCTGTTAATTGTATTGTCAATTGGAAGCTATGTGCCATCCTTTTGTGTTGTTTCCATTTTGTATGCAGATGTTTGAGTAGCTTTTTTGTTTGTGTAAATGTGCAATAGTAGAATAGTAGTACGGCAAAATCGGACCATACTAATCACATATCAACAAATGTAAATGAAAATTCCGAACATAAAGCTACTTACCTAATTATTCAAAATTGTTAACTTATTGCATGTGACCCTGTCATCAAATCTTGGTAACAAACCACAGATAGCAACCTTTGCTCTCGGTCGAAGCTAGACCGACACTGCAATAATGCACGATATCTGGACCTTATGATATCAATTGGTTCCTTCTCTACATTATTTGTATCCACCTGAATCACAACCAGCTCCTCATCCTAAACGATTTTGCTCACAATTTAATTAAAACATGAAGAATTTTGGCCCCCAGCAAACACACCCTAACTCGTTTTGACCTATCCACTCCACAGAACTCACGATCCACATACGTGTACCGTTCTAGAGAATATCCACACAATAACATTCGTTCCTTAGACGTTTGCCCTTCCCACAGTCCTTTGGTTTTGTCTTCATTATCGTGAGTGTCCTCTTCTTCGACAATCCCTCTTCAACAGACAAGCTTTCGAAACTGTGGTGGACCTCTAAAGATTCAGTACTTTTTGACAACCCCTCCTTTATTTTAGGCCGCATTACGAACAACTTTCCAATCCCCATTACACCTATGTACAGTTCTCTAATGATTCCTGAAGATCCTGCAATCTTTCACACTTCCTACAAGTAAAAATGAAACTTTTATAAACTTCATCCGAAGCAGATGCAAAGTTACAAACAACTCCCGAATTCAGATTTTCTTTGATAAAAAATACCTCCGAGCAGGATATCACTTTTCCAGGCTCGGGGCACTTTTTCACTCTTGTGCCCGCCTCAAAAAAAAAAAAAACAAACTTTGTCCCAAGTAATATCCCAACATGGGTCCCATACGGGACCCATGTGATTTTGCACCCACGATTCATAAAGGTTCCATGGGATAGCCCAGATAACTGTATGTCCCATATGGGACAAATGTCCACGTGGACCCCAGACCTACCCCATATTGGTCATAAGGGTCACCTGGGCTGACCCATATGGGCCCCTTATGGATCTTGGACGCAAAGTCATATGGGTTCATATGTTCATCGATGTAGGGTCCATAGGGGCCCATGTTGGAATCTTACCTGGGGTGCCATGGCTCCCCTGCTCACGGCCGACCACACGTTTCAAACTGAGTGTACAATTATTAATATTCCGCGAATTTTCGGTCACATATTTTGGTTCACCAAACCTAGGTGCGGGCGCATGGCGTATCTTTAGGGTTTTCGTTTTAGCCTATGTTGTATTCGGAATTGTCTGTTTAAGATTTGGCTAAACTGGATTTGTTATGTTTATACTATTACACACTTACACACTCAATGAAGACTGCTTTGATTGGACACACGTACCACTTACCTCCGTGAATCATCATTTTATGAGACTGATTCTAATGGACAAAAAACAGAGCGTTTTTCAGCCCGAATTTACGTAATTTAGAGGATACATAATAAGTCGCAAATATATTCACGAAGCTTAACTCGTTTCTTGAAGCTACATGTCATAGCCTAGGTAGCAGGAGTGAAAGACTTGTAGATTTTTTCTTTTCTTTCTTTTTTGTTCGTTTGTTTGTTTGTTTATTGGACGTAGTCATAACGTGGCGCATTATTGTGGCATTAAACTACTTATCATCATTTCGAAGCCTTAGCTATTACCTTAATGGGAACAATTTAGAGATGTTGGTATAAACCAAAATAATCGTTTTGTGTACAGAACTTTTTCGACATGGGGACAACACTACAAAGTTCGTGTTTCCTAACGTAGCCAAGTAATTTTCCAAAAGGTTCTTAGATAGGCTACACGGCTACAGCTTTACTATATAGCGGATTGATCGATACTTGAGGATGGTAGACAAAATCTCATCTGAATTCGATTATACTATCATCTGTAAAACTGTCTCATGATTGTTTTGTGTTTTACTCATGTGAGGAAAAAATTAAAGCGGGCAACATCGGAAATTTGAAACGGGGAGGGGGGGGTGGGGTTCTTACGTCGTCGACGCCCTGGATCAAACATTGTTTAGTATCGTTTGTTGGTACTTTTGCCATTGAAGTATTGTAGATATGAGAGGTAATGACAGACCTGCGGAGGAGGGGGACAAAAAAAAAACACAAAAAAAAAAATACTAAAATTCCGTGGAACAACTTTTAAGGTAGAAAAAAGAGTCAGAAAAACAAAAAAAAATGAAGTCGGAAAAACAAAATAAATGTCGGAAAAACGAAAGAAACTCTGGGAAATCCAAAGAATTTAAGTTGCAAACAAATTTTTTATTTTCCTCATTTCTCTTTTCAAGTTTTTCCAAATTACTTTTCTTTTTATTTTCCGATCTTGTTTTGTTTTTCGGACATATATTCTCATTTTTCTGACCATATACCTACATGGCTTACAAAGAAACTAGCTTTAATGGTTGTTAAGCCATTCAGTCTCACAAATAAACATCTGCAAAAGCTTCATCTCCTCAAAAGATATGCATGTGATGAGTAACAGAAGATGCATCATTTGAATTTTGAAAAGTGAACACATCATTGTTGAGCAACAAATAACTCAATTTCTATATGTGAGAAACTTGTTTCTTAAAAGAATGCCATTGTCCTTTCTTATTTTAAATAATCTATCACTCTATGTCCACAAACATGGGTTTTAATAATGTGGTTGTTTTCTGTCAAACAAACGCCTTATTCCCCTGTAAGCCATATACCCACGTGGATGTTGCTAAACGCAGTGGTCTTGTATACATGTGTTGCTGCTGTGAAAGTACAAGGCGGCGGAGAAGACCCACAAGGAAAATTAAACTCAAAAAGCAACTTAAGGTCAGCAAAACGTAAGAGAACAAAAACAAGATTATCAGAAATACAACAATTATGTCAGCAGAACGAAATAAAATAGAAGCATCAAGTCAGAAAAACGAATTTTATTTTCTTCATGGCTTCCTTCAGCCGCTGTAAATTCAGACACTGTATGCTGTGAATTGCGTAAGGTAGTACAGCCCCCCCCCCCCCCATATGACAGTTTGCCTGGGAGATTTCGTCGCAAATAATCAAAGGTTCACCTTTGCCGTGAAAGGCCCTAAAAATCGATCATTTTCAATGTGTCATTAAAGTTGGGGGTTTCTGTAGTTGTGGATGTGAAAGCAGATGGGTTGAAGCATATGTAGTGTGAACACTGTGGCAATCGATGCAATTTTTACCATGTTATCACATTTTACAACGTCTTAGGTATGCAGAGGAAAACATTTCCGTAACCCGCTTCACTCACATCAAAAAGTCTGTTGACCTCTAGCGGAAATCTAATTTCCCTGAGACTACGGAAATTTGAAAATGCCATGAAGGTTCAAAACAGTCAGCTTTCCGTAGGTGGTAGGTCAAATGTCGCGAAAACTTCTACAGGGCTTTGGAAGCTACATTACTTTTACGATTTAGCGTGTAAGTCAATGGGGCAATTGAGAGAGGTGTGCCACCTTAATCTTCAAATTCAGCAGTAAACACATACGGCAATGCAAGGTTACCTTTACTTAAGCACAATACATCTAGCAAAATATTAGACCAGTACTGTAAATGGTTACTCCAAATAAATATTGCTGAAAATGGTACGATTTGGTCACACTGAAATCTAGCAAAGTATTTTTTCAGCAGAATGGTAATTGTTGTACAGGTTAGTAGAAAATAACCAGCAAAGTATTTGTTTTGTTAAATTATTACGTTCAACTTTATTAGAAATATATACTTGAATGTATCACGTACCATACCAGTAATGTGGCTGATCCGATAGCAATTATTTTTCCCATTAACTTAGTTACCATCCATGACCTCTCGTGCATGCAAGGTACGTAATTCCCTCCGATATCATATTACATGGTATTTTGGTAACTTTGAGGAAACTGGAAATCTTTCTGGATTATATATACCGTGAGCTATGTAGAAGATAAGTTGGCATTGGGTTTGAATTTTTTGCAGTGGAAAGTTATTCGTTATTATTTAGAAATCCCTTCAGTTATTCCTATGTATGCTATGTAACTGTGGTATTTGACCATCGCTGAATCAGGGAGCTGTTATTTAGATGGAGTCAGTTCGCTTTGAAGTGAGGTTAGTATCGCCAAGGTCACACCGTAATCTACTCTTTGTATAGTAACTGAAATTTCTAAGGACTTACACCGGATTAGGAGATAAACACAATAACAGCTCTGTCAACAGAACTTCACTTTGACTTTCCCTACTGCTACATCATTGCCAGTCGTCACGGAAATAAATGCCTTTTTCGACCTTTCGACGCTCGGCGACTCGTATGACAATGCAATATTTGGTTTGTTTATCAAACCATAAAAAAGAATCGTTATCTCGCCATTTCTGGAAACTTGAGGAAACTTCTCTGCTATTTGTAAAAAGCATAGACTTTTGTCTCTGTAGCTCATTTGCATGCGCTAACTTCTAAAGGAACGGGCTAAAGGTAATCATTCATTTCAATTAAACAGTCGTTTCGAGTTGCGTGCTCTTTAAGGATTGGCGGTACAAACCTATCAAAGCATTGTTCTGAGCGATCTTCTTGTTCAAGAATTTGCTGACTTCAATGACGGTGCTAGGTAAATTGTACTGAACTGCTAACGTCGAATAAAGGAAAGAAATACCTTTGAGCTAATTGCACAGCTTATCATCACTCAATTGGGGGATCTTAAAGTATTAGCATTAAGTTAATTTTCCGTACTCTCTCCATGTAAATAACAGCTCCCTGGCTGAATGATGTCTGTGTTGAACACGGCGTTCAATACGATCCAACATGTGACGTAATGTGTATTGCGCAAACCATTGACACCGTACTAGTACTGATCCTGCATGGATCTCTCCCCCATGTCACAGTGTTGTGCAATATAGGTCTGTTGGCTAAGGCTTCTTTGCTTTTCGCTCTTTAGTGGCCGTGGTATTCATTTTGGCTTGAAATATTGACAGCTCAGGTTGTGGCAGTAATCGAAGTTGGATTAAGGTAGTTAGCACCTGTTATTGGAAACCGTGGTTAGTGGTTACGTTTAGGCTTAACTTCGTGAAGCCCGAAAGTAACTTAGGCTTAGTCTACAGTAGTCCTAAGTGTTATACCTAACGTTAGTACTTAATCTAAGCAGACTAGACCTATACTATAGCTCATTCATGTTAGGCCCTAACAGTAACAAACGTGATGAGCTTACCATGTCTCCAAGTTAAACAATTTAAAGTTCATTAACTTATTATGGGACTTTACAAAAGAAGCTTAGGATTATGCACATGATTTCTACTAGAAGCGCAAGGGAGAACCACAGTGCAGAACCACAGTGCAGTTTGCCTCCGAGATTTTTTAGGGTGCTGTTTCACCGGGACGTTGTATTTTGCAGTTACTCCACTTTCAGTGGCTAACTAGTAAATTAGTATGATCTTGTTATTGTGTTATTTGGTGTGGGTACATGAAGATGCTTTGAATTGTTTTGGAGTAGGCCTAGGGCCTAGTAATAGTAATTTTGTAGCACTTACTGTACGTCTTACAAAGACACAGAGTTGTTCTTGTAAGGAGTCACTTTGTCTTGCAGTCAAGTCATTTGCTGCTTTAAAAGTGACAGTTCAGGCAGTGACTCAAGTCGTATTATTTCTTTGAGAAAAATCATGTATAACCCCTCAAGTCATCTCCGTTTTGAAAATGAGTGACTTGTCTTAAATTACCGAGTCTTAAGTCATGACCCCTTCCAACTCTGCAAAGACAAGTTTGTCAACCTCAAGAATTGCAAATGTTTATGTTTATGTTTTCATAATAAACCTCAGAGATCACATTCCAAAGCTGGAGAAGAATCTATCAGCCTGTTAAGTATTATGAAAAATGTTTTCTAGCCTATAACTAGCATTATGAAGATTAAAGTGCTTGTTTACCCTCTCACTAATAATTTAGAAATAATTTAAAAAGAGCAATGTAGAGCATCATTTTTGGTTCAAGTAAGGAAATTTCTTGCATTGCATCAAGGTGATTTTCACAGTGATATCTGGCATTATCACTGTGAGACTGCCCAAAACCCAGATACTCTGGTGAAACTATGAGAGTTGGTATGTCGTCTCACAATCAGGCGTTGTTCTTTGTCTGTTGTTTTTCATTTCATGAATTTTGATAGGTTTTGGAGGATGGAAAAATTTTTAATCCAAGCTAAGGAATATGTTTCACTAACTTAGAAACATTAGGATTATGGTGTCTTCATTTTAATTTAGTTTGATCTGCTGAATGAATCATATAGTGATAAAATCAAAATATTGCCGATGGATAGTAACTACTTTGTAGTAACATATTCCTTTGTTTGTACCAAGAGCATGCCAGCTCTGTTATGTCATTCAGTACACCTTTTTGTCATGATGTTGGCTTTGTAAATTGCAGTTATCTCTGTCTTTAGTTTCATTGTTGAAAGTTGCGATATCCAATCTACATTGCAAATACTATGTATCAGTTGTGGTTGATGTAAATGCGATAATACTGTATTAGCCGCTACAAACATTGATGATACAATGCAGGTTTCGTCATGCTGTCTCTCCTGTCATAGAAAGTGAATATCATGGCTATTCGGGTCCAGTTTGAGAACAGCAGTGAAGTTGGAGTTTTTGCAAAACTTACAAACTCATATTGTTTGACAGGAGTGGGAGCTTCTGAAAACTTCTACAGGTTTGTGGTTAACTCATACTCCTTTCATTGAAAATGTTTCCAATATTCCTGTGACTGAATTTTTTTCTAATCAACTCAATCTAGTGTTTGCACTGGGCCCAAAATTTGTACCCAGGTGCCCGAAGGTACTGTAATAGTCCGCCGGGTACCAAAGTGTACCTTCCAGTAGGCTGCAAGTCTGTTGTAAAGTCACAAAGTACATTTTCTTTGCAAGTTAGTATGACACTGAAGTATCTTACATACTTTAGATTTTTGGATATTTTGGATTCATGAGTCTAGGTAGTAATTTCAGAACCAGGCTCAGACACCTTCAATCAGGTACTGTACCTCGTGCAAATACTAGGAGATGGCCAAATATTGTCAGAAAATGTGATGTCTGTTTTCAAGGAATTCCAAGTTTGAGTTATTCCTACAAGATTTGTGAGAACAGGTGTTTCAAATCATGTCATTTCTTGTATATGTTTCGCTATTCCCTGCCACCATTTTCAACAAGATTCAGTATTCAGGACTGAAAGGGGATCAGTTTTAGTAACATGTAAACAATAGTATGATGGTAATCTGTAGGTTTACTATAAACGAAGATTGATATTTATGTACATAATTTTAATGGTATGCTCTTTGAAATAAACATACAGTAATCTCACATTTTTTAGTTATGGAAGACAAAACAGGAAAGAAGGAAATCAATATGCATTGAAAAAACAGTAAAATTTTTATATTCAGTCTTTGAAAAGTTTGATATTCTAACAGAATGAAATTATACAATTTCTATCTAACTTATACCTCATTGTTTGGTTTAGTGCGTTTGAGGGTGAGCTCTCTGATGTAATTCCTGTGGTGCATTGTCAAATTGGCGGCTGCAGAATCATTGGCCGGCTAACTGTTGGTAAGTACTCTGTGGCAAAGCATTTTTCAGAGGACTATTCACACACATACCAGGTTTGCAGTGTCAATCAGGACATAAACTTTTCCTCACATAATCGCTGATATCCCCAGTTTGCAGATGATGTCCCCATTTTATTGGTTTTTAGTCTTGCATGTATCCCTGATTCCCACAAGCAATGGGATTGTGTGTATTTTTTTTTTTTTGAAGCACACACCCCCAATACACAGGTATAGATCCATAGAACAGGTAATTGGGGAAAAATTCAGATCAACCTGTTATGTTGAGGGCTCATATCTGATATCCAAATTTACACTACTGTATGTTAAAATATCCCCGTCTTTCGGTGTTAGCCTGGTCGGACTGGCCAAGTGCTTGTGTGTGTCCCAGTTCGGCACCCTGTACAAAACCCATCATTATGTTGACTCTGTATGCATTGCTCACCTAGTCTCTTTTACTTTGTATAGACAGTCAGTCATTGATCACAGCTTGTCTTTCCTAAATATTTGCTCACTCCCACCCAGGTTTTTTCAAAGATGGTTTTTGGAGGATGAGGAGGGGGTATTGTAAACGTCCTTGCCATATGTAAATTGTTTTTTTTTTTTTACAGTGGACTGGCCATGAATTACTTGAGTAGTAAAAGAAATTAGTTCCAATGGTTTTCTACATAAAATACTGCATATACTTTAACATATAGCTGACAAGAGGATGTACAGACCCTGTGTGACAGCCAGCCTGCCTAGCACACTGCACTGAATCCCTCAAATGATGGTCGCATCCCTTGTGACAACTAGCACCATGTACACAGTGTCTCGAATGATGCATACACACTATGTGGCAACTTAGCACCATGCATGGAATCTTTTAAATGATGACAATCAGCACCATCGAAATGGTGCACACTCCCTGTGTGAAAACCAGCACCATGTACTGTATTGTCATCCTCTTGTTTAAATAATTGAAAAGAAGTCAGATTGTTTGCTTTGGTCATACATTATAACTCATGACCATAAACAAACATAGCCTGTAAAGTGCAGCACTTCACATCATTTGCAAAGACCTCAAAATCACTGTTGAGTTCACTTAAACAGTTTAACCTTTGTGTTGTGACCACCCATCCTGCATTCCAAAGCTAGGATAGATTGGAAGACCAAGTATGTTTACACTTATTAATCCCCCCCAAAAAAAAAACATAAATGAAATTTCGCTGTTCAGGTTTTCTGATTTATCTTCTTCAGGCAACAGACATGGCTTATTGGTCCCCAACACTTCAACAGACCAGGAACTGCAGCATTTACGGAACAGTTTGCCTGACAGTGTCAAGGTTCAGAGAGTTGAAGAAAGGTTGTCTGCTCTTGGAAATGTAATAGCGTGCAATGATTATGTTGCACTAGTCCACCCAGACTTGGATAAGGTGAATTTGCTGTGAAACCTCCTAGTGATCTTGCTGTGAACCTTCCAGTGATTATGCATTGATTATCTACAAAAATTTGATCAATTAAGCCCTGTGTTAGTGTTTGCACAGGACGCCCGACCTATGATGCCAGACTCCATTACCTGGGTGCAAAGTTTCACTAATGTACATTGAATATGTGACAATAGACTTAAAATGTTACTTTTTGCTCATAGGTTGCATTGTTTGTATTTTTAGCCAAGATGCCCTCACAGCATATTTGGTGTACATTAGCATGCAAAGCAAAATGTTGTATGATAACTTCACCAGAAGCTTGCAGCCTAACAGAAGTTATGTCTTTGGACACCCAGGTACCTGAAAGATTATTGCGTGTAGTTACTCAGTCCAAATTTTGGACTGTGTGTAAACACTGTTGTGTATGCATTGCAGTAACTCTTTTAAGTGGTGAGAACAAATTTAGGGGTAAAGATAAAGGCAATTTGGATTTTATGGTTCTCTTTTAAAGGTAGATAGGTTGTTAAGAGATAGACCTTAATTTAATAAATATCTTTGCTGACAGCTCCATGTGAACCCATTCTGCATAAAATCTTAGCAGGAACTGACTTATTTCTGTTTGATTGCCACCAATGATACACATGTTGTCTTTAATTTTCCACAAGCATATGCGGTGTGTATTTCAATTCTCAAGCATCTCGTTGGATACTCATATTGTGTTTTTATCTTCAACAAGCATATGCATACATATCTTGACGTACTTGGATTTCCACATCCATTTTTCCCAACCATTTCATTCAGGAAACAGAAGAAATTTTGTCAGACACCTTGAATGTAGAAGTCTTCAGGCAAACCATCGCCGGAAATGTCCTTGCAGGCAGTTACTGTGTATTTAGCAATCAAGGAGGCTTGGTAAGTGACATTTTACATTTATATCAAAACTGAATAATACTTCAAGCAAAGCAGTTGGGAAGTGATTCATGGACCATGTTTGAAGAAGGCAGTTGGAGAGTGGTGAAATGGCCATGCTTTGTAGATGGCAGTTGTCTAGTGATGTCAAGGGCCCCAAAGAGTCAAATGACCTTTGGTTAGGAATGTGTATTATTTTCATTAGCACTATGATGAGAGAAACCTACTGTAGGTATGACTCAGTAAAGATTACAAACCATTTCTGCATTATGAGAGACTTCATAGGTGGTGATTACAATAGAATTTCTTATTCTTTGAACCTGTTATGAGCTAAGCTTTTTGAATTGCTTGTTTAATAAAGAAGAAAGGGTAACTGAGAGGTAGAGAGAGAAATCAATTGATGATGACAGACTTATCAAAACTAAATCATGAAGTGACCAAAGACAGATGAAGAATTTCACGTGCCAAAAACCTGTGTAGGGATAATTGTTGCAGCTGTTGATTTGTTAAAGAAAATTTAAGCAGGCAAACATATGCTAGTCAGTGACACCTTGGTATAACACACTCCAGAGTTGCAACTTCACAACAAAACTAATAGATAGAAGCAACATAGCCTCTTCGACTGAAGTAATGATTGCTTCCACAAAGGCTATTCTGTTGGCTTGTTTTGAGAGATACTTGAGGTTACCTATATATTACAGGTCAGGCCTTAGCTTAGAATACTAAATAGATACTCTTTGTACAAATACGCCAAGTGTGAATATGTTGTGGAGTTGCTAGTTGGGCTGGTAAGGCCGACCTGTAACTGACAAGTCTACACAGAAAACAGAAGGAAAAAAAAAAGTCTTAACACAAAGGAGGTCTGTGTGTAACTGAATCTAGGCCTATTCCTTTTGATTTTGTAACCTGCAGTCTGAAGTAAGACAGTCACCTGTATGTACAGGTGTTTGTGTATTCATGCAAACATAATCAACTGTAGGTCTACTCACAATACAGGAAAGGAGACAAACAAGCATCATCTTCGACTTTTACAGCTTTGTCTATTACACCCATTGCATATATTAGGAGAAGGAAACATAGATGTTTTTAATCAATGGCGATCAACATTAGAATGAGGTTAAAAGTCACTTTTGAACATCTCAATCTGTGGTTCCTCTCAAGATTTTGTCTTGTCCGCATGAGCAGCTCTACAAAAAACTTACAGTGTTTGTCATGCAAGAATATGGACCTGTTCATTCTTTGCACCTTAGTACCCCTACTTTATATTCGTTTAATGCTGGAGCCAAGACAGAGAAAAGAATTCATAAACAGTGAGCCAAACTACATTCTGTTAGCACAGAAGAAAAGAATAAAGATAAAATGCTGATGCATGCCTCATTTTTATGTTAAAGAAAGACTTACAAGTTTTACATGAAACTATCATAGCGTCTGTTGTCGAATTGTGTGGGTGTCTCCACTCCTCACTGTTTAACATCGAGGGCTCTCTAGGTTTTTGCAGTATGAATCTATCAAGATTCAAGATAAGCAACCAATCGGGAATTTGGAATGTAGATAATAAATTATGCATGATGGCAGCCGAATCTGCCAACCTACACCAGCAGAAATTGTCAAATGAATTTCATTGTGTCCAGACTTGCAGTACAGTAGTTTGTACTCACACTAATATTCTATTTTATTTCCTGTACTCTTGCTTAAAGCTTTGTGCAACTCTTAATACCCCATTTCATCAAGGTTTGACAAGATGTGTTGATTTATCACGTAATTGGTGATATACTTAATTGTTTCTCTTTTTTCATTTTTTTTTTTAATTTTCTTAATAGGTTCATCCCAAAACAAAGGTAGCAGATCAGGATGAACTGTCCTCATTACTTCAGGTGCCCCTCGTCGTAAGTGATTGACACTGTACATTCATTCTGTTTAAAGAGACCTGCTACATTGCTTTGTCTTGACTCGTTTAGTTGCGCATAGTAATAGTTCCTTACTTTACTTTCTGTTCATGTTATTTACAGTACATGTGAATTTTAAGTATTATTTGCACTAGCTAAAAAATTCAGGCCTAGGTATCTTGAGCCCAAAGTCTGTCGGGTGCCCGGGTATTCAAAACCTCCCATTAGGCTAGGACTCAGTTGTGAAATCGTAAAACACCATTTTGCCTCGCCGATTAAAATATCATCAATGTGTATCTTACGTATGAGCATGACAATGAACTGTGTTTCTTTAGGCATACACACCGAAATTTGTCATAAGTAGACTGTACATAAGTGAAAATTTGGATCCACGTCGCAACTCTAAAATTGGGTCCTGTCTTTGTCAGTTGGGTACTCAGGTCCTTGGTGCAATTCTAGCCAGAAAGAATGTATGTCTTAGCAGAAATAGTCCTAGATTGTCCTGTTTTATTACAGACATCTCAATTATTATTGTTCAATTTACTTTTGTATGCCTTTGTCAAAGTGTGCAGCATTCTGAAATGAGTTTATTATTGACTTGTTTTCATCACAGGCTGGTACAGTCAATAGAGGGAGTGATGTACTGGGAGGTGGTATGGTGGTTAATGACTGGTGTGCCTTCTGTGGCATCGATACGACCACTACAGAAGTCTCCATCATCGAAAGTGTCTTCAAACTAGGAGATGCTCAACCCAGTGCCATAGCAACAGAAATGAGAGATTCATTGGTCGATAGGTGAGTCCCTTTTTTTTTTTTTTTTGAGGGAAATGGAGAAAGAAGGTTTATATGGTCTAGTCAGGTCTGCAATTTATTGGAGTCTTCCAAAGTTTCTTCAAAATTTGTCCATAGTTGTGCAAGCTGTCCTCATGCAGTAACTCTTCACTAATATTATGTTATGGATGGAGCTTTATTTGTGGCTGAAGGAGGAGTTAAGTCATTAAAAAAAATGATTCATATATCCTAAAAGAAGGCATCACATTTATTTTAAAAGAAGAAATCTTATGAACTTCCCTCAGCTTCTTGTGGTTTGCAGTGGAGTTATCTGTTTAATCTCATGAAGAAAGTAATTTTGTGAAGGGATCTAAAATGTGACAGTTGCTTAAACTGTCAGCTGTTTTATTTCTGTGTAATAGTTTCAGTAGTTTCAAACCTTGGTGTAAAGGATGTGAGCTGATTAAGGTTTTAGAGACTATTGAACTGTTTAAAGCCATGTTATGAATGGAAGGGGCTACAACAGGAGTAGACCAAACTTGTTAGCACATAGGGCCACACTTTCCTACCATAATGCTGTTTTAAGTCTACAGTTCAACATGAAGCAACTCTTGGTAATGTTGGTGTTCCAGAACTTTGCCTACGATAAACATGGAGGTTAAAACGTGTGGACAGGAGAAGTTGTTGTTTGTTTGCAGGGGAATTAAGATATTGTTCATTTTAATAATTTGGTTTCTGATAACGATCATGTATATCTTTTTTTTTTTTATTTTTGCAGTATGACATGAATCCATCTGATGTGAATTGATGAAGGCCATACAAAGTTAAATGGGATGAGAGACAGGAGCAGGAAGCAGCAGCTGTTCTCCTCATGTCGGAAAAAAATTGCTCCTGAATTAACAGAACAGTTGTGTTCTGACAATACAGAAACTGTTTAAAAATGTCACCAGTAGCCAAAATATGGTACTTTTCAGCAACTTGTTTATATTGCCTTGTTTTGGAATTTCTGGAATAGTTCACTATATAATTGAAAGAAGTACTCAAAGCATTATGTATTAAAAATGAATTGAATGAAAGGTAAATTGATTTTAGGTAAGATTGTTTTGGTTGGAAGGATGTGGGGGGGGGGGGTGGAGGAAGTAGAGGAAGCAGTGAGGAGTGAATGGATGTGTGTGGACTATGGCGAGGGAATGATGGAACCGAAGATTTACATCACTCAAAACAAGAAAATGGTATTGTACATAGTCAGGTCTTCTTTTCCACTCGCATCATTATTCACCCCCAAAATCATGTATTTCTCATAGAGAATTTTTTTTATCAGTGAGCGACATCTTCTCTTTGCCATTTCAAATACGATTACGTAAAGACATCCCTTACGGATGTACTTTGGGGCACTATGTATGTATGTAAAAAAATGTGCTTTGGTTAATACAGTACAGTAGAGCCATTTTCATTAATTCGATTAATTTTTTTCTTCTGAGAAGAGTAATGTATTTGTACTGAATTTTCAAGCTATTTAACCATGTTGTTGGTCGGTAGTATTATCACCAATACTGTTAAAAACATGCCCATGCATCATCAAGAAAAATAAAATTGCTTTTCAGTTTTAAAATAATAAAAAAAATTCTGGTTTGCATTTATTAGACTGAGAGTGGTAGAGTAATAAGACTAGGGAGGTAGTAAGTTGAAATTTTCACCATAAGGACCCAAAGATAGGTCAAATACCATCCCTCTGAAGCTTCTCCGTCAAAAACCAACCTCTTCGAACAAATTGAGAACGGTAATGAAAATCAAAAAGACGTGATTGAAATTCGTTTCAGATTGAAAAGTTTATTTTGCAAAATATAATTGACTCAAAAATTAGATGAATTCACATGTCTTTTGTTTTTGATGGAATGAATATTACTATACATTTGCCATTTAAGTGTACCTGGTGTCTGTCTTTTTCCCCGACAAATACAATGGCTGCTTTTGCGGTCGTTTCTTCGATCAAGAGCAGTCGATCTGATCCGTATTTGATCAACCGCTCAGGGTCAAAGATTTTTTGCATTCATCCTTGAATCACGATGTTGATAAAACAACAGAAAGTTTGTGGCAGGTATGAAAAGCACATGCAGTACTCCCGTGTACGTAGTATACTGATTTGTGAAACTGTGATCAGTCTAGGCCACATTAATCAAACAATGTTTAACATAATGTTTCCATCAACTGGGCGAGATGATTTGCTCACACCGTGGGTTGAGCAACCTCACAAGATCTGTAGATGACCAGGGAGCTTTCGCCCACAGAATTTAATTATGAGTTATACAGGCATGGGTCTCGTCAACGGCTCGTGACCAAGTTTGAAATCAACCAGCCTTACAATACTTAATACAATAATGTTTTGCATTAATGTGATGGGTATCGATCACCAAGGAGTCTCCGCTTATTTCCATACTATGTAATTTACTTATGATGATATTTCTGCAGAGCAATTCGGTCAACTGATAACCAAAGGAACTAAGGCACATATAGCATTAGCTATAGCATGTAGCTCTTGGACAAATGAAGTTTTGCTCATTTCAGGAGCAGGGGATGACATGAAATTGCTGACTGTCTGCCTGTTCGTTTAACGTCTAGTTTGAAGTTTGTCCGACTGCCGTGTAGGCTGTGATCAGAACTGGTTTTTTTTATTACGACACAGCGCTGGCTATGGTTACCTCGTTTTCTCAATAACGGTATAAAATTGATAAGCACTTGAAAATCGATTTTGAAACGAATTAAATCAAACCATCGAAAATCTTGATAAAATTTGCACAATGTAAGGGTGGTGCTGATGAAAATTGAGAGAGCGTTAATGGAGGAGGCTGTTTTCAGCCCCTCCCCATTACCCCTGTTGCTACCCCCATCCCTGACTTGAAAAAACGTATAGAACAAGGAAAATGCAACCCTAGAAAATCTGTGTTTGCCTATAAATACTTAAAATATTATTTCCGTGATAACTAAGAAGTCAGTTCGGAAATCTTTTCTGAGATCTGTTATTTTCATACAAATTTGTTTTAAAAATAATTAGTAATCTTAACTTTTAAGTTTACATAAATCCCTCAACCATTAACATGAATCATAGATGAAATTTCCCGTTAAGGCTTTTGCCAAGAATGTGAAGGTCAATATTGCACACTAAGTGGTCTTCTTTTTCCGCTGTCATTCAGATGTTGTGGTCTCTTCACAAGCGAAGTCAGGATCAGCTCTCTCTGGAAACGAAGTGAAATACATTACAGTAACATTACTATAGCAACAATTAATCAAACTGAGGGCGCCATGATGGGTGATAGATATTTTAGTGTTTCACAGTTCATTCAGCCCGATAGTACACCACGGGCGGCGATTTACTTTTAGAGAATGGGGCATATGATGCGAAATTATGATGCGGTTATATGATGCGGTTCCCCATGAGGGGGGGGGGGGGCAGTTCTCTCCCTGTGTGAAATTTTCGTTTGGGTTTTGTAACGTGTCGTAGATGCGAAAAAGTATATAGCACCGCAACGACATTATGGCTAATATACGCACTCGCGAAGAAGAAATGTGGTTGTTATTAGGCCTACATCCAAATAGAGCTAAATGCTTACGAATGTAAAGTAAATAAATGTTAATGTGTATTCATAGACATGAAAAGGTTTTTTGGGCCCATAGATTTATTGGCGCGATACGTCGTACTACACACATTTTCACGAGTGGCTATTCCCCATCCCCGGCCCCTCCCAGGGTCGTCACCCATGCAACGGACAATGGAGGAGAAGCTCGCTTATAAGAGTCACTTGAACAAAACCACTTATCCGCGATCACTATCACAATGTATTAACACAAAATCAAATTCTGTCTGATGCTATGCTTTCTCGTTTTCATGGCTTATATTTCCTGCTGTATGTGTGTTTATGTTTTCTTGTCACTGATTTGAAAGAATTCTCCTTGCAGCTTGTAGACCTTTATGCAAGAGACCTTTCCTAGGGCCCCGTTTACAACTGTTTGAGACCAGGTCCATCACAGAGATAAATTTCCAATTTGTTACTGGAGCACGTTCGAAACGGAACCAACCGTTCGTAATCGAGAGATTTTGTCAACAAGTAATACTGCAAAAGATTTCGGCATACTCACCGCAAAGCCCACACATTAGAGGGCAGTGTGTCGGAATTGAGGCATGCCTCCCGCAGTACCTTTTGTTTGGCCAGCCTGGGCTCCTGCCGCAGTATCGATGCGTGTTTTCACATGGCTCTGCAAAGAGGAAATGAAACTTGTTTTTATCCATATTAAAGGGTACACATTCCTTTTGTCTTTCATAACTTTTCACATTGTGATATGATTCAACCAGTGAATGTCATAATCGTTAGAAAGTCCTACGAAGTTGTGACCGGCTTGTCCACTTTTTGCAATGCCGTGCATGTCATCGCCTTATACCGTAATGATACATGACGAGATGGCAAACGTAAGTGTGGGGACGGGGAGGTGAGGGGGCTAAAGTTATTGTGAAGTACAGACAAAGCTAACACATCTCAGCTTTTTTTTTTAAATCATGTATTTTCACCATCATTTCAGGTGAACTTTTTAGTTGGTATAAGAGGAGTTCGTTATGTGTATAGGCAAAAATAATAAATCAAAATAGGCCGTCTTTAATTGAAGCGGTATTTGGAATTTGTGGCCCCTGGGTTACTCCTTTTTCACGAACATTGCATATCGCCATTTTTTTCTCTCGTTGGTTATAATTTACCGTTGCCATAAAAATTTCAATTCATAAATCGTCCTTTTTAGATTATTGAACTTTGCTGGTAGCCCACTGAAACTTAATGGACGAAGAACTTTTTCTCAGTGCTGATATATATGCGCAATCGCACATGACGTAGCAAGATTATTTATTTTGCAATTTTTGCCTCTTGTTAGAAGACCATCAGAAAGTTACGTTGCAAATTATGAATCTTTTCTTTGTCACATTTTACATTTCATCCTGGTGAGCTATTTGAAGACAAAGATTCGTACAATATTCACTGATTTTTCAGTGTTTTAGGCTTTTCACAATTATTGCGAAATCAGATGTGACACTCACTATCGCAGTTGATTCCCCAAAATCCTTTTTGGCAGTTACATTCACATTTCCCGCTGGTTGTGTTGGTGAATCCACAGTTTTCGCATTGTAACTTGCAAGCTGTTGCAAAACAAAATAACAAAGTATGATAATAATTAAGTGATTATTTCTTGACATCATTCTGTACTGTAACACCGTAAATACATCTTACTCAATTACTCCCGTAAACTTTTACAAACTATGTACATGAAGTTATTTTTATTGCTATTATGTTCCATTGTGTTCAGTTGTGAAGATGGTTTTCACTGTGAAGATCCGTGTGTCAACACTGACTAACACATCACTTCAGTATAGACATATGTCAGTGTGGAATTAAAAAAAAACTTGTCACATGTGTTGCTGTGACGTAGACGTTTCTGGCATGGAAACGGGAGTAGAGGCGTAGGCAGGATATGGGTGGGGCAATCACGGAGCTGCCAAGTTTGAGTCAGTACGACAAGTAATGTGAGATTTGTCTCGGAGAATAAACAGAGCGACATCATCAGTTGGCATACGTTGAACGTACAGAAAATTTTGAAAAATCAAGACCTCTCGACCAGCCGAAAATGGCGTTTCCCTGGCATGTAGAATCCAAAGCAGTCGTTATTTCGAGCCGTTTGCAAAAAATGTTCAGTTCTTTGAACAAAAAAATGAGCAATGCAAAATGATCAGAAAATAACCGGATAAAAGTACCACCAAATGGTAATGTAAAGTACTAAGCTAATTGTTGGAAATGAACTCGTATGTCATGTGCATTCCATAAAACGAAACTGAACACGAAAAGCTTCTTTTCCTTTTCTTTTTATCTAGGTTTTGCCCAAATTTCCGGTCCTTTGCACTGCAGACTAATTAATTTTAGATGAAGGGTTGGGAGATTCGCAGTCACGTGGCTGCTAAGTTTCAGTGCGCGGAATGAGATTTATCCCGTAGACCACTAGTTGGCGGGCAACGCACTAGTGGAAACAAACCACTTAGATCGGAGGAAAGAGCAATTCCCAGCCCCTGCAACGCCATCACTGTTTTTAATTCAAAATTTCAAGTTGCAGTTAGCATCATACCAAGTTATATTTGATGACGGAATGATCCATTTTTGTTGTAAATCTTTTATTCCTTTTATTTTAGACTGAGCAATGAGTACGCCACTGGGCATAAACAGCAATTAAGAGTATGGGGTAGCCATTACACGTCATCAGTACAACGGTCTTCGCAAAGCCAAGTTTAAGATATCGGGAAAAAAAACTTGAGCTCATATCCAATCAGCAGTTTCACCAAAATTACAAATTCAAGAATGATGTAAAGTTTTTTTTTTTCTCGAAAAGATAGGGGACTTACAACAGGCGTCGTCCTCAACAAGGTCACACTTCCCTGTGAATTGAAAAAAAAGAGAAATCACAAAATTCCAATAACAGATGTACACGTTATGTAAGTTTTAATCATTCAAAGCACGAATTGTGGTAAATATATACACTAAAAGTCTGCAGAAATATTCGTTAGAGTATTAACAATAAATTTAACATTTTTGGGGGGGGGGGGAGGGAATGGGGAAATGATGAATAAACTAAATCATTTCAATTGAGCTTTACTTAAAGAATACCCTATGTTGAACTGCAAAAAAAAAACCAAAAAAACACACACACACATTGTTGCCACAGTGTGTAGTTTTTGGGGGTAGATTTTCATTTATGCCTCATAATGCGTACACACATGGATACGTCAATTGATAACTCTTCATAATTTAGCTCACTTTTTTAGTCTTCCTTTTGAAGAAATACGGGTCACATTTGTTGATACTTACTACAGAGTTTTCCTTTGCACGTGCCAGGGGATGCACAACCTGAGCACCAGTCGCCTTCGATGTAAGGGTGCTGACCCCTGTAGTTCCCTCTAAAACGAATACAAGCACAATAAAAGTAAGATTAAAATGAAAAGTTGCGAAGTCATTTACGTTGATGGACGGTGATGATGATGAAGGTGATGACAACGACCATGATGTACATACCAGTGCATTATGATTATACAAATAAACTGAACCCCCCCCCCCCCTCCACCAATTGTTCCCGCCTATTTGAAAAATTAGGGCGTATCGAGATCATCATGAATATGCAGTAGCCCGAAGTTGAATTCACTGTAACGTTGTATGAAAGTAGGACATTGAGAAAATACTGGATAGACTGGCTTCTTTCCGGGCGGTTTCGAGGATTGGTCTTGGACAATTAACTTCACGGTTCATGCTTCAATAATTCCAGCGACGTCAGTGGTGTCTAAACTAAGACGTCCAATGTGTTGAGAGGAGGATAGGAAGTTGTAAAATATGTCTTACATAACTTTTTGCTCTTTCTTTCTCCAAATCGAATTGAAGCATACCTATTTAACAGATTCGTGGTAAAAATGATCTGCCAATGACAACTTTTGTTAGAGAGGGCCCAGTAAAGAAAAAAAAAAAGGTTAATATCAATCAATGTCTACTTAAAAAGTCCAGGTAGAAACTGATAGCATTTGACCAAACATCAATCCATGTGCAAGCTAGGGGGGGGGGGGGGAGTCAGACAAAGACATACTCATGAATGTTATCTTGCGGTCCATAGCATATAAGAAAATTCAAATATTAAAGTTTTTTCTCTCTACTGAGGCGTTCTCTGACAAAAATTGTCATTGGCAGACCATTTTTCACCACAAATTTGTTAAAAAATGTAAGTATGCTTCTACTTGATTTGGAGAAGGAAAGCGCAAAAATTTATGTAAGATGTATTTTACACCTCTCTATGCTCCTTTAAACAATTACTATCACATTTATGTATAGAGAGCAAATGGCTACAGAGCGGTTTAATTTAGAGGTATCACAACTTTGAATTTTAGGTTGGATGTGTGTCATGGAGCAGAACGGGATAGCTACGGTAGTTACCCTATATGGGAATATATCCTCCCCACCTTTATAGTACGGTAGTAACTTTCTTACCCTGGTCCATAGTTGCAAGTGATAAGATAAGCGTGCTCGTACACTCTTCCCTTACTGTCCGTGGCTGTCTCACAGTAAGTTTGACCACAGCCTACACTAGTTGTATCTGCCCAGACCACCTGTTATAAATGAAAAAAAAATCCTTAACCAATTAATGCCGAACTACACTAACCAATAATGTTCCCTATGATGCTTCTATAATAATATTTCCCACAAATAGGTAAGATATCTTAATGATGTATGTATAATATATAACAAGTTGTGTATATAAGTTGTGTATATAATATGTTGTGAAACATAAAATACGTGTGTTACTGTAGCTAAGTACACCAATTGAGGACCACACGTACACACACCTAATAATTAACAAATATAATACTATGTAAGAAGTTAATACTAGACTATACGGTTTCATTACATCCCTCCGTGAAACAAGCAAAACTATAATTTAACTTACTTTTTTGACCCCATTACTTACACCTGTTGATATTTCCATCATAGCTAACAAAATGTAATCATACAACTCATCAGTCATGTAATCTTGCCCCATAGTGACGTCAGCTTCTCTACCTCGTCTTTCTAAGTTAATTTTCATGTCATGCTCGTTCTGCATATTTTTCAAGAAACAACGGGTCACAACGGACCTAGTAAGGTGTGCATTCCGCCCTCTATCGACTATGATTCATTCTTTCAAAGAAAACACACGCAAATTCATTACAGGTTGATTCTGTATAATGCCCCATTAATCGTTTATTCAAAAAAGACGTCCATTTTCTAGTTTCTTTACTTCAACTTGTCTTTTTGTTTTTTCTTCAGTTTATTACAATTCCCATATAATTTTATATCATTCGTTTATCACAAAATAAGCAGCAGGACAATTTTACAGCAATTCGATTACAAAAGGTACATTCAAAGAAATGATTGTTAGTGGCCTGTTCGTCATTGTGATTGGCTGTTCAGTTTTATTTCGTAAGTTATTCGCGGTCTTCTAGGTTGTCGTAATGAATCGCCACTGTATGAAGAACCATCTGAGTGTTTCTTCGTCGCTTTGGTGGGTTGTAATTGGGACTATGTCAAAGAGTATTATCATATAAAAATAATATTGTCTGAACGACCCATTAATGGGTCTTCGTGGAACCATTAGTGAGTCGTCAGTGTTTCGTTATCTTAGCGGTTCGTCGTCGTCGTTGCGGGTCGTAAGTGGGTCTACTTCGAATCAGTTCACTAGTGAGTCGTTGTCTTATTGGGTCTAGTGCATGGGTCGGTGGTTCATTGATGGGTCGTCGTGGATCCATTGGCGAGTCGTCAGTGTTTTGTTGTTTTAGTGCTCGTCGTCTTGGTGGGTCGTCTGCAGGTCTATGTAAGAGTAGTTGATCAGTGGGTCATAGTCTAAATGGTTCATTAGTGTGTCTTTGTTTTATTTCTTCCGCCATTGCTTTGATGAGTTGCTTGTGGGACACCGTTTCATTTGGGGATTTGATGGCAAACTGTATTCCGTAATTTTCGATAAATGTGACACTGCCTCCATTTTAATTTGATCATGCACCGTGACATTTAGCAACGTTTGGTAAGTTTGATCTACTGAGACGTAGATACTACATCAACGTTCCTACAGAATCAGATTAATATAATTAAATATCTAATTAATATAATTAATATTTAATATATATTACCTGGGTGTAATGGCCACAGGCACCAGAACAGGAGCGGTCTGCGTACGTATAGTCCTCCTCTTCGTCGTACCATTTCTGAATGGGGACATTTGGCTTGGGAGCCGGTTGACCAGCCTTAGAGTAATACCGAATGTAGAGGTTCTGGCCGACGTAACCAAACGGTGACATGTTTTCGGGATTCCCGTGCTCGAAGAGACATTGGTCACTCCAACCTTGCGCCATGGCAGCGAGATCGGCATCCCATTTCTGTTATTTTCAAATAATACAAAAAAAAAAAAAAGAAGAAACTTTTAGTGTATGAGCGTACTAATCACGGACAAGACAGGTACTCTAAAAGTGTGTGATGGGGGCAGATAAGGGAGGGCGGCAGGATTGCTACTTAATGCTATCTGCAAACAACACCCACAGATTAGACTCCCTTTACTAATTGGTTATTAGTGTCAGGTATCTTACAATTTCTCTGAACAGACGCTACAGGTATGTCAGTGAGATCATGAAACAAATGCACAGAAAAAGGAAACATTATTCAAACACCAATTCTCTGAAAGTCATAATAGAGTCATCTGACTCTCAGAATAGTTTGGCGGCAATTACTCCCCAATAGAGTCAACTAACGATGAGAAGAGGGTCATTTAAAACCGTTAATCGTTTACCGACTGGCAAAATAAAGGTGTAAGTGAGACTTTGAGGGTCAATTTACTCCCATCAGGCTACAATCATTACAGATAGACTGGGCAGTGTTTTAAGAGTCACCCTGACTCCATTTTCGATTTCATGGAAATGTGTAATTTCTTTTGACATGTGCCTCTCTCCTTTGAAGGGGAGTCGGAAGGGTGGTATAGTGTGATGTCATCACTGACATCATCATTTCAGTCAACATTATATTCGGAACTCTTTTGACACACATTTTCGTCTTTATATTATTAAAACGTGTCTATATAATACACAGAGTTCTCTGGTGTGAATTAAATTACAGGTGGAGTGGCTACACAAGTCTGCAAAACGTAGCAGTTTCAAAAGTCACTTTAATACAAACAAATGACTCGACATCTTCGAAAGCTATTAAGTGTAACTTTGAAAGTGCGGACGCAAACACCGATCTTAAAAATGTAGAATTTCTGACCCAATTTTATTGTCTTCTTTTATGCTATTTTGACTTTTCGTCGTGGCCTAATTTTGTGAAACAGGATCCCTCTTCAATAAAACTCCTAACCGAGGATGAACGGGTAGTAACTGTCTTACTCATTTTATGGACCGAAAGGAGTCTACCTATCAGTATTATAGATTTAAAGGAAAGCAGATCGCAGTTTGATGATTTGTAAGCTGTATCTATACCACATATTATATTCAGTACACATTGAGGAACACATCAAATTGTCACATACAAATCAAATTGCACACGATACTTGTCAATAAAATCGATTATACAGTTAAGCCCACCATCAATCGGATAGTTCCAACCAAGATACATTTTAAAAGGAAATAATGAGTTTGTTTAACAGAAGAAAGTCATAATTTTAAAAGCAGTATTTATGGGCACGAAATTATAGATAATTCAAAATAAGGGAAGACGGTAACCTTCTTTTCAAGAGATATGTATCTCATAGATAAAAATTTAGTTATTTGTCGTTCAAGGACAGTTTGTTCACCGAAACTTTCACAAATTCAATTGATGCATTTTCCCTCGTTTTATGCATTTTGTTTTGAGGAGATAAGCTTTTGCGTGTATGTTTACCGTTGAGACTGAATGGTTTAACATTGACTGAAGCTATTTTCTTTGGATGAAATCGCCCTTTGTATAATAATAGCAACTAACAGTGTAATTTAATCTTTATTTTGCAAAAACATGGCTGTTAAACGGACATGATTGCATCCACACGTGACGTTAAAACATGTTAGATAGGCCTATAGTTACTATCACTTGATCATTCATAAAAAAAAATAAATACTAGCCCGCATGGAGTACAGGAAAAAGACTAATGAACTGAATTCTTCCGAAGAGTTTGAAGTTGAAGGGTTTTAGACAAAAGTACAATTAATAAATTGAATATCGCAAATACTTGAAAGGATCTTGTCTAACAAATTTAATTAATAATAATTAAATGAACGTTTACTCATTTATTAATCGTGTTACATGAAGTGATAAGCGAGTTGTGATTTCACTGTCGAAAAGATTTTACATTTAAATGTGTTTTGAAATGAGAGAACTGTACAAGGACAATGTACCAAAGGCATGCACGTTTCAAATACGAACCGATAATACTATTCTGCAGCAGTCAACACCGTGTAAAGAATATCACGTACCAGTTACTTGGCAATAGTGCAAAATTTGCCTAACATCTGAGATCCTGGAAGAATACAGTGCCAATGCAGGACAATAGTTTGAAAAGAAAAAGAGAAGAACATTTAAGAAAAGCCATCCCGTCTAGATAGAAACCTTAATTTTCTACTCACCAATGCATTCATATTAGCAGCCGGCGGTGAAACATTTCGTCCTATGACGGTTATGTTCCGCAATGATGACACTCCGATCATCCCCGGTGTAGGTCGACGGTCTAGAGACCGGTATATCGACGGAACTCTCCATGGCCGAATAACCAAGGGAACCGGTTAGATCGAAGGGTAGACGCGGTGCGGCAGGAGGAGGATTAATCGATTCCCCGTAGCTGACCAATGGCACAGCACTAGACGATACATGGCTCGACCAGATCGTCACCGCTACAAGGAGATACGCAAAGGGCGTACAGAAAGACTTCATCTTCAATTGCGAGTTATCTCAAACACAGAGCTACACAATAGGCAGGATTTAAATATCTATCGCTGGCTCGTTGCAAGTCGAAAGACTTATATGAATACAGACAAAGAAAGAAAGATTCTTAAATTTTTAACACTTTTTAAAGCTTCGTAGACACAAACGTCAGGTAATGAAATTATTGTCAGAACTGCTACGGTTTATATAGAAATTGTACATCCGGTGGTGTCTGAGACAAGTCAGTGCGAAGTGCATGTGTCATGCACCTGCCAGTCTGGGTAAGGTCAAACAGGAAAATGACACATATAGAAGAAAGAAGGACAGATAGATTAAACGAAATTTGAACCAATGCCTCCTTTAACGGCAAGTGGGCAGGTTTATCATTTCCTCTCTTTGTGAAGTCGTTGTATTTACTTTGCTCATTTTTTTTCTCTTTCTTTTGAAAACAAAAATGGCCTTTTTTCCTTATTTACTTTTTTCTTGTTTTCCTCTCTCTCTTTTCGGTGAGGGGGTAATATATGAAAAAAAAGTAAGATTATATAATTATACTTATGGCTCTCTTTACCGATATAGAAATTACTTTGAGTAAAAAGACGAAAAGTTTACTCAGTGTCAAGTTGATGGATTTTTTTTCCCGAAACAGGAGAGTATGGACAGTCGTCATTCGATGCGAATGGCCAATTCTCTGCTTTATACATACACATTAATCAGAGAAATTTGACACAGGGATAAGGGTATGTACACTATGATAGACATTTTAAAAGTCATAATAATAATTAAATATATTTAATATTTCATTATACACCTATAGCCAACATGTGTTGGTCCTTACATATTTGCGTGTTTGTGTGTGTGTGTGTGGTTGTGTCTGTGCGTGTAGGTAGCGTTTGTTGTTGACAAAGTTTATGATTGTTATCTCCCGTAGACAAACATGACTAGTCACAGTTTATTGCAGATCAGTCCAAATGTGACGTCATAATCTAAAAGATTAATGACCATGGAAGATTAAGATTTGTGAAATGTGGAATGAGGTGAGCTATATTTATCTCTAAAGAAGACCGATTTTTAAGTGTTTTGACTAAGGGTGCAAGGGCGTATAGAGATAAGATTGTCTTTTGACTGGTCATGGATGACTATTCTCGTTTTACGTGGAACATAAGACAGACACTTAGCTTTGAAAGACTGAATTCATTGAGGACGATTTCGTGTTTCTGACACCTGGAATAGTCAACGTTACGATTCCATAAAACATAAATATTGTGTCATTATACTATAAATACAATAAATGAGATAAACGGCAATAATATCTGAAAAAAAGATGAAGAAAACGTAAATATCCCCTCTCTTGTCTTTCTGTTCGGGGGGGGGGGGTGGAATGATTCATACCAGAAAGCCTAATTCATATTATTTCTACGTCAAAATAAGGGGGAAAATTTACGGAGGTAAAGATAATTCTTAAAACAATATCTCTCCTTGACTCATGGCAGTTATTGAGCATCAGATAAAGAAAGGTCTTGTCAAGTTGTCTTTAAACTATCAGACAAAAGGCTTCAAGTCGTTGACATCAAATTAGCCAATTCAGAACGATAAAATATGGAAAAATTGACGTCAAAGAAGTAATATATCTATACAGGCCCGTAGTCAAGGATGGCCAGAGGATCAAGGCTTTGTCCCCCCCCCCCCCTCCCGCAAACTTTTGTTGTCCCTTTTTTGTAAAAGCATTTCAACATTAAACAAATGCAAACAATAAACATTGAAAAGCTCAACATTTAGTAATTTATCATGAAACAATTCAACATTAAGCAACATTCAACATGAAAACAAATCAGCATTATGTGAATCTGACCTGTTTATACGGGCCTGGACGTTTATATAGAAAAATCACTAAAACATGAAGATTCGTTTAATTGCCATAGAAATGTATCATCGAAATCCTATACTTTAGAGCAATTAGGATTTCATTGAAATCCATAAAAATTACGTTTAACTCGCAGTACGTACACCTTTGAGTAACAGGTCACCAATTTGATTAAAGGGAAATAGGGCATTTGTTTTACAGAAAACATTCATATTTTTAAAACCAATGTTTGTGGATGCAGAATGATAGATTATTCAAAAACAAGGAAGGACAGTAGTCTCTTTTTCAAGAAATAAGCTCCACACAGATAGAAACTCAATTATTTGTTGCTCGACACTAATTTGTTCACCCAAACTTTTCAAAATTCAAATGATGCATCTTCCGTTACTCATCACATGCATAATGTTTTGAGGAGATGAAGCTTTTGCAGATGGTTATTGATGATACTGGATGGTTTAACAATGACTAAGCTATTTCTTTTGTACGTCATGTTGGTGTATTCTAAACGCCCTATTTCCCTTTAAAGTTTCGTGAATATTCTGTTATCATCCAATTCAAGTCGTGATAGGAACTGATTTTACAATATACACTTCCCATGTTGGCATAGTGTACGTCATGGGTTGTCCAGGCAACGTAAACTTGTCAACTACCAACCAAACGTACACCAGTCAGCTGAGTGGTATTCCACAGAAACGAGGCACTCTGAGCGTGCAATTAACTGAAGGAGGTCACGTGATGATAAAATGTCATTGTATACGTGTACTTCGTTGTGACGTCATGTGAACGTATCTATATTATGTGAATATGTCTGTATTATGTGAATATGTGAAAATCTATTTTCTTGTTAAGAAAAAATTTACAAGAAAGAAGATTATTAATTAACTTCAGTCATCTTATATCCACCGATGTTAAAGTTTATACCAGTTTTAGCTTTTGTTTATAGATTAGTAGCTAAATAAAAAACAGTGGCTAAAATAGCAGTTAGCTCAGTTTACAGTAAATGTGAAAGTAACATATCACTTCCGTACAATACATTTTGTCATAATAATCATCAGATATTACAACATTAATTGGGACTTTATCAGTGATCGGGTTGTTGAAGGGTCATTTGCTATCTTATCTACACTTGAGAGTTCAAGCTGCAGTATAAAGTTATTGAATTAAATAATTTTGTCTCGAGTAATTGTCACATTAATAAAGTGACCGCTGGTTCACCTCATGTACTAATTTATTTCTAATGGCGAAGTTTTTCTCCCTCCAAATGTTCAAGGTAGAACGGAATGAAGCTTAGTTACTAGGTCCTAACCGATGAGTACATGGTTAATGTCAGGTAATGATTCTTTGGATTTATGAAACCTGATCCGGCATAACATGGAAACTGTATCGTAACACATCCTTTTGACCTCGACCAGACACACACTTCTTGTAATGATGCTACCACTGTTTTCCGTATTTCCTGGCTCACCGTGGCATACGGTATATCTTCGAATTAGCCAGCGGTTGCCGCCTACTACCACCGTACCTCGTTCCCTGAAACGAAGTGGTATTTCTTATTACTTAGTCTTCAAAGTAGACACATTGAAAACCAACAATCGCTGCAACGACGCGTAAGCGAATCAAAAAAAAAAAAAAAAAAGGAACTCGATTGATGTGGTGATGATGTAACATTTGTAATTATATAAACCCACATAATGAGCAGAAATTTAATGAAACAGACTTATTCGATTAATTCCTGACAATTATCGGAATAACACCTGCCGTGTAGGACATTTCCTTAAGCGGATGGAGACACACCTGACCTCAGACCCTTCCCCAGAACGGCTATCAAATTTCATGGAGTTTTCCCTCTTCCACCCCCCCCCCCCCACCCCGTGACAAAACATCTTCCCTCTCCTAACATGTGGAAGGATGGTTCTTTTGACATGTGATACTTTTGATACGCATAAAAAAACGGGCGAAATAACGTCTGCTATTCGCAGGAACCAAGCCTTAACTCCAACCACCATCACTGATTGGCTCCAGTCTCGTTCGCGCCAACGATAGGTTTTATTCCCAAGAATTTGTTCAAGCGAACAGAGACAACGTTAATCCTTGTGTCTCATGCTTCAAGATACAAATCATGTCACCTTTAAAGGGGCTCATTAGGTTGACGTCGATAGGTTTGTGAGTATTTTGAAGGGTGCACGTGGCAATGAGTGTATTCAACATAACTGGTCCAGTTTCACATCCAACAGTTATGAAAATTTTTGAATTTTTGACCCTGACCTGTAATAACTGTGTGCATATGAATTAATATCAAATGTGAAAAGTATCTGATTATAGGTTTTCAAAAACCAAATTGAATGTTTACCATTCACTCATTAATGCTCCTTTGAATGCGACACATGGGAATTCTCTTAGATTGATTATTTGTCATATGTGAAGAAAAACTTAAGAGTTAGCAAACATAAGACAAAAACTCATCAGCCCAGACAGTTTCAATTTTCCCAACCACTTATGTTTAGTCCCTTCCCTCAGCAAATGTCCCCGCTCATGGTGCAAATGGTCCAATTACTGTCAAATGTGTTATACATGACGTCAATCTAACCGACCAGTTCTGAAGATCTCTAGCAGATTCAGAGTGAGATAAAATCGTCACTGGGCAATACCACCTCACTGGACAATTTCCCCTCGAACAATTCTCCCCGGACAACTTCCGCCCCCGACAATTCCCCCTCGGACAATCCACCTGATGAAACCCTTTAAGGAAGGAAAGGGTTATGGTTAAGTTTACGGAGTATGGGAATTTTCCTAGGCACAACTGACGGAGTTGGGAATAGTGGGGGGGGGGGGGATCGTCCTTTGGAAATTGTCCAGGGGTACAGTTCTCAAGAAGGGGGGGGGAGGGAGTTGTCCGGGAACCAATAACATGACCCTTTAAAGACAAAAACTCATCGCCCCAGACAGTTTCAATTCTCCCAACCACCTACCTCTAGTCCCTCCCTCAGCCTGTCTTAAATTCCTTCACATGTGTAATCAAAACAATGGACCCCTGTGTACGCTGTATAATACGAGCTGCTCTGCATCTTTCGAATTTGCTGTCAATCCTAGAGTACTGTAACTTAGAACCAGTTGAGAATTTTGCTTTTCCGGGAGGTAAAAATATAGCTTAGGGTGATGCAATACAGCCTTTAAGTATGCAAATCTTCATCCTCAATGAAACCTTGCTTCCACAGTCTCGAAGTTACACCGACTAGATCATAAAGGAACATCGCGCATGGTGCGTTAAGGAGTATAACATTTGGTGCCCAAGCTCTGTACTTTATACAGTATAGGTTTCAAAACTTTCATCTCATCTCGAAATGTTTTCAACTCGAAACAAACTTTCCTAGCATGAGTGACTAATACTTGATATCGTATGTTTATACTGTTAGTCATACGTTCGAGTAAGGTACTCATTGTTTTGGTTAGACTTTACTTGTTTATCACCGTCGATATAATAAACTGAACCAAAACGTTGGTGAGTTGTCGACTCGATTTGGGCAAGTCATGGTGACCGGATGTGATTTAAACAAGTCAGGAATATGAAAGTTATTCTGGTAAGACTAGGATGTATAGCCTTTTTACAAAATCTTTTAAACTATACCTATCAGTTCATCCACTAACCTTTGGATTTGTAAGAGGAGCATTATTAGTGTCCTGACAAATGACAATAATAATGCTGACATCACATCAGCATATTTCATGAAAGAATGAACAAAAAATCCTCGCAGGACAGTAAACTATGTTTGAGTTATACGTTTTCACGCCTTTCTACCCGGCCGGCGGATCCTTGCAGGATTTTTGCCCGGAGGGACAGAGGATGGAGGTGCATTAGGTTTGCCCAGTCTCGCCAATCTGAACTTTTCTGAAAGTCTCAAAAATTGCTGTCAGTACGGTGTATGAGTTTTCCAAGCTATATCAAAACCTTCGCGGCCGTATGGCAAGCCGTTTTACTTTTTATTCGATATTTGGTGATATCAGCAAATGAATTGGTGATATCAGCAATTATTTGCTGATATCACAAATTATTGGTGATATCACTAATTCATTTGCTGATATCAAATATCGAATAAAAAGTAAAACGGCTTGCTATACGAGGGGAAATGGCCGAGGGGGAAATGATTACTATGATGTCTGTATGCGACAGGATATGAAAGACCCAAATTTATGGTACACAAGGGGTATTTTTGATTAATGATGTAGTTCAGTTGTCAAGTGTGATCTATCTGTAGTAGAGCGTAAAAGTTCCAGTGTATTGGATTATCTTGCTGTAGTCCTGAATGACATCTTTCCAAACCCCCCCCCCCCCCCACCTCCTCATCATCACACCCTAATAAGTAGAATTGAGGAAATCATGGGCAGGGAGGTGAGAATCGGAGGATTTTTTGATGGATGTCTGTGTGTGCGGTTGAAGTGTGTGTATCGGGGAAGACGGAGGGGGGGGGGGGGGCGGACAGGAAGAAGGATGAAAAGTAGAGACCTATTTTATTGTAGTTATTATTATCATTATCATTATGGTTCATTTACTAATCTGTGATTAACAGCACGGTATCATCATGGTCATTATTACTATTGATGCTTTATGTAGTTATTAATAGCATTATTATTATTCTTATTGTTAGCCTATGATTACTGTGTATAAACAGTCTGGGGAGATTTTGATTCCTGAAAATTCGTCTCATCTCCACGTTATCTATACACCGTTGGCCTTTGATTTAATTACACAACCCTACCGTACTCAGTGATACAAAATATGAAAGAAAGAAAAACTTAATACAAAAGTGCACAAGATTTTGGTAAGTTGGTGATCTTGTGCAATGAAGCATACGTCTTTGAACGTCATGGCCTAGGTGTGAGGTTTAGATCAAAGCACACATTTTTTACATTAGGGAAATATCTCTATAGATTATAAAAAAGAGTGCCCTTTAACCTTTTTTTTGTTCTTGCAATTCCGACGAAAGTAGGATTCAGTGTTGGCTCAAAGTTAAGAACGCCCTCGACGCTAAATGTTGCATTTTGTGTCGGATAACGAGAAAACAAACCATAATACTGGCAGTTTCTGGGGAAAAAAGCTTAAACGACAATACACAATCACTACCAGAATGATTCACTGAATTGGCTACTACAAAGTACATCCGCCTGTCAGAAAGTAGACCGTGTATACCTCTCTAATGGAGCAGTGAGCGCTATATCAGAATATTCGGGTAGAAGAAGGGAAAGGGGGAAAGGCTGGGAGTATATGTTGCCACTAGGAGTGAGTCTATTAATTTAATGTGTGATCTCACTGTAGGAAATGTATACGATATTCCAATCAAGTAAAAAGAATATAGCAGACCCGTAGTCCGGGGTCCTAATAAAACTTTGTTCACTCAACTGATTTTTTGTGGTCACCGTGAAAAATGAAATTTAATGTCATGTATGCTGGATGGCACAAACCTTATTTCTATTGCCTCAGTCAAGAATGTGACCTGGACTTGAACCTGGCACATATGTAGGCTAGCCACAGTTGTGACACTGAAAGACTTATCACAGGATACCAAACCAACTAAAATTCTAACGCATACCTCCCTCAAGTCTCAGACAACACGTCAAAATATGTAAAATTATCGTTTTCCTGGAAGTGGGACACACATTTTAGAAAAATTAAACTTAACGGACTTTTCTGTAGAACTAAGAGAACGTCTTTGTCAGATTTTGGTCTTCCCATAAGAATGGGACACATACACATGGACACTTGCGAAAAGATAAAATTAATGTGCATTCCCGTCGAACCAACAAACTGTTTTCATCAAAGTGTTGAATTTTTCGTCAGTTTATGATGACTGTTTTACGTTACGTTATGTTATGTTACGTTACGTTACGTTACGTTATGTTTTTTTTTTTTTTTTGGGGGGGGGGCAACTTAGGAATTGAGATTTAAGCCTTCTCAGCATTTGCAAAGTTTCAATTTCATCTAGCTTAGTTTCAAAGTATATGCTATATGACGTAACTTTACGAGCGTATAATTTGCGATATTTGTGATGATGCATTGCAAATAGTTTTGTAGAAATGTGACATCAGTGGATTGCGTTTTCCAGTAAATATCAACTCCTAAGTCACAAAGGTCATTCCACGTCAAGCCAAGTCACATAAGCAAATACACATACAGGAACAATGGATAAGTATTTCACCAACACCTGTCATAAAGACCTAATTGTGGTCGATAACTTTTCTTCTGTTGCTGTAAGGGTATACTTCTCGATGCGACGATTAACGGTTACGTTTTTTTTTCTCTGGAAATGCAGCCTTCGATCACGCAAACTGTTACACACCTAAAATGAGGACATCGATGTGATCAACTTCGTTGAGTGATCCATTTTGAATTGTCAAAAACCAAGAGAGATGTGGTATCAAGTCTCCCGATGTACCCCAAGGTCTTTTTTCAAACTCCTGTAGCAATCATACCCACCCTACCCCACCTCGCTATAAAACATGCACAACAATAACATTAAACACTACGTACATGTCATACAAGTCATCACTTTGAAATTTCTGCAAACATTCAAGACCTCTGCTTTATATATAAATATATATATATATATATATATATATATATATATATATATATATAAATATATATATATGCATACTTGAAAGTTACACGTGTTTTTTCAGACCAGGGGTCCGAAAATTCGTGTAATTTATTGTATATAATATACTATATTGGAACCAAAGGCATTACCTCTATTTGTTCTATCTTTGTTTGTATGTTTGCAACACGTGGAACTTTCAAGTATGCATATATATATACATATATATAGATATAGATATATATAATATATATATATATATATATATATATATACATATATGATGTGATTTCTCTATCCAGACGTACTTGCACAGAGTACACATTTACAGTATATCTATATCCATAACGAAGCGAAGCAGCCTCATCTTCGCAAAAAAAAAAAACCAAAAACAACAACAACAAAAGAAAAAAACAATAGCTTTCAACAATGAGGAAAGAACTTTCCATAATTCAAAGTAAAATTTCTGTAAAAGGCTCTGACTTTGCCAATGTTGTTTGTCAAGTTTCCCCCTTTCAAGTTATCGCTGAGTGAGAGGTTGCAATGACTTTTGGATGAGTGATGAAGGTACTGATGCAGAATTTTGCTTCCGTATGGTGATCTATATGCAAAATGGTGCCTTTGATGTTACACTGGAATGATACGGGGAGGGGAACTCCAGAATTTCGAATTTTTTAGAACTGAAAAAAAAATCGGTGCATGACAGAAAAAAATGATATAGAGCTATAATGAACCGATCTACATTGCCTCAATTCTGTCCATTTTGACAATAATCTACTAAACTTAATTCCCGTTTATTGTTTTAGAAAGAAAAAATTATTCCATTTTCACAATAAAAAGATGTCGAACTTGCAAAAAACCGACGAAACTCTGTGATATGTTTCCTTTCTTCTTAAGTTTTGTGTCAATCTTGCAAGTGAATTGATAACCAAAGTTAACGTCAGAAAGAACTTGAACCACAATGTCTTATGGAAGGAAACAGAGAATGGAATTACTACCAGCCCCCCCCCCCTCCAAATGACTGGGGGACACGTGTTGCCATATGTCTATGGTAGGTCATGTACTATCTAAGCGGAAAGACACCATCATTGGGGTAGAGTTTTCCGTAAATTTTTGACCGTGCACTAGTCCCCTCCCCCGAGCCAAAGAAATTGCATTTCGCAAGGCATTTTTTACTTTGTTGTATTTACACCTTACCTTTCCTAATAAATGTAGCTTTAATAGGTTTTGAAATGAATTTATTTTGGGTCAAAATATGAGGGAGACATGCGGCCCACCTGTGGGGGTCGCCATCCATCGTATATCAGCGCCGTATATAGCGCCATCTACTTACAGACGGCTCTGGTAAATAGATGGCTCTGTATACTACTATGTGCGTGGTAAAACCGTGTTCTGTTGGAAATTCGCTGGTACTGGCGCAAGCGACTGTTCCTTACGTTTACCGAGGAAAATTGGCCCATTGCCAACTTGATATATTTACACTAAAAGAGAGGGGAAAAGAAACGACAAAGAAGGGATTGGTCTCTTTGAATGACCATGACTGTATTGCACAAACAAATTTATCATGTTGAAGAAGAAGACTCTAGAATTTGACACTCCGATAAGGGTATGAAAATACCAAGTGGATTTATATCAAGTTAAGCTGAATAAATACATCACTTTGGTCATTTATTATTCAGTAGAACAAGTAATATACTAACTAGTAAAAGGAATTGCTCTCCCATTCAAGGAAATGTTTTTCTAAATTTAATTCCTCGGAGACTGACTGAGCTAATAACACCATGTGAAACAAACACGGAGTACAAGTAAGAATAACTATACTTAAAGACTCCAAAGATAGATTAAACTAGCAAAAGCTTTTCTCCGAGTTCCCGTGTCTTGATGCCAAAGGCCAATTTTCTGGGATGGCATTCATGGCCTAAAAGGCATACTCACAGTTTCATATGATACCAAATTCCTTTAAAAACCAACAGCTTCTAACATAGCTCTGTAATAGCTCCATGGTAATTGCAAGAATGACAGCATTTATTTGTAACAGTCAAGCCTGTAGTCAAGGCGGTAGGATGGGGGGTGGGGTGGCGGTGGCGGTTAGTCCCCCAAACCGTTCATCCCCTAAAACGTTGTTTGGGTGAAAAATATTAACACTTTGCCGCATGACATTCCTGTTGAATCTAACCGGCAGTGGCAATTGTTTGTGTAGAGCAGTCATACTTGTGTGTAGTCATATGAGTATAGTCAATGTGGTTATGCAGAGGCTACGTAGAGGCAATGCAGTATGGTCTATAGGCCCATGCTATACAAGCTTAGGGCCTATTGGTTTAATTGCATTTTCAACGTTAAGTTAAGGGTACGGTCAAGATTTGTGTATGCGGTCTCAATGCATGCGTTAACGTTAATGATAAGTGGATAATGTCCCATGTGCAAGGAGATTTAATCAGACGTGGTTGGACCAGATTTCTCCAAGCCACCTCCCACAAACAAACAAAAATTGAAAGAAAAGCATGAGGTCAATACACAGATTTGCATCTCTAAACGGAGGCAAACTGTATTGGTGGGAGAATGAAGTCACTTGACCTTTTGACCTTAGCTACCATTAAGTAACAATCTCTAATGGAACAAAGTAATGTTCTCATTCTGTCTGGGAAGGTTTCATGTCGATTTATTGTTTTCCTTTGAAATTTTGGCCAAAAATAATTTGTCGCTAGAGTGTTCTTCCACACCTCATATATTTACTTCCATCGTCGGAAAACTATATTTTTCCTTGGAGTTTCTTTCTGGCAAGTTTAAAGGACATCGACTTTAAGGTTTAACAGTTTCAAGTGTAGCAGTTACCCCTATTAATTGCTCAATTGACATACACACTAAATCGCAAAAGTATTATAGTGTATTTGTAAGTCCTTGTAGAAGTTTTCAACAGATAACAGCTACCACAGTTTTTCAAAGTTGCACACACATTGGCCATTTAAATTTTCGGAGAGGCCATCGAACTTAACGTACCTTGTCACTGCATGGGGAAAATTACACCTCACCTCGAACGACACTGCCTTCCAGTTCCCTGCGCCAGCCAAAAGACCATGACTCCTTCGTGACTGGCACCATTTTCCTGCATACCTAAACTCGAGTACTTCAATATTCAGTGTACAAAATGACCCATCTCATAGGATAACTTGAAAATACCAAAGAATTAAGTCTTCGAAAGGTCGGTCCGACGGTTCCAGGGTATTTTGGCGGTGGGGGGGGGGGAGGCACTGGAGGGAATGGTACAAAGCATGACTCGAGTGACCACCGGCCTGAGTGGTCATAGGGGATGGGTCCTTCGGAAAATTTGTCAATTAAGAGGTACCCTTTAAGGCAATTTGGTGCAATATTTTGCATCGTATTGATGCCACGTTCTTTCAAGCTGAGAGAAACCCCACGTTTCAGGGAAGGCTATCTAACAATGATTTCTTTAAGGGAACTGCAGATTTTAAAGTCTGTTGCACTTGACCATGTATACATAACAAAAGGGAGGCAGATGACTTGTGCCGGTAATTCAGCTAGGCTGTTGTAAGGCACTAAGTGATAGCCACTTTGAGAATTTCTTTTTTTTTCTACGCAATTGCATTTCGATAGGGGGGGGGGGGATAGCATGCAGATATGATCGAATGATCAACTGTCGGGGAGAGGTCCAAGGGAAGGGGTGTCACCGCCTTTGAAAAATTTTCTCAGTCAGAAGGTAAGGGGGGTGGTAAAGCGAGGAATTGCGAAGGGGTGACTTGTCAGACAGCCTCTTTTGTGTGGATTCTGTGGGAAGGCTGCAGGCAGGCTGAACGTATGAGCGATATGTCAGGTTAGCAGACATTCCTTTTTGAGTTGTAGGTCTACCGTGCTGTACAACGTACGGTAAGCATAATATAGATTAGGCTCCTTTATTTCAGGTGTTCTTAACACCAATTTATGTTAAAAGCACGTGAAATGAAAACGACCTTATCATTCCCCCAAGTTTTGCAATATTTTTAGAGATGTGTATCACATTTAGGTCTAACCCTCCCTCCTGTTTTCTGTCTCCCTAACTTCTCTTCCTCCTTCCTCCTCTTTTGTATCTTCTTCTTTTCCCTTTCGGTTTTTCCTTGTTATAAGGGGGGGGGGGGGGTGAGGAGCTACATTGCTCCTGTCACCAGAGCGTGCTGTGGCGCCGCCCTGCTGGGGGTGAGCTTGATCTACAGGGTTGGTCAAATGTGAGATTAAGTTACTAGTTTACATCCTCATGCGCTTTCATACAAGAGTATATGAAGGGTACTTTCAGCTGTTAGGTCCACCTGAGTGACTATTCATAGTGTAAATAGATGCTTAAAATATTCTTTTCTTTTTTTAGGTAGTGAGATTTACCTTGCTGACGTAGTACTTTTTCTTTCTTTTGTTTTGCTAGCCCCCTGTACAAACTAGTTTTTGTGTCACTCACTTCCTTACAAAATCCTGACGGAGTCACTCACCCCTCCAATTGTGTCGTAACTGTAATGTGCCGCACTGGAACTGTTGAGGCCATGTGGAACTATTACGTTTGCATGAGTGCCCCTCCCCTTAAGAAAGTTAAAAGATTACTGTAACAAACAAAGGACATTTTGGAGTATTGGGTGCATTAAGCATTGAAAATATTAAAAGAAGCCACAAATTCCATCACAATCCATCAAAGACTGACCAATTTACAGGAAAATTAGTGTCTCACACTTGTATCATGAATAAACATTGGCTAAGTGTATGCAAATTTACGAAGTCAAGAGATGGACTTCTATATGATATGTCTTATATTAATACTTTGTATATGTAACCTTTACTTCAAGGACATTTGAGAATTTTATATGACAGGAGGGTTTTATTTTGGAATCATGTATTTTCTTCTTCAAAAATATCGAGATCAATTAGCAATATGAAACTCAGTAAGTAAGTTATTATGAGGCAAAAAAGATATTACACTTCCCAAAAGAAATACTGACACTGTGCCACGCTCCACGTAATCTGTTTTGCATTTTTCTCAAAGTTTGAAAAGTCATATTTCAAAACGGTAAAAGATATAGACAAAATTTCAACGGATTTTTGCACTAGGTTTTATTTTGCAACTTCTGAATAAAGGGTGCTCTTTTCTACAAGCATATCGAACAACCTTTAATGAATTTAAGAATGCATTGGGCAAGTACTTTATAGCTTTGTGACCCGGTTTGAGTTTTGCAGCATTATAATTATTTTTTATTTGTTTTTTTCTCAGAGCCATTGATGGGGACATAATTGTCCCTCCAGATTCTTTTTCCTACTAAACTAACTTTCGCTCGTCGCACAGTACCCGATACTGGTGATTGGTTGTACGGTGTACCATAGCTCCAAGGGTGTAGGTCGCAATTAAAACCTCGTGTGGAAAACTTGGAAACAGTTGCAATGGCAACTGATAAAGTTCAAAAGAAAAGCTTGAAAAACAGAGATGTGATGATAATAGTATCAATCATAAAAACATTCAAATTTGGAATAGAATGCCTAACGAAGTTCACCTATACTAGACTAATTATATTTTCCTTTTTAGTGCATGTACTCTAGGGCCTCTCGCGGTACCAGTCAGGGACCGACCGGAAGGAAATCATTTACGTTTTTAGCTCCATGCGGTAACTACCAACTTTAAATGACAGTCGGGAAGATGTCCAAAACAGGAAAGTTTATGTTCATCCTTTTATTTATTTGATGAAAGTTGTTCTCTGAACCGTGCCTACACTTTTGTTATTTCCAGAAAAAAAATTACTGTCGGTACCAAAAGGTACCATGCTAGTTGAGCAGTTCTAAAAAATATGACCATTCCTGTGCGCCTCTAGCCTAATTGCTATCCAAGCAGAGGTAACATCATTATGCCTGCCATAGGGCCGTGCCAATCTAGCTTGACAAGTAACGATAATCTGGTCAGATCTCCAAATTCTTGGTCGTGTTTTTGTTTTGTTTTTCACGACACCGCGCGTTCAGTGTACATGCATACTGTACACTGTCGATCGGATCGGATTGTCAGAGATAGTATCTAAAGCATTAATTGAGACCAGTTTGACTGTGACTGACCAGGCTACGGCTGCAAATCCTGTAATTTAGTTTAAGAATATTCACGCTAAGTGACATTTCCAGTCTTGGTTTCCCTCAGCTTGCTTATTGTCATCGACAGTTTTCTCAGCGTTTTCTTGTGGAGGTATGGATGTAATTTCATAATATAATATTATTATTAGCGTCAGTCATGATAACTTCAGAAGTTCAGTAAAGTTAGGCTTATTTAACGGTAGCTGTCTACTGCAGTGCAACTTAGGCCTGGGCTTTTTGTAACGTAGGCCCAAAGCCAGCCTAGGCCTAGGTCTATAGTTGCAACGTAGGATTCAGTGTATCTGCTGAATACCATGGTCAATTTTGGGACAAAACTTTCTTCAAATCGTACAGTCTCTGTGGAATGATTGTGTATGTTTCTGTGAATATTATTATTGAAACAATAAGTGTTCCTAGTAGTACATGATGTCATGACTCATGTTACACTTAAATGTAAATGAACAGGACCAACGCCTAGGCCTGTAGAACTTCGATCGTTTTAGCTTGATCAGGGAGACTGTGTCCCAAGCGGAGTGCCATGGTAAAGACAAGTGACTTTGACGTCATGTGAATCAATGAATTATCTTAATCAAACATACTCAAAGGGATTATTGGGAATAACACAACGACAACATGCCAATGTTACTCCCACCTAGATATTATTATGAGACTGTATCCAATGTGGAGGCACAGTCGCAAGGCACAGTGGCCATGGTGAGTCTAGTGTCCTTTAGTGTGTCAATTGTTTGTATGTTGACCGACCGTGACCGTGCCTTCAGTTCCACGGTGGAAAGCGTTTGGGTGGTGGTATTCTGCATTGCACCAATTCAGTGATGCCCAATTTTTTTTTTAGGCCTAGCTGGCTAGGCTACTTCAATGTCAAGCATTCAAAACATTGTAATACTGCATGTCAACTTTTACCAACAGTGGCATAGCCCTGGATAAAATGTGGTCTCAAAACAATCTCTGCACCAAATGCCCTGAGCTAAGATCGTTGAATTTTTGTAGTCAGAGGATGTAATCAGTTGTTGGACATTATCCACATCAATAACAAAGACTAAAAATTGTACCATTTTAGTTGGTGTTAGGGCTACAGAACGTTGTCTCACAAAAGGTCTTCAATTCCTGTTTTTAACTTTTTCCATTTTGTTTTCCCATTCTCAGGCAAAGGATTTCTGTTAAATTCCATAGCATGTTTGACTGAGGTTCTACACAAGAGATAGAAATCTAACATTGGGAGTTTTTCAAAATAAACCATTACATTTTGTACCACCATGGTAGAAATAGTACAGTGTAAGATTGAAAACCATTTCAGCAAGACACAAGTTCAATCAGAAAAAATTGTAGTCATTGCTCCAAACTCTAAATGTTCCATGTAACCTGCACACAACATTTGTTACAAATGTCATGTAAAGCAAACTATAACCCACTTCATACAGTATATTTTGACTTAAAGTCAAGTGTCTCAGTTTAAAAGAAATAGATAAGGTGGCATAAACCCTCCCAAAAATTTTAAGTATTTTAATAATATCCTATTTATAATGTAGTGAGTTGTAGGCCTATGTAGGGAGTAGTTTAATTTATACAAAGGTGGCTTTTTATCTCATCCACATGTACAGTAATGTATGCAATGAGATACTATATATTGTAGTTGTTTGATGGTTCGAGAGTTTTGTGGCTTTCTCAGGTGCCATAGCAACAGTTTCCATGGTAACACAAGTTGTGGTTGATATTTGATAAGAGGGGGTCTAACCTACTAGGGTACTTAAGGTGACCCAGTGCAACTCCATATGTGTAGGTGTCAAAAAGTGTGAAGGTGTGTGTGTGTCTGAGAGTGTGTGTCTGTGTGTGATAGAAAATTCAAAATTCAAAAGTTTGCAATTGGAACTCCTCCTAGACTGCAAAGCCCTTGAATGTCACAGTTGGTTGATAGGTGACCCATTGTCTGAAGTTGTGTCTCCCTTCCAAGTGTAAGGTCAGAGGTCAAAGTTAGGGGTCAAAGGTAAATTAGTAAAAATCTTATTTCTGCTGTATTTGTTAATCCAAAATGGCTATTTGTATAGGACCTTCAAATACGTAACAAACATACAAGATTTTATGTAAAAATCATGTGTACACATGTTTTGAGAGTAGAAATCAAGGTCAGAGGTCAAATTTAATTATGAAAGTTGGTGTCCACAACTTCTCCTAGACCTCAGTGTCTATGAAGATCAAAGTTGGTAGAGAGGTGGACCCATGGTCTGAAGTTGTGTCTCCCATTGAAATTTAAGGTCAGAGGTCAAAAGTCAAATCTCGAATCAGTAAAATGTGTTGAAAAAGTGTGTCATGATTTCCCTCGAGTCAGTGAGTCAAATTAACTTCAAACTTGGTGGTTAGTTCCTTTAGTATGATATGTAGTGTTCGCCCAATCGATGATGTCAAAGGTCATGGTAATTACAGCACATCAGACGGTACGGTGGACTCTACTTGTACAAAGTGTCAACATATTAAACATATTACATCTACGCTTTTGCATGCAATGTGACTTTGTGTTTCACCCTATTGCAGCCATGATCGAATACGTTTGATAACAATGTCGTTTTCCATGTTTTGGTAATATCCTCTCGGTATGTTTCGACAATTGTACTGCTGGATAAGAAGTGAGATGTTTACAGTACATTATGGCAGGAAGATATAGAACCCTGCATAAATTGTGATCATGACGTGCTTCTCAGAACTTATGCAACAGGGCATTTAGAATGAAGACGGGCTGATTTGAGGAATGAAGGAACTCTGGAGATATTTGATGCACACGCATTTTTTGCAGGGGAATACTTTGACCCGTATGCAACTTCTTCACACGCAAACATATGCACATCGCTTGTGTGTTCATGGCCAGGTGTGTCTAGCTACAGTATGTCTAGTCCGTGCATGTAGCTACATCACCAGCATGTAGAGTATGATAAAGCTTGACCATAATGACATGCATGTGAAAGGAACAATTGGCATGAGATACTGTACATTCAACTATATGGATTGCCCTCTTGTTTGAGAGCTTTATGCCTTCTGTATGCACGTTTCACCCTCAGGCTTTCATGACTAGGGCCATAGTCAGTGCTCATGGGGAATACTCTGTTGTTGTGATATATATGTAGTTGTGGATGTTTGGCTGAATATTGTGAATCTGGGCCAAAAGTTGGTAATTTTGTGAGATAGATCAAAGTTAATTCTAGATTAGTGGCAAAGTCATTTTGGGTGCTAAAGTCTTTTGCGCATCTGCCAAGAATCTTTGCCATTCATGATAAATTTACAACAAACTGGTGTTTGGGTTTGCTGGGGCCAACTTGTGCACTGTATCTTATTTCATTTCATGCAAAGATAGTTTCTATGATTTCAAATTTAAAGTTAATACAGGAAACTTAAATTATTTGAATTGTGTGTAATTTTATTATTAATATCTCATTTACAGCCCTCAAATTAATTGTAGTAACTTATGACAAAACCAGTAAAATTCTGCAAATATCCATAGAAAAGTTCCATTTCTTACACTTTAGTTAGTGCATGTCACTGCATGACTTGGAAACCAAAATTTGCTGACTGACATGCCCAGTTGAAAACTCACAGAGGGTGTTATGCCGAAATGCCCAATCTTGAAACCTACCTCTTTCAACACTTATGATACAAATGGTAGGCCTAACTGACAGCACTTTGTTTAAGATGTTTACAACAGGTTCCACTGATATGTTGTTCTGAGACTTTGAAAAGGAAGCCATTCCAAGGTCCCATTCTCAAGCCACAATCAGTTGGTCTACCTGTATTGGCCACAATGACAGTACAGCTTGTCACAGTGAGAAAGGGAAATGAAAAGAGGCTCGTAGCTTCTTCGTTGGTGCATGTGCTTTGGCAGGTTGCTGCTTCCTTGAGTTCTTTGTAACGATGTAAGACAAGGGACGGAATAGTATGAACAAATTGATGAGCAGTGTGTGCTAATTAATGCTGGAATTGGTTAGCAGTCAACTTGTTTTGATTAGCAGATGTCAAAGGTCGTGTGACGTGAAAATGACATTTTGAAGTATCGGGTGCATTGAGCATTTATAATGTTATAAATAGCCACAACTGTCATAAAAATCTGTCAAAGACTGACAAATTTACATGTAAATTGGTGTGTCACAGCTGTATCATGAATAAACATTATCTAAGCATGCAAATTTGTGATGTCAAGAGACGCCTATGATATGTCTATAAATGTTACAGACATATCTTTGTATATGTAACCATTTGAGAATTTTATATATGCCCAGAGGGTTTTATTTTGGAAGCATGTACAGTATTTCCTTCTTCCAAAAAAATTGTTATCACTTACGAATGTGAAACTCGTTAATAAAGTAATTAGGAGGCATAACAAAAGAAATAATGATGCTGTGCAACACTCCATGTCATCTGTTTTGCATTTTTTTTCAAACTTTGAAAAGTCATATCTCAAAAGCTGTAATAGACATAAACAAAATTCCCATGGATCTTCACTCAGGGTTTTACTTTGCAACTTCTGCATCGAGACTGCTCTTTTCTAGATCATGTCACGCAGTCTTTAAATAAATATTGCGTTTTAAATCAAAATATGTGCTATAGGCAAAGCTGTGGAATTGACCTCAAGCAATTCGACTCAGAGGACTTTGCTGGTAGGACCAGAGCAAATGGTGAGTTGCAACTGCAAAAGCACATGAAACTGAATCCTGTTTGGGTTTTTGTGAGTTGAAAATTGAGATGGGAACCAGATTATTTCATTCTATGCAAGATTATGACAGACATTTGCTAACTTTTTCTTTAACATTGTGAAGATGAGACATAATACAACACACTGCTCGGAGCACTAAATGAAGCAAACATACAGCTGTACATCTTTTTGTATGAACTTGAATGATTTTCCTTCCTTTTATTTTTCAGAAATTCTTTGCAGTTTGTGCAGGAAGTACTTTGTTCTTAGCAGGTATCACCTCTCCGGTGGCCGTAAATGCAGCTGAAGCGATGAAAAGACTCGCTATTTTATCAGTCTTGGTGTACTGTGCTCTAGCACAGAAAATTACAGAAGAAAGTGGGTGAGTCTCTGATTATTTCACTCAGTTCCTTATTGCTTGTGGTTGTCATTCATAAAACTTTTTTTGCTGTTTAATGTTCAGGCCAGGGTTGCACCATGACCTGAAACATATTGTAAGAAATGACATTAAAGACAGAACTCATCTTCTGAAACGACCAATGTTGTTGAAGATATTTGTATGGCGACCCTTAAAATGTACAGGGATTGCAGGCTACTTCTATTATTACTACTGTACATCATATAAAGTAAATTGTTTGATTGGTGACATTTAGCAGTGTGGCTGCGCCTTACCTTAGTAACCTTGGACTAAATTGCTAAACTGCACAGTTTTAGTAGGCCTACAGTGTGCTATTGTTTGGATTGCCCACAGTGTACTGCTGCACCTTGATCTGCTTGAATAAGTTTGCTGGTACAGGTAGTCACTGCATCCATGATGGCTAAAGTTTCTGCAGGCAAACACAGAACCTCAGCATTAGAGCTGTGAAAGTAAACAATACACACTTCATGTACACATAGACTGTGCCAATATGGATGGTGGCCCTGGTTGGAGTGTTTCTTCTCAAAAAAAAGGGGGAAAATATTCATGAGTATGTCTTTTATCCCTCCCCTAGCTTGAAGATGGCATGGTGTGTGGTCAAAGGTTATCAATGTTTACCTGGACTCTGCAGATAGGCATTGATGGCTTTCAATCAGCAACATTCCTCCTGCAAAGTTAAGGAGAGGCTCATAAAACACATACCTGTACTCATGAATATACCGTAACTCTTGCCGGCGAACAACATAAAGAAGATCAAAAAATTAATCGTTTTTTACTCTCCACTGGGGTGCCCTCTAAGAAAATTTTAGAGAGTGTGCCATTTTTTACCACAGATCTGTTAAATATGTATACTTCTATTCGATTTGGAGACAGAAAGTGCAAAAAGTTATGTAAGATTTAACTTCCTATCCTCCTTTAAGGTACTGTCAATAGACCCAATTCAAAGGATAGATGTCACCGCACATTTGTTGTCTCCCATGGTACATCATGCACCCCAAATCATACTTTAAATGGATTTTATTTGCTTTAAATTGATTTATTTGATTTAAATCATGATTTTTTTAAAATAAAAAAATCAACAACCCTGCCCAACATGTACACTTGAGTCAGATACAGTATGTGGTTTTGACTTTAGTGAAGTAGCTGCAAGGTCACTACTATAGCTTCTGTACAGTATTTCGCAGAGAATGGCTCGATCAGTTCTGTAGCTGGTATACTCCAAATGTATATGATTGTAGCCTTAAAGCTGTGTACAGTATCTAGCATATTTAAACTTACAGTACGAGCTGCGTTTTCTGTTGCTTTACGGCATTTTGTTGTCCTTCATCGACAGTTATAACAATACACCCATGCCAAAGCTGTTTTATGTACACAAACAGTGTTAATGTATATATTACACTGTTCATCTACTGTACATTGGGTTGCCAGGTAGTTTGCTTATGGAACTGGCAGTAGCAATATCACCCAAGAAAATCAATTTTGAATAAGGTTAAAGTTGCCATTGAGCATGGTTTTATTTCAGAGCACAAAAACGTGAGAGAATTGCTGCTGTGATTTGTTTCTGAACACCAATTGGCATGCATGATTTGGGCAGCGCATATCGTAGCCGTAGAGTCTCTGGTAAACTTGTGAACAAAACTCCTCCAGTCAGTAGACCTACTCTGCCCTTAGTTCCTTCTTCAACGCAGAAGAGCTTCAGGATAGAACATGCATACAGTACCTGGAGTACCACAAAGGTTATGAGTATAAACTGATGCAATTAGTTAAATTTAGAGCTACAGTTTTTACAAAATATTTTTGGAATGAATGAAAAGTGCCGCATTATGTTCAGATTTTCTTCTTCTGATGAGACCATTCTTGATTTAAAAGTTTAAATGCATGTAAGTCGTGTTGTCAGTGAAGGAATTTTTTATGTTAAAAGTTTTTTCTTTCAGATCAGTGATAAAAGTGCCTGTATAATGCTTTTTGAGATGGATATTTATGGCTTCTTTGGCAGAAGACTACATAGCTATAAGTAGACTGATGCAGTAGTTAAGTCTTCTTGACAACATGGCCATGAAAAATGCTTGGCACATGTATGTATGTCAAGTACCGTAAATCAAAGTTTTATATGAATGGACAAAAAATTAAATGTGGCTCTCCAAAAGCATCAAACTCACGATCCCAGTTGTGGCATCCTCTTAAATGTACAGTAATGTAGGTCTATCAACTATGTAGGGATACCAGTTTTGAGAAACTGTTGAGTATACTGCCCTCATTTTTAAAGATAGAAAGTTCCTTTGTTCTGCGAAAGTTCGTCATCATGAAACCCGACACCGGAAGCGTCCTCCATTCGAGATGTGGAAACCCCTCTGGTGCACGCGTTAGTCTTGGAGGAGCACTTGGCCTGTGCAGACTTCACCTCCTTGACTCTGGCATTTTGTTGCTAATTCGTCGTCATCCCTGTACTCTAATTGCTCTGGGAACTGTCGTCAGAAGTCATGTAGTTGTTCCGATACTGTCAGAACCCATTTTACAGCTGCCAGACCACCTGTGAGATTCCAGAAAGTTTCTTACTGTACATCGTAACAAATGTGTACAGGTGACTGTGTATTGCGTGTGGCCGTCATCTTGCAGGTTGAAATCTTCAGCCAAGCTTGATGTGACTTGTGAGAAACAGACTATATTAACCCCGTGTAATGATGACCGCAGTATTACTTCTGAACTGAACGTTAGCGATGATTACTATGGAGAAGCTAGAAGTCAACTCTACTAACACTACAGTTGAATCAGGTACCTTACCACGTAGGGTCCGCGATGGATCTGTAGGCTAATTAATGTTGTTTCAGATGTTCACAATTCAATTCGTATTGCCATGAAACTTAATGTTAATGTATTTATTACTGCATCCTTATGAGTTATGTGACTTACGTGAAGTAAGGCATAATGGTATGATGTATTCTGAAAGTTAGGCTCCCAAGTGTGTGTTTACTGTTGTGTGTACTGTGAGGCCTAGTGTTAGGCTAACGATGTGTAGTTCCCCAAAGTGTGTGTTGATGAATTTAGTGTGATATGGCCATTGGTGTGATTACTGTCTGCTGGCTAGTGTTAGCCTGGTGTTTTGATGTTTAAAGTACGACCTTAGTGGGTCAAAGGTTAACTTTGTTTACTTTCCTCTCATGGGTCTTGAAGGCCTTGTGTGAGCTGGTACGAAGCAGGGGTGCACCACATCTAGGGTTTACATGGTGTAATGTGCGAGGTATTCTTTAAGTCTTTTTATTTCCTTTTTATTCCTTTTTAGTAATTGGGTTTAATTAAACTGGGAGGTTCAAATCAAAGACAGTTGTGTCATATTGTTGTTTTGATGTCTCTAGTGTTGGTTGCGGAAGAAACTAGGTTGGAGATTTGCTATTGTTCTTCGGAGACAAACCGTCACTTGTGAATAGCCTGAAATAGTTCTGTGTGACAGTCTCATATGAGAAAGTTGTAATTACCGGCACAGTATCTATGCGCCTGTATTTGTCTAAAGTTGTGTTTATTTGCTGAGGATATAGACAAGGGAAGTTGGACAACCGTGCAGTGACGTAAAGTTCGTCCCTTACTGTAGGATCTATGATGAGGGGCAATTGTTGTGTTTATAGGCACTCAGCTATGTTGTAAGTAGGAGTTGGCTCATGTCTCCTCCGACCGTCAAACGTAGTAATGTTACCCTCAGAAGCTGAATAATTTTTACCTTGCCTCACAACTACTGGCCTGATACCCAGTAGGCTTGGCCAACGATCCCCAATTTTTAACATCAGTAAGGACGCCCCCAAGTTTAGCCATCTGTACTTAAGGTCTCATAGACCCCGGGGTGCGTACCCTTACAACTACATTTTGCTTTAAAGTTTAATGTACTTCTAATCAAAGTATGGCAGGATTGTCTGGCATATTGAGGGTGATCGAGAAATGAGAGTCTTGTATTTTGCTCAAAGTCTCTTTTCGTAATCGCATCCCATATTGCCACAAAAATGATAGTATACGTTTGAGTGCTGTGTCTTCTATTTTGTGTGTTTATGTGTGATATCCAGTATAACAGTTAAAAGTTAAAGGGGAATTCCAGTTAAGGAACATGTGTTCTCACTTATTTACACCATTTCAAACCATTTTCATTCATATTCTTGACTTTTTAAATGAACTTCTTATGGGCAACATCGTAGGTTGGCAAATGACAAATTGGGTGTAAAATTGTCAGTATTCAATGGATCATTTAAGTGGACTTTGTGGCTATTTTCAACATTTTAAATGGTTAATACATCCATTATTCCAAAATTATGTCATTTTCATGTCACACAACCTTTAACACTTTGTATGTTTGTCATGTCACTTGTATTGTACATTGTGTGCAGTACTGTGTGACAAAGGGCAGTATTATACAAACATGTTTTGCGACATGATTACCTTGGTGTGAAACATGCAAATGGTAAACATGTAAAAATAACTTTTGTCTAAAATGTAAAACAGTGCCATCAATTTTCTGCTTCAAAAATCTCAAAATGCTGTGCCTTTGTTTTACACAATGTTTACATTCTGTTATAATTGGGTAGATGATGTATAATTTGCCTTAAGTCCAAAATTCCCATTTGCTCACTCTTTGACAACAGCTACTGTAGGGGAACTCCATACCTGTAGTTGCCAAACTGTGTTGGATGGTTTTTAAAACGTGCTACAGTAAATCTAGGCTCTGTAAACACTGCAAGGTACATGTGCATGTACTACAGAAATGGATAGGACTGTAGCAAATGTTTTTTATTAATTGCAATACAAAGAAACATTGTACAGTACTGTATTGCACACATTAATCCTCATAAGTGTGTCACGGCGGATGAAGTTATCTTGAAATTACTTTCATCACTGTACTGTCGGTTGATGTGGCTTGCTAGGTTTATTGGAGATAGAGCTGAGTGTTAAGTTGACTGAAGGTGGTACTGTAGGTGTGCAACAAAACATACTGTGTACTGTGCACACTTGTACACAATGTATAGCACACCATGCAGCACAAGTAACCAGTACATGGAATAAGCCATCAAGAACCAGTACCAGATGTGATTCATTCCTGAAACATGCAGTGTTATCATTTGGTATAGACAGCAGTTTGTGTCGAAGATGAGTTGCATTTTATGAGAATGATAGACAGAAGTTGTTCAGCTGTATTGGCTTGGCTACCTGTGTTGGCATCCAAAGGTCCAAACAGAAAAGTGAGAATCTGAAATATTTGTGGCAATATATACTGTATGTGTTTCAGTCTACTGAGCTACTGTACAGTAGCTGGTTTTTCTCAAATTCATTCCTACAGTACAGTATATGACATTTGTAGGAAAGAAACCCTGAGAGCACATGTTCATATTGTAATTACATTGACTTGTTTCCGGTAGCCTTACTGCAGAAAACCCCTTTCAAAGCCAGTTTCAAATACGTAGGTCTCTTTTGGATATTATGAATTACACAATTTTTTTGTTATGTTTTGAGAACAACAATAATAGAACTCAACAAAGCAGCACTTTGCTCGCCACAACTGAGTATTTGATCAGGAGACGTTTCTTCGATTGGATGTTATTCCGTGTGTGCATCGCTTAACGCTGTTCCCCTACACCAAACAAGGTACACCGTTTTTCACTTCCCCCTCATACCCTACATTTCTCTGTAACATTCATTTTCTATCGTCTACAAAGAAACATTTCCATACACTATACTGTACAGGTCACAACAGTATGGTTGATACAACATATTTCTCCTACTAGTCCTGATTGCATAAAAACTTGCAATAGGTCCTAGAGTGGTAGTTACTCACTTTATCCTCAATTCTGGGATCCCTTCAATCAATGATTGAGACAAAGTATGAAACTTTGAGCCACAGAGAAGTGACCAAAAGTGTGGTTATATTTCAAAGACAATGCCATAAATTGGCTGCTAGGAGAATAAAATGTGATCAACAAAATGGAAACAGTTCCCAAAATCAAAATCAGGACTACTTGCAAGTTAAAGTGCAATGTTTATCAGTCAAGTTATGAGACATTAAAATTACTGTACCTTAAATCTGATTTATTTGCTGTATTTATTGCAATTTTTTTTTTTTTTAACGTTTTCATCACATTGGTGACATTAACTTGCCATGTGACTGAGGCATTGTGCATCACATCTCATTCAGAAAGAGCACTGTTTTGTATTGTACATTTACAGTACTGTACTGTACGTATGCAGTAACACAGTACTGTATCTGAACTTCAAAAGTTTGATGGCCTAGCTACAGTAACTGTACGATTGTTCTGATTTGTAGTACATGGAAGAAGTGTGTACTGGATAGTTCATGGATCATGGATGGCTTCTTGTAAGTCAAGATGTGGACTCTAAATACAAAATGCTGTGAATAATGTCAGACTGCCATTATTTGAACAACTGCGATTTTCAACCTACTGTACTGTAAAGTACAGTTGTGATGGTACACGTCTTTGTGCTTCTGGTTGAAGTTTCTTCACAGTAGACAAGAACGCAACATTGTGTTTCTTCAATTCTGACGTAAACAGAGTCCCTCAGTGAAAAAGTTTGATGATACAATGTGTGCTGACTTTTTGTTCAAATCCTGTGAGATCATGTGACCCTCTTATTTTTTTGACCAACTGACGTAGGTGTGTAGGGATTTCCAACTTGAATCAAACCCTTATCATGATGTGACGTATGCAGTATAGCCCTCTCAATTGTGATGCACAGTACATACTAAAAAGTCTTTGAACTCTTTGTCCTTGGTGCTATTGATGTACTGTACATCTCCCGTCTTAGGCATGCAACACTGGTTTCTTCGGTGTTGACGTAAATGGAGTCCTTTCCTGCATACATGGGTATTGTATCATGGGTACAATACTGTACAGTACAGTGTGTCAGCTGATCCCATTGTTTTCGTATTGATCTCTACTGTAGTTCTTTTTTCTTAGAGATTCACATGGCTGGCTGTAGGCTCTGCTTTTTACCATTCACATTGGAGTTTTTTCTCGGAAGAATACAGTAGTACGATGCAGAGGCAATTATTCTCTTTCAAAGCCACTCAGTGTGGATCTTGTACAGTACATGCAGAATGAAACTAAATGCGGAATTCTCTCAGGGCTAGACATTTTGATTTTTCCCTGCTTTTTTTTTGTAGGTCAATTAACATAGGCCTACATGTACTGTATCGTGTCAGGTATTCATCTGAATAATAACTTGGTAACGTAGAAAATGCGGAGCCCACCCACTGTTATGCTTTGTAAATAGGCAAGCTTTGTTGTTAAAGATTCAAGGGTATGATCATTGGCACTTGTGATGAACAATGCAAAAACTGAAGAAATGACGATAAAAATACATAATCCAACAATAGGCAGTCCAAGCAATTTCTTTTCAACTTTTAACTACCTGTCAGCTGTAATTTTGGACAATCATGGTTTTCCAAAACTGAGGTTGTGGCCAATTATCGTGGGGTTTCGGACTAAGTTGAAAAATATAAAAAAATGTACTGCATCCCAGGAAAGATGAAACAAAATACAGCAAGTATCAATTACCACATTAATTTTGTGCATGTGTTGAATGTACAACAGTACCTGAACAGGACTCATACTGTACTATAGATTGCACTGTGATGGTGCTACCTGAAAAGGGGTTGCCACTCCCCAGAAGGAAAAAACCATGCAATATTTGATTTGTTTATCAAACCATGAACAAGAATCAATACCTCGCCACTTCTGGAAACTTGAGGAAACTTCTCGGCTATTTGTCACAAACATAGACTTTTTTCCCTCTGTAGCTCATTTGCATATGCTAACTTCTAAAGAAACGGGCTAAAGGTAATCATTCATTTCAATTACACAGTCAGTTTCGAGTTCTGGTGCCATCTGCTCTTTAAGGATTGGCGGTACAAACCTACATTTCAAAGCATTGTTCGGAGAATTAGCTGACTTTAATGACGGTGCTAAGTAAATTGTATTGAACTGCTAACGTCAAATAAAGGAAAGAAATACCTTTGAGCTAATTGCACAGCTTATCATCACTCAATTGGGGGGATCTTAAAGTATTAGCATTAAGTTAATTTGTCGTACTCTCTCCATCTAAATAACAGCTCCCTGGTACAATTAAGCTGCTGATGTTGTTTTACTGTAGTAATGTTGATATTTAATACACAAACTGATTGTGCTGGAGATCATCATTCATTTTCAAGAGATGCGCTCACTGTTTGTCTGATAAAGGTCATGCTCCCCTTTGCCCTTTGGAACTGAATCCAAGCGCCTGGTTGGCAAATTTGTTGGGAATTGTTGAATTGTGAAATATCAGCAAAAGCAGCAGTTTATTTATATGCTTTTCTTTTTTAAGTAACACTCATTTCTTCTGTGAGAAGTCACTGGAATATACTGCAAAGTTGCTAGAACAGGTTGCATACAAGTATTATTGAGCACGCTTAGGGTATACAGTATGTAATGGACCCACATTAAAATAATTTAAACAGTCGTGCCAAGGAAGCATTAATTTAATAGTACTGTGTCTTAATACTGTATAGCACTGTACCATTAAACAATGCAAAGTATGAAGTATTAGATGGTATGTCATCCTCATAACTTTTGGTAAAGCTGGTATTCATGTACACAAAGACAAAAATATGATATTAAAACTTTGTAGTCTCTCATGATGGCAAAAAAAAAAAAAGAATCGAAAGAAGAAAGATTGATTTCATTTCGAGATCATGCCTTGTAAGCATTAATTGAATACTGCGCAGCTTTCACAACTTTTGTGCGTGTGTGCGTGTGTGTGTGTAACTCTTACTTTGTGCTTCAGGGAAGCATTTCATCCTGACACACGTTAATAAAGGAATAATTGATGCAAATTAAAATGACATGGACTGTGAAGTCCATGGTTAATTGCTGGTCAACTACTGTACAGTAGCAGACTTTGGTACACACGTACAGCAGCAGTGTATTGGATTGGGAGTGGAGGAAAGGCATTTGTGTTTTGTATGGTATTGCACTGGTTCAAATTACTTTTATACTGTAATCACACTGGTGGCTGATATTACATTTACAAGCAACATGAATTGCATTTCTCACAATTGGAGAAATGGCACTTGTCTATGACTGCCGTAAGTGGCATTCATACATCATTCTGATTAATGTCAAACTGCACAGTACCGTACTGTACAGTACATGTTCAATAAAAAGTAGTGAAGATACATGTAGGTTATAATGCTACTTTAGTACAGTAGCACTTGTTCATATATGCAAGTCGGTGTGTGATAAACTTAATCCACAGTAGCTTGTTTGTTTTCTTGCTGAAAATAAGAGAATTCTGCGTATCAGTGGCATCAGTGCAGTCAGTTGGCACATGAGTAGTTAAGTGTAGTACAGTTTACAGTATGTGCTTATTGCTCTGGATATTAAAGATGTTTGTAAAGAAAAAAAAAACACACAGACAAAAAAATAAATGGAAGTCAATTGAACATCAAACTTGGTATGCAGAAACACTGCCATTTTGTCAGTTAAAGATTCATAGATCTATGTACAGCACTGTAGTATTTCATAAAGGTCGAAGCTTACAGAGGTCTGTACATACATGTACAGTAAGTCTGTAAGTCGATCAACATGTATAGTACAGTGCAGTGAATACAACACAGCACAATAAATCTGCTTGTTCACAATAAATGTACAAGTATGTGCCATGGCATGACTTCCTGTGTAAGGAGCTACAGGTACTCATAAATTTGCTGGATGATCTGTGAACCCTCTGCACTTCAGTGAACACCCCTCTCATACTTTACAGATCGTACATCATCTTGGCACCAAGTACAGTTCATCCCGGATTGACGTACTCCCTCAGCGTTAACATCAGAAAGGCCTCTGGACCGGTAGTTGTCACGGCTACCATAAAGGAAGAAGAGCGTGAGTCTGCTGTTGCAAATTCAGAGGTCACCTTGTCTGCTGGAGATGTAGCTACAATTGACCTTGAAGTAGGTGTTAAGTTAAAAAATTATGGGTGATCTCAAAACATACAATGTAGCATTTTGTCAAGCACTTTTTACTGTAAATGATGCATTGATGCCAAAAGGCATCTAGATGTTAAAATTCACCACACTGTCTTGTATTCTTTCTAGCTGCTGCAGTGTAGTAAACAAGAAAATTTATCTAATTAATAATGTGAAACAACTACATGATCAAATGAAACAATGCACCAAGTAGACTAGTTCCAAATTTACTCTCACCGACATTTCTTTCGTCCTCATAAAGGTTTGGAATTTAAGCTCAAAAATGGTTGATTTCAAGTACTTGATATCGTGTTAAAAAGGCCTTTTTTCTCCTGTGCAAATATTAAAGAAAAGTGTTCTTAAAATTCTAAAGGTATTGCATGTGACTACTCAACTTTAAAGATTGTCCTCACTCAGTAAATTATCCACTCTGCACTTGGCAGTCTCTGTGAAGACACATAAGGATTCATTCCAAAAGATGAGTCATATTTGCCCGAGCACACAGTATGGTATCGTAGAAATACTTCATAGACATTATACAAGCCTCTTCACACTTTTAAACTTAGTTTTGTGGGTTTATAGCTCTGATGAAAAGCAATCTACCCCCTCCCGAAACCTGACTTTAAACTTGCCGATAATTTATCGCACTTCCATTTACTGTACCGCACCTGTTACAACTACAGTACAAAACAAGTGCCTTACCTAAAGCCACTGTAATGTATTTGATTGATAAAAGGAAAGACCAATATTACCGTAAACTTGAGGTTTTACAAGAATCTGCCTCCTTTGTGATATTAACAGAATGGCCTTTGTGAGCACTTTTTGGTTGCTATGTTACAGTAAAGGTAATTTTGTGGAGTAACTTTTAAATTGAGCTCCATTATTTGGATGGATAAAGATGCTCTACAGTAGTTGTAATTAATTATTTTGATGTGATTGAGCCAGGAGATTGTGTTTTAAAAGCAAACAAGGAGTCCTCTAATCTAGCACCATTCTCTGATCAGCATAGAATTATCACCAAATGAGAAAAACTGTAACTGATAGACAAATTTCAGTTTCATAAGAAAGTTTTACTCGATACAGTAAGATTGGTTTAGTATATACAGTACTGTAGTGCAGCCATTCGCTATGTTTCTCTGTGTCTCTTTGAAGGGAAGAAATCCAATTACTTTGTAAAATTGTTGTACCTCTGCACTTGAGATTTTACCAGAAATATATGCAAATTGTGTCCTTTAAATCATTTAATTAAAGAACTTTAGCAGATGTTTGCGTCTTTGCACTGATGTACTTCTTTTTATCCTTCAGTCATCTTAATTTTCAAATCGTCTATAATTTCATTGCTGCTCATCAACATCCAACTAAAAAAAAATCATGGTGATGATTGAAAACATGATGAAAAAGTAATTGCCGTACAGTAGCTCATTTTAGGCACTTCAATTTTCCCCGAGGGTTAACAAAATTCGCAGATGTACAAAATCTAATGGTGGTATGGTACCTTAGTAGGTGAAGGCAGATCACAGGTGTATTTAGTGCACTAGTAAGATTACCCCACAAATGTGGTGTACGGTACTGTGGAAATGCCAATGTTTAACCATACCGCTGATGTTTTGGTCCTGATATCCAGGTACTGTATCTAATGAGTATGACAAAAAAAAACTACCTGGTTGTGATTTTTAGGAATCTATGAAAACACTACCTTGACAACAGTGTAGCATTTAATACGAATAAGTGTAAATTTAACTGATCTGCACAAAGATTTGTACTGCAGTAACTCTAAAGTACAAATAGAAGTCATGAGGGTTGGGCGTATCCCGGTTCCCAAGTCAGTACCGGTATTGGCAGCACAGGTACTCGCAGTACCGATAGCAGAATCTGTTCGTCCCAGTACCTGGTACTTATAAATAATTTGTAGCACTGGGGGAAGTCTTGATACCGCTACCGTCTCCAATGAATCAGCAAAAATTTGCTCTTTTAAATGTAGTATAAATACTAACATACAGGTATCAACAGTCAAATTGGACCAAAATAAATTTCAAATCCATTTTCAATTTTTCGATATCAATATCTTACAAAAAAAAACAAACCTCAAGGTCCTCTTTTACAGTAGTAAATGTATTCACCATAATCAATCGTGGTTAACCTAGTACACAGTGCACAGTGGCAGTTACAGTCTTGCAGCTGCTCATCTGTTTTGCATTACCATGGTAAAATCATGCAAATGGCAGAGGACTTGACCTACTCATATTGCCTATTTTGGTAACACTATTGAACTTACTGTAAATGAAGAGTGAAGTACCCTTACATCATACTAAACGAAAGTCAACTGAAGAAGAAGTCACCTATGTAGAAGTAGAAATAGTTACATTTAGGTCTAAGTGTTCCAGTGATGTTTTTTTTTTTTTTTGGTATCCCTCCTGAAGGCTCATATTTGTATACTGTACTTCTTTACCTCAATGTAATCAGTTGAAGTGCGAAGTGGCTCATTTGCTTGGAAATTTTAGAAAACGGAAACAAACAGTTTGAAATGTTTGAAAAGTGCCTTTTACAGTATTTGATCACAAAGTCGGTGACCTTAATATAGCTGAACTGATGCTGATTGGTCTATGTTAAACAGTGTTCATTATCATACTATAATGAATGGTTTAGGACAATCCTTTTTAAAAATGTTACATCTGAAACGTGTCATAATCGACTTTCGTGGAACTGGTTCATGTCAATGTAGCTCTGTCAAATTAACTCCGATTAGCACTGAATTTGCACAGATGAAATGATCATACTCAAATACTTTTTGAAATACTTTTTGAAATATTCTAATCTGCAGAATCTCTGTGTCTCCTTCCGTTTTCGAGTTATGAGCAAGTTTGTGTTTTAAAATGTTAAATTTAACTGCTTGCCTGCTATGTATGTGGCATAACTTTCTTAGGTTATCCTGCTGTTACAGCTATCCCATGTAATCCAGTTTCGTTCATTACTCAATCGATGGGCTTATAGTGACTAGAATCAGGGTTGCCAGTTTGTTTGTGGGGTAACTGGCCAAATTGCCTGCCAAATCATCTGCAAAAATGCCAAAACAAAACTAGCTCCTACTTGAGGAAACTTGACCCTGTATTTTTACAGTATAACACTTGTCAACGTTTTCAACATACAGCAATAGTGATATACATCATTACATGCGCAAGTCTATAGTTGCTGCAAGTGGAGAGTAAATTGTAAATAGGTAATGTCCCACTGGATTGACCATTAATATCGGAGAAAAAAAATTCTTGATATTTGGTGATAAAGTGAGTGTTTTATAGTTATTTCCATTAGGCCCCCAAACCACCAAAATGCCATTTAGCGTGCACTTCTAATTTTTACTGGTCCGTAAAGGTAAAAAAAAAAAAGGATACCAAATTTGCTTATAGCAGTATAAAACTGGCAACCCAAGCTGACAATCCCTGATTGCAACAGTGCTGTAGGTAGGCAGGCAGGCACACTCGGTGGGAGAAAAATTTCCAGCACTAACTTCTGGTATGGATTGCGACACACTGGGACTTTTACATCACTGAATTGATGCCAGCAATAAATGCAAATTTCATTCACATAAATGCAAAGTTAGATTGGGAATTTCCTGCGATGCATGATAGTCATAAGCAACGTTCTTGGCCTTGCATCTAATTATGAACGTAATTCCTGCCTACCTCTTGCATCTTTAAGTCATGATTGGCTGTCGAAAATCACGAAAAGTAAAGTCAACGAATCGATCTAGGAACTTGTACACAATATCATTTACTTCAAGGCTTTCAGTCATTCTATATTGGGCTCTTTGAGGGGGAGGGGGCATATACAGCTTGCTTACTTTAGAACCGAGGGGGCGAACAACAGTTGAAATGTCCCGTTGAAATACAGTAGTACAGTGACTCGCTCGCTTTGAGCGACAGAAGTACAATATGATGTATACAGAAGCGTGCTTGTATCATGAAAGTTACATTGTTTGTGTATAAGCAGTAAGCGTCAATGACAGCGAATCAGTTGGTATTTCTGGAGTAAGTTTCAACAAGACAAGTTTTCGAACAATTTTATGTGACGAAATAATTTGTAAGTAATGTGCAGTAATCAGATCACCTGACTAAAGAATGGCAAATGGTGAGTGGGTATGTTGACACATGATTGCATCAGCAAAAATTTGGTCATTGGTCATTTAGTTGCTATATACAGTACTGCTCTCAGACCCTGCTGAAGCTGCTCAAATGAAACTTTTTTCCCCACTTTTTCATGTTTTTTTTTTGTCAGGTGAATTTACATGAAGACATACAAGGTGCTGCATTACCATCACAGTATATAGGGCATAGAACCTGCTGTTTTGATCATGCTGAACAACGCACAGAACCTCTTGTTTTTACGTAGTTGAACGCATGGTCAGTTCTGGTACTTTGAGTAATACAGGTACTCATGTGCTGCAAATACCGGTGCTGATTTTCCTGGTACCGCCCAACCCTAGAAATCATTGCATGTCAGTATAATTGTGGATGCTGTAGCCAGCATTTTGGATTTCCTTTAACAGCACACTGTAGCAATCAGCTTTAGTATTTTTCCATACAGCCTATCCATATACTGCCTACAATTCTTCAGTATGTACACTGAACATACTGTGTGAACATTCTCACTTTTATCCTTGGAAAGTGTCATTTTCATTTGGTTTTATTTTCTATTTTTTAGATACCAGATACATTGTCTTTCCCTACCAGCCAGTACCAGCTGGAAGTCACTGGACTGGGTGGCAGTTTGAACTTCACAGGGACTGAAGACCTGCAGTTTGATGTTACTCACTTTGCAATATTCATACAAACCGACAAAGCCATCTACAAACCAGGACAAACAGGTAGGGTACAAGTACATACCATCCCTTTGAACAAATATGGTCTTTGAAATGTTTAGGAATTGTTTTCCTTTTGTCGATTCTCTTTTGGTTTGGAAGCTGGTGTTTATTTCCAGTGAGCGAGGTAATTGACCATGCTCTGTCATTGCTGTATTCAGAATTACTGCACCTGCAAAGAATGTTTGTACGCCAAATAGTGCTCGAAACACTCGAGTGTTTCAAGTCCCTCGCTGCTGTGGCTTTGCACTAACTGCATGTATCCGGAAAATATTCTCTGGTATAACAGTCGCATGATTTACTTTTTAATATGACTCAGTCACAGTAGATAATCTACTATATGTGTACATCACTCCAAACTTATTCCTGTCTCTGTATAACTACAGTAATGCACTTATCTATCTCTACCGTGCAGACATGCCTTGTAACATTTGAAATGAGGGTTTTGTAATTTAGTTTTGTGATAAAAGGAGAAGTGTAGCGACTGTTGTGGCGGGCTTTGGGGGTTCCATGGGTGCACATATCCCCAAAATTGATCAACTGTTCCTTTAGTATTCTTTTTCAGACATCTCAATGTTGCCTCCTTGTCACAGTTTTGGTATAGAAACTCATTCTATTGCACTCCCCCCCTGGAAAAAAATCCTGGATCCCCCGTGAGTGACTATGATGTTTTTGTGTCAGTACAATACCCTGTAATATTGATAAAGGAGTTATTTTGTACCTCCATGGATTCCTGGGTCTTTATGCCACAGGAAGCATAAACTGTAGAAGCAATTCATGTCAAAGGAAATAAGAAATAAGGGATACCTCTAAAGGTGAAAGCAGGATGGTAAATTAAAAAAAAAGAGGTTTATTAACTTATTTGCATGCTCATTTCACCATCAGTCAATTTCAGAGTTTTTGCTGTGCTCCCAGGGATGCTGCCCTATACAGGTCCATTTGACATCGTAGTCACGGTAAGTTGCTCTCTCACAGCTTTCAGCAGAATTGGGTTGGGGGATTAAAGGAATTGTCAAAGGTTATGTGAGGTCAATAGAGGTCATAGTGTGAGAACCTTGTAAACACGGTGTGCTGATAAGGGAGAGTTGCTGTTGAATGTTGCTGGATCTTCAATCTGTTAACATTGGTAGATCTCGATGAGCAGAAGAGCTCTGCCATTTCCTATGGAGTGCAAATGTTATGTGAAATCAGTAGAGCTCATACTGTAGTTTGTAAACTTGTAGACATGGTATTCCACAACAAGCAGTGTGTTTGAACTTCAAAATTTGTATATATTGTCCTTTGTTTTGCATGAATATTGGCAAGGAATCTGGAAGTCATTTGACTTCTGGATTCCATCCTCAATTAATTCTCACTCTGCATTGAGTGTTTAAACAGATTTAAAGTTGTGCCGTAATAACCCCAAAGAGTTTATGCTACACTTAAAAGTAGGATGTGTTGTTTAAAAAAAGAATAACCTTTATTATCAAACTTCCATCATTTTCTTCCATTTGATACTAAACTGGAAAATTGTGTCTGTCTCATTTATTTGAGCAGAAATCACATTGATTAGAGTGCTAATTACGATAGAAATCGGAGTGATGTAGTTTTTTGGGCTACTGTAAAAAGTTAGTGGAACTGGACCCTGTGGTAAATGTAATTAACTTCTATGTGAATACTACCACAAGGAAACCCCTATGCAAACCATTTCATTTGGAAATTAGGCTCTACTTGGACAAATGGACCACTGTACGAGAGTTTTCCAACTTTTAATAACTGTAAGAAGTTTAGTCAAGCCTTTGGTAAATACTTAGGAAAACTCAGGAATAACAGCACATCCTGCTGTAAAAGAATTTCTCTTGGTGAGTCTATATGAATGTGTAATGCTAATGAGGAACCAGCAAGCCCCAAACACCTACTCTTGTCAAAGCTTGAAATGTATTCGAACTACTGTACCAGCGTAAAGGATTGAGTGATATCCCGAGGTGTTTACACAACAGACTGACACTTAGCTAAGGAGGCAGCATCCCGTACCACTAATTCTGTGTATGCATTAGGTCAATGATGCAATCAGAAGGGAGCTCTCCTAAGCCACTTGCAGAATTTTAAGTGAAATTTTCAGGTATCTAAGTTACTTGTCAGTGTGATAGGTTGGCTAAATTAATAATTTCTCATGAGAAGCTTTTCTCAGGACTACAAAGCCAAAATTATTCAGAAATTCAGAAATATCAAAGTTTGGGTGTCTGTAAGTTTTGTTGTTTAGACTTTCCGGAGGGGTGGACAGATTGGCCCATGGTGTGTGGTGTCAATTGCGTTTGGTAACTTTCATAAGTACAATACAGCAGCTGTGTAGACCAGTCTCATCTCTCTTTCACTTGCCTCATCTGTGATTAATGCCCCTTCCCTGTCGTGCCTTATGTGATTCAGTATGTACATTTTTTTTGGGGGGGGGGCACTGTTCTGGACTTCAGAACGGTAGACTCAGAACCAATAGGAGCCAACGCTCGAAGGAGGATCATCGAGGGCGCTGTGTGAAGCTTTATCTAGTCGTACTTGGGATAGGTTATCTTTATAGGTAGATCAGTATCTAGACAAGAGAAGTAAATATCACTGTCCATAAATACCCGGATTATGTAGATTTGGAATGTCAACATTGATTAGCCACTGTCAACTCATTCGGACTTTCGGAAAGCATTTTCTGAAATTACAAAATTACGTAAGTGTAAACAAAGGACTGAATGTCAACCATTAATCTGAACATTTCTATGTTTAATCAGACATGTAACTGTCGTAATTTCACTTTGGGAGAAGGAGTCATTTGTATTAAAGGTGGGTATGTTTTGACCTCTCAATGTACATTTCTGTACTTTTCATACCACCTGGCATTTTTTTAGCCTGTTTCTTTTTTTGGTGGAATGGGGGGGGGGGGGGATTCATATTCATTGACTTAACGTCAGTTTGCTGTTATTGCTTGCTAAAACATGTAGCACTTAGTTATGGGCAGTAATGGCTGTGAAATCTTTTTTTCTTTTGTACTTTTGTAAATTTCAAGGGTTTTGACACAATTGTTCAATTACTTTCTTTAGTTTTGAAGCCAGATGTGGGCAGGAAAAACTAGAGCCTTTTTAGGATGTCAATTTTCAATACTAATGGTGCACGTTCCAGTCGTTTTCATACCACCTGGCATTTCTTTTAGCTTTTGTCCTTTTGGTGTAGGAGGGGGGGTTGGCATCTTCATTGACTTACAATCAATTTTGCTATCACCTTGCTTGCTAAAACATGTGGCACTTAGTTGTGGCCAGTAATGCCTGCGATATCTTTTTCTTCTTTTGCAAATGTCAAGGGTTTTGACACAATTGTTCAATTCTTTCCTTACGTTTTAAAGCCAGACATGGGAAGGAAAAACTAGAGCCTTTTTAGCATGTCAATTTTCAATATTAAACAACAGTGTAAAAAAAAGTTGCAACCTGAAAATAGTTATCATGCCATTAAACCCACTCAGAGAAGCAGGGCAAGGTGAAGGTTATCATGATGCGTTTTGTGGTACTCAATGTTCGTAGCGACGCATTTGTTTGACAAAAGAAGACTCGTTCAATGTATGTTTTCATGTTTAAATAAAATGTTGTGATATGTATTTTATTGTGAATGACAACAAACATTTTTAATGAAGTTATACTTCAGAACATGGAAATAGTGCTCACATATTGAGCTGATGGCCTTTATGGAAAATTTCTTTCAGTTTTGGATGCATGCCCCATTTCCTGCCATTATGTGAGCAAATCGTTCATCCAAAGATGCTGTAAAAATGCAGAAATCATGAAAGTAGTGAGACCATAATACCATTAATGATTCTGGCTGAATTTGCTTGGATATAGAGGCGTAGAATCAGTGAGTTGTTTTTGAGGTCTGGAAGAATAATGTTTTTATGCCTCATGATAGTGGACGTACTACTGTACTCGTCCCAAGTCGTTTTTGCGGTTGATTTTGGAACATGCAAGAAGGTGATGCCCTTCAACCAAGAAGTTTGTAGATTTGTCGTACCTTCAGACTCTGATTTCAAACCACAAACTTGTAAAATAGGTCGTTTGGTTAGACTTTGTCTTCAGTCCGCCAGGTTGGCACTGGAACGGTTGACGTCGCTTAGGGAAAATGTGCACAGACAAATCAGGCCTGTCGTGACAGAGGAAAGTTGACAAGAACTGTAGAGCACAGAGAGACGAGAGAGAGATGACTGATTTCCACGATTGCAGTTCTGATTTGTGTTCTTGAATTCCAACGAATTAATAAGAATTTGATGGCAGTAGATAGTTACAGATGATTGAGAACTGCAGGTAGAAACTTTGACAAGGAAAGAGAGTAAAATCTATGTCTACATGTTGTATCAGTTTTGAGAGCAGAGCAAGGAGTTAACTCCCCAACGTCTGACTGCGATTTACAATAGATCCCTGGGGTGTTGCCAACGTTGCGATGCTTCTTCCCCAAGGCTAGAGTCGTGGGGTTGGGTCACTCGACAGTGTTGACCAACGGGACCATGGGAAATCGGTGGTACTTCATAATTCATGTAGCTCATTGTCTACAGATGCTGTGCTCTTTCTTGCAATGTTAAGTCTTCAGTGTCTGGTTTTAACTGGAGATCTTAAATAAAAGAAGGGTTTGTAAATTTGAGCGTTAAACTTTGAGTTGACCCAAATTTTGGAATCATCGTTACTATCTACAATCATATAATAAAGGTGCTGCACAAAACAGAATCATAAATAAACCATCAAAGTAATGTAGCATCAAGCAGGATATCTGTTTAGTAGTCGCAAAAGAAAAAAAAAAAAAACATGGCTAGAATTTAATGTAGTATGGTAACATGTGGCATATTGTTGCTCCAAGCTGTTGAATATTCAAACATTGAAACTTGCATTCCTGATTGATGTTGCTGTTTTTTATTGCCTGCTTTTTTCTTATATAATTTGATGTTGTGTATGACACAATAACCAATATTTAATTTTTCAGGATCCAGACAGCAATATTATCCAGTTATGGTCAGGCTTGCAGAATGAAACTTATGGTGTCATAAGCCATTCGATGCTGATGTCCTCAGAACCTGTATTGGGAGAATGGACCATCAAGGCTACAGCTGAAGTAAGTGAATAGATTAAAAAAGATACAAAACTAAAAAAAAAATCAATGTACCTTCTCTGTAAGCCAGAAATACATAGAAAATAAAAAAATCAGGCATGGTTTTTTTTTGCTCATACCTGTTTGCTTGTGTCAGTTATTGGCAATAGACAGTGGTTTGTCTCTGCCAGCCTTTTTTGTTCACAAAGGTGCTTAAATCATAGAAGTCTTTGAAATGTGATGGAAATTGATTCTCTAGAAAGTGCAGGAACCCTTTAAAAATATGGGTCTGTGGCTACACTGTATGTGTTATTGTTACAGAACTTGAACGCAGTGAATTTCAGATGGTGAAGCTGCCATTGAGCGTGAAATACCTGGTCATAGCTCATGTACGATTCACTTCAGGTCATGCTTTTTATCATCATTGCTTGCCAATTGGTCTTCGAAATTCACAGCGTGTACTCCCTCACCTCATATAACCTATGCATTACTGTGCAAACAGGATGTAGATAGATTTGGATGCAAAAGCAGCATGAAACTTTGCTGGCAGACCAGAAGGCTGGCAATTACGGAATGGCTGTGGCCAGATACACACACACACACAAAATTGCCAGATGCTAGACCATGGTCAATACGTCAATGCATAGGTTATAGGAGGTGAGTACGTCGCTAGCGAATTCCCAAACCAGTAAGGTTTGGGGATTATGCCGCATTTTAAAAATGGTGAAATTCAACTTATATATCATTTTAACTTTGACTGGAATGAAGTTCAATCAAAGTGATGTAATGGTCAAAGCACCTTGTAATGTCATGTGTACCAGTTATCACGTTCGCGGACCTTTTAACTGTTTCCTTGAGCGCTATGGAAGCTATGGATCTGAAATTCAGTGGACATTGCGATGTTTTGCACCCTGCTACACTCATCGACCAACGTTTCCCGCACAGCAGGCCACTTGGTTGAAGTCTGCTGTGCTGTTGTGAATGCAGATAAGAACCATTATATCGGCAAAGAGGGCTATAGTTAAAGAGGTCTGTAGCTGCAACAAGGAAGACTATGAAAAAGTAGTAGGTACAACCTAATGACATCATGAGAGTACGTAAGAGGTAGAAGAGAGTAAGATAATGTATGAGACTTGGGGCAAGTCTAGCTTCGTCAAAATAAAACTTGCTATGAGCTCTTGATGATATACTGGGAAGTAGGTCGTCTTTAGTCGAAAATTGCATCGATGACACTCTAGTTGCTCATGTTGTCTTTTTTAATCATTTTGAATCTCTGCTATATATGTTTTCTTACATGTGTAAGACATGAGCATAACTTTTAGATGTAGTTTTTGTGTGATGATAGCCAAATTTAGGTCAGAGATCAATGAAGGCTTTGTACAGTACACCAGCCTATGAAACATTTGACATTCATCGTATGTCATCTTTTGTGTTTTGTAGATCTCAGGCCAGCAAATGTGAACGTAGTTTCCTGTAGGGGATCCCAAGGATGGAACTCTTTGCTTAACAGGATTTCCTCTTTTGGTTTCATTTTCCCACAGGGGCAAGAGAAAACTAAGCAAGTTACCATCGAAGAGTACGGTAAGATAAACCACAGAGTAGCTCCCGTCACTCGGGCTCTCTAGTCCACAGTGGATGAGCATGCCACACAGTATCTGCCAAGTTAAAAATAAATCCTGTTTTTTGTGTGAAGTAATAACATCTGTATGCCCACAGGTTACTTGTTTCATTGAATTCACATCATTGTGTTTTTCTCTTCTTCACTCTCCAGTCTTACCAAAGTTTGAAGTGAACGTGATTTTGCCATCGTTTCTGTCAGGAGAAGATTCACGTTTAAATTTCCAGGTGGAAGGAAAGTAAGTCAGATCATCAGATGTTGCAACCAAGTGAAGAGAGGGGTTCATTATGCAAGTGGTACTTGCTGAGGGTGGGGGACACAGTTTGTCCGTGATCAGTGTTTGGAGGGAGGGTCATGGTAGGGTGGGGGTTGTGGCATGAATGTTGTTTATGGAGAATATGTGGGGGGGATGATGGTTTTGTCTTCTTGCACGGCTGTTTTTACGAATGGTCAGCCATGTTTCATTACTGTTGCACATTTTGACAGGTTTTTTTTTGCCAGTATGCAGGACAAACCAACTTGTCTGTATGTGATGCGATTATTCTCCTTTGGCTGCCTATCAGTGAGAGTAGTAAAACATCGATAAGGGATTAGTCATACCTGAATTGGTGTCTTTGAAACATTATTCATGGTGCGTTCATCTGGATGAGAGAGAGAGAGAGAGAGATGTGCGAGAGAGACCTGCTTGTATGCACATTAATTTGGAGAGGTCTCACATGTGGTGTACAGATTTACCACAGTATTTAAAAAAAGAAGTATAAAGAGATGATTTTGACAAAAGGAAAAACAAAAGTGAAAAATATAGTCTTTGTAAAACTGGTATCTCAGTTTGGCAAAGCTTGGGCATAGCTTGGGAATAATTAAATAACTCACTGCATCACATCAAGCTCAAGAAACCTGCCATTGGTGATATTGAATGTATAGTTTACCCATGAATGAATCTGATATACATGCCATGTGCTACTCATGCCTGCATTCATGACCCCGGTTCTTATGTTTAGGTACACTTATGGCAAAGAAGTAGATGGAGAAGCAGACGTTGAAATTACATTTCCCTATAGTGATGATCATCGGAAGATTACCAAAAATATGCAGGTACACTGAACAATCAGCTTTCTCCTCTAACCTACAAAGTGTATTTACTTTTCTTTCTGTGGGTAACCTGGTGGTCACCCACCCTATGTGCCATAGTTATTACCTTATCCCTTTTGTGAATCCTTAAAGGACGTTTCTGAGCTTCATCTCACTCCGCATGTTTTTCTCTAAAACATTGATCACATCACACATCATTGTACTCTCTGTCACTGCCTGCTATTGGAAGTAAATCGAAATGCAAGATGAAAAAGGGAATGATACGATTAGGAGGTATGAAACCGATATGACCCCTCCGCAAGGACTCCTGAGGCTACAGTAGGCACTGTCAAAAGGTGACTGTTAGCAATAGGTTTTCAAATTGTGGAATCATTATGACCAACCTGAATGTCCTACAGAATTAATAATTTAATGACGTACCGTTCTGTCTCTGAAAGGAATTCCTTCTGAATCCTTCGTATGTAATCAAGATCATGTTTTCCTTATCTTCAGGCTATCATTCACATTGCCTTAAGCTGGGTAATGAGGTCTTTTGATGAGAAATTCCTCTTCTCATGTGCACAATTGACTGATTTAAACGTATTTTATGTTAACACATGTGAAGTTCATTTAAGATGAAGGAAAACGACTTGAAGTAGCTTGAATAAATCACAAGACATGTTCCTTGTCTGGAATTCCCCATTAACATTGCCTGGTACATCTTGGTAAATGACTTAATAAAATGAGAAATATATATATACAGATACGGTCGGAAGCAGCGAATCCTAAATTTGTTTAATTTGTTTCACACTTTTCAGGTTCATTTTAGTACAAAATCCACTTGAATAGTTTCAAACAGCCTACTGAGCTCACATAACAAAGCAAGTACTACACTCCTCTAGGGGTATAGAGGTATTCCTCTCCAGTCCTGCATTAAGTGATTACGTGCATAGGCAAAAAGGAAAAACATTGAAGTTTCATCTCCAAATGTTTGGTAAGGCTTTTAATTACACCTTTCAGACAATCTGGGAAAATAAATAGGTTTCAGTGGTTAATTTTGCCATATGATTTCAAATTCTTCAACCGTTCATTTTCAAACATGATTTCTGTTTTTTACTGTTTTATGCCAATCACGTTGCTTTTTGAAGTAGTTACTGTCATTTTCCTTCATTGAAAGACATAGTCCGTTCATGTACAACCTCGTGTGTACATTTGAAAATAAAGAAAAAGTTAAGATCAAACATAATCTTATCTTTTTGGTTTTTCAGTACACACACAATCACTTTAACATGCACCTGAAGAGTGTGGATTTCTCCACACAAAACAATTTGGAGTGAATAATGTATCAATGTAATGGTGACTCAATTTTTATTTTACACTCACACATACACCTATGTATTCCCTTTTTTCCCTTTGACTAGGTGAAGGGCACAGGTGATGTGTCTGTCTCTTTAAAAGAACTGAAAGACCTGTATGTGTCTGCCTTCCCCTGGTACGATGACATCTACGAGGGATCACAGATCATTGTAACTGCAGTGATTACTGAAGGTCTGACTGGACTGAAACAGAATGCAACGGCCACACTCAACTACTACATGAGACCAATCAAGGTTGAAGCATTGCCCATCAGTTCTGAGGTCTACAAGCCTGGACTTACCTTTACAACTTTTGTAAGTAGTGTGATACCAGCAATTCAGTTGTATTTTTTAAGTGATAGTACTTACTAGAACAAAGTTGTGTGAATACCTGGCAGATTAGACCTGGGAACCTTAAGTTGGCCTGCCAGTTCGTGATTGGTCAGTTCGTCATGTAAGTATTGTTTTGGTTCATTGATTGGTGTTTTTATTAATTCTGTGTGTAGTTTGTTGAGTCTTTGGTTAGCTTCATGATCCTTTTGTTGCATTTAAGGTGCATTTGCAAGTGAATTTCCCCATCATTTATTCATTACTAGACAAGAGATTTCGAAAAGAGTGATTTCGGAAAAGAGTAAAGAGAAACGCTGTCAGTGGAAGGGATATATAGCTACGTAGCCTCAAGTGTACCAAGCAAAACACCTGTGTATTTACAGTTTGGTGTAACAATAAATGGAAGGCACCTCACTTTCTCAACTTTGCGCCTATTATATTCTAATATGGGCCGGGTGCCTGGCTTGCCGTCAATAACGAAAGTAACGGGAAACGTTGCTGCAAGAAGTACTCAACTGCGATTTTAGCTTTGGCTTTTTGTACACATTCCTGCAGTGCTTTTGCATTTTTTCTTGTATATCTGTTTCACGTCAAGGCTAAGGCCAAGTCAAGAAGAAATTCTTGGTTTGAATTTTTCGAAATAAAGTTGGGTGTGTGGGCCGGACGATTTCTTTTTTCTTTTTGTTTACAAGTATTAAACAATCTAGGAGACCGACTGGCTGCACAGCAAACTGTTTGCCTCACTGATGTTGAAAAGACATCATTAAATACTAACATGATGAAGTTTCAAGGTGGGAACCAGACATTTTCGGTTAAACATTCCACTTTTGATGGTATGGAAGGTAATCATGAGGGACAAAAAAAAAAAAAATGAGGGGTGAGGGAGGTGGGAGGTTTTCTTTTTCATGAGCAAAAAAGACGAGGGGTAAGGGAGCAGCTGGAGAAAGTGTAAATTCCCTGGAAGGCTAATTTCAATACAGTCCATTTCCAGACCTAATATGTCGTCGAAGGCATCATTCGATAGCGAAGTGATTGCCATGCCAGCGTGGGGTCAAGGGGCTCAGATAGGGCCCCTTGGGGGTCTAGGGATTAAGCCCCGGTGGGGGTCCAGGGGACAAAGCCCCCGAAAGCTCAGCGATTTTAGTGTTTTTTGATGTGTCCGAACCATTTGAAATCTGTGCTAAATTTCAACTAAGTTGAAAAATTTTATATTATCTAGTGGAAACAAGATAGTTCGATCAGAAAAAAAATGATTGAGATTGCTTCAAAATCAAAATGTTCTATGAACTATTGCACTTGTCATGTAGAGTAAACTGTATTATACACATTTTTGAAGTTGAAATGTCCCTAAAAGTCTCATGAAAAAATCAGGTTTAAGATCGTGTACCGCCTTCTGAGAAGCTTAAGTAATGATATCCTAACGAAGTGGGTTTATATCCAGTGGCCTATAACCACCTTAGCAATTCATATTTTTCGTATTTCAGGGAACAAAGGAAGTTGCAGGCTTCAGAGTTTTTCAAGGAACATTTAAATATATTCGCTCGATCCTAGTCACTTTAAAATGTTTAGACTGAAGGTTTGAAGTATCACACTACTGGTTTCGTGAGGGGTTTTGATCATAGAAGTATGTATTCATATGGCATTTCTTTGGGTTATGACAATTCCGCTAGCTGGCATTCTGCAGATAATTTGCGTACAAGGGCAGGCCTAAGCTTATTCTTTTTAATTGACATTGAACGTAGTAAAGGAGGTGTAAGTAGAACCTTTGGAGAGCATTTGCTAAGGTTGTTTTTTCACATATATAACTTGAAAAATATTGATCGGTAGTGCAAAATAAGGGCATTTATTCACAAGAATAGTAATTTGCTTCAGTTTTTGATAAAGATTGAACGTGGATGGCGCATTTGGGATACACATTTGAATGGATTTATTTACCAGCTATTTTCAGTCCGCACCATTTAGGAAGCCACGTGTATGATCTCTACCATACTGTGATCGAAACAAGCATGCATGTTGGTATGTACAATATAAACCCGGAAATCAAAGCCATGTGCCAAAATGATATTTTGAAAACGTTTAAGACGGTCTTGGTTCTTCAGCGTGTGCACAGCGTATGTTGCTCACATTGTATGCCGCATTACATTCCAATGTGATTCATGCATCTTGCTTTCTGGTAGGTAGTTGGCACTGACAAGTTCACATGTTTTGGCAACTCGCTTTCACTACTGCGGCCTTGAAAGTGTGCATGTTGGTAGAAAAATGAAGTTACACTTTCCCTGTAATTCCCGCCAAAAAGGAACCTCATTTATCAAAGGTGGGAAAAAATGTATTTAAAAAAAAGTATTAAGGCTCTTACCAACAGTTTTGAGCCTATCCGCACATACAGTACATTCTGATTCTGCCCCAGTGCTATATTTGCAACGTTAACGTGACAGGTGTGCGGGTTGGCTTGTAAGTTCCAAGCCAACCTGCACACCTGTCATGTTAACGTTGCGAAGTTCAGTTGCAAGAACATACTGTGCAGGCTCTTTGCCTGTGTATGGAAGTATCTGCAAGACTGATTAGCGTAGTGTTCCATGTTTTGAATGATCGTTGAAGGAAAAAACATATCGGGTGAAAACATTTTCGGTAGACCTTACTATAAAAGGAATTTTTCTATTCTTTGCTCTTTTGCTGAAGTTTCATAGGGTAAAAGAAATCGTTCCGTTCTTTCTTCCTTTTTTTTTTTCCATTTTCTACATTCGTATTTTTTGCACTGCTGCACCGATTTCCTGCGAGACGCACAATTTCCCGGGAAGGAGCTTCACAACTTTTTCCAGCCCATTTAGTCACACTCACTCAGCCTCAGGGAGGTGGGGGGGTCTTATAAGTAAGCAGGCGGGGATGATACTTGACATTACTTTCAAAACCCATAATCCCAAAACCCATACTGTACAAACGTCCATAAAATGAGAGAACGAGTGACATGTGGAATATTTGTAAATCTTCTCTTTTCCGAAGTGATGGGGGGGGGGGGCTGTCTGAAAAGAGGGAAAGTGGTGGGGGTAGTCCAGTAGAGCAGTAACTCATGGAGGGACTGCCCACCCTACAGTAACTCTGTACTTAGGCCGAAGCCCCAACTTTTCTTCAGCTGACAACCGACAATCTTGAACACGTATAACGTTGATCAGACACACTGGCACTGCATACAGTATATGTATTTGTGATTGCAAATTGCAACAGGTTTCGCAGGTGTCGCTATAGGCAGGACTGTTCGACAATGTGCATTTCACTGAAGGCCCAAACCGGGCTGGTTTGTCCTCAGTTAAAGTTTGCATCTTGTATTTACTATTTGTCAATGTCAAGAGAAATTCAACATGGGGCTTCAGAATGTAGGGACATAAATTCTGACGAGCCCATTTCTGTTTTTAAAATATCGTATGGCCTGGTCAAATTCGAAGGTGTAAACAGAGGTAAGCTAGGCCAAACGTTAGGACTTAGGCCAAACATTTGTGAATTCTAGGCCAATCTCAGTGCATGTAAAGTCAAAAGAGAACCGGCAAATTTATTTATTTGTTTTTTTTTTGCTGAACGGATCTATTGCACTTGCCACTGCTTTTTATTGACTGATTCTGCTGCGAGCAAAACTGCTCTTTGTGTTCTAAATCGGGTTAAGTACAGCAGTGGAATATTCGGAAGAGCTCGTACATGAGCACTTGGGGCTTGCTCTGATAATGAGATACACTTGAGTGCACACCCACTGCTGGCTACCATTGGGTACCGCTGCGGTGAATTCTGAAAAGAGCCTTAAGCATAGGTTGTAAATGCTCACTGATATAGGAAGAAATGTTTGCAGTAAGTTTGCTGTTACACTTAATCATCTGTTGGCTCAAATATTATTCGCATGGATGACATTGGACCCTTCATTCGTGAGGACTCCCTCAGTGCCAGGTGGAAGACTGTCACTCAAAGCTGTCAACTTTCGTCTTGTGATGAGTATATCTCCTGCTGTTATGAGTATACCCTCAGGTTTCATGGGTGTAACACTCATGGTGATATCATCTCGTATTTTCACGTACTTTGTATGGTTGGTAAATAGCCACTCAATCCTTGAAGGCAATATTTAAGAACTCTCTGCTGCGATAGTCGTTCACAGTGTTTCAGAGAGGACCCTTGCAGGCTAAGTAGCTTGAAACACTAAAAGTAACATAATAAACTCCCCTCTCCCAACTACCAGACAATCTGTGACACGTACAGACACATATCAGAGCATTCTCTAGTACCTCAGGTTGTTAGTGCAAAATGTTTCAACTGTTGTAAACATGCTTCCATCACTATCTCATATATCACGCTACTCTGTTTTCTCCTCAGTTGTCGGTTTCCTACCAGGATGGCAGCAGTTTGACGGAGAAAGAGAGAAGAGAGGGCCTGTTGGTTGCCTTCCAGGAGTCTATTAACTATGAGTCGGGAGAATGGGTCCGGTCGTCGTACAGCATTCCTGAGTCCGGTGTGGTGGAAGTAACTCATGAAGTGGACCAAGATGCAACCAGTCTTAGAATTAAGGTAATTTGTGTAAAAGCGACATTTTTATCTGACTTGTATGTTGTTATCACAATATTTTAATATTAAACTAAATCATGTATGACAGTATAAAATTGCCCAACAATGAAGCTATGCACAAGAGGCACAGATAGGAAGACACTGGTACAGGTAAAGGTAGAATTTCTGAACCCCTGGACTAAGCATAATGTTAACCACATACCAAAGCTAATCTTAACCCCACATTAAACTTAATATTAACCTCCCAGTACTGCGGTATTAAAGGCATACTTGGAAGACACATTACTGCATGATATCTTTGTTTTATTTTCTTTCATAGGGCTTTTACTACAGACCATCGTCCCAGGAATTGGATGCCTACCAACCCGGTGTCTTTGAGCTATATGTCACTCAAATGGATTCTCCAAGCGACAGCTACATCCAGATTTCTGTGGAAACAAAACAAGTCACTGTAAGCTTTTCCTCGTTAATTTGGTCTTATAATATCTTGCTTTTTTTGGTTTCCATGAAATTGTAACCTTTGTGATCACTCAGTGGTGTGCATGTGTGGTGTGTGTATTTTTATGTGTGTATGTTTATGTGTGTTTACCTTGTAAACATGATATCTCAAGAAGCCAAGCTTGGACAGATCTCATGCGTGTAATACATAGGTGTATCGCATTGTGTACAAGGACCCTGTTGTTTTTGATGGAGGTCAAAGGTCATCTGGGGTCAACAGCGGTCAGATTGTGACAACATTGTGAACCCAATATCTCAGGAAGCCAAGCTTGGACAAATCTCATGCGTGTAAAACATAGGTGTATCGCATTGAGTACAAGGACCCTGTTGTTTTTTATGGAGGTAAAAGGTCATCTGGGGTCAACAGCGGTCAAATTGTGACAACATTGTGAACCCAATATCTCAGGAAGGGAAGCTTGGACAAATCTCATGTTTAGTATGTAGGTGTACTACATTAAATAGAAGATCCCTAATGATTTGGTAGAGGTCAGAGGTCATTTGTAGTCCAAAATTGTGAAAAATTTGTAAACACAATATATCAATAAAGGAAGCTTGGACAAATATTTTGTTTAGTTTGCAGGTGTTCCACATTAAATGCAACATTGTTATTGATTTTGGATATCTCAAGGAGGGAAACTAAGGCAAATCTCATGTTTGGTACGTAGGTGTATCAGGTTGAGTACGAGATCCCTATTGATTTTGGTGGAGGTCAAAGGTCATTTGAGGTCAACAGGGGTCAAATTGTGTAAAACCTTGTAAACAAGATATCCAAAAAAGGGAGGCTTGGATAATTGTCATATGTGTTATGTGGGTGGACAGCATTGAGCATGAGATCCCTATTGACTTTGGTTGAGGTTAAAGGTCATGTGAGATCAACAGGGTCACATTACAAAACTCTTGTAAAGAAAGGAAGCTTGAACAGGTTTTATATTTCATATGAAGCATGGGTAGCCTTTGACACATACTAAGGCTATATCGTCAGAATCAGAAGAAAATGCTCATAATCAGATCATTGAAACCACAATGCATTGTGCATTCTGGTTAAGTTTTTGCCATTTGTAAAAATTGGAGTGGAAGTCGGTCCTTTGTTGGTTTTTAGTCCAAGCCACAGGCTCTATGTCAGTGGGAATATTTTATTATGCCAATGAAAAATATTAAGATACTTCTAGATATGCTTTGTGATGCTATGTAAGCAAATTCTGGAAGCAGGGGTGGGAACACTAAATAATGTGGTGGTAAGTTGTTGACCCATAATGTCTCATACCTCTGAAGACTGTTGATTTTGTCAGTAGAATTGCAATTTCTCTATCATACATTTCACCTATCATCACTCAGCCATTTAACAACGTAGGGTTGAAGATAAAGATAAAATAACTTTATTACTCCATTAAAGGAAATTCAATTAATCCTTTTTTTTTTGAAAGTTTTGAATTGCTGTAAATGACGAGAGATTTGAGATACACAAGTTACAGTCTCTGCCTTGTCCGGCGTGTAGAAGGTGTATTTAGATAGACAGTTGTTTTCCAAGAATATTTAGCAATCCTACATATGCCATGTCAATATTATTAAAATTGCTCTCGTCAAGTCTGCTCATAAACTCTAGCGACTGAATTTCAAAGCAATCACCATATTTTCCAAATGGCCATATCATGCTTCAAGCATTTCGACAGAAAGCTATCGACTTAGTTAACCGATAAAGCCACTGGTAGTCTCGATGCTGACATTTCTGCAAGTGTAGTGTTGTTTAATATTATTTGATAGTCCTTCGTCAGACCTTTGTTGCGGTTTAATACCACACCTCTAGTGTGATCGTCGGCAGTTAGTGTACAAAAGTGGCTAAAAAGAAGGTCACCAGAAGCTGAATGTTTCGAGTGGGTGGTGCATTGTACGATCAAACATCATTTGATCTCAGCTTCGGCCAAGGTCTCACAATCAACGATATTTTGTCTACAAATTTTGGAAAAAGTGTGAGAGAAAGAGTAAAATATTCTGCCTCAATTTGAGATTTGGTTTGATTTTCACTTAAAATAGTTATGATATATTTGAATTTGCAAACATTCCCTTTTTCACATTTCTGTTATACTGTTCTGCCTTTTTTCATTTTGCCTTTCTGTTTTTCTTCTTTGCATGGACATAGGTCGGTGATGATGCGATCCTTACAGTGACCACGACAGAAGTTCCATCAGACCTTACATACATGGTAAATCTTTTTGATCTTGTCGATGTGGTGAATTTGAGGCATGCAATCAGTGTAGTGTCATTGCTCAGTGTTGTGAAACACCACCCTTCCTATTTAAGCCGTTACATAAAATTGGAGAAATGCAATGACAGCATTTACTGCTATATCATAGAACAAGTTATCGACTTGATAATTTGTGAATACCATTTAAAGTTGAAGAAAAACATGAAATCAGAAGCGCTTTAGCAGAGGGTGTAAGGCTTTGATAAAAATTTCCATCATTTCTTCAAATGTCATACACTGACTACTTCTTTATCCAACCTGAATGAAAAAATGAGGTAGCCATTAAAACATTAGCACCCCTAAGAAATACATTTGTATTTTTTTTGATGTTCCAATAATTGAAATTGTTTTGCAGACCTATCATAGCTAGCTGTTCAGCATTTTATCACATTAGTTGTCAGTCATCAGACTTGTGTTATTCACAAATTACGTCCAGCTCCGAATTTTTCTCACTCACCGTGAAGTTTTCTTTTCAACTCTCGACCAGGTGATTGCACAAGGCAACATCATGCTGGTGGACTCGCTGAACGATCTCACGAGGGCTGTGAACACCATCACGATCCCGATCGATGACACCATGGCCCCGAAAGCCACCGTACTTGTGTTCTTTATGAATGTAGATGGAGAATTGGTCACAGATAGTGTTGGCCTGCAAGTAAACGGAATTTTTGCCAATGAAGTGAGCCGCTTTTCTTTGTCCGTCTTGATGAATGGGTAGTTGGTTGGTGTTTATGGCACATGACTTTTGAAGTTGTGTCTTGCAGCAACTTCATCATGCGGAAGTATTACCAGATAATGTTCATTTTTCTTAAGCATATTGATGATTGGATCAAAGTGTTGAGCTTGTTGATAATGTTAAAGCATTATGCACTGTTATTTCTGCATTGTCCAAAGTACAACCATAGGATTGGATATACTTCCAGCAGTTTTAAAATGTTACAACAGTGGTCTATTTGTCTAAAAATAGCCTATGTTTGAAAGGAAATGTGTTTGAAAGGGAGTTCCATGTTGGTTGTATTCACACGTTAGTGCCACACATTCATCAAAGGGTCCGGTTCCACTAACCTATTTAGCTGAAAGAACTAAATGACTCCTTTTTTCCACTTTAGTTAACACTCTAACTCATAAGGTTTCACCCGAAGGAAACATAGTGTAGATGTTATTTTCTAGATTGATAACAAATGAAACAAATTGATGTAAAATTAATGATGAAGGCTATGTTTATTTCTTCAAACATCACACACTGTGTTGATTAAAAGGGTGCGTCGTATTATTGTGAACATTGAGACATTAGTATAATACTACTTGTAGTTAGTATGAAAGTCATATAAATCTTTAAAATATATTTCAAACTCAAGTCTTGAACAGGGTATCACTGCAGTATTACTGCAGTGATTGCAATATTTAAGTAGGCCTTCTACTATCCAAAGAGGCATACTTGTTGGTGTTTGCGTGATGAAACATCCAGCTATTTCTAATATCCCAAATTAAATGCTGTAGGTGCTCGCCTAAAGAATGGAGGAAAACCTTATAGTAAGCTTCAAACCCTCATTTCAGTTTGGTTAAAAGGTTACATCATTTTACAGAAGGATAAGTGTGCTCTTAATTCATTAGGACATTGCCCTAGCACCAATAAGGAAGTGCAGAGTGCAGATGTTAACTAACAATGTATGGCCAGATAATGTACACTGTTCCAGCTGTGAATCAGTTAGGTTCATTAATTCAGTAAAATTAGATAAATACCACAGGTACATGCAACTTTATGGATGACTGGACAATGATTTTGTGTAACAAGATCTAGAGACTGTCGTACCGATGTGGAAACTCGAGGAGTAAATTGAGACGCTTGCGGTTTGTAACTTTAGTCAAGATGTTAGACCATTTGGATTTCAGGGAGGCTAAAGTGGTAGTTTCTTGTTAGCAGCATTCGATGAGATCATTAGCAATTGCTATTCCTAAAAGGACAAATTTTACCTTCATCAAAATTTTAAATATTTGTTTGCATTTCATTCATTGATTTGGTTCACAGGTGAGCGTCTCCTTTAACAGAGACACCAGTGAACCAGGGGATGAGATCGTATTCACGGTCGAGTCTTCTCCACGGTCCTACGTTGGTATCCTTGCGGTAGATCAAAGCGTGCTCATATTGAAATCTGGGAATGACGTTACACGGGAGGAGGTAAAATCTTGTTTCTACTCAGAGAATGTCACAGAGCTTTTTATCTCTGTGACGTATATAGGTTCAAATTCAAGCACTGGCATGTAATTCTTGCAGGTTTGACACACATGATACCCATCTGAAGCATCAAGAAGAATTGATTCCAAGTAAACATTATTTGCAGTGTCCCTACTCGCATTATTTAGTAAGGGCTCTGCTTGTTGTTTTTACAGTAAGTTTCTCTTTACATATGCCATTTATGACATTCTTTTCTTTTTGTTTGAACAGCAAAATGAAAAGCAGCAAATATCGTAGTTCATCAGTAACTTTGTCAGACCCATGTTCTAAGAACGGAACAACAGCAACAAGACTAAAGCCAATAGGGATATATCTTTCTTGATTACACAAAAGTGAACAGGATATTTGACCCCACTGAAAATGCAACAGAAACATGAACAATGCATAACACAAATACCTTTCCTTTTGTCATTCTAAGGAGATGAAAAAAGAGCGTAGAGCTAAGTCTGGTCTTGAATAGTCATATTAATGAATATGGAACAGTACTCAAGCTGTCATATCGCAACAGTACGTTAGTGTGAAAGCAGTCGTAACTGTGCACCCCCCATTTGTCTCTAGTTCTGATTATATTCCAACAGCAGTGATTCTCTGCTTGTGTCTTGGTCATTGCAATGTACCAGCACAAATACGGCAGGATCTAGGCACCTGTTCTGAGTCATTGCTTACATCTTAGCAGGAAGAACGTTTTACTTTGATCTCAGCATATCTGTCTGTAGCTCTTTTGTTTTTCGTCCAAGTATTTACATCGTTAAAATCTCGACAGAAAGCTGCATACCGTCTGTTTGTTGCATGTTTTATGCAGGTCATTGAAGGACTCTCTGCAATTAGCTCCAAGGCGGAAGTTGACAATCCTCATATACTCTATCGAAAGAAGAGGACAGTTTACTATCCGTATTACTCACCGTCCTCTTCTGCGAGACAAGTTCTGGTGGTAAGACACACGCTTCGTTCATGGCTTTTGTGCAGTGTTAAACAGACATCCTATGTGGGCCATGTCATTTGTCACAGAGTCAGTGCCCTCCACAGATTTTCAAGGTGGCGAGGGCATCTGCGTGTGAAGCACATACGCAATCATGGATCAATAGCCTGGGAGGGGCTTCATGGGAGCGGGTTCAACCTCACCTTTAGATATTATTGATAATTTAGTTGCTAAATTGTACGAAATGGTTCCAATCACAGATGACTTCTTGCTCTAGTTAAAAATGGAAATAGGTTACTGTCACCTTACTTTGGCCAAGTGGAGCTCTTGTGGGGCTGTAGGATCAGAAGTTTTTTAGAGCACAGAAGCTATTTCATTGGGCAGCCAATTTTCACTCTGGAACAGAGACCAACCACTTGTAGAGATTACTTAAAGTGTTTTGTTCATATCCTCCGTGTTGACTGGCCATCCGAGGGTAGTAGCAAGATAATGTGATTGTTATTGGGTTAATCACAATAGTCCTTTGTTATATGCCTTCTCCCCTGAGTGATTTTTATTGATAGGTCTTCAATTGGTTAATTTTTTGTTTCTTTTGTCTGTGTGGAATGCATATAAAGTCGCATGTCTCACTCAATTGTCTCAAAAATTTTTTTTAAAATTTTCATATTGATGCAATCATGCGAAATGTCTGCATTCATTTGATCGTCAACGATTTTTAACATCATGTTATTGATAGGTCTTCAATTGGTTAATTTTTTGTTTCTTTTGTCTGTGTGGAATGCATATAAAGTCGCATGTCTCACTCAATTGTCTCAAAAATTTTTTTTAAAATTTTCATATTGATGCAATCATGCGAAATGTCTGCATTCATTTGATCGTCAACGATTTTTAACATCATGTTATTGATAGGTCTTCAATTGGTTAATTTTTTGTTTCTTTTGTCTGTGTGGAATGCATATAAAGTCGCATGTCTCACTCAATTGTCTCAAAAATTTTTTTTAAAATTTTCATATTGATGCAATCATGCGAAATGTCTGCATTCATTTGATCGTCAACAGGTGTCACATCAATACACCTGGAATGACAAGTTATGGAATAAGGGGAATCCCCAGGAGAGAACCTCCTTCATAGTTTCACCATTGCCTGACACCCTTTACAGTAATCTATTCCCCGTTTGGTCTTTTCTGTGTCGTTTAACGAATGACACATTAACCTCAAGATCTTTTTCTTGAAGTTACTTTAGGGCATTATTTTGTCTAGGTGTGATGTAGCACTTTGTCTCTGGAATAGCACCTTAAGGGACCTGACCTGTAACGATGTTACCCTAAAAGCAGATCAGACGAGAATCTGCTTGAAATAACCAGAGCAACATTTACACCAAAGAATTGCTTTCGTCTTTAACAAAATCCGGCGTCCAAAAAGGATTGTAAATCATTTGATTGATCACATTCTTTGAAGAGGAATCCAAAAGTAAATGTTTTGGGAACAATTGTGAGGATTGTAGTCGTAACATACAGCAGTGTTCTTACCTTACGATTTCATAGCTGTGAAGCGTGTGTTGCTGTTAAAGAAGAGCAATAATTTAACACGAAAGCATTAGACCAGAATTGTGATCATATATTAACAGTCCTTCAAGTGAACCAAAAATTCCTGGTAAAAAAAAAAACCTAGAAAACACCCATATTAAGAAAAAATGGTGCCTACGTTTGTTGGAAGATGCCCTTAAATCCTATGAAAAAGCTCTATTTTGTATTTTTGATTCCTTGCCGAAGGCAGAGGAGTCTATGCGATGGTGATGTCGTGTGTGTGTGTGTGTGTGTATGTATGTATGTGCGTGTGTGACGCCTGCTTGTAAACACGATATCTCAAGAAGCGTAACTTTGAGTGATCTCATACTTGGCATGTAGATTGCCCATATTGAGTAGATGATCCCTATTGTTTTTGGTGGAGGTCAAAGGTCATTTGGGGTCACTAGAGGTCAAAAGGTAAATACCTTGAAAATTGCTTGTAAACACGATATCTCCAGAAGAGTAACTCTGAGTGATCTCATACTTGGCATGAAGGTTACCCTTATTGAGTAGATGATCCCTATTGTTTTTGGTGGAGGTGAAAGGTCATTTGGGGTCAACAGGGGTCAAATTGTGAAAACCTTGTAAACACGATATCTCAAGAAAGGAAGCTTGTAGAAATCTCATGTTTAGTATGTAGTTGCACCATGTTGAGTAAAGGAACCCTATCGTTTTCAGTGGAGGTCAAAGGTCATTTGGGGTCAACAGGGGTCAAATTGTGAAAACCATGTAAACACGATATCTCAAGAAGAGAAGCTTGAGCAGATGTCATATGAAGTGGGTAGGTGTATCTTATTGAGTACAAGGGTTACCAGAGGTCAAAAGGTAAATACCTTGAAAATTGCTTGTAAACATGATATCTCCAGAACGGTAAATGTGAGAGATCTCATAGTTAGCATGTGGATTGCCCATATCGAGTAGATGATCCTTATTTTTTTTGGCAGAGGTGAAAGGTCATTTGGGGTCATGGGAGGTCAAAATGTGAAAAACTTGAATCTACGATATTTAAAGAACGGTCCTTCTAGTGAATTTTATACTTGTAATGTAGAATCCTCTTGTTGATTTGAGAACTTCTTTTAGGACATACCAACATAGTCTCTTCGATAACCATAAAGAAAAGATGAAGACAACATTAAATTTGGTATCAAAGATTATTATTTGGCAAACCTGCCACTATCCTCATAAGGACATGTGAGCATGCATGAATTGTAAATTGGAATTGATTAAATATACCACGGGTTATTAGCTTTATAAAAAGAACTAAATTACTGATCATTTGGATCAAATACCCTTGAGCGTGCATGAACTGTGATTGCTTAATTGAATGAATCAAATTGTAACTGACCCCCCTCTGTTCAAATTGGTCACTGTTATCTGACATAATTTATCACAGTTGACTGCCAGTAGAGACCACAATGTCCAGAATAAATCATGCAGTCTGTTGAGCCAGGTGCACAATGGACTTAACCATTTACTGTATAAACAGTGTCTCTGTTTAGCCCTTAAAGGGAAATAGGGCGTTTGTTTTACAGAAAACAACCATATTTTTAAAACCATTATTTGTGGACATAGAATGATAGATTATTCAAAATAACGAATTACAGTAGCCTTATTTTCAAGGAATAAGATTCTCACAGATCAGAAATTTAGCTATTTGTTGCTCAACAATAATTTGTTCACCCAAACTTTTTAAAATTCAAATGATGTATCCGTTACTCATCACATGCATAATGTTTTGAGGAGATGAAGCTTTGACAGATATTTATTGATGAGACTGAATGGTTTAACAATGGTTAAGGTGAATTTCTTCGTATGCCATGTTGGTGTATTCTAAACGCCCTATTTCACTTTACAGTAGTTCAGGTAAGCTTTAAACAAATGACTACAGTGTATCAAACCAGGGAAACTTGTACTGTGTGTTGTGTCTTTAAGTAGACTAAAGGCAAAATTGCAAGTCATGCTAGATTCTTGTTTAATAGGAATATCAGTTTTTGCTCATTTTCAAGGACCTCATAGCCATTGGGAAGGGCATTATGCCAAAAAATCAAATATGAAAAAGCTGCCACCAATAGGTGTAACTCGACAAAATAAAGTGCTATAATTTTGATTAAATAAACATGTTTACCTTTTTATCAAGTTATTAGACACGACAAAATATAATTTGTTCCCCTGCAGCATCATATCCGTTTGGGAGTTTTCTCATGTTTGTGTAGGTCAAAGGTTATTTGGGGTGACAAAAGGTCAGAACCTTGTATGCATGATATTTTAAGGGTGATAAATAAGAGGGATCTTATACTTAGTTTGTGAATTGTTCATTTTTAGCATGTTGATGGCCATATAGGGTAGGTGATCCCTATTGTTTTAAGTGGAGGTGAAAGGTCATTTTGGGTCACAAGATTTCAAAAGGTTTTGACCTTACTAAGATGGTATCTCAAGTAGGATAACTGTGTGGGATCTCATGCTTGTCATGTGGGCGATTCATGTTTGTTACAATATATATCATGAGGCAAGGAATCACTAAGCCTTCTGGCTTTCTAGTTAAACTGTGAAATATGAATAAGTAAAGCAAAAAGCAAAAATATTTAAGTTCTCTCTAGCTTCATAGCTTTGTTTCTGAACAATGGAACGAAACGGGTCATGTGTGTTAGTTTGTATTGTCCAAATATCAAAAACTGTTACAGTTTGGTGTCCAATTTTCCTCAGATTTATAGAGATCCACCTGTATTTTACCTTTAAAAAGCCTATGCATTGGGAAAATGGACCTATATTTTGAAAATTTTAGCATAATTAAGAACAAGTATCCTTCTCTTTTTTTTGATTAATGCAAATTGATGACAAGCATATTTCTTTTCTCTTTCATGTTTAGAATGCCGGTTTGATTGCATTCACAGATGGCATGATTCCTGGTTATTATTTTAGAGGTGAGTAGACTCAAATGGGTGGCCTACTTAGGTTAGCCCTAATTTATTCCAATCACAAATTAAATTTTACAAAAAAAAAAATTGCAAATTAAATTACCCAAAAAAAAATTACACCTTTAACCAGACCATTCAATAATTCCAAAACAAGAAACGGCCTCAGAATTTATGTCGAGACATTTCCGAAAACCTATGTTTAATTTCTTTGGTTGACGAAGGCATGCTTCACTAAATCCTTGCCACTACATGAGTTTGCAGGGTAATGATAAAACTTTTCGGCATTATAAAAGGTATCAGATAAAAAATCTTTTGACATTGCTGCTAAAATGAAATGTCCCACAAATTGTTAAACATTTCATGTAAACCAAACTGTATTACGTACATTTTTAGAGTAAAAATGTGCAAAAGTGTTTTAGGAAAAATAATACAAAAAATCGTGGAGAGCACTGACAGAAAAGTTCAAATGATTGTATCCTTACTTAGTGAGATCTATAGCAGATAAGCCTAACCACCTTCACAGTTGCGTAATTTCATTTTACATGAAGGCAAACAGTTGGGATTGTGTGTAACTTTCGTTGTTTATGTGTCATTTAAAGAAGCGTTTAAGGGATACTTAATTTTCTATCAATCTTAGTGGCTTAAAAATATTTTAGATTCAAGGTTTGGATTTGCAGAAAGTTTGGAATGATTGCTTCGTTGAGATGAAGCAAGTGCTCATAGGGAACACATGATTGATACAATACACATATTATGGCTGAAGCTGGTGTGCTGGGGGGTTGACTTGCGTATCATGTTTCACAGTGTTTCAATAGTTTTTTAGCATCGATTGTAGAGGTTATACAGTGAGAAAAAATGGAACTTCATCAAGAAAGGTGATAGACTAGAAACAAGCCATATGTTTGGCAATATTTCATCGGGAGCTCAATTGCTAGTCACAACTGTTGTCTTTTGTAAACTGAGATCACTGAGGCCTACATGGGACAATTGAATTGCTTAAGGAAAGTAACACTGAGTAGTGTATTGTTTAATATTAGATTGTTTGAAAAGAAACTCTGATTTTCATTTGCAATGCACAGGTAGAGCTCAAAATTTAGGAATGTGATTTACAAAACTGTCAGTTTACATGGCATCTGCTGCATTCATTATAATATGTCAGTGTTTTGCGAAATTTGGAGATTTTACTTGAACTTCAGATTGATCAGATGTTAACATAATAGTAAGTAAATCATTCATAAATTTATTCTTCCCAAAATTTAATTTTAATGATAAAATTGCCTTACTATCTCTCTTAAGTCCTCCAAGTATGGTGTGCCTCACAATCTCTCTTTAGTCCTCCAAGTATGGTGTGCCTTACTATCTCTCTTAAGTCCTCCAAGTATGGTGTGCCTCACTATCTCTCTTTAGTCCTCCAAGTATGTTGAAACTATAAAATCCCTGACTGTAACAACATCTCTTAGATCGAAGATGATCAAAGCAAAACACACATGCCCCTTATTGTGGAATGACCCATATAAGATGAACATCAAGTCGTGTCTGTTAAAGTGATAATATTTTAGAGGAGTAACTCGATGTTAACGTCCTTCATTCCAATGCGAAGTGTGTTCAATATGTGTGAAAATCATTATCTGGATCGTAGAAAACTTGCATATTCGAAATGGAGAATTTTTTAAAGGCGTTAGATTGGAGATTTTAAGAGGGAGTCATAAATGACAAACTGAAAAAAGAATAACGTGCATTAACTTAAAATGAAATGGTTTCATCTTGAAGCCCTAAAGTCATCTTTATGCCACAATTTTGTACATAGTTTTTTTTTTACTCTGCTTGTTCTGTTTTACTCTGCCTGATTAAAGGATAGGGGGGTGGCAAAATGATAATTTTTGCCCCCAATATTTTCTTTGGGGGTAATTGCCCCCTTGCCCCTCATGTCTGCTCTCAGGTCCCCCTGCAGAAATTTCATTGGAGGCCAACTTAGCAACTATACGAAGACATTAAGTTGCATCACTTCGTGTGTAATGGATCTGTTATTCTTTAATGATGGTGAAAGGTCTTTTAAGGTGTGAAATCATGTGAACATAGTCTTGCATTGTGGAAGGTCTTGCCTAAGCTTCAGACTCACTGGCACATGGTGAATAAAGTTGTTCGAGAGTTAGCTAAGGTGAAAAGCTAAATATGCGTAAAGAGTCATGTCTCCAGAAGTGAAAGTTGCTTTAACTTAGAATTAAATCTCTGTGTAAATCATTCGTAATTAGACAATGCATATCGTTTTTCATCAACGTCAATGGTCATGTTCGAGTTAAACTTGGTGGAAATCTGAAAACCTCATGAACAAGAAGTAAACACTGTTAAAACATTAAAGTATTTTAGTAGCTGCACTAGGTTCCTTCATGAGCTATTTTGTCTTTCATGATTGTCAAAGGTCATGTTGGATGCTTTCAACAGAGTTCAAATGTCTTGAGTCCTTGTAAACATGAAATCTCAAGATGTGAAAGTTCCCAGAAGTGAAAACATAGTGTGTATGAAGTCTTGAGTGAGTGCATGAAGTTAAAAATCACGAGAAGTTGTCATTACTCAAATTTGAAAACTGTTAGACACAATATCTCAAGAAGTAATGATGGGTTAACTTCCAGACATCATTGTAGATGGGTGACTCTATGTAATACCCTTCTTGATTCTCTTGATGGTAAAATTTTGATTAAGGTCAAACAGAGGTCACAAAGTGATGACAATATTCCGTGTAATCCTGATCTTTGTCAAGGTATTGACATTTTCAGATGTGCAGACAATTGCAGAATCTTTTCTCTACAGTGATTTTCTTCCTGTTGGTAAGGATTCTCTTGGTCAGTAAACATTGCTGGTGTTTCTTTGTAGCTTGTGGTGCACATATGATAGCAAGATGACATCTTTCCTTTCCTTTTTTTTTTTTTACAGGTGGTGATGATTTTGGTGGTATACTCTTTGATGCTGTTCCAGCTATGGCAGAGGCAGACTCAGGTAACACTCAGCAAAAGTCTCAGGGTCCTCCACCAACTGCCTCTGTCGAAGTTTCAGTTAGAAAGCAGTTTCCAGAGACCTGGCTGTGGAGTGACATCATCTCGGAGTAAGAGACGTTTGTAACATCACCATTCTTTCACTCTCTTCAAGGATTCCCCTTCACTGCTGTGGCTTTTTCTTTAAAGGTCACTGGTCGTTTGTTTTTTGACGACTTTGCAAATCCTTCCCTCATTTTAGTTGAACAGTTTGCTTTTTTTTTTTAATGAAGGTTGATGGCCAAATGGTTTAGAGGTGTGTATGAAATCAACAGATCTTTGTTATTATCCCAAGAGTCAACTCTCCAACTCTAGTTGTTTTTAATTGACATTATATGCACTAGTGGTCCTCAGCAGGGTTGCCAGGTCTCCATTAGTCACTAAACGCCAAATCAGCCGCCAAATGGACTGAAAAAACGCCAAATTCGAGAAATCACTCGGCGTATAAGGTGACACATGTCAGGATCAACAAATATCTCATTATATCGTTTAGAAGAGCATGAGATGTCATATGCATACAGATTTCTTTGCAAAAATGTCCTAAAACATTTTGAAAGCAGAATATGGTTTAATGGCGACATATGCTGTCTCACCTAAGATCTGACCTCCGAAAATGCACTTTTTTGGTATTAAGGTAAGCAGTGTGTATTTTTCACAACACGGTGGGTGCACAATACGTGCCAGGTGTTACTGCATAGTTTGCTAAATTTTGCTGTGTTACAGCTAATATTGGTCTAAATTCTCATTGAAATTGCTACAAAATGGTGAAAAAAGTGACACACCGAAGAAAATGCCAGAAAACACTAAATCATAGTTTGACATCTTCTTCAAATATGGTCCTGCCAAACTGTCCCCAAAGAACACCAAATTCCCCTTTTTTGGTAGCAAAAAAGCCGAACTGGCAATGCTGGTCCTCAGCTTCTGTGAACTCCCAAAACCGAAAACACAGGAGACACATATCACTAAAGCTTTTACATAAAGATCATTTGTGAGCCAAGCAGTTGTGCCCCCTTAGTTGTAACATGTCATGTCATTTTATTACCATGGCAGGCCAATTGTGTCTTTGTGTACTATTTGTCGCTGCGGCATGCAGTACATTGAGTCCTATATATCAAAACGAAATCTATGGATGGTTTGGTTACTTGGTCAGAAGCTCAATGATCAATTACATCTGGTCCTTGCTCAGACAAAACTACTAGTGTGTATTTAGGGGGTATGTCAATCTTCAAGTTATTAATCTTTCCTGCATTGTTGCCACATTGTACATACATTTTCTCTTATTTTGTGTGATTTTTATCGTGTATAAAAAGTACAAAAAGCAAGGTCAAGTCTGATTGGCGCTTCGATGAAATTTATTTTTGCAATGTACTCAAATCTAATGCTGAAAGGGATAGATCACCCTCCAGAAAATGAACATATGTATGTATGGAGAAAACAGTGGAGTATGTTAACAGATGATTTACTGTGGCAACTGTTTTTGAATAATTTATATCCTTATTCTTATGATTTCAGGGAGGTCCAGTTGACTGTATGTTTCAGAATGAAAATTTATGTCAGATAAAAGTGCACATGTGTCGAACATGTTCCAAGTACAGAACAACAGTCTTGTTGTGCTCGATGAAATGGCACCGGTCATTTTGAGGTTTTACAACAGGTCACGAAGACAATAACTTGTGCTCTCTGCAGTGTGCTAAATGGTTTTGTTTCCTGATGGGTTTCCTTGGTATCAATAACATTTTTTTCAACTTCTTCCATTTTATCAGCGACGATGGTGTCGTTACTGTCAGGACAACCGTTCCAGATACGATCACCTCCTGGTTGGGGAGTGCTTTTGCGGTTTCTACCGTAGATGGTTTTGGAGTCTCAGAAGCACCTGTCAAGGTGGGCAATACTTTCAGACCGTAACCTCATCAGAACCTTATCTGTACACTGTCTGTAATAACTACTTGAGTTGACAAAAATCAAGTAGAAATTACTTTTAATTCTGCATGCAACTGTTAAATAGAAAACATTCTGAAGGTAAGTAGAGATTTCCTGACTGTGTTATAGCCCAAATCATGATCACCTGCAAATTCGGCAGTAAGGTCTACTCACATGGCCTGTATAAGTTAGTGAATGTAACATCTGCAATCACCTCTCTACATACCTAACACCACAGCTTCCATGTTAACAACTGTTGCTTCATATATCTACCTATGTCTGTCTACATACTTAGCCCCTATATGTCTACCGTCATTATCTACTACCAGATGTCCTACACTAATTATCAACATGTGTCCGTATTTCATCCACTACACATCTGTAGTGACATGTATGCATTAAACTTGAAGCAAAGAGCTCTTTGTTGTATATCTTTAATTCTCATGACCTCTAGCAATCAAGTAGCTTGTCACCATTCTAAAAACAGTTTCTTCATTTGTCATCGTGAGACATCTTATCTCTCACATGGGTTGCTTCCTTCTGCAGTCATTTTACATCTTTTGTCACTGTGGAGGCCAGCTGTCCTGCATATCTCACGCTGACTTGTGGTGCGTGTACCCATTGATTCGTCTGAATCTTTCGTACTGTACAAAGTCATTCACCAAGTTACTTTGTGGCGTGACAATTCTCAAGCATTTAACCCGTCACATCTTTCTCCTTCTGTCTGACAGACGACAGTCTTCAAACCTTTCTTCGTGTCTCTGAGCCTGCCATACTCGATCGTAAGAGGTGAAACATTGATCCTCCTTGCCACAGTCTTCAACTACTTTGACAAGGAAGTTACGGTATGTGTATATTCATAGGCTGTTTTTTTAATCAAAGGTGCACGTGATTCGGAGAGTGGACAATGTTTCTGTGTTATGGACTAGATTCAATCGATGAAATATTAAGGTGACCCTCCAAATATGGAGATGATGTCAACAGCATTCACATGCTTACTTTTTTTTTTCAGGATATGTTGCACATCTTTCATTTTTCATTCCAAATTTTCTTGTAAAGGCCACTGTCTCTCTTGAGAAGTCTGCAGATTATGAAGTCATCACTGTGGATGAAAATGGCGTAGAGAAAGCTTCATCTGTGTCACTTGTAAGTGTAGAAACAAACTTTTCTCTATTTTTTTCCCCTTTTTTTAGTAGTGTGATTTCTTCTTACATGCAAAAAGCAAGCCCTTTGGACGACGCATTGCTACCATTAATTACTTTTGGTTTTGTTCATGATTAAGATCATAGCACATCATTTGCTCTTTACAGAACCCCTCTGCCCCCATCCAGATCCTCCAGTATTTGGCCTTAACACCCCAATTCTTAAACCTGACATTTCAGTGAAAGCTGTATCAAAATGATGAAATACAACCAGGACACCATGATGTCGTGTTTGTTGTAATAGTGCTTCTTTCTTTTCTTAGGCGGAGAAGATTACTGTCCCAGCAGGGTCTGGTGCCAACGTACGCTTTCCACTGAAGATTTCAAAGCTTGGTTTGGTCAACCTGGAGGTCAGAGCAGTATCAGAGCGTGCTGGTGATGCAGGTCAGGAGGCAGCTCTTAGTCGAGGTCAGGAAACTACAGCAACTTGTAATACTGCTTGACCTTATTGGATCATATTTTCCGAGGAATAAAATTTGTTGGTTTAATGATGTTGAACTATGGTCTTATTTCTCAGGGTGAGGAGCAAAGATACATCCTCTGTAGAAATGACCCAAAGAGAAGTCAAGGAAAACATCTTGACATGCAGATACAGAGGGTAAAGCATCACTTGTAGGCACCTGTAGAAATATTGGAACATCATGCAGGAAAGAAAAAAAAACTTCACCTGAAGAAGAAACATCATCTCAGTTTTTACAGCATTTGTTAAATCTCTCTCTGCATAAAAAGTTTTGCCCTTCTTTTCTCTTTGCTTTAATCTTCTCTTTGCTAGTGACCATGGTTACATATGTCTCTCCTCATGTAATTTGGTTTTTCAGCCAGAGGGAATATCCCACAGTGTCTCCGAGAGTAGGCTGTTCAACGAGCCGACAGACACGGACATAAACGAAGTGTTTCCTATCGGACTTCCACCTGCTGATGAACTGGTGGAAGGGTCAGTGAGAATAGTGTTGTCTCTGACAGGTAAACAAGATCTATTAAAAAATGCGGTTGAATAAAAAAATGAGAATCTCTCATCTAAAGCGTGTTCCACTAGCTGTATTAAATGCTCCTCTGTGTGTGTTCGTAATTTAGAATTTCTAGAGTTCTTTACCCTCATTTCCAGTAATATTTGCCAAATGTAGCTATTGCAGGTTTTATTTGTGCATGCTTAACAAAGTCATTATTCTGATCTAGGGAAGATGTTGACAAAATTTTGGTTGTTGGTGTCACATTCAACAAATTAAAAAAAAAAAGACTTAAGCTTGTTACAACTTCGTAGTTTGTCCCTGGTACTTAGTAGAAAAGCAAGCAAAAAGCTATGACTTTTTATTCGTTGATTTGATCTAATTCTTGACTGCATTATGAGGGTAATGTTTTCTGTGAGCTCTGCCTCCGTACGATGCCATCCTTATGTTAACTGAATTTGTCAAACCCTTAAGCCAATAATATTCATTCAAGTTTACAGCAACTTCTAGTTAACAGCCAGGCTTCAGCCAGGTTTGCCTAGACTTTAAACTTTTTCATTTTCCAGTGTTCTCAATTGCTCTCTGGTTTGATGTTCTCCATGCAGGTGACATCATGGGACCAACTATGAACAACCTAGACAGCCTCCTCCAGATGCCCTACGGCTGTGGAGAACAGAACATGATGAACTTTGCCCCGGATGTCTTTGTCTACCATTACCTGACAGTCACTAACCAGAACAGCCCAGAGATAAAAGATAAAGCCTTCAGGTTCATGCTCTCAGGTAACAAACTTTGAAGAGAAACTTAAAAAATTGCTCGTTGCTCTTCAGTGGCATGTGCAGGATTTCAGAGGTGGGGGGTTCACAACTTGTGATTCCCTCGATTGGTATGGATAGGAATGTCACTATGAAATTCACCATGAAATTTTTTGGTTATCCTACAGTAACATGTTAGAATATCGGCACCAGTTAAAAGCTTATATAGGTGAATTGTCTTGTCAGTTGGGTCTTATTGGGCATACTACCTTTGCTGCACTTCTGTCCTCCAGTCACTATAGACATACCTGCATGGCCAACACATGAGAAAACAGCAGCAACTAGGCTTTGCGACATGGGAAAAAATTACCTATAGGCCTACGTAAACTACATATATATACTCTACCTTCATGTTACTTGGTAAGGTGGACATGGGCTTGTGCTGTTCAGTTTTGTGGGATTGAACCTACTGAAGAACCTGGAGGGACTCTAAGTTATAGCTTGCGTAGGGCGCCGAACATTTTTGGTTCTCATCAAAAAGTTTCCTCTGAAGAGTGAAAACAGGCCTTTGCGGCCGACTGCTTTCTGTATCGTATCGACTAAGACTCCCCCACTGGGGGAGCATCCTCCAAGGGGGATGCCCCTTACCCTCACCATGGCCCAACTCCTGTTTAGAGTCTTTAATCTCTTGCTTTTCACAGCTACCCTTAAATCCCTTGACTAAGCAATTTTCCCCCCATTGGTTTCGGAGATGGCAGGCCTGTTCCCCTGGCCCCCCTTAAAACACTGCTACTGTTGCTCTTAGTATACCAATGAAAGCAAGTTTAATGTTACTTCTCAGGCTGTTTAGAACCTGGAACGTAAGGTCCTGGTGTGGAATTAGGGACATCATGCCTTGTAAAATCTTTGTACCTTGTTGTTCAAGAAAACCATAACACATTCTCATATGAAAGCCATGGAGGAATTTGTTTCATGGTTGATTTCATGTAAGGAATGAAGTACAAACTACTGTGTATGTAGATGCATGCAGGGCAGCCTGTATCAATTATTTGGTAGTACTGTTTAGGGTATACTGTAAAATAGCAACACAGAGCAGAGGGAATCTATGTTTATTGTTAACAGATGATCTGCTTTTGACTACATGTGAGAAAGCTCAGGTAAGCTCTGGGTATCCCATTTGAATTGGATTAGGAAACTATATACCAGTACATAGGTAAATTAATTCCCTCAGTACTTCTAAGCAGAAGAGGACTTCATAGAAATGTTTCAATATCTTAACTTGAGCGTGATGTTATGGGGGTAGCAAGCTTTGTCCAAGTTCAAGTCAGTGTGACAACTGCAGAATTAGAAAGAAGTTATCCACTCATTGTTGAGATATGCAAAGATACATAGAAGGGGTAGTCGATGGGGATCAAGAAAGCTTGAGGGAACATGAAAGTTACTCTGAGATCGTGAATGGAAAGGGGTCGGACCAGCGTGAACTGTGTGGTACTGGATATCCTCTGAACTACATTGGCACTTTTTATCAAAGTGGGTTTTCGACAGTGTCTTTTGCAACAGCTTGGCAAGTACTTTTGGTGATTCAAACAAAACGGAATGATCGGAGGAATAATGTCAAAATCATCTTTGATGTGGAATTTTATGAAGCTTTACAGAGGGGTGATGAAAGGCCCTGTTTACTTGCTTTTTGTGGCTGTATTCCATATTCACTGCACAGTGGCTAACAGTGTGAAGCCCTGGGTTGGTTTTCTTTAATCCTCTCTTGGTTGTGTCTAACTGCTGCTACTGGGACCATACCACAACTACTCCTGCTCCAACTGCCATGCCTAGAGATGACGTTACTGGTTGTCTTTGAAACTGCCTCTGACAGAGCCTGACTGCCAGCACTCCTCATCCCTCCCCAACATTTTTCATTGATAGCACCTGTGGACTATTACCGCTGGTCTCCCAAATGATGGATTGATTCTGCAGATGTTTATGTCTTGATGCATGTAAGATTTGACCCTGAACTTTTGATGGTGCATTCTGTCATCCTTCTATTTTTGATATCAGGCTACCAACGCGAGTTGACGTACAAGCATCCGGATGGTTCCTTCAGTGCTTTTGGCACCAGCGACCCTTCGGGGAGCGTCTGGCTGACGGCGTTTGTGGCAAAATCTTTCACAGGTGCAGCTCAGTTTATCACCATAGATCCCAATGTTCTTGAGAAAGCTGCTTCATTCATCATAAAACAGCAAGAACGTGCAGGGACGTTCCACGAACCAGGAAGGATTGTGGATAGGGGTATTGAAGTAAGTATATGATGATTTGTCACTCTTTTTGTGTTTGGCAATCGACCAGCTGGTGAAATCTTTTGACAAGTATACCTTCTCATCAGGAAGTGGTTTGGTGAGCAAAAAAAAAAATGAAGTAAGTTCGGGGGAGGGGATGGGGTAGAGGGATAGGAAAAGGTGTTGCAATGTCGCATGAATTGGCATGACAGCTGACAGTTGCACATAACCAAAAACTTTTTAAATTTACACAAAAATGATCAAACCTTCCTTCTGAAAAGTTCTGAAAGTCTAAGATCCTTATTGGGATTTTAAAAGCATTGTAAAGTGTATTGAAGTGGTTCAAATAGAAAGCCAAAATTAATTTAAATTGAGCCAAAATAAATTTTTCCGGTGACATTGTTAAAAGGGACTTGGACAACTTGAATATTCTGGAGGAAAAGATTGCACTTTGAAGCCATTGTGTCTGTAACAGCAAGAGTTTAGTTGCCAAATTCTAGGTTAATTTCACATGATGAAATGGCCGTGGGACAACAAAATCAATGAAGATGGTAATAATGTTGATGTTGAAGATAGTGATGAGATGATGATGATGATGATGATGATGATGATGATGATGATGATGATGATGGTAGATGGTCATGTGGAATGTACAGGGAATAGCAGTATCAATCTACCCACCATGTATTTTGTATTCTCTGTTTGTTTCCCTTCAGGGAGGAGTAAGCCCAGGGGCCACATTGACTGCATATATCACAATTGCCCTTCAAGAAGTATTAAATTCTCCAGATATATCTGAGGTAAGAATGAAATTCTACTGTTTTCCTTAAAAACAAAATGTGATTACTTGCTCTTACTAACCTGGCATGTTTTCTGAGCTGGATGTAGATATGTTGTCTTATAAAGTGGTTTCTAATAAAGCCTTTATTCTTTTCTTTCTCCTCTTGGGGAGGCAGAAGGTATGTCACAGCACATTAGCAGCCAGTGAATATGGCTACTGAATATCACTAAATACCCAAGGATAGATATCTGGTACCAGAGAATTTAAATTACAGAGAATTTTAAATACGTTTGTGCAGTTTCTGGTATTTTCATGATACTTGTCGCATCCCATTTAACTTGGTGCTGGTGATGGTCGGACACCGCATAAAGCAGATCTCACGAAGTTAGTCCCTCTACATGAACGTTTGCTGACGGATTTTGCTGGATGGTTGAAACAGTCGTTGAACCTTAACCTTCCGCCAATGTAAGTGCTAATTATTTCATCAAAAGTGCAAAGAGGAACAAATCACTTTTTCTGGTGGCATGCCAATGACATTTGGGAGACACAGTCACGAGGTTATCTCGTCAATTCATCTAGTGAATGTGATCAGCAAACAGCTGTCCATGACAGTGCAACTTAATCTTGAACATGGCGTAGTAACATTGCCTGATTCCATCAGTCTGCTCCGCCAAATGTGTCTGACGTTTTTTACGTCTGTCTTTTTTTCGTCAGCCCACAAAGGAGGACATCAGTCAGTCGATATCATCAGCCCTACGATATCTGGAAGGTCAGTTGGGTTCGATCCGAAGTGATCCATATGCGTTGTCCTTGGTGACAGTATGCTCTTGCCATTACCGGTAGCAGCTCTTTGGACACCTTCAGGGAGGCACTGGACAGTCTGGCCATAACAGAAGGTACTTTATAATGTAGAGCTGTTTAAGTTGTCTATCATAAGTATAATGCCAAGGAGAAAAAAAGAGGATAGTTTCCCATCCTTGCCTGCATGCATCACATGATTTTTTACGATGACAGGTAGAATGGTTAACCGCAATATCTTGTCCAAACTGCAGAAATCGTGTTTCTAACTCTTGTATGATATATTTGCAACATAGTACTTATTGATACAGTGATGAGGCACATAAAAACAGTTTGCTCTGCTGTCAACAGACTCTAAGGGTTCCTGACTTAAAATTTAAATTTGCTGGAAAGAAAGGACAAGAAAGTAGGTTTTTTTTTTTTTTTAACTTCGATAAAATTTATTTTTTTCAAAGGTTGCAGTAATGTCTGCTAGGATATGTAAGTCTTGGTCTGGACGTTTGTAATTTTTGTTCTCTTTCTGTTTCCGCATGCAATGCTTTTAACTTACCCCTCATGCTGCTACTTGTAACAGCACCCTGTTCTTCAGGAGTCTGCACCCAACCAAGTTATGCATATCCAAGGATCTGTTCATGGACATATGACAAAAATGGGGTGTAATCATGTACAAAACACTCAATCTTCATTCATGTAGCACAGTTGCTTGTGTACAGAGTGCTCACACAATCACAAAGTGCTTGTTCACTGTTCACCCTGATTGGATGTTCTCCCAGTAGAAATCGTGAATAAATGTGAAAGGTTAGGGTGTTAACTAAATGATCAAATCTGATTGGTTTCTTCACTTTTTTGAAGCAAATCAGCTATAAAATAAAGAAAACATCAAGATAGTTGGGAACAAATCCACAAGACCCTTGTGTCAGGTAGAAATTGGCAAGGCACTCCAGAGGACGCAGTTAGCTCTGTACAACAGAAGCACGGTTCGTGTGATACTATATCACTAGGGTCATAGCAAGACTTAGGATATGAATGGCACCCACAGCAGTGTATGAATAACTTTGAATAGGAGGCAACTTTTAAAGGCTATGGAGGTGGGGTTTTGGTGACAGTTACAAGGATTGTATAACAAACCTTTCCAAATTTCACAAAGGTTGATTTTATATTTTGGCAATAATGCTGGTCAAAAATTATTCATAATTGTCCTCTGACTGCATAATGAGGAGCCCAAACTTGGCCTTGTTGTTGATATGGGTCATATAGGGTTGACTGTAAGATGAAGACTCCACAGGGTTTCTTGAATCTAGATGTGCAGTGTCAAATGGACCCAGTAACGTCCCAAGCATTCTGAAAGTTATTTAGGGTGGCAGTAGCATTATTGGGAACAAGTCATGAAAAATACATCTCCAAACAATGAAAAAAAAGACCTTGGATAAACTGAATACTTAATCTTAGAAGGCTCATTAACAACACATGGACAACTGCTTTCCTCAGTACTCTTGATAGTAATTGCTACGTCTTCATCATTACTTACAAGTTGTTAGTACTTGAGGTCGTTATTTCTAAATTGGCATTTAGTTGTTCTTTCTCATGTCTGATAGGAGGGCAGAGGCACTGGTCTGCAGGAGGTGTTTCATCGAGCAAGGAAGATTCTTGGTACAGCCCGTACCACGGTCCTCAATCGGCCGAGGTCGAAATGACAGCTTACGCGATGCTCACGTACCTGGAGATGGACGACATTCCCGGAGCCTCAGCTATTGCAAAGTGGATGACACATCAGAGAAATGCGTTCGGTGGCTATGGCTCAACTCAGGTAACAGTCGATACTCGAACAGCGTTTGCTTGGTTATTCACATTCCGGGTGTAACTTTCCAGCATTGATCTACAGTCGCAAGAATGGTCCCAGACAGAGCTGTCTCAACAGTCATTGAGGGATGACCTGGTTTCTGCTTTTTGGCTCTTGCATCAGAAAAGGAACCTATGCAGTTAGGTTGGCATGTGTGTATGTTGGTGTATAAGGGGGTGTGTGTGTGCCTGTAGCTGTTCAGGGTTATTGGGGTGCAAGGTCCCAAATGGCTTACATGGGTCATTTTTTATGAAATCATGCTAAGAACTTCTCATAGAGAACACTACTATGGTGGTGGTACTTTCGGGGTGTTTGGTATATTTGGGTTCGAGGTCCTAAATGGGCCATTGTATGGAATCATGTAAACTGTTTCTTCTGGTACAGCTTGCATGGTGCAGTGCTACTAAGTCAAAATTGTGTCACATTACCACTATGGTAGAGGTACCTTTGTGGTAAAAAAATGCAAAATGTGCGTTATGCTTCTTCTCTTACAGATTGTGTGTTACATTGTTGAGGGGTTTTCACATTAGAACTATGGATGTGGTACAAGGAGTGTTCACAATTTTGGTGTCCAGGGTCCCAGTGGACCATATGGTCCATTTTATGAAATCATGCAAAATGCTTCTTTTTGTGCAGAGTTTACTTTACAGTGTGAAAGTTTGTCACATCAGTGCTTTAGTGGTGGAACCTTTCGCAGTTTTCAATATTTTTAGGCCCCAACTTCAGAATGAAATACATGGAGCATAAGTTATTACATTATGCAAAGCAATTGTGTACCCCACAGATTATATGTTACAATGTGGATTGTTTTTCAGAAAGCACTATGGTACTGGAGTATCTTTTGCTGATCAGCATTCGTAGGTAGAAATTGGGCCTCAACCTTTTCGAGATGCAAAACTTGTGGAGTGACCTTATACTTGAATCTTGTTAAAGACTAAAAGGTTACAGTTGTAATAATTTCCAGCAAGGAACCACAGTGCCCTTGTTCTCTTGTTGTACTCTTATGCCATTTGAAACTGCACAATTCAGTAGCATTGTTCTCGATTGCTTGTTTCCTGCAGTTTTCGCTTCATTCTCAACAGAATATGATCTCAAGCTGCAAATTATCTGATCCTTTTCCTTCACCATGCAGAGTGAGGTAAACATGTAATATGCAGGCCTAAGTTTTCAAACTGTAATTACACTGATTTGTGTTGAGGTGACCTCTGCTCGACTGGCTCACCAAAGAACAAATTTCAGTGGTGGAACGTGGACCTATTTTTGTTTTCTGTGGGCCTGATCTGGCAAAGTTTAACCCCACCCACCATTTCTGTGCCTTTTACATGATTGTATTCTGTAGTAACGTGTCTCCTCTTACTTTGTATTTGACAGGATACTGTTATAGGACTTCAGGCCCTCACAGCATTCTCCTTAGTCTTCAGGGAGACTGACCCTGAAATAGACCTCACCATCTCCCTGAGCGGTAACCCGTCGTACACTCAAGATCTTACAGTGAATACGGATAATGCTATCGTCCTCCAACAGTTTGAGGTAAGTTCCCCTTAAACTCAGGAAATTCAGGGCAGCCAAGGTATTGAGATGCAAAGGTATTTCAGTCATCCCCCGAGGAGGAAGGGTGGGGTGAACTAAAAAGCACAGTACAGAGCAGTTATGTCCTTCGGTTGAGTCAGAGGTGGGGGGGGGTGTCAGGGAGAATGAGGAAGTGATTTGTGGCATTGACATGGAACCAGGGTAAAAAGAGACAGGGTAGTAAGGGTCCAGAAAGGGATGAGGAGATATTTTTAAATTAAATGGAACCAGGGTACAAAGGGATGCAATATTCAGGGTGAGCCTCTTTGTGGAGGGGGTGAGGGAACACTTGACCTTAAGGGTATAGGGTGGGGAATATTTGATATGTAAACGAGAAAGTAATAACCCCAGAGGAAATATTTGTGAGTAGTCTCTTGTTAAAGAAAAATCGTCTCCTAATTCAAGAGTATGTGAGATTATGTGTGAAGCTATCAGCATCTTCATGGCAGACTGACCTCATCTGATAAAAGTTTTTGAGTTCAAAGTGATTGCACTTGACACTTCTTTCAAACACGATCTCAAACAAAATTTGGAATTTTGGAACAGTAAGGATACTCAAAAATTTCTCCTTATATGACTTCCTGCTAAAACTGATTCATTCATGATTCTGACAGGTATTGTTTCCTGCTCTTTCTTCCTAGCTGCCAACTCAATCAGGAGATGTAACAGTAACTGGGAGAGGCAGGGGTACCTGCCTAATGACATTAGCTATCTTCTATAACCTGAGGGAAGTCCACCAGAGACGTTCCTTTGAATACACCATCAGCATCCATGACAGCGACAACAATAATTTGGATATTGAGGCTTGTGGCAGGTGAGCTGCAACTGCTTTGGATTCAGGGCGTGTTACCCCTCTGAAATTATGATGAGCCCCGATCATATCTGAATTATTGAAGAGACCCGTGACTGTATCTTAAACAAGTTGTTGCAGTGTCACACATTCATTGTACTAGTCCATCCTGTCGAAACACATACTATTAAAGTTTGTGACTAGTTTTGTCCAATTTTCATTCTTTTTTTTATGATGAATTGACTAATCCGTGACAAATTAATTCAAAGATTAAAGTGATTGGGCATGTACCGAAAAGCCAAAAGGATGAGATTAGGTTTGATCTCGACCTTTTCTGTATTTTCAAATGTATATGCGAGGTTGTACATGAACGAACTACGTCTTTCAAAGAATGGAGATGACAGTAACTACTTTCCAAAGCAACGGGATTGGCACAAAAACAGTAAAAAACAGAAATCATGTTTGAAAATTAACGGTTCTTGCTATAAAGGGCCTACATCATGAATATGAACAGCACAGGTCTCATTGGCATATCAAAAACATACCACTCAAGTTGTTCGCTCCTTGATCGTTATCAGGAATTGTAGTATTTGGTGAAATGAAGCACTGTATTCACAAGTGACCTACGAACTAATCGCAACATTGCGGTGTCAGCGATCCTGAGTTGTCTTGACTGACTGAATATTCAACACAAGTATACTTCCCATTGATTGTTCAAAGAGACACACGGTTGATTTGAATGAAAACTGAAACGAACAAAATAAACAAAGAAAGTTGATGTAAGTCGGTTGTCATGAATGAATTGAATAACTTGGTCATCAAAATGTATCAAGCTGTTGCCGTACCATCTATCAACATGTTAGAATTGATTTGGTCAAAGGATCCTAGCCACCTGATATGGACTGGATGATTTAGTTTCTTCTTCACTATTTCTCTTCCTCAGGTATCTCGGGGAAGCGGAGGCTACCAGCATGTGTCTGATGGATATTGGTATCCCATCAGGCTTTGCTGCAGATCACGATCAACTGAATGAATTGATCAGGGAAGCACCAGCTGGTCCAGAAATTTGAGACGGTTCAGCAATCATTGTACCTGTACTTTACTGAGGTAAGTACATTAGTTTTGATTTTAGATCTTTTGACACTGAAATAATACTCCTAAATGAGAGACTAACATGTGGTGAAGACCATCGCCAAATTTCATCCCCACGCTTGTTGTTTACTTTTCAAGATACCGCAATTTGAAAGTTCGTAAAAAATGGAGTATGATGTGGCCATTCTGAGATTGTGATGTCATAACCTGACCACTTGCATTTGAAAAGGTTTTGTTTTTCTATATAATATACTGCCAAATAGTTTCAACAGTTATGCATAGATTTAAATCAAAGGATAAATATTTTGACTATTGCTTGATATGCCTCAGTAATTCAACACAAAATGTGTACAAGTGTGTGTGCATTCTTCGAAAAATTATAGGGAAAGAATTACATCGATTAGCTGCTACCAGGGACTATGTGACGTCATCATTTCACTCACTCTAGTGTGTTTACAATCAGCTGAGGCAGAAATGGCAGGACCCATCCCTGAGTTTGAGAACTGTTCTTGGAAAGGAACAATATGTTTGAACGAAACTTGAGGAAAATGTTTGTCTAACACGTCTGTTTCACACGTCATGAACATATTCCCGGGATTTCACGGTGGATATGCGTATTCATACGTCATTCTGACTTCATACCCCACTTCATAGTTCATACCCCTTTTAAATAATATATTCAAATTTATGTGCATATGTTTGACACCATGTAATCAAAGAAGAACCAATATTTCATACTTCTGTACCAGTGCTCTATTTTTAGGGAGCACTCACATGTATCATTATACTGTGGTGCATATATATGGTGTCAATTGGTAAAGATTCATCACTCAACTCCCTGGCCCCTTCTGTCTGGAGACTTCTGAATATGCATAACAGTTTATTCATTAATAATGTAATTGTCTTTTTAAATCATGTTTATGCATATCAAGTACTTCTTTATCCTGTGTATTATACTCCTAAAAAATATAGAGCAAGCTTTTCCAGTCATCTATTATTGTATATCCAAAAGCTTTACATTCTGCATTGAATGTTCGGTTGAATGAAAATTCATCTACGTGACATGTCCAGCCAATCCTCACATGATATCATACATATTTATGCCTTCTCTATAGGACACATCGTGACACTGACAATATGTTTGCATGTCACATCAAATTCCTATGATATCATACATGTTTATGTCTTCTTGAGAGTCACACCCTGACCCTGACATTATGTCTTGTTGTCACATCGTGTTGTATCATGCAAGAAAAGTCTCCTCAGGATATGATTTTAATGCTAAAGAAGGAAAAAAACAAAGAAACTGGAGGATTAGGGTGTTGTTGCTTGATGTCCTTAGTGGAAGTTTTTAACCTAGCCAGTAAAACCAATGTATCTCTTGATTTGTGTTTATTTTAGATTCCCAAGGATGAGCTGACCTGCGTGACCATCCACGCGAGCCGCACCGACGACGTGGCCAACGTGCAGCCGAAATATGCCAGATTGTATGACTATTACAACCCAGGTACGTCCTGGAGATCAACCATAATGAACTGGCACCAGAACATGTCCCCAAAAGAAATATTGTCAACAGAGCTAAAGAAACATGTTAAACCAGTTAACTGCGGAATAAAAATGTCGTAACTTACATCCCACTGTGGAATTAATTTTCATGAAAATGTCTTTTGTCGTAGATTTCAACTTAATTCAAGAAAAATACTACATGTACATATTTAACACAAACATATGCCATCACATTATTCTTCTCCTTTTTTGAAGCAAACGCATGCCAAAGACCATGTCTTTACCTCATTTGTACATTTTTTATTCTAAATTACAAGTCCCGCTAAAAAATCATGCTCTTTCTTACTTTCTGAATCACTACTGGACTCCAAATTACTAGTCAAATAAACCCTGCAAAGCTTCTTAGGTCGAAAATCCTGCTTTTCTAAAGTGGAGGGGGCAATTGCGCTATTGAAATCAGAAAGAAAATACCCCATGCAGTCCCTTGCAGAAGGAATTTCAACCAATGCAGAGAGCTCTAGAAAACTTCCAGGTTCTTCTTAGATGATCAATGTACAATTTGAAAAGAATATACCAGTCCTATGGACAAAAAACGAACATATAATAGGGCTAGAACTGTTCACTGTGCATAGTGAATGATCGTTCAAAGCTGTATTGTTGATTATCTAGGGGTTATGTGATGTAGTTTTGTGCATATATTACAGGATGTATATATCCGTCTTACGCTGTGTGCAGTTTGGATAGATACGTCTTACGCAGGTAACCAGGTCTAAACGACATTTCATTTTTCTATTCCTTGCAGAAGGCAAAAGAAATCTATGGGACGGTGATGTTGTGTGTGTGTGTGTGTGCGTGTGCGGTGTGTGTGTGTGAGGGTGTGTGTGTGTGTAAGTGATGCCATGCTTGTAAACATGATATCTCTAGAAGAGTACCATTGACTTATCTCACACTTAGTTTTTGGGTTGGTCATGTTAAGTTGATGATCCCTATTGTTTTGATGGAGGTCAAAGGTCACTTTAGGTCACCAGAGGTCAAAGTGTGAAACCTTTTTAAACACTATATAAACACTATATCTCAAGAAGCATAGCTGTGACTAATGTCTTGCTTGGTGTGTGGCATGTTCATATTAAATAGATGATCCCTACTATTTTTGTTAATGGTCACATGTCGTTTGAGGTCACCAGAAGTCAAAATGTGAAAACCTTGTAAACGCAATATCTCAAGAATGGTAATCAGTGACTAATGTCATACGTCGAATGTGGGTTGGTCATAGTGAGTAATTGATTCGTATCGTTCTTGGTGAAGGTCAAAGGTCATTTGATGTCAGCAGACGTGAAACCGAAAATCTTTTGAGACAATATTTCAAGAATGGTAATCTTGACTACTCTCTTACTTGGTGTGTGAATATTGATTATATTAAGTAGATGATCCCTATCCTTTTTTGGTAGAGGTCAAATGTCATTTGAGGTCACCTGAGTTCAAAATGTGAGAACCTTGTAAACATGCTATCTCAAGAAGTGTAATCTTGACTAATTTCATACGTAGTGTTTGTGGTTGGTCATAGTGAGTAGATGATTCCCACCGATGTTGCTGGAGGTCGAATTTCATTTGAGGTCACCAGAGGTCAGAAAACATGTAAAACTGCTCAGTACACATCATGGTCAAAAGAGCTTCAGTGTAGGCATGCGTTATCTTGAAGAATTAGGTGTTTGAATTTCAAAATTGGTATGAACATGTTGTTCTGTGTTCTTCATGAATATTGTCAAGGAACCACAAGGTCCTTCGACTTTCTCCTTTTATCAGATGTTGATCAGAATTTAAAATACCTTGACCCTATTTCTCACCTTTCTTGTCTAAACTATTCACCTGATGCAGCGTCACAGTCTATCCCTCACATAACTGGTACATTTGTGCAGTGTGATTTCTGTGATTCTAAAAACTGTCCCACTCCATTTTCTTCTGTGAGTACAATTTTAAAGTCAAACACAAGCTAATGCCCACTTTTTCACTTTTTTTTCATTGGGGAAATAACTTGATAGAAGGAACTAAGATACTGTTAAGTAACCTAACCATCATCATAACTAAGTTGTCATTGTCATTGATTAGAAATGTTTCCTTTGGGTTTTCCCCACCATGGAATATAACTGATATACTAGGAAAGTTACATTTCTTAGACATTTTGAGAATATCCCGTTAAATCATCTTTGCCAGTCTGTACTTTTGCTGTAAGCCTCTGACTTGCTCTTTAGGTGTGTTTCTTACCTGGTGTTAACATTTTTCACTTTGATATCAGAAGTCCACTTGTATGCATAATGAATCAATACCCACAATAACCAAAACTCCCCTTGAGAGGTCAATGTGATTACATCGCAGGGCTAATAAACGAGTGGTAAATGTGAAAATGTAAACCACAATCTAATGTCACTACTTTGTGCACATGTTGAAAAAGGCAAATATTTTGGCTACTGAAAAGTTTTCCTGTTCTTAGAGTCAGACCAAATTTGTGTACTTTATAAAATCTCTCAGGTTAGTGGCTCCTGATCTGTACAACATAATTATGCAAATCTGACCAGGCATGTGGATCTAACAGAGAAGCTGATAAGTGATACGTCCCATTCTTCCCCTGCCACCCCCCACCTCAGGGAGAACCGCATAAGAATTTTCGGTATAAGTTTCTTCCTTGAGTACTATCTTATGGTTTTATTAAGTATGGTCTACCTTTGACTGTATGACTTGTGGATCCCTGGGAAGCCAACTGACCTTAGTTTCTTTCCCTTAGAGTTTTACTTTTTCTTGTTTTGCCTTCTCCTTCTGCAGAGGAACACGTTGTGGTTGAATATAGCTCTGAAGTTCTCAGAGGGAGCACCATCTGTGATGTCTGCCCTGACTGCACTGGATGTAGTGCTGGTGTCAAGCAGCCTTACGTCTCATTGCTTCTCTTTGCCGTGACTCTGATGATCGCTGTCCTCGTCAGCAACGTTTGAAGCCGAAGGACGTCCCAACTTCGCCCGTCACCGGCATTCCCTTGCTTTTCCAGTTGTATCTTTCATCCTTCATATTTTTTTTTATAGCAGTGTTTAAAATATGTCTCTCAGTCTGTCAGACATTAAAGTAATACATGTTTCAATACATCATATACGTACAGTAAAAGAGAGTACTTTATTTTTAATTGATTAACAACTGGTGTCTGGAATTTTTTCGAGGGTACTAAATAAATTTATCTGAAAATGTTAGTGGTGCCGACAGGCAGATAATATTCCTGTCAGTCGTCTGTTTTGCATTCAGTGTGGTGACAACTGCCTCTATCAAATCATTTACTTCTGAACAAAAGACAATTTATGATACAATTATTACCAGTGATGCCTTTAAGACAATACACCTGTGAGTCAAAATAATGAATTATTAGCAAGTCATTGTGTCAAAATAGCAGCATAGCCAGCTCAGTAGAAACACTTACTATGACTGCACACATGTTTCACCAATCTTTTGAATGTAACACACGGACAGATCAATTTTCCTGTGTAACAAAAACCAACCCATTGAGACTACTCGTCAGTGTTTGTATAGATGGAACATGTCCTAGTATTTGTGATGGTATTTGTTTATAGAAATTGTGTACAAATAAAATCAGTATTGTGTAGAACAATGATGTATTCTTTGTGATATGTGTCAGGATAATACCTGATAGGTTTCATGGCATCCTGGCTCTAGGAGGCATAAATATTTTTTTTTCTTTTTTTTCCCTCTTTTCTTAACGTCTTCAAATTTCCAGATTAAGGTTTCCTTTTCCTTTCATCTGCTTTAATATATATTTTCATCCTATAGTTTTGTTGTCATGTCGTGTTTCATCCTGTTTTAATACTGTGCACGTGTGTGGAGGTTATCGAGATACTAAGCTTATTTGTGACTTAAAACCTGTTTCTTGCAGCTAGGGCATTAACTTCACTTGTGAAATTTTTCAGTTGTTCTGTAGTGGATACTATATTTTGAGAAAAAAACACCAAACATGACAGGTTATATGCAAATAAGGACCCAAAATACCTTAATTATTAACAAAATTATGGAACCATTATTTACTTTCAAAGAATTAAGACAACTTGTATTGCACCTTCAGTGCTGGAATTCCTTTGTGGTGTGCAACCTTTTTGTGTAACGTTTCTGTGAAAGTGTTGTCTCGATAGCAGTAATGTACGTGTTATGACAGATTTTGTATTTCAGTCCCACTGGAGCTTGTAGAAGCAAACTTTCAGGAACCAGATTATCCATCATTAATTGCTGATAGGTAGTGTACAAATCACACCATTACATCTGTGTACTTCTTTTGGAGAGGTTTTACTGTTGACCCAGACTGAACGAGTTAAAGTGATGGGACAACTATACAAAATGATCACAAAAACAATGACAGACTCTGGTTGTGAGTTCACCTTCAAGAATGCATCAGAATGCAACATTTTGTAAAAATTAACTGTTCGATACTTTGGAAACAAAGATCTGGTCCTTATTGATTTGAATCTCTCTTTTTTTTTAATTCATTCAGTGTGAATAAGTCGTAAGTTGTTGAAAGGAAGTACACCAGTGGAGTCGATGTGTTTTTAGGCCAGCCTATCAGCAATTTAGAAGATGATTTGCTGTTTCATTGTTTTGCCTGTTTGTATCATCGTGTTTATATTCATATGCATATCCAGGGCTTCTAAAAATCTCTATGAAATAATTGTTGTAACTGAAATTCTTTCGTATAAATATATCTTTATATCTTTACTACCTCTTCTAGCTTTGTTAGCATACTTGTTCTTTTTCCTATATCCTTTCAACAGTACCATTGCTGTCGCATAGTATTTTTTTCCCCTTATCATTGGTTTATCAGTTTGCCAACTGCGTTGATCTCAACGAAAACAGTAAAAATCAATTCTTGTTTGAAAGATATTCTGTCTCCGAAAAGTTATTCAGGAAAAGCAGGTATTAACGTCATCAAAGAAATGTTACTATTAAACAAGCACACAAAAGTGAATTTTTGGCAGAATGGGACAGAAAGCTGCTTTTGTGTTGATGGGGACTGGCTGATGGATTTTGAAAGATGCCGCCCAGAAAAAAAATGCAGTAGATGTTGCAATGGTATTGTGACAAGACAAATGTAAATATGAGGACATGACAATGATTTGGTGTTGGTATGTTGTCTTGTCTGCCAATTTTTCTATGCAGAAAATGTATGTGCAGTAAATGTTGTGTGACTGATAGTATTGTAATAGCAGCTGGCATTATGTTTTACAGCATGTTTCAAGCATCTTATTCATCAATATCTGTAATCTATGCTGCTTTATGCTGCACTAAAAGGGACTGTAGGAACCAAACGTTTGCTGGTTTCGGTTTTGTATCTGCTTATGATGGGTTGGAGGGGTTGCGGGGTGGGATATGGTAGGGCGAACAGGTATTCAGTTACCGACTTTTTTCTGAAATTTTTTCCAAATGATTTGGAAGACGCTTGTTTGTGAGACATCCTCATCCTAGAGTTTTTGACAACTGTAAATAAAATATTTGTCATTTTATAGTGTTGATAGGAGGCAAAAAGATACAGAATGCCTACTTTCAATCTAGAAAAAGGACAGTAAAAATGTAGTGAAAAAATACAGTGAAATAGTCACCGCCTAGAGTCTGGCAGATTGCTCAAAATCACTGTTGTATTAAGAGGGACAGCTGTACGGAGATTTGAGTCGACTTTGGTCAAGGGGTAGATGAGGGACCAAGTTGTGATGTAGGACTTGTGTATTGTGTATCTTGTTTTCAAGTTGGCAATGCAGGTGTGACACACCATCAGTGTTCTGATCATGCTCATTATGTCATACTGGTCCAGTTTACTCCCTTGGATTACCCTGCGAGAGAGAGTTTTGGAAGTTACGGATGGGGGGGGGGGGGGATTTGGAGGAAGACAGAAATGAGTGTTCACAGAGAGATGATGTTGGAGTTGGAGGAATGAGGGGTATTAAAGTTTTCTTCTTTTTTTTTTCAAATCACCTAACTTTAAATAAAATAATGTACTCGCTAAGCATTGGTATTCAGGTGATGAAAACTCGAAGCGAAAGTTTTAAGTTTTACATGTAGTCTCCCATTGATGAACTCCGACAGAGGTAGAGTGTGCAACTTTGATGAGACACCGTGAAGTCAGTTAAAAAAAGAGTTATGAAACAAACATCACTCCTTCAGTAATAAAAGATATTTGACAATTGTTTATGCAGATGCAGCTTGTAATTTACAGCAATAGATGATAAAAATACTTCTGTTTTAAGACATAAAGATAAGATATAATAACCCATCCTTCCCTCAGTTTATATATATATTACCTGCAATAGATTTCTAAATATTGTGTTTACTTTTGTACTATGTCATTTATTTTGTTCCTATCACAAAGGATCTGTGGGCACTGATATATATATATAGGTAACATTAATGTATGTATAATAAGAATATTCCATCTGGTAGCTGTAATATTCCTCGGGAGACTCGCAGGATAATTTTAAGAGGACCTGAGAAATCTATTGAATTTTCTACAGAGGACCTAAAATCTATTGTTTCGGCCCTCGATCCCACCCGAAAACAAGGGCACGCACACACACGCGCACACAAGCACACATACACACATACGTACATACATACATACACACATACGTACATACATGTACAATTTGTATAGTAATATAAATACGATATATTTTATCATTTTGTCTTTGTGTACCTATCTGTATATATGTACATTATGTCAATCTGTCACTTGCTTATGTAGGCTCTGCTTGCAGGATGATTCTCCAGGTCATCCAGTGGTCTCTGCATTATTCATGAGAAGCACAAGCAGATGAGCTGAAATGATAACAACAAGGTAGTCGATAATGAAATCACAGTTAAGAAATTGTATAGAAGATATACAGTATGTGCATATGCATTTGTCAAAAATTGTAAAGCTGATATTGTGGGAAGCACTGGTCTCCTCGGCACTTTGGACTCTGAATCTCTCTATTTTTTTTCTTATTCTTGTCCATCTGTTAATTGCTTCTCCACATCACAAGCTGATATAAACTTGCAATACAAACATCAAAATGAACACAGCTAGGAAGAACTTAGAGAAAGAGAGGAATTAAAGAGAAACAGTTAACATTGGATGAACAAGTCTTCCCCCCCCAAAAAAAAAAAATCCATATGTCTTAAAACAGCATAGGTGGAAGTGAAACTTCTCTCTTTAGAGGATTTCATCCTCAGTATTTTATCCTTCCTTTTTCTAGTCTTCGTACTCTACCGACAGAGCCATGAAACTCCTTTTTGAAGTGATCATTGTGGTGTAGACCGTTGCAATTCACCATGAGATAAGCCTCGTTTGTTTTTGGAACAATACTAAGATGAGGAATGATACAATCCAACTTTGTGTAAAGGGTACCTTGTGCGCAATTTTTGCAAGGTGCACCTTGATTTCTTAATTTACTGAAAATCGGTTGAATTTCTCACCTGTTACAAGTTTATTCATATCAAGTGGCTGGTTGTAACCAAACTGACAAAGCATACCATACTAGATGTGTTTGCAAAGATGAGTCTTTTTCCTTTACCTGTATAGACTACCCATCTTCCCATATAGACTAAGATTAAATTGGTATTTAGTTAAAAGAAAAGAAATCTCACCTAGTAATGGAGAGAAGGATAGGGAGAGAAATATTCCAGGCCAACTCCAAATATTAATTATTACAGCTCCCATCACTGCACAAATAGCGACGCTCCCAGAGTAGCCAATGTTTACCAATCCCACGGACAATCCTTTGTTGAATTCTCCGTAAACTCTGTCAAATGGAAATATGGCGCAACATGAAGGTTTACTATGCATTACCAATTGCATGCAAAATTATGGGGAACACAGAAAACACTAACAAACTGTGATACACGGATTTTATGGTTCCATACGAGTATCAGGTTTTCTTGCTCTTACCCTCATTGTAGTAGTTCTGAAGTACCCAATTTTTCGAAAGCTGCAAGTCCAGGTATGGTATTACAGAGTGGAAAGATAACTTAGCTGAACTAGATTCCCCCACCCCCCACCCTTCTGGGTGGATGAGTTGAGGGGTGACTGGTTACATAAATGGTAATTAGCTGGATGGATAAATGGATGGGGGAGATGTGGATGGATGGATGGACGGGCGGAGGGTAGGTGAAGGGATAGTTGGTTTAATGAATGGGAAGATGGAGTGGATAGATGAATGGATAGATGAATGGATTGTCTGGTGGACGCTTGGGTGGATTAATGGGTTGATGGACTGATGCATGAGTGGGTGGATAAATGGATGGGTGGATGCATTTATGGACGGAAGGGTGGTTGGATGGCTGAGTAGAAGAGTAGGTTGATGGGCGGGTGGATGGATGGAAGAAAGGGTGGACGAATGAATAGATGGAAGAATGAATGAATGAATGGATGGATGACTGGTTGGAGGGGTGAATGGATGGAAATGGTCCAAGGGTTGATATACGGATGGATAAGTGAATGTATGCGATCCATGTCATCGAAAAGCGTGTATGACGTGACTTACCTCCAAGACATACTTTGAGCTATAATAACAATTCCATTAAGGTTTGCAACAGCTAAGTGCACCAGCAATGTATATATGGCCTTGTTCTGATGGAATGGGCATAATCCGATCAGTAACATGCTGAAAAACTGCACTGCGTTTAGCAAAAAGGACGTAAACTATAAAGGAAAAGATGAAACAAAAACAAGGGATCTCTACATACATGTCGTCACATTTTTTCCTTTGGTTTTTACCGTTTTCATTCAATTAGTCTTGAGGTACACTTTATTACCTCACCAAAGACATTTTGAGCATGTTATAGTTCAACCTCATCATAAGAGAGATAAATCTTTAGGTGGCATACAAATACTGAAATATACAGCTCTGGGTCTATGAAAGACTCCTTTCAGGAATCCACCCAGTCATGAGGGTGAAACTTCGAACCTGACATGGGTCGCTATACAAAAGAGATGAAACAACACAATAAATTACATAAACGCACCTTGGTACGAGATACATCGATATAAATGCCACTTTCGGCATCATCGACTGGCCGACATTTATCATTGTCATTCTCGTCATTTTATCTTTTTCATATTTATCATCATGCGCATTCCATCGTCTTCTCCTCATTATCATCATCATCATCGTTATCATTGTTATCATTGTCATCATCATCACCATCATCATCATCACCATCATCGTCGTCGTCATCACCATCATCATCATCATCACCATCATCATCATCATCGTCGTCATCACCATCATCATCATTATCACCATTATGTTCGCCACCACCACTATCACAATCATCTTTCTTATCATCTTTATTTTTACATCATCTTCATTATCATCGCCATCATCTTTATCTTTGCCATTGTCACTACACCATAGTCATCTCATCTTTAGGTATTGTTTATCTTTTATCCTATACATCAATTAATTGATAGGATCATCGATTACTTTGAACTCACCTTAAAAGATATCTTATCGAGCAGGCACCCATAGATGATTCTTCCGATAGCCCCAGATAATGACGACTGTACTGCCTATGTAAGTTAGCGCTGAGTCATTCAGAAGGAATAGCTGTCCGTACGTCTAAAAAGGTGGCGAAATCGTAAAAATAGAAGATTTATGACCCGAAACAACTAAAATATGCATTTGTAGTATCTGATGACGTAACATCAGTCGTTTCTTTGAGAATTAAACCTCATGTATAATGGAGCTACACAAAATCACTTAAACCTTAGTATTATAATTATGGTGCGAAAAAGGAAGAAAAGAAAACTCTATACTCTGTGTAAACATAAATTTGAAATAACACAGGACGACCTAACGGCTCAAGAAGAGGTTTCGAGAGCCCAGTGCAACGAACATCAGGCATACTAAATTGTTCACATAATCATTTCACAAAATAACGAAAGTTGATGTAATGAACGCTAAACCGAGCTTTAAAGCAAACCCTTCTGTTATAACCCAATGCAATACGCCCCCCTCTCTCAAATGCTATCTGAGCAGCATACTGGACGATTCTTTTATATCTTGAGCAGTAGTTTGACCCAAAGTGAATCTCAACCATATACTTGACCTCGATCCACCTCCCAGAAAATGACATCTGTGTCAAATTATTTTTGATATTGCATTTTTGCAATGCTTTTGAGATTTGACACCGGTGGGATCTTAATTAAGACCGGGTCACACTACAGCGCGATTCCACACACGATTCAACTTTTGATTGGAAACATTCAAATTTTCGACAAAATTTTATCTGATCCTAAAAGCCGTTAGTAAGACAATATATGTATCGCCACGGTTTCTCGCAAAACTGGTTGTCATGAATTGATGAATCGTTTTCCAAGTTAATATTTTGCATTTATTAATGAAAAAGGGAATTCAAGATGTGTTTTGATAATGTCACCTTGGTTGGTGCAGAAGACTCATGCTCGCTGTATTGATCGGAGACATCAAATAAGATTTTACCCTTGCTTTCCATCTCGAAATAAAAACACATATCGTACACTCATAGGCCTATGCATATACTTCCTCATCATATCGCATATATATTACTAATTTTTTTCATACCTCAAAAATGTTTTACATTAATTTCTTCTCTAGATAAGATCCTCATGCAGTGTGGCAACAAATTAAAATTCCCGCTCAAGGCCCTAGTGTCGTCTGCATTGACACATTGATAATTTCAGACCATACCATTATCATACCTTAAAATTCATCATCATAAATACAGGATACTGGCTGGCAAAACATAACCATATCGTTAGTATCCAATAAGGCTTTGATGATAAGATAGCAATGGTCTCGTTTCTCGAATCTGTTTTCGACGAGTCCTTTTTCATCAATGGTTCAGATATTTCAGTGTGAGGATGAAGACAGCTCGTCCGTCGGTTTCTGTGAAAATACACGGAGCAACAAACTCTTAATGCTTTCATCATATCCATAGTCATATATATGTCATCACCATCATCATCACCATTATCATCATCATCACCATCATCACCATCACCACCATCATCATTACTATTATCATCATCTTTATCATATTACTGCTATTAAGATGATTATCATAACTATAGCCATCATTAGTATGATTATGATTATTGTAATGGTATGTAGTATTATGTTCATTCTAAGTATAACTGCTTTTTTTCTTTAAGTTAAAGAACAATTCTCAAACTTAGATCAACTTAAACTTTCACCCGCAAATTTATTTAACTTATCCTGTATTTTACATCTCTTGTCAAAGCTGACGATGTTGGGCAAACTCATCCCCATCAGCTTGGAAGACGGGACCCACCTATTTCACAATGATTATGATTATAATTAGGAATGTAATAATTATTATTTCATGTCCTTTCTCAACCTCTGTGTTGGTAGATATTTTTGGTTACTCTGATCTCTTAGTCCTCCCGGATTCCAGAAGATGAGTATGATGTGGGCAGTGTCTAGTAGTGCTGTCTTTGTGAGTCGTTGCATTTTTATGATTGCCTGTGCCTGTGATTTCTCAGCAGCCTGTCTCCAAATCCATTGATACCATTATCGTGTCGTTCATATCATTGTCATGTCCTATATTATCATCGTCATTGTTCAATCTGGATCATCAGTACTACTATAACTATTATCTTCTTTATCGCCATCGCAGATTATGTATAAAACATCATCTATCATAGTAGTAGTGGAGATAAAGTAAATATTAATATTATTGTTGTTTTCAATTGTCATTAGATACTGTCACTGTTATCACAATTACCATTATTAATAGTACAGTTATTGCCACTCTGTCAGCATCATCATTGCTGTCATCACGATAATGGCCATAATCATTATCATAAATGTTAGCGTACTCGTCATCATCACTATTACCTTTTGTAATGATCTTTATCTGCATTGTCACGGTCATAGTCATTGCTCCCATCATCTCCATCACCATCGTCATCATCTTTATTTTCAGTTATTATCGAGTACTCCCATTAATTATTGTCATTATCATCATCATCACTATTATCATCATTATCATCATCTCCATCATCATCATCATCATCATTATCATCATCATTTTAATTTAAACCATATTACCATTAATTATTGTCATAATCATCATCATAATCATCATTGGTATTACCATGATCGTCGTCGCTGTCGTAATCAGTATCATAATGATATCATCCTTGTCCTCATCAAAACTAATACCATCATCATCATCCATCATCATCATCATCATCATCATCATCATCATCATCATCATCATCACTGTTATTACCATGATCGTCCTCGCTGTCGTAATCAGTATCATAAGTGTTATCATCCTTGTCCTCATCACCACCAATACCATCATCATCACCATCATCATCATTAGCCTTATTAATATTACAAATTATCTTCATCTTCACCGCCACATTCGGGAAAAACTACTTACCACCATTTCTCTGTCGAATATCATCAGGGTACCAAGACTGCACATCAAGGCAAATACAACAGCCAGAATAATGTACGCAGACGGCACGCGGGAGATGACAGCAGATTGGCTGAAATATCTTCGGGAAAATAAATTTTAAAACACATACATGTGCATGATCTCTACCATCGTTTCTGATAGGGTTTAGGTTCATAAGAGACTTTCACTACTATGAGACTTTTCTTTTCTTACCTTTAAATTTCAGTAAAATCAGATGAAGTAACGTTAACGATGAAGAAATGTAAATATCCAGATAAATATCTGACTCTCAGAGTGGAGTCCGCAGGTGACTCCTCGCCTATAAAGTCGACAAATAATGAGAAGAGAGTCATCTGACTCCGATGAAACCCGGCATAACTGACTCTTCAAAATGGAGTCCTTCGACTTGTAAGGCCAGCTCGACCGGCATCTTACCAGTCAAAGTACACAAATACTCAAATTCCCCTTTGAATGTTTAAATGAGACTCTACGCGAAAAAAGTCACTTTAATCCTAGAGTAGTAGAGTCATATTTAACTGGATTCTGTTTTAAAAATCACACTGGCTGCATTTTGTATTTCAGGTAACTTAAATACTATCCACAAGACAAGAACGAAACTTTAAACATTTGGCGACCAAATGTGACCAGCATTTGGATCACCGTGTATGAAAACTTACGTTTCGGCTATTCCATTCACTGAGTGGTTAGCCAACATATTCTGAGGATTGATAATTGCTGTCTGTATGGGTGAGAAGATAACAGGACTGATGGCCATGCCAACGGTTGAAATGGCAGAGGCTGTTGCCTTGTTGTTTGGAAACCACTGAAGAATAAATTGACATCACGATAGCGGTGAATATGTTACCGTGAAAACGTGTCTACACTGCTAAAAATTGTTCATTCTACAGAGTATGTAGAACATCATTTATTGTTTTTTCTCAATTGAAGATGATTTTAACTTTTAGGTTAACATGAATTCCGTCACAAAAAATCGAAACGAACTGGCACTAGGCTACTGTTGTACTCACTTTTGTTTTCTCGGTTCTTGTTTTTTAAAAAACAAACAAACAAACACATAATTGTGTATGTATTTTTTTTTACTCACACAAAATACACAAAAGAAAGAAACAAACCAGATATTAAACATAAATATGTTGTTACTGAAGGCTTAGCTCACCTTTGTCGAATTCAATCCAATACAATTGAAAGTTAATCCAACCGCAATACCACCAAGAATACCACAAGTAAATGCAACAAAAACAAAGTGAAGATTTAAGCAGTACGCCGTTAAGATATAACCCGACCCTATGGAGAGAAAAGACACAAACGCAATCAGTGGAAACTCCTTTTTCCTCGTATTCATCAGTTTATTTTAAATCCTCATTAAAACATTAGTCACTATTGAGAATGGAGCAAGTTCCCTTAAAGACGCAGATTGAGTTGAGTATAAAATTCGTTTTGACTCAACTATTTTGACTCATACTCAACTAAGTATAGTGTCATAACAAAGTTGAAGCTTTCAGGGGAACCCACCAAACAGTTTGTGCCGCAGTACACTTTTCAGTAAAGTATCACTGTGTGACGACTCTGTTTGGTTAGAATGTCGAAATTTGTCTTCAAGTCACAATATTGTTTGTCGTAGAATGTGACGTCATACTTACGTGTATGCAGAGCATGCCAGAGTGAGAATACTTCTTAATCCGAGGTATTCATCTAGATATCCTGACATTATCATGGACGGCGTTTCGAAAACAAGGATCATGATGTAGACTGTTTGAAAGCTCTTGAAAAGATAAAAGGGTGACAAAACAGAAATGTCTACATAAAATTTATAATTGCAAACAGCTGCCCATATCGAAAAGTTTCGATCATAAGCCTCACAAATGCGTTACAGTGTGTGGGCGTATGGTGCATTGATCGGTTTTTTGCTTAATGTAGTACTCGGGTTTGTGAGATTTCAGGTCTAGCTAAGTTGGATTAGTGATGTTCGTACTATAACACACCCAGTGGATACTTTTTTGATTGGGCACACCCATTAATTTTGTCGTAAATCATTAATTTATGGGCATGATGCCTACAAGCAAAAATATTCTTTTCACCCCAAATTTACATAATTTAAAGGATTTATACTTCTAGACAGAAATATATCGAAATAGCTAAATGCGTTTCTGATAGCTGCATGTCATAGGCAGCAGGAGGAAAAGAGTTGATGTTATTTGGTTCTATAATTTTTTTCGCAAACCGCGTTTTTGTGACACAAAATGACGCATTATTTTGGGGAAATTCCCCAAAATTATGACCTCACAAAATTTTAAAATCGTCAAAAATCGTGTATTTCGAATGAAAATCGCCGTTTCATGGATTACTTCCACCTAAGCATATCATTTTGAAGCGTAATTGATTAGGCTTCCCTTGATTAGAACAATTTATAGAAAGTTTGGTGTAAAATGAGCAAACGATCGTTTTTTACAAAACTTTTCGATATATGGGACTAAGGCACGGCACTGAGAACATAGAGATGGGTATTTATAGTTTTTCAGTTATCATCAGTCACAAAATCACCCAAGTTTCATTAAAACACAGAAAATATGAAACTTTGATGAAACCAAAACAATTACGTGACAAATTGAAAGTGCCAAGATGTATAGCAATGTCAATTTTCCACTGTTTTCGAACGAAAAGCCGAAACCTTAATCTTGCGTTTTCAAAACTTAATGAGCTTAAAAAAATGTCTAAAGTTAGTGCTGAGGTTACACTACTGCAGGTTACTTATATACTATCGATTTATGATAAGACTATCGTTATATCTAATATCGCCAGCAATTCATGCATGACTGCATACATGGATACCTCCCAGGGCGAAACCAAAACAATTACGTGACAAATTGAAAGTGCCAAGATATATAGCAACGTTAACTCTGACAATTTCCTCCAATTTTCATTCACTTATTCGAACATGATCAAACGTAATGTAGTCAAAGCAGTCTCAAGAAAGGTAGTAGAGTTGTGGACGAGCTAGGTGGGGGGGGGGGGGGTGGTATATTACCAAGTATACATGCGGACAATCCTGGAAAGGGGAACACAATTAGATACGAATTTTATTATTAGACACGAATCTGGCCAGTTGGCTTAATCTTCGTCTCATTTAGATGAATAATCGCAAGACCTGTATCCCACTGGTTCAGGGTAAGGAGAGGAAGAAGAATGAGAACAGAATTGTCCATAAAGGGTGGAGAAAAAGAAGCCTGAAGGCCCAAATAATAGGGTGATAAGTGAAGTATACGCGCGTAGTAGCCTATAATGAGAAAACCGTTACTGTATAGTTAGTTAATTAGGTTCGATCACTTATTCTGTTTCGTCTTGATATCATTTCTACCATAGGACAATGAGATATAGTAATTAGGCCTTCTGTAATTCGTTGTACATATAATTTAGACTACTTTTACCATACCGCACCTCTATTTGTCAGTCTGAATGATCTCAGTTTATATGCCTTAAGCCGTTACTATTTAGCTACTTTCCTTTTCAACTGTTTAAACAATACTTCTTCGTCCATCTTCAGTAATTAATTCCAATTTCACATCAGCATGCACTCCTACCCTAGTCGCTCTTCGAGCAACCTTTATATACCATATGCTTGCCATCCGTTTCATTGGGACAAAGTCTGGAACACCTTGCCCACCCATACTAAGGAGTGTGAAACACTTTATACATTCAAAAAACATCTCAAGAATAATCTTATTATGAACTATCACAAGTAAGAGTAAATCTTTTGTTTCTATTTCTTTTGCTTACTTCATACGTGTTGATTTACTTATGTGCATTTTTTTTTTGTATTTATTTTTGTTTTGTGCATCCGTCCTTGAATTGACTTGAATTGGTAATTGTGATATATGCAGCTATCGCTGTTGTAGCAACAACCATCGTCATTAACAAGCAGAAATAAATCGGAAGTGAAGATAAGGGGGAAAAGGGGTTAAATTAAAATAAATACCGTATTTGGCAATATCCAACAGGAAACAATTTTGCGCTGATATGGAATCTTCACAGATAGAATAAGCACATTATCTGATATCGAAATTAGGATTACTATGGTAACTGATATAAAAAAAAACACGTAACTGAAAGGCGAATCTTATTCTGTAGTGAGAGCTTTGTCTGAATAAAAAATCTCCGGTTAAGCCACTGAAACAGTTTCCTTTAAACTCTCTGACAGATACCCTAAGTAAAGCATTGTGTCTCGCTGACCCCGGAAAGAAGGTCAGGGTTAAAAGGTCAAATAACTAAAGCATAATTGTTATGCCACATCTAGAAACAAAGGCCTTTTGAAAGCGATTTCCCAGCGCGTATCCGCTGCCATTGTTAGGACGGGAAACACAAACAAAAGAGTCACTGTGGGGGGCCAACATGGTGCCTGGGGATTTTCTTTAAGCTCCCAAGCATACAAAATTTCTTTATTTTCAAATATGCAAATATCCTGGATTTTAATGGAAAAAATGTTTATTCATTTATATATTTATATTTACTTATTTCTTTGTGTTCATGCTCTAAGTTACTGTAGACCGCAGAGTAAAAAAGAGATGAAAAATAAAATGACATTATAAAAATGTTTAAAGGCGACTTAAAGCGTGAAGACTTTGTTACAACTATATAAACGTTCCAGAAGATTGAACTATCTTGCATTAGGCAAAATCCCTTATATCATGTGAAACATTTCATTTTTTCATTTAAAGAAGAATTTTACCAGCCGATTAACTCTTTCCTTAAGGCTCTTAGTCTACCTAGTTTTCGATGAGATAAACATTTGAGCAACGGAATCGCACAAGTAAATTATTTTCTCAGATTTAATTACTTACTCTACCGTTCGACTTGTTTGGGCATGCCCTATAGCCTTACCAGTGTTAAATGTGAAATTTGAAAACATTAAATGTATTAATGTACCTTATTATAAATTTATGCATAGTATTAAATTTTGAAGGAATTGAAATTCGTCCCAACTTAAAAATTGGGTGACGAAGCACCAAGTCGGTCACGTGACATTTAAGTTAGTGAATGCCGATGATGTTAGGAAATCTTCATAGGTCAATTTACTTAATCTTCATTTTTCTTTCAGAGAAGGGATGGTTTGCCTTCCACAGACGGATAACAGAACGGAAGGCAAAACTGCAGCACCGCTCAGGAGCTATGAAGACTTACATTGAATAAAAAGACTTTTGGTCTGTCATTTCACCAAAACTTGTAGACAGGAAAAATGCACCCGTAATATTACTATGCACACCGTCCACTCAACACCCACCCCATTCCCAAACACAAAAACACAAATGGCAAAGATAGAAAAGCAGAGCCCAAATTTGCTCTTCCGTGAAACTTGCCGGTGAAGCAAAGGAATAAATATCGCCGGTGAGTCATGTGTATAATTGTCAATTTTGGAGAAATTTATGAAACCATTCGTCATTTGTTTAACATACAGACGTATGATGACTTTTGGCCATAAGCTGAATTTCATAATGTATGAATCAATTTCTACATTCTGTTTGAAAAAGAAAATGGAGATGTGTTTAATCAATTAGTAAATTACATTTGACGTACCCGTAAAATCGCTCAACTGGAATTTAACATGACGTATCATACTTTTATGTCAAAACAAGTCTGTTTCGTACTGGAATGATTGTGTACATAAAGTAGATTTGGCGTATCATTCACGTCGATATGTCAAATAACAACGATCTGAAAATTTGTACAACTGTTTAGTAACGTATCACGATTTCCATTATTTCCATTATGGCGGTTTCATTATCTCGTTAAAATTATACCCAGAAGGCCAGCAGTTACTTCAAGAAGGGCTTGACAGACAACTTGGAGGAATTCAGTTTACCGTAGATGACCAGTACTTCGCGTAACCCAATTTCAGAACCCCTGACAGATTATAATGATGATGGAGGGATAGTTATCAGTGGCGGATTCGAAGCGGTGAGGATGGGACACGTGCCCCCCCCCCCCAAGAAAACAAGAACAAAAACAAAAAAACTGATCGATTGTGTCGTCAATTTTATGTCGTATATACATCTATCTGTTGCTCTTTTTCGGTCACGGTTTTGGTAAAGAAACTCGTGCACCATATTGACAGCACTACTTTTGTGTAAAATCCTTCAAACTGAAGACCCTATCCTTCAATGCCTACAACCTGTCCCCCCCCCCCCTCCCCGTCCAAACAAATATCCTGGATCCAACCCTGGTTACGGATGAGACAACACTAGAAGAGCAATCAGCGGTCGTATGAAATCAAGAACGTACTACCACATGGGAGGACGAAACCGTGTCGTCAAGCGCCTGGATCACTTCCGTTTCTAAAGGACGTTGCCTCAAGTATCAGCACAAAACCCGTTAACTGGTTGATACGTGTCACGACGAATGCCTGCAGACATTTGCATTGTCAACTTAAGACACGTCGAATTCTTTTAATTTCTAACGTATCAGATTTTTTTTTTAATCTTATTATCAAACATTTCATGTCGAGCGTAAGCAAATCCTTAAATTTGCTTTTGGTTTATTCCATTAACGTATACATCATTTTCCCGTTCAATACATTAATCTTATTCTTGTTGTTCGTGGTGTCGCTGCTCTTTTTTTGCAAGTATTTCTATGATCTTCAATTAAGTATATTTTCACATATGCTGTTGCTATGAAACTACGACATTATACAATTTGCAAGTAAAAACTTAAATTATGGTTATGTATCTATTTTTTTTTTTGTTTTTCATCCGTATAGTTAGAAAATAGAAATGCAGATGGTATAACATGATGTGGTATCAGGCATCGCATGTCAGAAGTAAATTTTACATTCATTTGACGTACTAACGTACCATGTGTCGTATCTCAGAAGGCATTTAGACTTAAATAGGTGGGTGATTTGATGCATTTACTAGTACTAATTAACTTACAGTCAAATCGTTTTCTGCGTATTAATAGAAAACTTAAATGTCCATTTTCTGACGTCCCTCGAAAACAACGAAGGTACATAATTTAGATTATCCCTCAGCAAATCTTTAAACTTTGGGAAATTTTCAAAGTTTGATTTTCTCAAAACATAATTTTTCCTGGTAGGTCAGTATTCTAGATCAAGGACAAATTTTATGATCATGCGCAAACACTGCAAAAAGCGTATACGTACCCTAACAAGCGGTGCAGAGGTGGACAAATATTTGGTGGACAAATATTTGATGTACGATAGAAGATACAACCAAAAGTCAATCCCATGAAAAAAAAAATAATACAAATGTCGACATTAAAATGATACTTGCACGATATTTCCATTATTATAATGGTGGCACAGATGTTGCTATATTCGGACAAGGCAACATTCATAAAATAAAGATGAAGGTTAGGTTGGATAGAATCATTGCAGTGAATTGTTCAATGATACATGGCATATACGTCCATGAGGTTGCGATAAGTATCACATTTTAAAGAGAAACAATAGTCTTAAGTGAACTAAGATTCTGTGCCATTACCACCATGGGCAATCGCAACATAGGCAAACTGAATCGGTGCTGGGAGATACAATTACCAAACTTTTGTCGCATTTACAAAAGGAAAGTTCCATAAACAATTCAGACTGCTATATCATTGCAGTCGTTGTTGTCCTCCTAACTGTAAATGGCTGAAGATGCATTCAATTTGCTGCAGATTTTTAACACCGTCAGCCATTTCTACCAATATAGCTGTGAAAACAAGGAACAGTCAATCATCTCAGTACAGGCATAATAACATTAAGGGATGAAATTAATAGCGAACAATTTAAAAGTTACCTTATAATAAATGGTCCAAATATTGGAAAATGTTTGGAATAGGGTTACGTTTTGTAAGTTCTGTAATTCACTGGGTTATCTCATACCAAATAAAATGGCTATTAAGTTGAATGGACAAACACCTGAAATTATCCCATGGAGGGTACGATAGTTTGAGGGTTGAAGGTAACAAATAGATGTAACAAGAGGGCAATCCACGGAGTTGCGTATCTCATCGCCAACATGCATTGATTTAAATACAGAGCATGCACATAGGGATTTGTAATAGTTTACTGCAACCACATCTCACGGAGACCTAGTTCAGGGAAATGGTTGTAAATGAGTGGCAAACATTCTTCAAGTATAAAATGGTGGTAAGCATCTCAATACTGATATCTACTGTAAGGTAGCAAACTTAAGGCTATAGTCTGATGCTACTAGGCTCAAGTAACAATAACTAATGGCTCAAAATTATCTGTGCATATTACGCTACATATTACAATTATACATTGGGTTATTCCGTGTAGGTTAAGCTTACCGCTTAGTGGTTAGAGTTAGGACCAGGATATAAGAGCATCCCTCTATGGGTATTGACACACAAGTCTCCTATTTACCTGTGAAGGACCTGGTTCTGCTAAAATTATTGTTTGACTTAAAAATAATGTTCTCATAAAGGACATTGTCCACAGGGGCCAGTTCTGCTAAAGGTGTTTTTGCTAAAGTTAAAAAGGTGGTGTCTATTGACCCAGATGCTAGCTCTAAGTTTGTTATCAAACAATCATACAATTTCACCACTTTACTATAAGAGTAATATACTGTATCTTCAGTATTGTGTTCATAGGAACGGCCTTGCAAAATTTTGCATTTAATGCTTAATTAGCTCTCAAGATATGCTGGAAATACAAATTTTGGGGCAAAATTGGCTTTTTTTCTAAACAAATCAGCAAATTTCACTCTCTTTAATACAAAAGTGATATACCTTGAATACTACATTCTCAAGTAAGTGCTTGCAAAACTTTTCATTAAATGCTCAAATACATCTCAAAATATGTAGGAAATACCAATGTTGGGACAAAATTGCTTTTTTTCCTCCAAAATCAGCAAATTTCACTGGATTTACCATTACAGTAATATTATGTTGAACAAAGTGTTCTCAGGTAAGTCCTAACAAAACTTTAAGTTAATTGGTCTAATAGTTCTCAAGATATGTTGGAAATACAAATTTTGGGGCAAAATTGGCTTTTTTTTTCTCAAAAATCAGCAAATTTGACTTGATTTCACATTACAGTAATATTATGTTGAACAATGTGTTCTCAGGTAAGTACTTAGAAAAATTTAAGTTAATTGGTCTAATAGTTCTCAAGATATGCTGGAAATACAAATTTTGGGGCAAAATGTGCTTTTTTTTCCTCAAAAATCAGCAAATGTCCCTCTCTTTACTACAAAAGTGATATACCTTGAATATTTCATTCTCAGGTAAGTTTTTGCCAAAATTTTGCAGTAAATTCTCAAATACTTCTCAAGATATGCTGGAAATACCAATTTTGGGGCAAAATTGCCTTTTTTTTCTCAGAAATCAGCAAATTTTACTCGATTTACCATACAACTAATACAACTCGCACATATTGGCATCATGCACAACCTTACCAAGTTTCAACTTAATCGCTCATATGCTTTTCAAACCATTCTGGAAAAACCACAATTTGGACATGTCCGGACGCACACACACACACCTGAGCACACACGCACACACGCACACGAATTGGCACGGACACGTTTTCATTTGTACCACCCAACAGGACCCTCCTGTACAAATGGTCACTCTACCATGGGGTACCCCTGGGGTGTCGCTACTCATCCACTCCAAGCGTTTCCATGGCAACCATTCTCCCATGGGTGCACAGTACAATATATAGCTCCACTAGCCAAGTGACTACAATATCTCATCTAGCCCCTATAGGGCGATGAGATAAAAAGGAAAAAAATAATGGTAGGCTGAATTTTGCTCCAGAGTGGCTGAATATGACGGAGGCCATTTTGGTAGCCATTTAGGATTTAGTGTAAATGAGGACCCCAGTGTCTTAGAAAAGTACAATATTGAATACCGGGACTCCAAAAACCCCCGTTCAAACATGCTATATATCATCATATAGCTATATACCTAGCAATCTCCTGACGACGGCTAGCATTTTGTCAACCATCTTGGACTAAAATGTTAATGAAAACCTAAGTGTCTTAAGAAAAGTGAGAAAATGAGTTCGGCCACCCCGCAAAACCCGTTTTGAGACACTACCACACTTGTCATATCTGCTTCAGAAGCTGATAGCTTCAACCCTCAAACTACTCACCCTCAAACTACTCACTACTATTATTTTCTTGGTCAAAATGCTTAAAGCTTTCAATGGAATTTAATTTGATGCTATCGCTCCCCCCCCCCCCCCACGCACTATAAGGTTATGATATTTTGGCCCCTTTTCTTTGAAATACAAAATAAATTATCAATACGTTGAGAATTCCATGTGGAGTGCACCCCCTCCCTCGTAATGAGTATATGGTGGGGGAAGGGTTCTGACAGTAACATGCTTACCATATAAGTAAGATCGCTGGGACTCCCATGTGCACGAATATAGGAAACCGTGTACGGCATCATGTTGCCTGTTTGGACGAAAGAGAACGTAGAAAAGGAATAGTGATATTGATGAAATAGGCTACCCAGGAGCCCGAATCAGGGTTGTTGACAAGAAAATCGGGGCTAACTTGACCATGGAATTTATGAATGGATGAATGGTTGGATGGATGAATAGATAAAGTGGCACCGGGTAGTTTGATGGATTGATGAATGAATGGATTCATATGAATGAAATAAATGAATAAAGAAAGAATGGATGAATGAATAGATAAAATTAAATGAATACATGAATGGATGAATGTGTAGCTGGATGAATAAATGAAGAAATGAATAAATGGTTAGATGAAAGGATAAATGGGTGAGTGCTTAACTTCTAGTGACAAGACAAACTTAGCCGTCTGTTTGTCGATATGTGATACACAATTTTAGAACTACGATTTAAAATGTGGAAAGTGGATGATCCTTAAAACATACTTTACAACTACATCAATTTAAATGTTTCATTAAATTCTAAACTTAAAGTGTCCTCTGTGGTATAACTGTACTATTTACATGGATGAAACTGTAATGTTTTGTTTTCCTTCCTTCTGCGTCGAACCAGACCACTGCGACCGTTGAATATAGTCGATACGTTTTTACTTTGGAAGTACGGCAGTCACCTATACAAACTCAACAATCATCATAGGAGCATTATGTATTACGTTCTTATAGTTCAGTAATGTGCATGGTTATATATTAATATGACAAGTGAAATACACACCAACGGACAACCTATACTTACAACATTAACACATTTACACATCCAAACAGATTTACCAGTCATTTGCTAGTCTGAGCCTGACCATGTCCCCCCCCCCAAACTTGTGACCAAACGTTTCACGAAAGTATACAAGTTATTAAAAAAGTCAAATAAATGTAGCCTAATCCAAGAATACATCTCAACTATATTGACAAAGCACCTATAAAGAAAACTAAAACACTCCACCTTTCTGAGAAACTATCAAATGCCGCAACAAAGTGATTTGTGTGGCGGATAAAATATGAAACACCGACCATGAATGTTACAAATTCTAATCATATATGTAATACCCACCAATGACATTTAAAAATAAATGTAATAGACTGTTAAAGCCTCAAAGTGGAAGGCCCTCCAACAGCCCCACTATTTATAGGCTTAGTCATGATTAAATTTTATGGTTGTTTCAGAATATTACAATTATGGTTAAAATGATTACAGGCATGGTCCGTTAGAACGTTTACGGGTCTAGGTGCATGTATATGTGATACAGGGGTTGTTTGTTGTCTGTAAGACCACTATAATATAGTCACATATACTGTACATATTACAACTAAAAATTACATGAAAGCCAGTGGGAAGGGAAGGGTGTAGTCAGTTTTTTAGCAACCCTCCTATAGGTATAACGAGTCCTTAAAACTTGGTCACTCTAACGAAAACGAGTTTTCAAAATACACATGCATGAAAGATGGGAACCGAAGCTACTTTATCCCCATGGGCCCGTATATCCTCATCGGATCATAGCGGGACGTCTTCGTTTCATAAGGAGGAGTTCAACTGGTTTTCCAGTATACCTGCACATTTTAAAACATCCGGTTCTACTGTAATCTTTTCAATTTCACTGTATCAGGTGCCAATGTTTGTACAGGTCACACTGGTTGTTGAAATGACATGTAGAGAACCATCTTTTTAACGGACTGGGCACTTTACCATCCACGAATTCCAAACTTGATCTACACAATTGAACTACTCTTTTTTACTCTTCTTTCGATTCATTCTTTCTTGTTCCACTTGCTTTATGTAGTGTTGACCGGCGTGGAGCGTTTATAACAACTCAGGGTTGACCCTTTGAAACTAGTTTGTTAACAGAAATGTTGTTCATATATTCGTCTGCTGTATTTTACACGTCTATATGTTGCACCATGTTTTGCTTATCTTTTAATACTTTTCGTAATTTCTTCGACAAATAATCAAAGGGACGATGAAGCTGTTATGTAACGTTATGCAACCCGATATATATGAAATAAACCTCCACTTGGAAATTCTGGGCTTATCATTTTCAGTAGTAATGTCATTTAAACCTGAAACGGATTGAAATTCAGCGCAACCGTAGAATCGATCCAGATGGTACGTGTATAGAGTTTGTACTCACCAAAGCATTGGTAGCTTCCAATTGCAAGAGTCACAAGAATGCTCCCCAAAACGGACGAAACTGCTTTAACCAAATTGCTCATATTCTGTGTGCAATATCCCTTTCTTGCATGCTTCAACCAGGTCATGATATTTCTGTCAACTTATTTTGGATAGCTATAGCCCCGGTAGTTATCATGAACGGAGAAAAAAAAATTCTCAGTGTGTAAAAATATGAAGCGGGATAAATCTGACTCTTGTGGTGATTTCACAGGCGAATTTAATCTCTTCACCATGCTGCACGCAATCAAATTAATCAGTAAACAATATGAGCAGGTACACGCATTTCGTACCATGTTGATTTTTTTTTATGCCCGTGACACTGCATGAGTTTCAGTAGGCCTATGTGTATACCAATTACTGTGCAATAGAAATTAACTTGGAGGAAAGGCGGGGAAGGAACAAGGATGAAAGTACGCATACCGAAAATACAAGCACCGTCAAGCATAAAGAATATGGCTATAGTTTGTAGGGGTAGATCGATCATGCTGAATGAACCTTTGATCTTTTGGAACACTGGTGTCATGTAAAAGCCTATAGTAAGAGATCGGAAACGGCATATACGATAGTGCATTAGTTCCAAACGGGGGTGGCACCGCCCCAAAGGAACTTGCAAGGGGGACGACAAAAGTTAGGGGGCGACGATGGGCATTAACAAAAAAAAAAATCAACTTTTCACTGCAAGTACTTTTAATTATATTTTTCCATTATATTTATATTTTCATTTTTCGGTTTTTAAGGGAGGAGATAATCGCAAGAACCCTTCGAACCCATTTTGCTACACACATGATTACTCAAGAAGACTTTGAAGTTTTATGTAAGTCGTCCAATCTTCTCTCATTAATACAATTCAACGTACGGGACAGTGGACTTGTTATGATGTGATACGATTGAAATAGATGAAGAAATAAAGTTCTGCGCAGTAATTTTCGGAGCAGTCAGACAATACGTACTATGATTGGTTTGATTAACATTGTGGGATATCAGTTTCGTAATTCTCAGTTCTGTGAAAGATTGTGAACCACTGACATACACTATGGCAAGCATGCATATTACGGCTGCATGGCTGAAAACCTAAACTTGATTTCACTCCCCGAGAGACATTGAGTGTGACACGAAGGAGATTAATCGATATTTAAAACAAAATAAAATACAATAATGTGAATAATTGACAAAAGCCCGTGTTTCATGAAAGATAGGTAAACGGACCTAACTAGGATGAATAAAACTTGGTTGAAATTCTCCCTATCTTGTAAAAGTATCCCTACCTGTTACCCTACCAAGGCTTAAGCAAGAATTCCAAAATCAATCAGTCCACAGATAGGCCTAGGAGGCATGAGGGGTTGTCCAATGGGATCCCCCTCCCCTTTCCCTCCAAAGATCATGTTTGCCTTTTTTTCTCTTATGCCCAATCATGGTGCTAAATTGCTTGTCTTTTTACCTGCACCCATGAATCTAAAATATAGGCAAAACAATTGTAGAGGTGGCTAAGTGCCGTCAGGACTATCTAAGAGGACCGCCATTATTAGATGGCGCGGAGCGTATAAGAAAATTTTGGCTTTACAAAACCGTCCACAATGCCGGAAACGGCACTTCCCAAGTGTTTGGAAAGCTGCGTGTATACCCAAATCAATTACCCTACGTGACGTCGAGTAAGCGTTATGGCACAGTAGCCTGAGATTGTGGAAAATTATAGGAGTCTCTTGAAAGTGGAAAGCAGTTTTCTGTGGGCCTGGTTACCCTGGTAATAGACTGAAGCTAACAATCCAATTCAATGTAGTGGTCATGGCTAAGCACAGAGGATACTACTTCTGGTAATGTCTGGAGTTGCCCTAAGTTATACTGTGCTCCATATGACCCGTAATATTATCAGGGTGCCAAAATTCTGAGTAACAAAATTAAGTGAGCCTATACACTGTGGCGTCCCGCAAGGTTCTATTCTGGGTCTGTTATTATTCATCATATATGTCAATGATCTGCATAAAGTCAGAAATAGGTTACAGTAATTTCTTATGCTGATGACAACAAACGTTTTCTTCTCAAATAGTGACCAAAGTTTTGATAGAAACTATTCAGGCTGAATTTGATAACGTACAAATTTGGTTTTTTTGTAAATAAGTTATCTTTAAACGTAGAAAAAAAAAACTGCAACTGTTGTCTTCGGATCATCGGGTAAACCATTGTGTGGAAATATTCATTATATTGACTTGTGCGGTATTAAAACTAGAATTTCTACTTATTTTTGATCAACATCTAAGCTGGTCAGATCACATCATATACATAAGTAATAAAATAGCTAAGGTAACCGGTATTCTAACCCGCTATATACTACCACGTCACATTCTTCTCTTGCTTGACAATAGCCCCATACTTCCCTATTTGTCCTATTGTAATATTGTCTGGGGCAGTGCTCTCCCAACAAGGATCCAACCTCTGTTTCTCCTCAAAAAAAAAAGTATGCGTCTCATCACGAGCAAACCCCGTTATTACAACAGCACGCCCCTCTTTGCGAAATTAAATGTCTTAACATTGTATAATCTAAACCGTTAACGATACCTAGGTGTAAATATTTGAAATTCCCTCCCTGATTCCCTGCAACACAGCAAATGATTGAACACTTTAAAAAAAGCTTAAAATCCATTTAGTTTGTAAACAGGATTAATTTCACATGTTACTCATTTTTTTCTTTTTCCTTGTGTTTTTTTCTTTGCTGTTTGTTCTCTTTTTCTTTTGTTTCTGTATATTGATTTAGCTTTCTTTCTTTCTTTTTCAGGGGTGATTAGCCCGACAAGCTTTTTGTAATCACTCCTCAGTCTCTTTAACTGAATATTTCATTGTAATGTTTCTTTTTAACTATTCATTTAATAACGAGGCTGAAATAAAGTTACAGTTACGAGTAACTCATTAGAGGATTACTAGCATTTTAAGGTCAAAAATAATGAACAAAGTTTCACTGGCACTTCACATATAGGCCTAGTGCTTGGATTCGGATAGGCTTTATACTGTTTTATGGAGACGGAAAAAAATCAACATCTTTGGAAGGAGGACGGGGCCCCCTAAATGAATATTCATATCCATTCCCATAGGTCTGTTTGAGTTTAAGTAACTGTGATTCACTGCCATGCTATCTTTGAGAGTTTGAATTTTCTTAGGGTAAACAAACATGTCGAGACAATTTTCATATTCAGATATCTGGAAGATGAGCTGATGGTTCTCTTTCATTAAATTCTAACAAAACAGCAACCTGATAGCGTTATGAGATAACACAATTTCTATTAAGTTTATCACATGACGTCATTGGGTCTCAATCTTGCATACTGGCCGTCACTGCACATGTCTACTGCTTTATCCTCTTACCGTTTCAGTCTTTTACTCGTGTGCAATGCATTCTTCTTATCATCCTAAAATTGCGTTGTTCTATGTAAATTTATACCTTTATTATTTTTATATTTTGCGGGTGCAGCGCAGTGACGTCGGTAAAAACCTCCATACGTCAAACTGAGAATGACCATTTATCAATTAATGTAATTATTTAGATCAAAATAGGTCAGTTTTCTAAGAATAACGCGCAAATGTCCTAAAGTTGCAGCAACTGAAACTATTGTATTTTAACTTAAATTTCTGAAAGTTTCCTCCCCCCACCCCGTAGCCTAAATCATAACAGACATCGACCAAACGTTTTGCTGATAAGCTATGCACACTCTTTTTGCTACATACAGTGTACCGAAGCTAACACCGCCTTCGTCCCGTTCTTCTGAGATGAATAATCTCTAAAAGAAAGCTACAAAATGTTCTTTCACAGCGCCGCTCTCCCTGAGTCAACTTCAAGTACTGAACTGTGTCGTGTATTTCATTACATCAATACTGATGTGATACTGAGATCATTTTTTTGTTATTGATTCTTCCTCGTACTTCTGCTATGTATTTTCTAAAGCATTTCAGTAAGTCAATTAATTTTAATTGAGCACAATATAAAAAAAATAAAGAATTGGCAGAGAAGTATCAGGACAGCTGCTGATGTTTCTGACAGGAATCTTTTCAGTCGGTAAACAGATGATCGTAACACATCGTACTAAGCTTGTCCTTGTGAATTGAGATAAGTTTAAAATTCTCTTGTATTGTACTGTCGGCTGGGAGATTAGCTAACAAAACCTTTGGCTTCTCCGTGAAGCACTGGGTCCTTTTGTGAAAGAACAATCACGTGAAATTCTACTTCCTTGAGTATGTTGAGTTTCACATAAAGAATGAAGAGTATTTTCTTCTAAGACCCAGAGTAATAGCACGGGAGATAGGAACTGAGAGTCATTCCAAAAGTTTGAAAGAAGCTTAACCACTTTTTCTCTTTAAATTTGCAAAGAAATCTGACCCACCACCCCAGGTACGTAGAAACTGGGTTAAATATTCACTTGTTTGTGAGAGCCAAAGTCGCCAAGTTAACGCTTGCATCCCTGAAAAGTACTTTGTAAAAATGGCCATCGACGCAACATGCAATTCATGTGATTGTGAATGAGCCTATTTCACCATATAAGAGATCTGGCCATTGCCTAGGCCCGGGTTACATGATATATTCATGATGACATTCATGGATTCGTCCAGTTCTTTAAGAACACATCAATTCGTTGTCAACGTCATCTCCTTTGCCTAATCAGTCTGAACGGGGCGTATGTGCATGACTTATCCTTAGCAGACGACCTCATCGGATCTTAAAATCGATTGAATATCTTAATTTCAGGAGCCTAGGAGCCTAAGCTGTTTGTTTCCTATATGCACGGTCACGTTCTAACAGACATTTCGGGGACAAAAAGTCACGACACAGGTACTCGGGCGAGCGTTTCATGTGAAAAAACCTTATGGGAATGTATATCAACTTCAACCATGATGGTAACCTTGTCTTGATGATTAAAAAGCCGACCCCGGGATGTGTTTTCACCCTTAGAGCAAAGCCCGAAGATGATGGAGTACACGGCTTGCTTCGTGAATAGTTTGAAAGAAGAATATAATCAGATTTCAATTATTTCAATTCACTTTAAGCTGGCGAAGACGGTACATCACGGAGTAACACTAAGAACACGCACATACGTTACAGATCAACGTCACTCCTAATAAAAGTGCAACCTTCTTTGTGCTTGAAAGTTCTTGTAAATACGAGTTTCAACCTTTCAACAGTTTCAAACATAGCTGCAGCTCAATGGAATACATTATAGAGTTGCAGACAGTTTGTCTATAATGCCCCATTTCCACCCCTCGACTATCTTGTATGTAAATGCTCTTTACTCCTCTTTTTATCATTCAAGAATTTCGAAACATTCCACTTCCAAGTTTCTTTAATATTAAGCAATTCATTTTCAAGTGACTATACTTCCAATTAATCCCACTGAAGTTCCCGCCTCAAGGGTTCTCGGTCAACCATTCTTCTCCCGAGTACCTATTACCCCCGGTCTTCCCAAATTCCATTTTTCCATTGTAGTCCAATTAGCAAAGGGCTGAATTTGTATCCCATAATCAGGTTTCATTTCATCGTTAATTTATATCACTTACTATTTATATCGCAAGTTACGTTTAATCATAATTGCAGAGTGTTATTACTTAGGCCTCTTCACGCTATCTGATGTGACGATCTTAGCATAGAAAATAGATTAGCACACTGTTACAAGCCCAAAAAGTCTCACAAAGCAAGTGACTGTTACAACGTGTATTGCTTGTTCTTTCCTTTGTTTATATTATTTGTCCAACCCAAGTGCCACTCTTTTTCTATTTCTAGAGAGACGTAAATGGTTCTTTTTCTACTTTACAAAAACATCATTTTTTAGAGTCTCACATTTCTGTTGCCGTTGGTTCTTTTGGTTGAAAGATGGCATACGATGCAAAAAAAAAAAAAGATTGAAAACTCCCACCCTCCAAAAAAAATATATAAAAGTAGAATTCTTGTAACAAACGGAATTTCTAAATGATCACAACAGTGTTTAAGAAAGCACCATCATTTACTTAGAACCATTGAAGTTATAGAATCCATCAGACGAAGATGAATACTGAAAATGTTCAGCGTAGACACTCGATATTTTAAACAGGAAGAGTATCTTCCATGGGGATGCTTCATTACGTTGTTACCAAAAAAAAATAGAAAAGAGATGCATCCTCACGCGCAATCACCTTTGACGTCATTGTTTTAATTTGAGGCATTTACTAATTTCGAGAATATGTAATATTTGTCACATTTAAAGGGGAACCCTACAACAGACTAAGATGCTGATTCTCAGTTATTTTATCGTCGTTTCTATTCACTACGTATTACAGTTTATTTTCGTCTTGATCTGAAGTTTGACGTGCGGTCATTAACACTTTACTTGACTGTTTTGAGAACTTAATCTCAAAACACTATGCAAGGCGAGTCAAAACATGAAGTAATTTCACTGTTTTTTTTTTTTTACTTTTTACCAGCAAAACATAAATCAACACAATCTAACTATGTCTTCGATATTTGGACAGTGAAGTTTACATGCTAACCAGCTAAGGCGTGTTTCGAAAATATCGAGGAATGCTGTTGTGTGTCAGTCGCAGAAGGATGTATGATGTTAAAACAATGTATCGTGTGTTGTCCGCATGTATGCAGATGAGCCTAGCTATATAGCCTACCGTTGTTTATTTGAATTAATACAGAATCTACTCGTCGGCATTAGGTGAAAAAATAGTAAGTCTGCTATAGATTGGAGATCCCTCTGAATAAAGTAACGTATCATTTTACAGTTAAATGTAAAATTTTCAGTCATTTCGTCTTTATATGCATCATCGTGTATTGTTATATTTACTGACAGAATTCACATAAGCAATTATTATTGCTTAAACATGAGGTCTATTTTTCCGTTTCAATGTTGATATTTTACTGTCAGTGGCTAGCTAGTAACTGTTTAGTGGGGAAATGATGTAATTAAATTTTAATTTATCTTTTAATATTCTAAATCATGAGAAAATTAACTTTTGCTATTTCATTTACGAACAAAATTATTTACCATTAATAATATAGGAGTTGAAAACAGTCTACGCGATAGAGACCAGACTACCAGCATAAGTAGCGTTAGCCATAAAAATGGATGAAGTGGTGATATCATCTTTTTAAGGTCATTTAGAAAACCCCAAAACAGCTCTTGCCCATCGATCTACACACTGGCCCAGACCTTTGGAATTCTTTATCTGTGGATATTCGAATGTGCCCTACAAAAAAATAGCTTTAAGAGACAAATCATAAGAGTCTCATCTTGGGTAAATATAGTACGCAATACTGATATTCTTTTCTTTTAGCAAATACATGGTTATATATATATATATAAATATATATATATATAAATATATATATATATACTCCGACTTCATCCAATATCCATACTTTTCTTCTACTAACTAATCAGTTGGCATAGTAACTAGTCACTTCATCTCCATTTTTCTTTTTTTTTTTCTATTACACGTGATGTACAGTACCTTCTTTTTCCCATTTTCCCTTTTGACTTTCCTACATCCATCCACACCCTTCCTTTTCTCTCCCCCTTTCATCATAGTCCTACCGCTTTTTTTCTTCTTTTCTTATTTTTTTATTTACAATTTTCGCTGTAAATAACTGTTGTAAAGTTTTGCTTTTATTAATTCACCGGATGTTCATTCTTAATTTGTATAACTTTGTTTATTTTCTTTTGGACGTCACCTCAAGATCTCTCACAGCTTATGACGTCCCTTTCATGTATGTGTATATAGTACTTAATAATTACGAAATTAATTACCTATATAATTATATCATTTGTGTATATACATATATGAATGAATAAATTCAATCAGTCAATCAATCAATAAAATTATGACCTTTTGAAAGTTCACTTTTTCGTCCATGAACAACGTTATTGTCCATTCGAAGCTTTTAAAGCAGCCGTTATTTTGGGACTTAAATTGACACATATAGCTAATTCCAAAAAAAAGAAGGAAAATTTACTGTTTTGATTCGTTGAAGTGAGAACTCCTTTCAAACAGTTTTACTTTAATTAAAGGGTGAACTGAAGGGTGACGTCATAATAATAGTTACATTAAATATTTAGGAATCTCATCATTCTTCAAGAAACAAGAAGGCACGACGCCACACTCAAAAAAAAAGAGAGTTAAGAGAGTTAAAATTACTCTTCTAAAAGAGTGGCAAGATGCAGCTTCTACGATATCATTGTGACTCCTATTAAATAAGAGAGAAGAAATAAATGGACGAAATTGAATCTGACGGGAAAAAACTGGCTCTCAATGGATGTTGACTGTTACAGAACAAACACAGCCACCCAGCTACTTTCCCTGCCTTGGGCAAGTTCCTTTTTCTTTCCATCTTCCATTATATGCTTTTAAACTTCACGCAAGCCACTCACAGGAAATTGCTTAAATCCTGAAAAATTAATTCGAAGAAACTCACTTAGGTTTGTCTTTTTCAATGTTTCGATATCATAATGAGGATGAATGGAATTTACTTTTCTATACGGGGAGCCGCCATGACTTTTTTTTTTTCAGAAATTACTACGTTGAGCGTTACGGCACAAGCCAGCAGCTGCAACAACGTGCAGCATGGAATCTTCCTTACCTTTTTGTATTATTTATCACAGTTTATCTGAAGGAAGTTTGCAGGGAACATTTAGCCATAGGAACACAGGTTTATGTAGCTATTGTCAAAGTCAACAATGTAAAAACCAACATACTTGTATGCCTCTACGTACAGGTATAACTACTACAGCGATGGCACGTAACCTGACGATATTGAAGCGGTAGAACCAAAATAAGTCCCAACGTCAGAGGCTAATTTTATGAAGAACTTGGACCTGGTGTGGGCATTGTTATGTCGTTACTAAACTGAGAATTTTACCAATAAGGTCGAATTTAAGTTTAAGTTTTTTTTTTTCAGACAGGTTTTGACATTGCGAAAGTGTCATATCCAGCACCGGTGAATGTTGGAAAAGTATTTAAGGTTGAGTGAGTGCAAATTTTTGCATATTGTGTGTATTCGCGTAGGGCCTAACGGGTAAAAGTCATTACATATTTAGACACAATAACCTCTGTCAATTCTTTTTTGTAAGTCGAGGAAGAAGGTCATAAGTGGATAAGGGGTTAGAGAGTGACAACGGGCTTTTATAGAGGTCGTATTGTGACCGAAATAATATGTGCCACTCTGTGAATTATTGAACCTAATATGGAAACAAATGCAATCCAATGTTGATGCGTATCTTCTCTCATCTTACTGTTATTTCACTTAATAAGGTTGTTTCTCCCATAATTGTCTCTAATAATATTCATAAGAAGACTGAACACATAGTGGAAATTAATTAAGGGAAGTATCCACCATTTGAGAAGGTAACGCTCTGCATTACTTTAACATCACCGCATTGATACTACAGGTTTGTGGATCAACTGAAAACACTGAAAACACATAGGCTACAAATGGCTGAAAGGGAACACAGGGTTGAAGACTGGAACCGAAGAGCCAATAACACCTGCTCAAGACCAGGCGCTAAACACAAAATGCCACAAGACAACGGTACTCCACACAATGAATGGTCCCAAGTGTAGAATGTGCAAGGTAAAGGATGAGACAGTTGCACGTAGAATCACAGTCTGCCCCAAGGTAGTCGGAACCCTCTACAGTCCAGGCACAACAACGTAGCAGCTGCAATACACCACAAAGTATGTCAGTATAACTACGGAATCCCACCAACAACGAACACATAGCTACACAAACCCTATCTAACTCAACAACAGAAGAGAACGACAAGACTAGGATCCTCTGGGAGTTTAAAATCAGGTCTGACAGAGTAATAACGGCCCGTGACCAGATCTGGTAATCATGTAGTATAGACAAAAAACAACAAGAAAAAAAAACTCAGGAAGGACTGATAAATGATGTGACAATACCCAACGACTCATACTCAAGAAGGAAATGGTAGGTAGAGAAGAATCAAGACTTCAGACTAGAAATGCAGAGACCGTGGAATATCAAAGTAAGGATAGTCTAATCCCCTTAATAATCGGTGCGCTCGGAGCAAACACCAACAAAGACACCTACAAACCATCCCCGGTAAACACAAAGTGCAACAACTCACAAAGACAGCATTACTATAGACACTGCCCTCATCATCAGGAGGAAAAATCGATCTCCCAGAGTCTGTGTAGGACTTCGAGATAAGAGTTAAAAAGGCACATACCAAACAGAGAAGAGAATGAACAAATAACTACATAAAGCGTACTTTTCTTCAGTCAAACATACTCAAAGACGCTGTAGTATATATGAGGGAAAAATAAACGAGAGAACATTAAATCTATTAAGATAAATAAGGTTTAACTAAAAACAGGTTTAAACAATACGACAAGACCAGTTGATCAAAAAAGAACACATCACAAGAAAAAAAGCTTTCTCAACAAATAAAACAACAAATACAAGACAATAAAAACTAAAATAACTGAAGAAGCTCCTTTATGGAATAACAGTCCACCACTTACTAGTATTTGTCATTAATATTTTTGGCTAATGACGCAAAACTGTTTAGAAAAAATACTACTGCATTATAGTTAAAGGAATCTCAGTGAGGTCCTATATCTGTGATGCTCTTACTGATGTCCTTATATCGAAAATGTATGTATCTCAGAACGGATATCTTTTCTCAGAGGAAAACTGCAACATGTTGCTTTAACCATAGGAAGACAATAATATTGAACCAATAGTGACATCCCTTTAAACGCCATAGATGTCTTAAGAATCGCTTTTTAAATTGTCTGATTTCATTTATAAAGTCAAGCCTCTGAGGCAATTTTGTGAGTATGAATTTAAGTAATTCTTTGTCATCAGGTATTTGATAAAGCAAGTCAACCGCGTTAATAACACGGAATAAGCCCGATCACTCTTTCGCCACCCATGTTTCCATGGTGACTGCAAATAAAATTAAGTGCTTTGAATTGTAAATGGAAAAAGAATTTTTTTTTTTACCTTTTTCGGTCGACTGTAGCGAATGAACAAACTTCTTCGATGGTGAGATCTGATAGGTTTTCTGACTCATGGAAAATTCTCAATGAACAAGTATGAAACTCTTGTTCAAAAGGATATGAGGAAACAACTGTATAGTCTTTCCGTGAGAAACAAACTGTGATTGAAGGTACATGTAATGTTCTCTGCCATACCATTGAGGTAAAATTTAAATTGCCCCCCCCCCACCGCGGGTCATACCTAACGACAAGTTATGTTCATTTTTTCAATTTTCATGAAATGTTAGGATAACGTTACAGTCTTGCGCTGTGGTGCGTTTTCATAGTTACTCTCACTGTCGGAAGGGGGGGGGGGTGGGGAGTTTGACTGGAAAAAAACGTTTCCTTCACTGCTGTAGCCAGTCCATGATAACTAACCCACATACTTAAAAGAAGGAAGGAGGTACCTTTAGATATTTCCCGAACGTCTGCAGTCTGACCCATCTTCGAAGCCCAATTAACATCATGAAATCAAAATCTTTTCCATCTCATGATTCCCTGCGCCTGTCGCACGATGAGCAATAAACTTCTGCACGAATGTAGCGTCTGTTTTACTATTTGCAGCTTACTCCATGGCGATCAGGTATCATATAGAACGGGGGGTGCCAAACCTTTTTCGACCCAAGATCTACTGTCCAAGTAGCCAACCTCCGGAGATCTACCAGTCCAGTATGCTTGACTCAATATCGTAGTAAATGTGTACAGGTAATCTGGAACGTTTAATGTGTGCCGATTTATAAACACTAGCCTTTTCTCATCGCATCATCTGTAAGTTCTCGATTACAAAACACACTTTGTCATACAGCTACACGTAAATAACGGTATTTAATCCTACACCCCTAACAGTGGATTTGTGACTTTCCCGCGGTGTACCAGTAAACCGAGATCAACTGGTTGGGACTTTCTGACTTAGAACTTTGTCAAAAAGGCGCTTAAGTGGTACACAACAGCAACACTTCTACTAGCTCCGTTGAGAATATTGTGTGTGTATGTATGGGTAGCCTAGGTGGGAAGGGTGGACATTTATGGGAGGATGAATAACTCATCACGAGGCAAATACTCAAATCTGAAATTATTCGTCATCCTTTGGCGGATGCAGATCGCGGGCTATATGTTCAACATCCAAACAGTCAAACATTATATCATCATTAGTATTATTATTATTATTATTGTTATTATTATCATTACACGATATGAGTTTCTGTAGCTTGTCCCGCAAACAGTAAAATGGTTTTGTCAAATCTGTCCACAATCTGCGCTATTGGTGATGTTTCTGAGAGAGGCACACACAGAGATATACATACATACATACATACATACATACATACATACATACATACATACATACATACATACATACATACATACATACATACATACATACATACATACATACATACATACATACATACATAGTGGAATACCTATGCAAGTGAGGACACCAATTTTCACCTCTATATTCTCTGCTCATGAGGACATGTCCTCAAATAATTGATACACATTGATACACAAATGTAGAGACAGATATAGAGACAGTAGTACATGTCCTCATGTGATCTGTACACACCCTTTACACAGGTTTATAGGAGAATATAATAGTAGCAGGACACGTCCTCACATAATCTATACACACCCTGTACACAGGGGTAGAGAAATATAGAGGGATAGCAGGGCATGTCCTCTCATAATCTATACACACCATTTACCCAGGGTAGAGAAAGATATAGGGGTAGTAGGGCATGTCCTCGCATTATATACATCCTTACACAGGATAGAGAAAGATAAAGGAGTAGTAGGGAATTTCCTCACAAAATCTACATACAACCTTTACACAGGGGTACAGAAAGATACAGAGGTAGCAGACCATGTCCTTACGTACCTTATCTTTACACACCCCCATGAGTGATGCAAACTGTGTAAGTTAGATAACCAAGGGGAGGTCACTTACCCACCGATGAAAACAATACTGACAGAAAAGAAATGAACATTGACAATTATTTTAGCTTGTGTTTATTCATTGAAACAGCTGATAGAATATTCAACTCACAGAATCTAACACATAATACTTGCAACTAAATTTAAGCACAAATGGTAGATTACAATAAAGATGCTGAAATATTCTTGGAACATGTGAAATGCATATCAACACATAACAGTACCTCCTTGAACATGGGAAATACGTAAAGGAAAACACAAAAGTGGCAATAGGTACTAACTTGAATGCAGTCAAACCAAAGAGAATATTTAGTAAATATATACGGAGAAGCTTTAATGAAATTTCAGCAATGTCCCCTATTAGCAAACAGATGGTAATAAAAACTCTCTGCTTTCTGGGTGTAGATGTTTCTTTTCAGTGATCATGTTTAGTGTGAAAGTACATGGCATTTCCAGAACATGTAGTTTTAAACTTTTATTTACATGAGCATATGCACATAACTAGAGATGCTGCTGATGTTCTAAAATATTACTGCACTCTCTGACATAAGAAGGCTAAGACAATAATATCTCCTTAGTTGAGCATGTTAAACTCAACATTCTAGAATACCAAGATGAGTTCCTTAGAGATTTTAAGCAAAAATAAACTGTTTGACTGGACGTTTATCACACTTGCTTCATTAAACTTTTGCTCAATGAATCAAACATCTGCCTTGTGATCAAGAGAAACCAAAGAAAACCTGTCACTGTTATTCAAGTTAAGCACACCTAGTCAAACAGTACAGGTATCCATGCAGATAAATGAAAATAATATCCACAAGCAGTGGCCCTACGCATGTGCATGACAGAGGATATTTTGTGACCTTTCCAGATACACTTCTTCAAATGACAATATCACAGATTCTTTCATACAAACAGAGTCTTGTTTACTTTATCGCCGATGGGGCAATACCATGAAAATGAACTCTAAAATAAGAGCGAACACCAACCTTTACAAGGAAAGGAAAACAAGTTCAAGAATGAAAAATGTACAGAAGAACAATATTCTCAAGTTCACCCCTAGTGAGCTTAAATGAACCGTAAGACATAAAAAAAATTAACCTACACAATATTTTCCTTGAATGGAGAGGGAAAAGGGGGAGTTATAGCTAGACATGTGTTGCTTATCACTTTTGCTTAACTTACTTAACAACCCCAGTTTTATTGAAACATAGCACGCCCCCCCCCAATTCTCAATAGACAACAATCAGACACACACGAGAACATATCCCCGAACCATAGTAACTCAGTTTTACTAAATGTGTCTCCAAGTCTTAAGCTCCACCCACAATGTCAAAAACATGCTTTGTCTTCAGAAAATTGAATATCCCCTCATATGTTCATGACAGCTTTGGGCCCATTGCCGATTCAAATCGCCGTTTAATGGCAATGGGCCCAAAGCTGTCATGAACATATGAGGGGATATTCAATTTCTGAAGACAAAGCATGTTTTTGACATTTTAACTTTGCTTATCTACAATAATAAATTACCTTGAACAAAACAAGGTTTCTTACATTAATTACGAGGAAGCTTACATCTTTTTAATTTTCGCTTTCTTTCTGCCACAACAAAATCTTTTATCTGAGACCATGTGCGGCTCTGCAAAATTTCAAACTTTTCTTTGGCTTCCTGGCACATCACCATATTGGGATTGATTCCTGCATCAATTTGACTTTTGAAATGCTCAATTACACATCTCTTTTCCTCATTGGTCCATGGTTTTCGGTTTTTGTACTGTCTCATCCTTGGCACTACAACAAAAATAATAAACATGTAATGGATCAATTTCAAATATTACTTATGTTGATGCTGATTACACAAACTTCATTATGAAAATGTACACAGCCTGATACCTAAAAGACATGAAATCACTCACTGCCAATTAAATGTACAGCTTGTAACCATGTCAATACCCATAAAAACAAATACAGCAGCAACACTTTGTACAGTTATATTATGACTTCTCCACTCATCAGTTGATGGTACAGATAGATATAGATAATTAGATACAGGGTGACACATGTGTTGGTTGATAACTTAATTTTTGGGTTAAACTTAAACTTGTGAGCATTTTTGTTGGCTGTTCTTAATTATTTGTAAAAAGAAATTCAAGTTCAAATATTACAAGTAAACTGTTGTGTGAAATATCCGCCAATGTGCAATGATTGCTAGATTTGTCAATACACCAGAAGTAATGTGAATGTCCATCACATATCACTCTTGACTTCTTTCATAGCCTAATGTAGAGGACCATATTTACTTTCAGAAACTGCTATACAAGTTTCTGACTTTCATGAATCAACCCAACATAGTGCGTATAATTTACTCTGTCCATACGTGCTTTTTACAGTGACCTACCTTTTGAAAAAAAGTGCAAAAATGGCCACTTTACTAGTGAATTAAGGTCTATAGCTGCTATGTAAGAAATTTAAAAGACTATACCTTTCTTAGGCCTTTTAGGGACACCTCTGCGTACCACTGACGTTGATGAAACTGAAGAAGTAATAACGAAATCACAAAACTGTTGATTATACAAAACAGATTGTGTCACTTTCATTTGTTATACAATTATTTAAGTATCATAATTGCCAACAAACACAAAAGAGGATAGAGAAACCACAGTCCAGAGACACATTTTGGTTTCAATGTCAATCGAAAATGAATATGTTGAATTAGAAAGTTCAGAAAATAAAAGTTGCAAGCAGCTCTAACAGTGACAGACATGAAAGAGCTGATCCTGTCACAAAAAAAAACTACAATAGGAATGACATGGTGTCAGTATCTGATTCTGCAAAACTGAAGTCACATTGGGTGCAGAGAAAAAAGAATATCAATGCTACGATAGCCATGTATTATTTTACATTCACAAATAGACCACATTTAAAGCACATAATGATGAATTTGTTACTTTATGTTAAAAGTAACATGCTACAACGGAAACATTCAATATGTAGGCTACATATTGAATGTTTCCATTATTCCTTTCTTGAGATATTATGTTATCAAGATTTTCAGTTTGACTTTCCGTGACCTCAGATGACCTTTGACCCCACCCAAAACCTGATTTTTTTTCCTCTTAATATGAGGCATCTGTGTACCAAATTTGAGTTTCCACTCTTGAGATATCGTGACAACAAGCTACTTGTCACAAACACACGAACACAGACACAACTCAACACTTAGGACCATTTTCTTCTGTGTTTGCATTATATTGTAAGTTTGTTTAAAAAATGCAGGGTTCTATTGGTATTGCAAACAGAAAAATATAATTGAGCATCTAATTATGAATGAAAGGATGAGGGGGAGCATTTGGGCAGTTCAAGACATGCAAAGGAGGTGGTATTCTCTAAAAAAAAAAAAAGATTGGGAACCACTGTTCTAAATGGTCCTCCTGATTATAAAAAAAACTTTAATTCTTATGGTCAGACAGGTTAAACCTCAATAGCGTTCCTTGGAATTATTTTTCTGGTGGATTTTACTCATGTAATATGACTGATTTAAAATAAATATATACCTTCTGGACTTTCATCATCATCAGAGACGAAATCATTGAAATCTGCTGAACTGAGGTCTTCTTTCTCTATTTTGAAAAGAAATATAGGTCGCCAAAAAAGTCACACTTAATTTTGAACAGTCTAAAACAATATCTCAACTTAGGTATCTTTTATAAAATGCTTATGTAGCTGCAGTGTCCACAATATGGCATACTATAAGTAATAACAGAGTATATAGCACCATCTGTTACACATGTGAAGTGAATAACTTCATAATGGCGACTTATTGAGTCTTACATGAAGTAACATTTCACAAAATTGCATGCACATCTATTTACATCTCAGCAAATTTAAAGTGCAAGCTACTAGGATGATTGTAAAACTTTGCATTTGAAGAATACACATGTCTATCATGAGGGAAATAAACGTATCTACAAACCTTTGATACTCTGTCTGGCATCAGTAATGACTTTCTCACTTTTTCCTTCAACTGAATTACTGTCTTCCTTGTTTCTAGCTGGTAAGATAGGACCGGTGTAACTTCAATTTAATTAAGTTAAAAAACAACTAGACTAATTTCAGTTGCATAAATGCACTTTACATGCAAGGTCAAGTCAAATAGGGTACAGTTTTGTTTGGTTTAAAACACTTACAAATGCCTTAAGGGAAATTGAAATTGAAATTAAAGCATGAGAAAAGATAGTAACTTGATGGAACTCTTACAGAAGCTGGAAGGAGGAAGGTTAAAGACAAGATTACAAGATCCACCTCATGAAAGCAGTAGCACTCCGAAAATTGAGCATATGGTTGTAATTTACAGAGATGCATTCAGCCACATTACAGTAACGTACCTTCAGATTCTTTCAACTTTTCATCCTCAAGAGACGGGTCATCATCGTTCTCATCATCAGCTGTATTAAAAGTTTAACAAAGTGTTGGTCATATTGGTAAAAAAAAACAGTACGTGACAACATCAACAATCCATTCAAGGGGATTGTGTAAAGATAATTTTTGGAGGGACCTATGAGAAGTTGTGAGTGGCGGAAAGTTTACAGGGTTCGAAGAAGGGCAGATTGTGTAAAGTATCAGTTTCCCCTACTGACATGGGTGAGACCTGTGTAAGAGGAGAGATTTTACCTACCCCTTTGAAAATTGTTTCAAATCCAGTGAGAGTGAGATGCAAAATGACTATTTTTTACTCACTAAAATGGTAGGATATATTCCATTTTCACAAATTTTAGGTTTTAAAAATGAACACAATTAAGCTCGGCCTATGAACATTTTTTCGTAGCTGTTGAATATTTACCTCCATAAATAAACAGAAAAAGAACATAAAAAAACAAATTCTGGAGATATTAATTTACCAGTCCATTGTTAAAACCCTGTTACATGTAAGCTATTGGTTACAGACCAAGAGGCACATCAATGAAATGATCTGCCTGAAGTCATGGCAGATCATTTAAACAAAAATACTGTGTGATACGTAAATACAGTATGCTTCTATTAAAGTGACGCATACAGGATTTTTGACTGGGTGGAAGGAGGGACATTTTCCAAAGCTATAAAATTACAAAAAGTTGTATATTCATCTAAGAAAACAACTCAGTATCTACAAAAAAGATGCATCCTACACTACATGACAAAGTATAACTTTGAACTTACTTTCGTCCAAACGCATGTCGATCTCATCCAAAGACTTTCCCTTGAAGTCACTGGTTTTTCCTTTCTCCATCATTACAAGAAGTTTTGAGACTTTTGCAAGTTGAAGTGTGCTCTCAGGGAGTCGATAAAATTCACGATGTATGCGGACATCGTGTCCCATATATCCCGCCAAAAGATCCAACTCATTTTCTTTAAGGCAGAGTAACTGTGACATTATTGCAATGTGCTTCCTCAGTTTTGTTGAGCGTATGTTCTCTGGGTTTTGAGCACCACATGAGGTGGAAAATTTCTGGTAGCATTCAGCAACCTTTGCTGAAAAAGGTGATCCAAAATAGGGCCTTGCAAAGACGTATGGATTGTCCTTGGTATTCACACCAACCGACTTTCGTGTTTCATTCAGCAAGTTAATTCGTGACACCATGTCATTTGTTAACAGAATTGGCACTGTTCTGTTACGTTTCCCTCGCACTTCAACCCTCTTCAGCTTCATAACTAAGGCTTTTTCCAATTCTGAAAGACTTTGAAACACTTCTTCAGGTATGGTGGTATCTTGATTACACCCTTTTTCAAAGTCTTTCAAGAGCAATCTTTCTGTTTCACCACTTCGTCTTTTGTTGAATAAAGACACACTGGCTAGGGTTGCCTGGCATAACTCTAACCAAGTTTTTGTTGAGCTCTGATCTTTACGCAACATTTCTTCACACATTTCCATGTGTTTCTTCAAGTGATCTGTAAGTTTCTTCAGATCATCTGCTAAGGGAAGGAGGTTTGGCCTATTCCTTTTCCTTGATTCTAGTGTCTGATGAGCAACACAGGAAATATCGTGGGACCATGATGCCAGTTTAATGTCCCGAAAGTTGCTGACATTCTGTGATAGATTCTTGTCATCAGTCTTCTTCAGTGCTTCAGAACTTAACTGTGCAATAACTTTATCAAGCTCAAAGCCAATGTTTCTGGCATATGAAGGGGTCTTATAGCTATCTGTTTCTATGGAATATCCAGCAACAGACTTCACAGCAGCCACAACTATGTCATATTTCTTAGGGTGGATACATTCCCTTATTCCATTTATTGTTGGATCCTGACTGCGAGCTTCTTTTACAAGTTTAGCTAAGTCTCTCATTTTCTGGGATACTGTGAGTGCCTGGTGCTCTTCAGGGTGACTTCTGATAAGTCTACTCCCATACATCAAAATGTCATTGTCACGTCTAACTTCAGCAGTTATTTCATCTGAATTCATCCTTGACAATACTCTCACTCTCAGAATTTCAGAAATTTCTTCTGAATTACTGGACTCTGGGATCATCATCTTTGCAGTACATTGCACCCTTCGCTGCCTCTCTCGTCCATGTATTTCAGCACATTTCTTCTGGTGTAATGATAACCATTCCCTTTTAAAGGCACCTGAACAGAATTCACATGGAAGGTATTCACTAGCATCTTGCTCATAACATGGCCTTTTCCGAGGCACTATTTTCCCTTACCTGTATCCCACACTGTAAGGTTATGCCTTAAGTTCCCTTTATTCCTCAGGGAGGCAATCTTCTCTCGTCTTGATTTTGATGATTTAGGTAGGTCTTCAATTTCACATACCAATGTTTCATCCTTATGCCAAATAGACCAATGGCGTGGTATTTTGAAATCTGCTTTTGAACAAAAGAAGCAATAGTCTTTTCTATCCCAAAGTCTTTTACCGTCAACTTTTCTTGCTGTTTGTACTTCCCCATCGGAGCTGCTCACATCATGAGTATCTTCTTCTGTCGTTGATGTGTTGCTGTACTTTGCAGACTGGTTGACTTTACTAGCCTTCAGGAATTTATATGGCCTTTGTCTTTTCTTCTGGCTCTCATTTTCACTCTGTCTCTCATTTTCACTGCTTTCATCTGATGCATCTACCAACGTTTTGGATCTCTTTTTCCGTCTGCTGCTACTTCCACAGCTTCTGTCAAATTCGTTTGAAAGCATCTTATGCTTCAGTGACATGTGTTTTCCACAGTGATTAACTTTTGAATGTCGCTTCTTTGATGTCTTCAGAGGTTTTGTTTTATGTTTAGATGACTTGATTTCTTTTCCTGTGGTTGGTGGTACCCCATTTGAGCTGCTAACATCACTGGTGTCTTCTTCTGTTGTTGATGTTTTGCTGTATTTTGCAGACTGGTTCAGTTTACTAGCCTTCACAAATTTACATGGACTTCTTGTTTTCTTCTGGCTCTCATTTTCACTCTGACTTTCATTTTCACTGCTTTCATCTGAGGCATCTACCAACTTTTTGGATCTCTTTGTCCCTCTGCTCTTACCTTCACAGCTTCTGTCACATTTCTCTGAATGTGCCTTACGCTTGCGTGACCTTCTTCTTCCACAGTCTTGAACTTTTGAATGTAGCTGCTTCTTTGATGTCCTCACAAATTTTGTTTCATGTTTACATGACTTGATTTCTTTTTCTGTGGTTGGTACTACCCCATTCGAGCTGCTAACATCACTGATGTCTTCTTCTGTAATTGATGTTTTGCTGTATTTTGCAGACTGGTTCAGTTTACTAGTCTTCACGAATTTACATGGACTTCTTGTATTCTTCTGGCTCTCATTTTCGCTCTGACTTTCATTTTCACTGCTTTCATCTGATTCTTCTACTGACCTTTTGATTCTCTTTTTCCCTCTGCTGTTACCTTTACAGCTTTTGTCACATTTCTCTGAATATGCCTTACGCTTGAGTGATATTTGTCTTCCACAGTCTTGCACTTTTGAATGTAGCTCCTTTGGTGTCTTTATAGGCTTCTTTACATGTTTAGATGACTTCTTAATATGTTTTTTTGACAACTTTTCAAGTTTCTTGACCCTTCCTGCAGTTTCCTTTCGCTTTTGCAAAGATATTCTATGGGGAATAACATCAGACGTCTCTTCCGTACTGCGCTCTGAAACAAGACTTTCAGTTTCTGGAAAAAAATCACTATCCCCAAAAGTAGCTCTTGTGCTACTTGCACTTTCTGCCCTTTCTTGTGACTTGTCAATGCTATTTTCGTCAATGGCAACATCTCTTTTTCTGTGTTGATCTGCATTGTGTGTTAACTTACCTCTTTTGACAGTGATAGCATCTAGTCTACCGGTACAGTTATTTTTTATTTCTGATATGCAGTGACTTTGAGCCTCTCTTGATTTAATGAAGCTTCTGACACTACTGAATTCAGCTTTGCCTTGTGACTTATCCATATTCCTATCTATTGATGCATAATCTACTTGGACATCATTGGTGTCAGTTACTCTTTCACTATTGTTTCTATCAAACTGCCGTGTCTCATCTATAGCCTCTGCAGAGTTATTCCTGGACACACTGTCACTATCCCTTACTATCTTACTCTTGCGTTCAGTGTGCTCTGTCCCTTGTGTCTTATCAACATCAACTTCTACTGTGGCATTACTTGGCATGGATGGATCTGTGTCACCTTCTCCACTGCTGTCACATTCCAACTCATCAGTGTCACTTGAACTCTCTACAGAGATGGATGCATCATCTCCCTGAACATCATTTGTGTCAGTTATTCTTTTAATGTTGCTTGAACTATCAAACTGCTCTAGCTTATCTATACCCTCCGCAGATTTACTCTTGGACACATTGCCACTATCCTCTCCTAGTTTACTCTTTCGTTCAGTTTGCTCTGTCCCCTGTGTCTTATCAACATCAACTTCTACGGTGTCATTACCTGGCATGGATGAGTTTGTGTCATCTTCTCCATTGCTGTCACCATCCAACTCTGTGTCACTTGAACTCTCTTGAACTGAGCTTGCTTCTGGAAGATAGTCACTATCTTCTGTTGCATTTGAGCTGTTTGCAGCTTCCAGTCTAACATGTGGTTCTCCAACCCTGCTTCCAACATCGGCATCACCTGCTTTGCTTCTGTCACTGCTTCCCTTATCTTCTTGAGGTCTCCCATATGGTTTTCCTTGAAGAGGTACATTTCCCTGGCACATTATCATTTCTACTTCCTTGCAAACTGCACAAACACTTAATGTTGCACTTCCTTCATGGATACTTCCTAAATTACCGTCAACACAACATTCTGTTTCTGGAAAAATTTCGCAATCTACTCTTGTTGTACTTGGTTTATTTAACTGCCCAACTCCTTCTAATTTCATGTCTTTGTCATCTTTTCTGCTATTAGTTTCTGGGTCAGGTGTATGCTCTCTTATATCACTGATTCCATGGCATTGTTCAGACTCAATTGGGTGTGCAGAAAAGACATTTTCAGAAGAAGGTTCACCTTTACCATGATCATCAAGCATGAGATCAGAATTTTTGTCAGGTGCTTTCCTGCTTTCACATGTTTCTGTACTACTACTATCTGACACTTTCACACTTGAGAAAATGTTTTCAGCATATCCCCTTTCACTGCTTGCATTGGTCTGTCTGCTTGTTGATTCTTCTCTCCAAGGCAAGATCTCTTCTTCATGCCTGTCAAGGTTATCAAGACATGACTTTGATGCAGTGTCACTCACACAGTCAGCATTATTAACTGATGTTGACTTCTCTTCATAGTATGGTGGAGGAAATTTGAAACCTTTCGGAACTCCATAGTCATAGAGCAGTTCAGTATTAGGAGGGATATCTTTTGCTGCAAAAATAGCAAGTCTTGGTTTACCACATACTTCAATAACTTTAACCTTGCAATTGACTTCTTTGTTGTTCCCATGATTGATTAACCTTCCTAATGATGGATACGGGGTCTCCTCAGTTGCATCAACACTGAAAGAAAGCACAAATTCCTGTTCATAAGACACACTTTCTACACTGTGTCTTGCCTCATGTAAATTGTATAGCAACACACTCAATTATTGATATGAGGACATGAATACAGGCTACAAGGAATATAGTACCGTACATGCTGATGATACACGTGTAGGAACATACTCACTTACAGTGATGTGAGGACAGAGTGATGAAACACTATATGGGATAGGAATAACAATGGCACATATTGATACACATGCACTGACTTTGTAAAAACACTCTCAGTGATTTGAGGACAGAGTAAATAAATGCTAGTATGCCATTGTGGGATGTGAATGAATATATCGATACACATGTTAATATTATAGGAACATATTCAGTGATGTGAGGACAGAGTGCAAGAAGGGCTGTGTGGAAAACAATGGTACATATTGATATGCATGCACTGGTATTGTAGCATCATACTCATGCACTTAGTGATCTGAGAACAGAGTGAATAAAGGCTATGTGAGATATGGGTAACAATGGTGCATATTGATACACATGTACAGTACTGGTATTGTAGGAACACACTGATGTGAGAACAGAGTGAAGATGGGTTCTGCAGAATATGAATAACAATGGTACAGTACATATTCATACACATGCACTGGTATTGTAACAACATACTTAGTGACATGAGGACAAAGTGAAAAAAGCTATGTGGGATACCAATAACAATGGCATATATTGATTAGGGTTGGGCTGTACCGGTACAGAAATTGGTACCAATTTTGGGGGCACCGGTACTACTCGGTACCAGTTGAAATATTCCATTACTACTGCCGGTATTACTCCGTACTTTCACAAATCCGACTGGTACCGGATTAATTTTCTTGGAACCAGTACCGTTCCAAGAAATATCCTTGAAATGTGCTCTTAATTCTCACATTTCTTGTCTCAAAATTGCCTAAAAATATGATGCTGTCAACAAGTTGTAAAAATCCTGAAAGACATCGCTGTTTTGTTGTAGCCTATCACAAATAACACTCGATAACAAATAACTTTTTCCAATTGATATTGAACACAGGACAGACGGAACGTAGAACCCTCTGGAAATATTTCTTAACATTTCTTTTCAAGTCTTATAACTTCAAAAATATCGAGCATGCATAAGAAACACGACCAAGTTTAACAAAATAATTCACTTTAACTTATGCTAAAGACTGAATGTGAATGGAATGATTGGGTATGAATGTTTGAGTAGATGTATTAACAAAGAATTTTTAAATGCAACATTTCAGGAATGCCCATGTGCACAAAGAAAAGTACCGGAGTTGGTACCGGTACAGAGGAGAAAAAAGTACCTGTACCTGTTCTTTCTGATACCGCCCAACCCTAATATTGATACACATGCACTGGTATTGCAGAAACATACTCACTGAGTGATATGACGACAGAGTGAAAAAAGGTATGTGTGGAATATGAATAACAATGGTACATATTGATACACATGCACATAGTGTATGAACATACTAAGTCATGTGAGGACAGGGTGCAAGGGCAGGCTATGTGGAATATGAATAACAATGGTACATACTGATGCAGTGGTATTGTATGAACATACTAACTGATGTGAGGACATAGTGCTAGAATGGCTATTTGGAATATGAGAAACAGACAATGGTACATATACATACACAAGAACTGGTATATTGTAGGAATATCATTTAGCAATGTGAGGGCAGAGTGAACAAAGGCTAATTCATTGTGGGATGTGAGTATTACAATAGTACATAGTGACAAAATATACTCAGTGATGTGACGACAGAGTGCAAGAAGGATTATTCGGGGAAAACCAACTTACAATGCTACATATTAATACACATGCACTGGTATATTGTAGCATCATACATACTAATGCACTATGATGTGAGGACAGAGTGAATAAGGCCTATGTGGGTACATGGTATATATTCATACACATGCAATGGTATTGTACAGTATGGACATGCTTAGTCATGTGAGGACTGAGTGAAGAAAGCCATGTGGAAAATGAATAACAATGGTACATATTGATACACATGCACCAGTATTGTAGGAATATACTGGCTGAGAAATGTGAGGACAGAGTGAAGGAGGGCTATGTGGAATATGAATAACAATGATTCATGTGCACATCAGGGTTAAATGAAATCCCTGCACTGAAGTCACTGTAAGGGTATTCACAGCACCGCTTTTCGCAGAACTGACAGCTAACTTGATCATGGGTAGTACCAGTACTGTTGAATCCTTCGCAATACCACCTCCATTTATCTATACCGGTACCGTCTTAAACAAATAAATAACTAGAGCAGTGATGCTGCAGTTGCTCAACCCTTCTGATGTTAGGAAGTGTCCAATTGAAAATTAATTTGGAACACATCTATGGTCCTAACATCGTTCATACTGTACACAAACTCATGTTGGGCTGGCCAGCACATAAATACTGTTGACCTACCAATTAACTTTCGCAGCTGGACCGTTTCAGCAGGGAGTTGCTATTTGACAAATAGCAAAGTTGGTTTCAGGGATAAATCTTAGCTATATAACACTGCCCACAGGGGACAGGGATAGGGATCAGAAAGTAGACTTCCAGTACATGCCACCAGTTTGTGCAGGGCAGTGGCATAACCAGAGGGGGCTGTCAAATGTCTAATTGTCCCCTCCCACTACCCCCAATGAAATTGGTGAGTAAAAAAAATACTGGATGAAAACCACACCATGCATTTTTTAAAGAGGCTCATTGAGTTGTTTCCTGAAATTCACTAAATTTATCTACACCCGTCAAGTTTCCTTCACATACAAGTGACAAATGGTCAAACTAAGAAGATCCCAATGTTTCACATACAATGGAACATTAATGAGTAAGTAATTAATGATTTAATTTGGTTTATGAAAATTCGTGACCAGACACTTTTCATACTAGTACTACATTCACACGCACACAACCAGTGCAACTAACAGCCAAAAATTTGAAAATTTTGACAGTTTTCATAACTATTGGATGTGAAACTTGACTACTTATGCTAATTGTATTGTCATGTGTTTATATCCTTCAAAACCACCACAAACTTTATTGATGTCAACTCAATGAGTCCCTTTAAGTAAATGCTGCTAAGTCGTGTGGAGTCTAATATTGATTCCGTAAAAAAACAAATTAATGAAAAGAAAAGAAAAGAATCTAGTATGATGAAATATGTAGGCTTTTGTTGACAAATAAGAATGTTGCATCTCTGCTTAGTGAACCCCCCTGTAAGTGCCTGAATACATTAATTTAAACTGAACTAAACTAGCACTATTGATGTTATCAAAAACTAATCAACAATTTCTTTTTGTGGCTTTCACTCACAATCCTTGCAGAGACTGACCTTTTGGAAGTGTAAATTTCTAAATGTGGTTTGTCAAAAATGAAGAATATTTGGCCACAATTCACAAGGTCTGGAAGGTTGGGAACTGCCAATTCCTGCACTATGATAGGAACTTTTGGCAAAAATTTTAGTGGTATATGCTACACTACACTTAGAAAGTGCCATAATCCCTTGTCTTCCCCCCCCCCCCCTCCTTAAATAAAAAGTCTGGTTATGCCACTGGTGCAGGGCCTTGACCAAGCCAAGACCAAACCTCAACTCCCTAACATTCTCTGATAACCATTCCAGCTAGACCAGGGAAACAACTGGTGAAGAACAATAACCCCTCTGTATGCAATGTCCACACAACCAGCAAGGGGGGCTATGTAATTGATTCTAAAATTAGCTGTCAGGGAACTTGCCATCATGGTACATTAGTTGTGTACACAGTGGACAGTAATGCCCAAGAATAACAGTCAAAACAAAGTAACTGAAAACTGTCTTACACAAGCTTTAGCTTGAGGCTATTCATTTAAGGTGGTGAGCATGCCCCTCCAGATAAAGCTCACTTCAACTCACTACCACATAATATAACCACACAAATCAAGGGAGTGAGACTTCAAAAGGATCTAAAGCACAAGGAAAAATATCAAAAAAGCCAAAAATTATGACTTCCCTTTGTCCTATCATATAGTTAGGAACAACTTGTATTGCCATCCCAATGTGGCACCTTCACTGCAAATTTCAGAAAAATCCACTAGTAACTGCAGAAGAAGTGGGCTTTTGAACAGAGAGACAGACATTTTCTCCCCCTACAGTACCACATAAGCTCTACCCACACTCCGTGGGTTGAGCTAAAAATTGTTTTCCTCAAAACGCACAAAAAATGAATTACAAATCCACTTAAAACATCACACTTCAATATCCACAAAAAACTGAACTCAAGACTTCTGACAGACAATGTATTTATTGCCGCAAATGATCGTGGTTGAACCTGGGTGAACCTGGGTGAACAGTGCCCCACAACAATAGCGTTTTAACAGCAAACCTACTCTAAGAGTTTGTTGCTTGAAAAAATACAATCAAAGAAAGAGATGGACCAGAATGACGTCAGGTCAACTACTCACACACTGAAGAAATGAAACCGAAAATAATACATAGTGTTCTAGTCTTTATGGCAAACAGCTCTACCTTCAACATATTTGACATAACGCCCAAGAATTTGTTCGTTCAATATCTGACTACATCTTCTCAGGAAACAGGAATACAACCGTTTGATTTTTGGAGATAACCTGATATTAAGAAACCAGAAGCCCCAAAGGCATTGTGGTTTCGATGATTTTAATTATGAGTATTTTGAATCTGGAATATTGCACAGGGTGATGACATGTTGACCCCAAATGATTTTTCCCTTCTAACAAAATCAATAGGCTTCTTGCACTCAATATGGTGCATCTGAAAATCAAATATGAGATCTGTTCAACTTATTAGTGTTAACAAGATTTTTACAACGTGACCCCAGTTGACCATTGGCCACCACAGAAAGCAGTGGGTTACTTTTGCTGAATAGGGAGCAGTTACTGTACATACTCCATATCAGATCTGTCCATGCTTCCCTTCCTGAGATATCACGTTCATAATATAATAACAATCTGACTCCCTTTGATCCCGAGTGGTCTTTGACCGCTACCAAAAGCAATAGACTTTTTGTACTCAATACGGTATACCTAAATGGCAAATAGGAAATCTGTGCAAGTTTCCTTCCCTGAGACATGGTGTTTACTCTATTTGACCCCTATTGACCCCAAATGACCTCTGACTGCCACCAAAATCATTAGGCTTCTTGTACTCAACAAGGGACACCTACATACCACAAATCAGACTTGTCCAAAATTTCCTTCTTCAAATATCGCATTTACAGGATTTTCAAAATTTGACCCCGGTTGACCTTAACTTTTTATGTAAAAAGATAATTTTTATGGTATTTTTAGGTGTCAGGATTTCTCTCCAGCAATGAGAAGTTTCGCAGTAATTTCAATGAAGCTACAGTAATTTGCGTAGCCTGACAGCCGTTAGGCAGTGCAGGTGTCTGGTGTAACATTAGTAATGTGTTTGAAAATAGAGTACCTAAGTTTGTCAGCTTTTGGCAAAAACACCTCGACACACAAATAAAAGCAAACTTATCGGATACATCAACACCGAGATGAATTTCTGTGTCTGAGGACCTCCTTTCTTCTATCTAAACATTTATGCCTGCAGCAATGTTAGAGAAGTTTACGACACAGTTTCGCCCAAGATCAGAATCATATCGCAGGACTAGGGTTTGCATTCAGGCCTAAGATAAGACACCTTGACACACAAATAACAGCAAATTGTCTCAGAATACATCAACATCAAGATGAAATGTGTGTCTCACTACCTCTCTTCTTCATGAAGACATGAATACAACTTACTGCATTACTACTGCAGTATATTGATCACAGAACTTCTTGTTTTATCACTTTGAGCATGTGGATAGTACCGGTACTTTGGTAATTACCAGTACTGATGTGTGGCAATAACCGCATACTGACTTTCCGTTACCGCCCAACCCTAATTACACACATGCATCAGGGGCGTAGATCCGGTTTGGGGATTGGGGGGCAAAAAAATTTTCCCACAGCCGGAAACATTGGGCGTGTCCCGCACCAGACTCTTGTTTAAGCAATGCATTCACACAAATGCGAGCGCACACGCACACACGCAAACACCCACCCACGCTCCCTAATTTCAATAGAAAATGCATAAATAACTGGTGTAGAAACTGATAGCACATGGGATATGGGGATGTGCATTATGTTTAAAGGGTTAGATGAGAGACTGACATCATACATTAATAGTCTCAAATTGGAGTTTTCTCGAAGATCTAAAGTCATCTGTATACCGCAATAGGCTAACAGCCTTATATTTCTTTTACTCTGCCTGTTTTTTTTTGCCTGAATTATTAGGGGAGCAAAATGATATGTTTGCCCCTCCATTTTTTTCTTTGGGTGGGCAATTGCCCCCTGCCCCACACCCCCCTCCCCGGATCGATGCCCCTGACATGCATTGGTATTGCTGGAACATACTCTTTGTGATGTGAGGACAGAGAGAAGAACCGCTATGCCATTGTGTGATATGAATAACAGTGGTACATTTTGATACACATGCCCTAGTATTGTAGGAACATACTCACTTAGTGATGTGAGGAGAGAGTGAAGGAATCTGGATAACAATGGTAGGCTTACATATTCATACCACAGAGCTGTCATTTGGAAGGAGAGGCAACTGAACATTTAATGTATCCTAATTCTATTGGATATTTTTCCAGTGTAATAAGAGTTCCAGTTTATACGAAGTGACTAGTAAGACTAAGTCGCCCTTTCCGTTTTGCATGACACATTGAATTCTAGTTGGCATCCGAGCAATCGTTATTCACACCTGATTATACCCCATGAAAATAAGGACTAAGTAAAACAAAGCTTTGGTACTGAGGAAATTGCCGATGTTCATGTCACAACCACTACCTCATAAATCAAACAAAATGACTGGTTGTTTCTTCAAAATCACCATAGACTGGTATATCAGAACAGAGGGGCTGTTACTAGATAGTGATATGAACAAAGCTGAAGAGGCAGAAGTCCAATTTTTTGACAACTAAATGAGACCTTTCCCGAAATGTCCTGAAATAGCCATATGCAAATTCTTTTTCATGTTTTAACATACAACTCAAATGTTATGATGTCATATGCCACACTTACCAACAAAAGAGAGACAAATTATGTATTTCCCAGATGACTGGCAACGCTTTGTCAGTTAGGACACCCCCTATTTTTTCTGCAATGTGTAGCAGATAACAAATGCAAGATTGTGTTTACTTTCTACAGTAATCAGGTTTACGCCTTATTGAATTCCCAAGAACTATGCAAAAGACAGATTACTGTCTGACCTTAGCAGTTCCCACCTGTTGATCAAAAGCATTTCAGCTAATTCCAAATGACAGCTCCCTGTTCATACACATGCACTGTTAATGTAGGAACATACTTATTGATGTGAGGACAAGTTAAGAAAGGCTATTGATATACATGCACTAGTATTGCAGGAACATACTGTAGTGATGTGAGGACAGAGTGAAGAAAAGAATACACATGCAATGGTATTGTAGAATATAGTGAAGTCAGGACAGATCGTGAAGAAGGGCTCTGTGGAATATGAATAACAATATTATGCTTTATATTGACATGCACTGGTATTGTAGGAACATGCATACACACTTAGTGATGTGAGGACAGAGTGCAAGAAGGGCTTTGTGGAATATGAGTAACAATGGTACATATTCATGCACATGCACTGGTATTGTTGGATCATAGTGATGTGAGGACAGAGTGAATAAAGGCTATGCCATTGTGGGATATGAATACCAATTGTACATATAAATTCACATGTTGATATCATAGGAACATATACTCAGTGATGTGAGAACAGAATGAAGAAAGGCTACAGGTATATATGGAATATGAATACCAAATAGCACATATTGATACACATGCGATGGTATTGTAGGAGGACTGTACCCACTAATAAGTGATGCGAGGATTGAGTGAGGAAAGGCTATGGGGAATATGAATAACAATACACATGCACCAGTTGGTATTGTACCATAGGAACACACTTAATGATGTTTGACCAAAGTGCTGTAGGAACATACATACAGTACTTGGTGATATGACTGGGAACAGAGTAGTGAAGAAAGGCTGCAATGTGGAACATGAATAGCAATGGTACATATTGATACACGAGCACTGTGCATGGTACATGGTACATATTGATGCACAAGTATACCGTATAAGGCATGTGAATAACATACATATATATGCATGTACATACTGATACACATTTGCACTGGTATTCATCATATATGTGTAGATATTGGCACACATGTCCACTGGTATTGTAAGAACATACTTAGTAAAGTGAGGACAGAGTGCTTGAAAAAGGGCTATATGCAGAATATGATTAACAATGGTAGGCAACACATTGATACACATGCGCACTGGTATTGTAGGAACATACTTAGTGATTGAGGACAGAGTGCATGAAGAAGGGCTATGTGGAATATGAATAACAATGGTAGGCTACATTTTGATGCACATGGGCACTGGTATTGTAGGAACATACTTAGTGAAGTGAGGACAGAGTGCATGAAGAGGGACTATATGGAGTATGAATAACAATGGTAGGCTACACAGTGATACACATGCGCACCTGGTATTGTAGGAACATACTTAGTGATTGAGGTCAGAGTGCATGAAAAAGGGCTATCTGCAGAATATGATTAACAATGATAGGCTACAAATTGATACACATGTGCACTGGTATTGTAGGAACATCCTCAGTGAAGTGAGGACAGAGTGCATGAAAAAAGGCTATATGCAGAATATGATTAACAATTGTAGGCTACACATTGATACACATGTGCACTGGTATTGTAGAAACATACTTAGTGAAGTGAGGACAGAGTGTATCTGAAAAAGGGCTATATGCAGAATATGAAGAACAATGGTAGGCTACACATTGATACACATGTGCACTGGTATTGTAGGAACATCCTCAGTGAAGTGAGGACAGAGTGCATGAAAAAGGGCTATATGCAGAATATGATTAACAATTGTAGGCTACATATTGATACACATGTGCACTGGTATTGTAGAAACATACTTAGTGAAGTGAGGACAGAGTGCATGAAAAAGGGCTATATGCAGAATATGATTAACAATGGTAGGCTACAAATTGATACACATGTGCACTGGTATTGTAGGAACATACTTAGTGAAGTGAGGACAGAGTGCATGAAAAAGGGCTACAGTATATGCAGAATATGATTAACAATGATAGGCTACAAATTGATACACATGTGCACTGGTATTGTAGGAACATCCTCAGTGAAGTGAGGACAGAGTGCATGAAAAAGGGCTATATGCAGAATATGATTAACAATGGTAGGCTACACATTGATACACATGTGCACTGGTATTGTAGAAACATACTTAGTGAAGTGAGGACAGAGTGCATGAAAAAGGGCTATATGCAGAATATGATTAACAATGGTAGGCTACAAATTGATACACATGTGCACTGGTATTGTAGGAACATACTTAGTGAAGTGAGGACAGAGTGCATGAAAAAGGGCTATATGCAGAATATGATTAACAATGGTAGGCTACAAATTGATACACATGTGCACTGGTATTGTAGGAACATACTTAGTGAAGTGAGGACAAAGTGTATATGAAAGAGGGCTATATGCAGAATATGAAGAACAATGGTAGGCTACACATTGATACACATGTGCACTGGTATTGTAGGAACATACTTAGTGAAGTGAGGACAGAGTGTATATGAAAGAGGGCTATATGCAGAATATGAAGAACAATGGTAGGCTACATTTTGATACACGTGTGCACTGGTATTGTAGGAACATCCTCAGTGAAGTGAGGACAGAGTGCATGAAAAAAGGCTATATGCAGAATATGATTAACAATTGTAGGCTACAAATTGATACACATGTGCACTGGTATTGTAGAAACATACTTAGTGAAGTGAGGACAGAGTGCATGAAAAAGGGCTTTATGCAGAATATGATTAACAATGGTAGGCTACATTTTGATACACATGTGCACTGGTATTGTAGGAACATACAGTACTTAGTAAAGTGAGAAGAGAGTGCATGAAAAAGGGCTGTATGCAGAATATGAAGAACAATGGTAGGCTACACATTGATACACATGTGCACTGGTATTGTAGGAACATCCTTAGTGAAGTGAGGACAGAGTGCATGAAAAAGGGCTATATGCAGAAAATGAAGAACAATGGTAGGCTACACATTGATACACATGTGCACTGGTATTGCAGGAACATCCTTAGTGAAGTGAGGACAGAGTGCATGAAAAAGGGCTATATGCAGAATATGAAGAACAATGGTAGGCTACACACTTGATACACATGTGCACATCCTTAGTGAAGTGAGGTCAGAGTGCTTGAAAAAGGGCTATATGCAGAATATGATTAACAATGGTAGGCTACAAATTGATACACATGTGCACTGGTATTGTAGGAACATACTTAGTGAAGTGACGACAAAGTGCATGAAGAAAGGCTATGTGGAATATGAAGAACAATGGTAGGCTACACATTGATATACATGTGCACTGGTCTTGTAGGAACATACTTAGTGAAGTGAGGACAGAGTGCATGAAAAAGGGCTATATGCAGAATATGAAGAACAATGGTAGGCTACATATTGATACACATGTGCACTGGTATTGTATAGGAACATCCTCAGTGAAGTGAGGACAGAGTGCATGAAAAAGGGCTATGCAGAATATGAAGAACAATGGTAGGCTACACATTGATACACATGTGCACTGGTATTGTAGGAACATACTTAGTGAAGTGAGGACAGAGTGCATGAAAAAGGGCTATATGTAGAATATGATTAACAATGGTAGGCTACACATTGATACACATGTGCACTGGTATTGTAGGAACATACTTAGTGAAGTGAGGACAGAGTGCTTGAAAAAGGGTTATATGCAGAATATGAATAACAATGATAGGCTACACAGTGACACACATGTGCACTGATCTTGTAGGAACATACTTAGTGAAGTGAGGACAAAGTGCATGAAGAAGGGCTATGCAGAATATGATTAACAATGGTAGGCTACATATTGATATACAGTACATGTGCACTGGTATTGTAGGAACATGTACAATATACTCAGTGATGTGAGGACAGAGTGCAAGAAAGGCTATCTGAGAGATAAATAAGAGCTTGGTACATATTCATACACATGCACTGACATTGTTGGATCATAGTGATGTGAGGACAGAATGAATAAAGGCTATGCCATTGTGGGATATGAATAATTATTGTTAATATTCACATTGTTGCAGGGACATACTAAAGGTTTAAGCATTTGCTTTGGTACCGAGGAAATTGCCGATGTTCATGTCACAACCACTACCTCATAAATCAAACAAAACGACTGGTTGTCTCTTCAAAATCACCATAGACTGGTATATCAGAACAGAGGGGCTGTTACTAGATAGAGTGATATGGACGAAGCTGAAGAGGCAGAAGTCCAATTTTTTGACAACTAAATGAGACCTTTCCCGAAATGTCCTGAAATAGCCATATGCAAATTCTTTTTCATGTTTTAACATACAACTCAAATGTTATGATGTCATATGCCACACTTACCAACAAAAGAGAGACAAATTATGTATTTCCCAGATGACTGGCAACGCTTTGTCAGTTAGGACACCCCCTATTTTTTCTGCAATGTGTAGCAGATAACAAATGCAAGATTGTGTTTACTTTCTACAGTAATCAGGTTTACGCCTTACTGAATTCCCAAGAACTATGCAAAAGACAGATTACTGTCTGACCTTAGCAGTTCCCACCTGTTGATCAAAAGCATTTCAGCTAATTCCAAATGACAGCTCCCTGTTCATACACATGCACTGCTAATGTAGGAACATACTTATTGATGTGAGGACAAGTTAAGAAAGGCTATTGATATACATGCTCTAGTATTGCAGGAACATACTGTAGTGATGTGAGGACAGAGTGAAGAAAAGAAATACACATGCAATGGTATTGTAGAATATAGAAAAGTCAGGACAGATCATGAAGAAGGGCTATGTGGAATATGAATAACAATATTATACTTTATATTGACATAGTGAAGAATGGCTATGAGGTATATGAGTAGCAATGATACATGCTGGTACACATGCACTGGTATATTGTAAGAACATACTCACTTAGTGATGTGAGAACACTGACACTAGTGAAGAAAGGCTATGGGGAACATGAAAAACAATGGTACAAAATACATTGATACATGCACTTACATCGTATTTAGGAACATACGACATGATATCCTAATGTAGATAGATGTATAAGAATAGTCTAACCGCCTCGGAAATTAATTATGTTTTTCATCACCAGCTGTGAAAGAACAGTTGACTATTTGTAAATTAGTTCAATGTTGTTTAAAGAAACTTTAAATACACTTAACTGCTTTATCAATCCCTGAGGCCTTCTTAACATATTGAGGTTCAAAGTTTGAATCAGTAGGAGGGCCAAGCCTCATTGAGGGTCGTGACATAGCACTACAGTAGCATTACTTTTAGCCATCTTGTGTTTTCATGTTGACTATGTGTACCAAATAGTCAGTGCTAAGGCTAAGGCTCATAGTTTCTTTAATGGATTGTCAAATTTATTCAGGAATTTTAAAACAGCTGCAAAGCATGTACATTTTGCAAACTTAAACTTTACATAGAAACTTTCTTCATAATTGGACTATGTTTACGCAGGACCTGAAGATCTGAATACCTACTGCACACTACTGTAGGTTGATCCACCTTGCACCCTGATATTTAACTGGTTGCAATTTTCCTGGGCAATACACTAACTTGATGTACAGAATGTATGTAAAACAGTCCTGCAATAACCAAAACAGTTTCCAAACTCAATCCTTGATTCCATCTATTTCAAGCCATTCGGATTGAAAAAAATGAATAGTTCACAATTATGAATAGCCAAACAATACAGTAGTTTTACCAATGAAATATGGAACCATAGAGTTGGTTACTGTTAGCAATTCATTATTAACCTGAAAGTAAAGTAGGACTTCATACCACTTACACTTCTGGATTTTTTTCTGACCTAATAATTGGTAAGTTTAGACCTAAGGCACACTCTAACTCCTGATGTATGTAAAGGCAGATATTAGGTGAAGATATGGACATCCAAAAAACATTTGCTTAATCTATAGCTATTAATTAATTTCTATATATCTGAGGTGCATAAATTTGCCTGTAGTATCATACTGCGTAATATTTAAAATATTGCTGAAACTGATGACCTGAAGGATTCAAAATCCTCAAATAAATGTTCTGAAATAGTCTCAATAGTAACCAATTTGACAAGCATGTCATTGTAGTGCCATCATAGCAATTAAATACCTACCATAGGTTTTCTCCTTTCCACCTGAAGAAAACCTGAACCCAGTTTCTTCAGTTTTCTCTCTCTTATTTCCTTCAGTCTCTGTTATCATCTCCCCATCATACGTGAGCAGGAACTCATTTCTTTTATACTCTTTCTTTGTGAACAACGATCTACCTGAAAATAATTGTATTGACAGATATTAGTTTTATAGGAGTGTCATTGAAGAGTTAGGTAAAAGCAGTAAACACTACACAGTCTACATCACGCAGGCCTGTAGCGAGGGGGGGGGGGTCGGAGAGTTCGAACGACCCACCCCAACTTGAGGGAGGTCCATTTTTCCAGGCCTGTGTTTGAAGGGTCAGCTGTGAAATATTTTTTATCTTGGCATATTGAGGCCGAATTTCCGTTCAATTTAGCAGGAGAGATAAAACCTTTCCACTTATGTCATAAAATGTATCCAGGCCCAAACTGACCACAATATCTCATCACCATGTATATATATTATGTGGGGTGATGAGATAATAAGCTCAAAAACGTGCATGCATGGTTATTTCATTGTGGCCGTGGATATCATTCCACTACTGTAGATATAATACAAAGCCGGGGACACACTGCCACGACAACCTGCGACACGACTGCGACCACCCACCACGTCTCCTGTGGTCGTGGCGGTGTGACCGGTTTCCACGACTAGAGTTCAGTTGTGTCGTAAGCCGTTGCCAAGCCCGATTAAATATATTCAACTATGTTGTTCGACTATGTTGTAGTCTGGTGCAATCGGTATATTTTAAGCCGTGTCCAAACCTCCAGGACTACCACAGAGTTTCTACTCAGGTGCATAGCCAAGGAGGGGGGCAAGAGAGGTGGCCGTTTCCCCTCCTCCCGGCCATATTGTGGTATTTTGTTTAGGTCTTCGCCAGAAATAACTAGGAGCATAGGCGTAGCCAGGGAAAAGAGGACAAATAGGGCAAACCCTGCTTGATCACATTTTTGCTTTTTTCCAGCGATATTGCGAAGTAATAATTCCCTCAATTTATGTGGCAGGCCTACCAAGGCAGGAGAGGAATGCAGGGTTGGGAGCATACACCCAGGAAGGGCCATTATCTACTACCTGAGTGGTTTGTAGAGCCAAACATTTCTTTGAATGTTCATCTCGGTATTGCATCATTTTCACAGACTAATTGTTTTTTCAGTATTCAGAAATTGTAGACATGAGATTTATATATCAAGGCTGGGTTATGCAACTGAAAAAACTAAGGAAGGGCTATTTCCGGCCACCTGCAGGGTTTGTAAAATTCAAAATTTTCTTGTACATTCCGTGCCAACCGATGGTGGCGCTCAGCTTAGAAAGTCTTCATGAGTTCGCACCCCCCTTGACATATTCCTGGCTACGCCTCTGTGTCTACTATTTATGTCTACGACGGAAGGTCTTTTGTAGTCCTCTAAAATGCTCCAAATTGTGGTAAATCTGCAGATTTCAAAAATCTCCCCGGGAAAATTCCCCCAGACCCCTAGCAACTGCATGCTTACGGCACGCACCAGTCGCTTCCGTACATGGAAAAAGGTCCACATCTTGGGAGAAAGACCAACCCCTCCAAACGGGCTGCCTACTGGCCTGTAACTGCATGGTCTTCATGCATGCGAAAATTCAGACTACACTGTACGAATGCAATTTGTATTGTACAGTGCATAATGCTATATACTGCTTTATGGTGTGACATGGTTTAAATTTTAAGATGCCTTTTGTGTCTGATGCTTGTTAAAGGGGAAATTAGGGTTTGACTGAGAAAATTCACCTTTAGTTGATTTTACTTTCTAAACTGATTGTTCACCAAAATATACAGTAGAGACATTGGGGAGGTGCTTTAAGGTAGAAGAAACGGTAATTATTGTGTTAATTACTGTCTTAATATTTATCGCGTACAAAACATAAACGTTCATGTACAAGACAAGACAGCCTCTCTATATGATGACCAATCGCAGCGTAAGACTGAGATCAATAAACATAACCGATTAATGTTAACGTTTCCCATGCTGTTTGTGCATTGTGCAATGCTAAGTAAGCAAGAGTTTAGTGATAGAAGATGATACATACAGCACAGTAGGCTACGTATGAAACTGTTCAGCCAACCTCCTCATACCTTGAAAAGGCGATAGTACTGAATATTCATAATTGATTCGATGAATATGGATGTTACAGACTTGAAAATTAACGGTTCCTAATGAATATGCAACAGTACAGGTCTCATTTTTGTTTTAAAAACATACTACTCAAGTCGCTCAAGAATTTTAGCACTTGGTGAAAGGAAGCATTGTATTTACAAAAAAAAAAACCTCCAAATTGATCACACCATTGAGGCGTCATTGATCCTGAGGTGTTTTGACTAACTGAATATTCAACACTAGCATAATTCTAACCACCTGAAACCTATTTTTTCCCAAATTGTCTCAATGGTGCAATTAAAGGCCTACCAAACTTTTGGACATGAAAATTCAATAGTTTTACTTTTTTATTTAAATTATTGTTTTCCTATACATGCAATCACTTTAAATTGATAGTTACCTTTTACAGGTAGGATTTTGATTTGAATCCATCTTTCAATTTTTCAGCCGTGGGGATGGCTACATGTGCCACATCCCTTCTTCTTGACCCACATCGTCTGTTATACTGCATCTGCAATTTTTAAACAAATACTTTAACAGTAGTTCAGATGTGGGCTACAAACTTACAATGCAATAATGTAACAACAGGCAGAGATAAAAAAGGACTCTGGGTGTTCTACCACCAGCATAAACTCTGTGCTTTCATTTGATAACAGTAAAAGAGTGTGATAATGTAACAACAGTAGGCTACTGAGTGAGTTGCTTAAGAACATCTTTGGGCAAAGCTAGCACACCTCTGTAGGTCCAAATGCATAGAAATAGCTACAGTAGATGACCCATTTTAGACAAAATATGAGGACTACGTTTAATATGATTATATGGACAATGACCATGAAAACACAGCATCAGAGCGTAATTCACAATAAAGGCAAAAGGCTGCACTGTGGAAGCCTGTATAGGGTGACAGACTTATCTTGCAATCTCCATACAACAGCCATTGCAGGTCACTGAGCATTTATTACATTTGTTAAGTAGATGTCAATCAAACATACATACACATGCAAGCATTTGGTTGGATCTGACAAATTCAGTTTCGCTCAGACTCTGGGCTGATTGGACAAAGATTCAGTTTATATCTCGATATACTGTATACAGCTGCCTGTCCATTTTACTTTTTTTTTTGGACAATGTTCACTGCTCAACTCAAGATTTTAATGTTTGGGCAGCTTTGAATGTATACTGGTAACTACCTAACTAGACGTTGCTTCATTACTAAATCTTTACTACGCTAAATTTTTCAGGTATTGTTTTTGCACATATACGTGTATGATAGGTACTGTATGAAGCTAGCCCAAAGATTTTTTTAAGTAATTCTCTTTCAACTGAAGAGTTGTAAGCAATTAGGGTTCTTATGCAATTATCTTTGGGTGTACTAAATTACCAAGAATTTTTCTACAGGATGTTAGGCCTAATTTAGATACTCATGCAGCAAAGATAATGGACTACTGGCTTGTTTAACTACACTTTGCCTTACATAATTTACAGTACTGTCTGTTAACTGAAAGTAATGAGTGTAACAACCAATTCAAATTTGTTACTAAAATACCTACCCACCCATCTCCTTCCCCCCTGTCCATGAAAGCAGAATTTTAGTGAAACCTGGTAGTGCACCTAATATTGCTGCCTATCTTATGACATAGGGTATAGGGCTGTTGGCCTACATGTCACTACAATAGGCGAACCTTAGATTTATCTTCTACTTTAAAAAGGACCAACTGTTAAACTTTTTGTATATTCTTGGCCAGCAGAAATTTACAAATGCTGTCTAACCTGGGCCCGGAGTCTTTTTTAATGATTAATCTGCCATACTGTAATATTAAGCATTGATTCGAACTAAAGGTCTAGCACATTTTGCTGCTTTACAACAATAAATACTTTCAGTGAAAGAGCTTTCACAGTAGTCATGACTTACAGCACTTAATTTCCAACAAAACTGGCATACATCTGCTCTGGTAAACAGTAAATGTGTTTTGAAGTGCCAAAATTGACTGCACTTTAATAATTGCACTACTGTGATAGTTCATTCTTTGTAAATTTATTTTATTAAGTGCAATTACAAACCTGGATTCCAATCCATGTTAAACCTATGCTTTTTTGCTGGTGCAACTAATTACCATCTATGTCTTCAGAGGCATGTGCCATGCAGTAAGTATAGATGATGAAAATAAACCACCAAGTGCAA